>OY744551.1:15846595-15991595 GCA_963556195.1 Sepiola atlantica | reverse complement strand
CCTTCACATTTTAGCTTTCAGTAATTGTTTCTTTTTTATTTAATGTTCTCATTATCTTTGTCCTTTGATGATCGCTTTAAGTGTGAAACTGTCAGTCACCATATAAATTTAGTTTTGTGTCAAGACTGATTACATACAGGGTTGCCCCCCCCCCACCCACATCTACCCTAATATGCCACCAATGGAATCGTTAAAAAAATTCACAATCCTTTCTGCAATCCAACCATATTTTGTACAAATATACTTCAGTCTTTGCCTGACTTGTCCACCAATGATATGGAGGATACTTTAGTGATTGTCTCATCAGTAGGAGCCGTGATTCTGAATGGGATTCACACTCACCGGACCTTAATTTTTATCTGTTGGGTTATCTAATATCTCTCACTATTATCTAATACTCAGACTATTCCTGAACAGAAGAAGACAATTACAGCGAAAATCAAGTCAGTGCCAAGGTTGGAATGTGCCAAAGTTATTTTACACCTTATATTCAGGTGGACTTGAAATTCAGAAGTGCACAGTTAGAGTATATCATTCGACGGGGATAAAACAAAGACTGTTGTACATTAATGACTGAAACTTAGGGGACAAGTCAGATAGAAACTGCAGTTTATTTATCCCAAATATGGTTGGATAGCAGAAAGGATTATGAATTTTATTAATGATTTCATGGGTGCCATTTTAATGGTAGTTTGCTTGAAGCATTGCTGGGTATAGTAGTAGTATGTTTTTAAAAGGCTGTGGGCAATGCAAATTCCGGGTAAGATGTAAGTTGAAAGGAACAGAGAATCTGACAAAAATCTGCACAATCGGAGAGATTCCTTCTGGTATTAATTATTTTTAACAAAGGGAAGTTTTGTTTTCCCGAAATATTAAATAAATGATTTTATAATCAACCGGACATCACACAAACAGCTAACAATACTCTTGCTGTTATGTAAGATTTTAAGAAAAAATAAATAGTAAGTCATATTTCGTATTCGATTTATTGTTTTTGTTCCTTCCAACTTACATCTTACCCGGAATTTGCATTGCCCACAGCCTTTTAAAAACATACTACTACTACTAATATATATATATATATATATATATATATACATAAATATATAGTAAGCTATGGAAATATATTTATGGCAATTAAGTTACACAGAGGCTCCCGCGTTTCTGTGTAGCTTAATTGCCATAAATATATTTTCATAGCTTACTACCTAGCTCTACTTATGTATCGAGCACTGTTGAAGTAAATACTGAAAATTAATACATAAAAAAATTATATCTCCTTATAAAATTTTATGTGAATGCATGAAATAGTAATATATATATATATATGTATATATATATATATATATATATATATATATATATATATATATATATATATATAATTATTAAAGACAATATATGTATTATCATATATCATCAGATCCTTTTACTTTGTAGTCTCCTTTGAAGATTCAGCTCCATCTTTGTCAATTATTGATAACAGAGCAAAATATAGAACAGTTTTTTTATTATATTCCAATAACCATGGTCTGTTTTATTACTTTTATTTTTATTTTTATTTTTTTCACATTTCCAAAAATTCCAAATTTCTGTGAGATATATTTAACGGTTCGTTTAATTTGTTTTGTGCCAAACAACATTTGTATGTCAGTATCGTCTCTGCAACACTACAAAATCATCAGAAAAAGTTCACAAATAATAAGAGTTCTTAGATTAGAGTGTCTTGAAAAACACCCACATCATACATCAGTTTCATTTTAAGGTGAAAATAAACAAAAGAACAAACAAAAACTTTAGAGCAAACACTCACATGTGTACGATCAAACTAATCAGCCATTTTATATATATATATATATATATATATATATATATATATATATCCATTTATATATATGTCCATTTATTCCTTTTCGATTTAATGGCGTTATTCGATCTACCTGTTTTTTTGTTTTTTTTTTATTTTTTCTCTCCACATTACTCTTTTCCCCGTTTTTAAGCGATATTCGCCGACGTTTCCCTTGACAATGTGTCGGTCGAAAGATACCTTGGGATTTAGTTTTGTTCTGTTAATTTCAGTCGATCTTTTTATTCTTTTTAAAAGTTTTTAATCGACGATTAAATATATTTAATATTTCCTCTCTTCTTTTTTTTCTTGTCATAGTGCCTATGATTTATGACTCAGTAATTATATATATATATATATATATATATATATATATATATATATATATATATATGAGAATGGTAGTTTGCTTGAAGCATTGCTGGTGAATAGGTATGTAGGTATTTATGAAGGCTGATAGCAATGCAGAAAGACCGGAATGGTGAAAGAAAGTATGAAAAAAAACCACCAAACAATCGAAAACAATATTTGGGTCACAAATCTTCATAAAATCTATTTATTTTTCAAAAGATCTTTCACATATCAAATCAGTAAATATGAGACTTACTGCTAAATATTAATAGAAATATCCTGGATGGTGTAACATATTTTAATAATGTTGTGAAAAAAAGAAATACAAAAGTGGAACCTTCACGCTAATTCTTCACTCCGCTTGACGGTTCCACTTTTGTATTTCTACATACCATATATATATATATATATATATATATTATATATATATATATATATATATATATATATATATATATATATAATTAGCTAACCATAAAATTGTTTGAACCAGGAAAAGTGTTTTAAAAAATAAAGATGAAATCCCAAATTAGTCTTTCTGTTCACTTTCTACATATATCTTTCTTTCTCTCTCACTTTTTATCCCTATCTTTTTATCTCTCTTTTTCTTTTCTAACCATGGATTAAATAGTATTACTACTTGTGATGATATTCCCTATTGTCTATAATGGAATATTCCAATCTTTTGTTTTATAGTTTTATTACCTTTTACTGTTAATAAATGAAGTGAGATATAGTGAGTGGTGGAAGCGAAGGTGATAGATACTGCATAAAATAAGTAACATGGGAGAGAGGGTGAGAGTGATAGCCAGACACTTAGTAAGAGGTAAGTGACTTGGTGAGTAAATTGCAAATTACAGCTAATTAGAAAAATTTAAATGGATTTTTTTTTTCAAACCTATCTCAATCCCAAAAGCAAGGAATATTTTAGCATGTACTTAGTCTAATTAAAATGTATAAGAAAAAACGTGTTACAGAAATAAACGTTGATATACTCAGATTTAGTATAATAGATTTCTATGAAAATTGAGAGAACCAAGAGACTCCTGTTCCCATCTCTGAACCCCATATTACTATTTTTGTTCAAATTTTTCGGGGATACATCCTTGACAATCAGTCCAGCAGTGACTTTGTTTCTGTCGGGCTGAGGTATGTTCCTGTTCAGTCCTAGGAGGTCCACCCTCCCAGGCTTTACCTTCTCTTTGAGAAGGGGATAGTTTATTACTAATCGCTTGAGGTGCCCATACCAGGGAATGCTGACAGGGTTGCTCAGGCACTTTTTCTAGGCCAGAGTGCGCTAATTCTAGTGCACTAACTGTTCAACTTAACGTCTGACCTTGTGTCTAACCTCCTGGAGCGCTAAATAAAATAAGTAATAAAACTGTGATATTAAAATCAAATCATTGAAATTGAAAACAATAGAAACAAATAGTTTATTAATGAAATGTCCTTTTGTAAAGTAATATGCAAATTTGTTAACCTTACAACTTGGATCGCATGCACATGATCAGTATATTGGAAAGATATTATTCTTCTGTTGTGTGAACTTGAAATCAGTGTTTTAATCTCACTGTTAGAGCAAGAAATGGCACAACTTTATAAATATAGAGAAGATACAGATAATATATAACAAATACTGACTCAACGGGTCACAGATGTTCTAGTTAGAATTCAAAATTTCCGCATTGCTTTCTTAAAAAAAAATTGAAAGTTTATTATTTGTTTAATAATTTTTAAACGTCTGTTTTCAGAATATGAGATAAGGTAAAAAAACAAACATTTTGTCTATAATTTCTAATTGAATGCTTCAACCTGATTTTTTTGTCATTTTTGCTTGATAACAAAATATTCTGTCCCTTAAAATATCAAATATGAATAGAAATTAAATTAAAAATCATGGAATGTGATTTTAATGATAACACTCACTAATTATGGGAATTGGAAAGTGAAACTTTAAAACAAATACATATATTTCTTAATAGCATCATGTGTATTAATATATAAAATTAAGTCAGTCTGTTCATCAAAGTTTGTACTCAAGCCTTGAATCTGAAAAATCAATATTTGATTCTGCCTAGCCAATTTGTTTTTTCTGCCTTCAATCATGTTCTTTACAACAGAAATGTGTTTTTCTTCAGTTTCTTTAAAAAAATAACGTATTCTGGCGAGGAATATTGTTAATATGGAGACATTTGGTTGGTTCGATATTTTTACAGTTTTTCTGTGAATGCAGAAAACTGACAGAACCAGATTTTTTAGGTGGAATATGAACGAGTTGTGTGCATCCCTTGCACAAGTCGCGATCGTTAGCTCGTTGTGCCGTTCCAAAGTTTTTGCTCGCATCCAATGCCAGTTAGTACTGCAACAGAAGAATTCTCTCTCCAAATAAAACCAAAACTCCAGTTTTAAAACAAGTAACAGATTTATTTGCTGGAGGTTACAATGGTACTCATTTCTTCCTTTGAACAACACTCGCAAAATGAGAAATCTCACCACGACCAAACTAAAACACAAGTCTCATAGTTTAGAGCCCATCTCTCTCTGAGAGGCACACAGATCCAACCGATCGCAAGACCTGAGAGAACCAAATTGTCTCTGTGACGCCCAGAAGGTCAATACCAACTGCACTTCCCTGTCCATAGGCTGGAATATATGTACTTTTGACCGGAAATCTTAGATTCCAGTCTTCTCCTCACGCATCACCATTTGCCCATCCAGAAAGACCACCCAGATATCTACCTAAGATGACGGCCAGCCAGCAACCATTTGAAATGGCCAATCTGCCACCGAATCAGCATGAATGACTCTCATCTTTGACAAGCTTCTGCGACTGACCTACACTCCAGACCTGTAATGGAAGACTTACATCAAATCCGTTGCCATGGTCGCTGGAAAAATGGTTGGATCATTCTACCCCTCTAGAAGGTATCTCAATCCTCTACATGTATAAGAGCCAAATATGTCCTAAGATGGAGTACTGTTGCCACATCTGGGGAGGTGCTGCTCAGAGCATCCTTTTCTGCCTTGACAGAGTACAAAACCGACTTTGAAATCTAATGGGTGATGTTCCTTCTCCTCCCTGCTACCTCTATCTCAAAGAGACGTTGCTAGTCTTTCGTTATTATTGACAGTGGTTGTAGCTAGACGAGTTTTTCATGGCAGGTGCTCAACTGAGCTTCAACCTATGGCCCCTCCCTGTAAAATACTTACAAGAAAAACTTGTCTAGCTACGACCACTGTCAATAATTTCTCTCTCCCTCTCTCTCTCTCTCTCTCTCTCTCTCCCTCCCTCTGCCTAAAACTAAACGAAACTTCCATGAGCAAAGTTTCTTTCCTAGAACAACCCGTCTGTGGAACACCATACCACGGGGCTGCTTCCCAGCTTGTTAAGCCATTTTCGTAAATAATCCAATTCTTCCAAACTTCCACCATCATTACCAACCATCACGGTGTTGTCTCACCGTCCACCTGATACTCATTAACCCTTATCCTCGAGTAGACTTTCGGCTTTGATAAGTGGTAGCAAAAAAAAAAAAAGAAAATGTAACCCTATTTAAGGAGATACTAACATTTTTCAAAGGCATTTTCAATTTCATCTGTGGCCCCTATTCTCTTGGCCGAGCATCTCTCACTCGCAGCAAGCCTGTTATTCGCATGCATCGCAAACATGCAACCCACCAAACATGCAACCGACCAAACAGGCAACCCACCAAACATGCAATCATCCAAACATGCAATCAACTAAACATGCAACCGCCTAGTGCATGTTTACAGAGGAACAATGGCCGATTTTTTTACAAATATCTAAAATTTTTGTTATTATCTTTTCTCGAAATATCTAAAAAGTTTTGATTAACAAGCACTGGTGACCCTAGGAGAACTCTAGTTTTCTTCTTAGCAGGACGGAAAAATGTCCCCACCCCCGATCTCAAATTAGCATATTTTTACAAATATAATCAAGCTTCTCTCCTTTCACCACCAACACTCGGATCTTCATTTTGCCTCAATTGAAATGAATGGCTCTCTCCTTGCGGAAGCCGCTTGCCTTGATAAGCTCTGAGAACTGACTTTCGCTATGAACCTAAAATGGAAGTCCTACATCAAATCTCTCGCTAAGGGTTGCTGGAGAAATGGTTGGATCATTCTACCACTCTAGAAGATACCTAACTCCTGACACAATCCTGTACTTGTATTAAAGTCAGATACGTTCTTAGATGGGGAGGTACTGCTGCCACATCTGGGGAGGTGCCACTCAATGCACTCTTTCTTCCCTTGAGAGAGTGCAAAAGCGACTTAGTGGTATCTTCTTCTCCCTCCATTCCCTTGCTCACAGAAGAGACCTTTCTCTACTCTATCATTTTTCTAAAGGAAATTTAAATAATTAATATTTCATAATCTATATAATAGAAGTGACCGTACGTGTGTCCAACTCTGAAGAAGAGGAGGTGGGAGGAGAGGAACGAATAAGAAAGCAAAAAAAGGTAATACGCAGAGTAGCAGTGGCTGCTGCTGCTTCTTTCAAAGCTTGATACCGGTCAACATTTCAGAATTCAGTTTCTAAGCTGTCGGCGTTGGCTGCTGCTGTTTCTGCTCAATATTATCTAATAAATATTTTTTTCAATACTTGATTGATATTGTTCGTAAAATGAAACCTTTTTCTGGCATTTTTTGACGGAATGTGTCGTACACGCATCTTTAAACAATCTATCTTCTGTTTATATCATTGAAAGTTATGTATATTCAAGTGTGTGTGTGTGTGAGAGAGAGAAAGAGGGGGGGATTAAGTTTGAAATAGCAATAGCATTTTATTTTAAAATTAATTTTATTGATCTTTAAAAAGTTGAATTAGGATTTTATTTTGCTCTTAGAATAAATAAATTTTTTTCATGCTCGAAAATGTAACATTTCTTTTGTAGTGTGTATTTAAAAAATTTTTTTTTTTACTCTCGTTCACCCTAAACAAGCCATATTGCCATTGGGACATAGGGAGCTACTATTAGGGACTATGCCTACGGGGACACTCTAAGTAGGGAGTTGACTAGCGAGATGTCTGTTCGCATTACATTTAAATTTCTACATGTTAGTAGAGTCAGGGAAGCAGGGTACAGGAAGTGAATTCCAAATTCTAGCAGTTCGAGGGAAGAAACTATTAGAGTAGAAAGCTTTCCGGAATCTGGGGACCACTGCAGTGGAGGGGTGGGATTTTGCTGCTTATCAGGTTAGTCGGGAGTATTTACATTGAGGGGGCACAAGTGCCATGAGTTCGTCAGATAACATTCCATTAAAGTACTTATAAAACAAGCACTGGGAAAGGGGTTGGAGCTTGATTGATAGTACGGAACCTATTAGATTGGCGACTCTTTTTTGGACCCTGTCTAATAGGGAGAGAGTAGTGGTTGATACACCAGCCCAGATGTGGCAACAATACTCGATGCATGGGCGAATGGTGGCTTTGTAGAGATATAGGATACTGGCAGGTGTGGGTAGTTTTCTAGCATAGTAGAGGGGGCCCACCTTTTTCGCAGCAGCCTTGGCAATGTCTTCTATGTATTTGTTCCAATTCACGTTGCCTTTAATTTTTAGGCTGAGGAATATGAATGAAGAACTCTCAGATAGTGTTATTAGTCATGCCAATCGGTGGTTGAGAAGGTTTCTTGTAGTTGTTAAAGAAAAGAAGCTTTGTCTCAGCATTAAATGTTGTGAGTGAATGAGATTAAGTTTGGAGTAGCCATAGCAGTAGTTTTGTCTTCTTTTTCTTATCGATTAGTTTTATTTTATTATCGATTAGTTTTGTCTTCTTTTTCTTATCGATTAGTTTTATTTTATTATCGATTAGTTTTGTCTTCTTTTTCTTATCTATTAGTTTTATCTAATTAAAAATTAGTTTTGTCTTCTTTTTCTTATCGATTAGTTTTATCTAATTATCGATTAGTTTTGTCTTCTTTTTCTTATCGATTAGTTTTATTTTATTATCGATTAGTTTTGTCTTCTTTTTCTTATCGATTAGTTTTATCTAATTATCGATTAGTTTTGTCTTTTTCTTATCGATTAGTTTTATTTTATTATCGATTAGTTTTTTCTTCTTTTTCTTATCGATTAGTTTTATTTTCTTATCGATTATTTTTTTCTTCTTTTTCTTATCGATTAGTTTTATTTTCTTATCGATTAGTTTTATTTTCTTATCGATTAGTTTTTTCTTTTTCTTATCGATTAGTTTTATCTAATTATCGATTAGTTTTGTCTTCTTTTTCTTATCGATTAGTTTTATTTTATTATCGATTAGTTTTGTCTTTTTCTTATCTATTAGTTTTATCTAATTATCGATTAGTTTTGTCTTCTTTTTCTTATCGATTAGTTTTATTTTCTTATCGATTAGTTTTTTCTTCTTTTTCTTATCGATTAGTTTTATTTTCTTATCGATTAGTTTTGTCTTCTTTTTCTTATCGATTAGTTTTATTTTCTTATCGATTAGTTTTGTCTTCTTTTTCTTATCGATTAGTTTTGTCTTCTTTTTCTTATCGATTAGTTTTATCTAATTATCGATTAGTTTTGTCTTCTTTTTCTTATCGATTAGTTTTATCTAATTTTCGATTAGTTTTGTCTTCTTTTTCTTATCGATTAGTTTTATTTTCTTATCGATTAGTTTTGTCTTCTTTTTCTTATCGATTAGTTTCATTTTATTATCGATTAGTTTTGTCTTCTTTTTCTTATCGATTAGTTTTATTTTATTATCCATTAGTTTTTTCTTCTTTTTCTTATCGATTAGTTTTTTCTTCTTATCGATTAGTTTTGTCTTCTTTTTCTTATCGATTAGTTTTATTTTCTTATCGATTAGTTTTGTCTTTTTCTTATCTATTAGTTTTATCTAATTATCGATTAGTTTTGTCTTCTTTTTCTTATCGATTAGTTTTATTTTATTATCGATTAGTTTTGTCTTTTTCTTATCTATTAGTTTTATCTAATTATTGATTAGTTTTGTCTTCTTTTTCTTATCGATTAGTTTTATTTTATTATCGATTAGTTTTGTCTTCTTTTTCTTATCGATTAGTTTTATCTTATTATCGATTAGTTTTGTCTTCTTTTTCTTATCGATTAGTTTTATCTAATTATCGATTAGTTTTGTCTTTTTCTTATCGATTAGTTTTATCTAATTATCGATTAGTTTTGTCTTCTGTTTCTTATCATTTAGTTTTATCTAATTATCGATTAGTTTTGTCTTCTTTTTCAATGATTTCAAGTAGTGAATAAGAATTACATTGCAAAGTGATAGCGAGAGGGTGAAGCCTTCTAGTAAATAAATAAGTCTACAAGTTGTTTAAATAATTATAATAATTTATTTAAAACTATCAAAACTGACTTTTACCAATTTGCCGAGAAGAAGAGAAAGTTCAATATTTTTCATATGATAAAGTAGAGCTTAATATATATGTGTATATGGATTTAAACTAGCATCCCTAAAATGTGTGTGACCACATTTCATCGGTCTGTCTTTATAGACGGCATGTGTGTTTTTTGCTGACTTGTCAAAGATTTTCGGTTTATTTTCTAACGAGAAGCATTTTTGTTTATAAATGAAGGAATGAAAAAATTGATCACCTTATTTCATGCTTTTCCAGATTGAAATAATAAATTCAGCTTCGATACATGCGTAAACTAGTTTTATGTGAGTTCTTATTTCTGAAAATTGATTTAAATATTATTTCAAATCTATATACACATCTATATAAAGATAGATGAAAGAAGAGAGATAAACATGTACGAATGACAAATTTATTTCAACTTTGATTGTTCAATGCAAGGTGTACTCGGTAAAAACATGTTTATTATTCTTTCCTTAAGCCAAGGCTTTTCAAAGATTAAAATCTTATCATCAGAGGAATTACATAGATAGATAAGTTGGCAGTGGAAAAGCCAAAATTTGAAAAAATATAAAGTAATGGAGAGTGAGAGTGTGCGTGTAAAAAATATGGGGGGGTCTATCCAGTTGGTAAATGTCCGTTGATAAGGTGTCCAGTGAAAGGAGATTTAAAGATGGAAAAGAAGGGTTTTCGTGAAGGCAGCATTTTACACATCTATGTACATATCTATATACATATCTATATACCATTAAAATGCTAGAGGATTTTTTTGAGTTCTCTATGCGTACACACATAAGAACATATGATTAGTTGACAAAAAGGAATAGGCAGAGTACACATTATTAAGGCAGAAGTTTTTATGATGTGAATACCAGTGTTCGAATCTCACACAAGTCTAAAGTATTTTTTTTTTAAACTGGATACGTGTGTTTTATAAATTTAAAGAAATTAACATAATAACATAAAAAACATTACATAAATATGTTTTTTAAACTAAGTGACGTTTTTTGATAATGCGTAAAAAAGTAGACATAAAGGTTATTCAGCATTAGTTCAAAATGAATTATTTTTGCTTAAAAACATAATTTTTATTGTTTTTTGCCAATTAAAATAATACGTAAATACATTCATCGTGGTTACTTACTCTCTTGTGCAAATACTAAGTAGTGTATTTTTTGAACGAAATTTGAAATATTTTTATCTGTACTAGTTATAAAATATTAGAATCTAGGTAGAGATGGAAATTGACATACCCAGGTACTGTACCAACACCGCTCAAGGAGTGGGTATTAACTAGTATGATAAATAAATGTTAATAAATTCTGCTTCCCCCATATATGTCTTGTGTGGATTGCCTTGTTTAATCCAGCAAATCTTTTGAAGTCTTTTTTAAAATTAACAAATGTCATTAAAATTGCATCATTTTTTAGCGATTGCATTCACATCTTTACAAATCATTAATTAATTCTGTCTCAAAAAAGACGTAAATATTTTTTTAATTTTTGTCTTGGAAAAAAAAAATTCCTAACCCGAATAACAACGAAATGATAAATTATCGCATGAACGAATGAAAGCATGTTAATAAAAAAAAAGGACACAGATTTTCGAAGTAGTTCTTTCTTTTTTTTCTTTGTTTTAATAAAATAAAAAAATCAGAGAATGGTATGTTGATTGGTTGTCAGGTTTTACGACATGTCAGTCCTTCGTTGCATCATTTTATGCCTAAACTTCACATATATTTTGGTGTACAATTGGTTTTTGTTCCGTTAACCATGATTAGGTAGAATTGTTAATTATTTTATTTTATATAAAGGTAATTTGTAGAAGAAAGCAATACAATGCAGAGGTGTAATGGATAGCCACACATTGAAGCAAAATAAGACATATAACATTTGAAATGACTTATGCAGTTTCCACCTTTTTTATTAATACAATATATATATATATATATATATATAAGTATAAATTTTTATTTATACAAACATTATCGGTTACATATGTGCATACATGTTTCGGTTGCACTCTCCCAGGAAAGTCAACCTCATCAGACCGAGAATCTTTCAGGAATCCTGAAAGATTCTCGGTCTGATGAGGTTGACTTTCCTGGGAGAGTGCAACCGAAACATGTATGCACATATGTAACCGATAATGTTTGTATAAATAAAAATTTATACTTATAAACAGCTCTACTTGGTATTGAGCACTTTTTATAAACACTTGAGTTTCTACGGATTTACATTTACAGAAACCAATACATATACGATATATATATATATATATATATATATATATATATACACACAATTATATTACACTCTTACTTGTGTATAATATTATATATTTGAAAATTTCTCTTCATCAGATGTCTGCTCAACCTTAATTCAAACGTGCATATGAAGGCCGTTGCTAGCAAGGGCTATTTGGTAAAAATAGAAATAGATTTGAAATCAAAATTAACATTTTTTTTAATTAAATTTTGTTTCAAATCTATTGTTCGTCTTTAAATCTATGTATCAATGTCAATATTAATATTTTTAATTTAAAAAATTTTTTATTATGTATATTTCATAAAAAAATTTAATTTTTATTTAAAAGTTTATTTATCCACGTTCAATTGAGTTAAATTAATTTACATTTTTCTAGAAAGGGGAAGCAATTTTATTTTATTTCAGTTATTATTACCTGTAGTAAGGATTGGACTTTCAACCTGTGGAGAAATATCCTGACATTTTAGGCATCACCATTTTTACCTTTGTCGATGAACAATAAAACCTGTGACTAAATTACACCATGCCTCAGAGTCTTGTTTGCTGATAAGAGTTTATGCTAGCTGTCTGACGGTTGCACGTTTTCAACAAAACAAACACACACCAGAGACAGCATATACTGATTACCTATTTAGCGGGTGTGTTGATGCAAACATCATATTAATACTTATTCACACTTGCCAACAGGCTCATTGCAGATTTGAAACAAGTTGCAGTTTGACACATTAGGCATTTTATTGGAATGTGTCATATTTGAAACAAAAAGCATTTAAGAGTTAAAATGCTGAGTGTCTAGCAAGGAGGCATCTCGGCACATTGCTGAACACTCTAACCGTTATTCGAATTATGCGCATTCAATACGTAGGTAAATTTATTTTTATTTTTTGGCTGCAACAAAAAAACCCATCCACATTTATATCAATAGAATCCATTTTGGCACTGCATATCAAGTAAAATAATTATGCAAACTCAGTATTATAAAAATAACTTGGGTAAATGTTGAGATCGCCGGCCTAAACAGAATGCGATAAAAAATTGTCTTTGACGGTAAAAATGGTTTTGTATTGTTTTTTTAAAAATATTATTAAATGAGGAACCCTTTTTTGCGTTAAAATCTATTTAGTATTACACATGCAATCAGAAGAAAAACATGTTTGAAATGTGTAAATAATCGATATTTTAACAAAATTAAGACTTACAGGGACCGGTTGTGTTGTTGTTTTGCTCTTTATTTTTGTATCGCTCGAGATGAAAAGTGTTAACACGTCTTTTTTCGCTATTACTACGTAATACTACATTGATTTTAACTCTAAAACGTTCATACTGTCATAATCTTTTATAAATATATATATATATATATAATAATAATGGTAATAATCCAGGTGAAAAATATCCACAGGGTGGTAATTCAGAGAATTTTAACCGGGTTTATAAAAAGTGCTCAATATCAAAATAGAGCTTTATATATGATAATTTTATTTACACAGACATGTACAAAATCTACGACACTGGCATGTCGATGTTATAGATCAACAGTTACTATAAACTGAGATCTTACCAGGCAGAGTTAGAATCCGATCTTAACCTCAGATCTGAGGTTAAGATCGGATTCTAACTCTGCCTGATGAGATCTCAGTTTATAGTAACTGTTGATCGATAACATCGACATGCCAGTGTCGTAGATTTTGTACATGTCTGTGTAAATAAAATTATCATATATATATATATATATATATATATAGTCATCCACATACAGACTGTTTCGCTGTTTCACAGCTGATCAGTGCGGCTAGACCAGTTAGTGCCTCAAGCCAGGATCGAAACGCAACCGTCGAGCTGACAGTCGGCGATGTTAACCCCTACGCCATCATGCGACACTGACTGAATGTATATATATATATATCTCACCTATACACTAATTTTATTCAAATTTTTGAAGAAACTGTTTTGACCGTCGATCTGAACATTTACCATAAATTGATACCTCAGCGGAACTGATAAAACGTAAATTTAAAATTCCGATATGTCTTCACTCGAAGAGACCAACTCTAATTTTTGCGTTCATTATTTTGCTCATGTACTCAGTGACTTCATTCTGCTTAAAGTTTATATACAAAACGTTGATGCAATTTGTTTGAAACAATAATTTTCCATGGTTTGTATATACTGGAATTTTTACTGGGCCTTTTGTCAGGGTTGACCCTAAAAAATTCTGAGTTAAGGACTGATATTGATAGTACTTTTTGTCCAGTTTGTTAGAGAGACAGTTTTTGGAGTAGCAAGCTGTCAGGAGGCTTCTCAGTGGGGCCACATTGACATGAGTTTTAGTTAATTCTTTAGTCTTTTTATTAGTTCCCCTACTTAAATCTCATTTATTATTTTATTTAGTTCAGCACCCTGAACACTTTTCATTATATAACAGTATCTTTTTCAAATTGATATACAGTCCTTGTTTCTGGATCGATTTTTACCATCTTTCATTGACCACACATTTCAGATGTTAAAAGACACCTTCCAGGAATCATCATTTACCATTTCTCTTGCATGGCTCGTCTATCGACTTACAAAAACTAAAACGCATCGACAAACTTATTTACGGCTTTTGAGAAGAAATTGAATCAACACTTGAAAGTTCTTTTTAGATTCAATTCTTTTAGTTATTTTGAGAATCAAACTATTTTTGGCTGATTAACTCTCTGGCCTTCTTTAAGTGTTCATTCTGTGTGTACAGGATTGCTTGTTTAGTAACATTGAGGCTAGAAATCACATTTTCATTGTTTAATCCATAGATTGATTTCCAGGAATGCAGAATCCTGATCTTCAGTGTTGTCTGAAGTGAAGGTGACGTCATGGCACCCCACTTTTCCCTGAGTGTTTCAGGGTGAACATCACAGAACATTGATCTTGTATAGATTTCTGAGTTTCACATAAAAGTTCCCAAGTTCGAAAAGTGGCACCTGAAAAAGGTCAGAGGTTACATCGGCCAAAACGTTGGGAAAATAACAGCCAATATAAGAATAGTCGTCGGAATAATCGAAGAAAGTTGTCATTATTCCGATAAAGAAAAGAGGTTTCAGGCCTGTTGAACTTCTTCAGAACTCTGAAGAAGAAATAATCCTGGTTTTGATCAGTGTTTTAATCTGCATTGCATGACTTTTAATCCTCGTGTCCATCTCACCCCCCTGCAATCACTTAAACTGGTCCGTTCACCTTTTTGTGTCTGTGTTTGTACGTCTCTTGTTCCGATCACTGGATGGTAGATGTCTAGAATTTTAGTTCACCCTAACTCCGATAGTTCTGCTCTCGATTTTTCATTTTATTTCACATTTTGCTTTCGATTTGAAAGAGAAAAAAAATGTTTTCCTTTTTTATTGATCCATTTGCTCTCGTATTATTTCTTTTTTTGTTTCGCATTTGCTTTTGTGTCCTCTTGTGATTCATTTCAAGAATAACATTTTCAGGCAGCAGACAATCACCCATAATTGACAAATGACCCAAACACAATTCAATGGAATGGTCGAAGGTACAGATAACCATTTTTTTTGTTTTTTGTATTTGGGTTTTTTTGTGGTTTGATGGTGGGATAGGGTGGAGCTCTAAAAAAAATGTGGAGCTCTAAAAAATGTGGACGTGTCATTAATGCATAAACTTTTCATCATCTGAACGCTATTATTTTATCATCTTTATTGTGAACTACTTATACATACAGGTGACCCCCAAAAATGCCACCCATGGATTCGTTAAGAAAATTCACAATTCTTTCTGCAATCCAACCATATTTGATACAAATAAACTACAGTCTATGCCTAACTTGCCCACCAAGTTTCAGTTATGAATGGTCAACAGTCTTTATTTTAATCAATGTTCAATGTGCACCTCTGTATTGCAAACACTCCTGGATACATTCATTCAGTCATTTTGTATGAATCAGATGATTCTATTGTTGGCATTGGTTTCCCCGATATATTTCTAGTTAGAATTCTTTCTAGAAAGACATTGCGTACTTACGGGAGGGTTGCCAATATCCCTAAGTGAAAGTGTTTCTGTAGAACGAACTTATCTTATTTGTCCTGTCTCTCTGCTCAGCTCGAGCAGTGCCGCTTGTGGCTAAAGAGACAACTGTAGGAGTATTGATTTACTCCTCTCCAGGAGTTAGGCACAAGGCCTGTTTTTATCTTACTCCCACAAGTAAGATGTGACCCAAGGTCGGGTCGGGAAAGTGGGGTTTAAAAATTGCCTGGACAGCCCCGTCGGCATTCCCCGGTAGGGGCGCCTCAGGCAGTAAGCAATAAACTTACTCCTCCCCAAAGAGGGGAGGCGAAGCTTGGGAGGGTGGACCTCCTAGAACTGCACAGGACAGATCCATAGACAGGCGTAAATCAAGCCCCGAAGGCCAAGACAATACCAGTCTATAGGGTGCAGTATCCATCGGAACAGATACTACACTTTGACCTTAGCCAAAAGACCAAGATGCCAGAGACAACTGTAGGAGTAACAGTCTCTGTCGCAAAGGTTACTGGCAAAACTGAAGTGTCCTCTCCAGGTTGTAGGTTTGTTGATTGAGTGTTGTTAGATGCTAGCCTGGGCGGTGTGATATGAAGGACAGGCTGTTACCCACATAGCACGTCTCTGATGGATCCAAAGGAACAGAAAAGCTCTTACAGTTTGGTGCCAAAACGTCGCAGGAGCTGGTAGAACGGAGTTGTAGGCAACGCCAAACTGCCTTAGGGTCCCCACTCCGGATTTTTCCTCAAGGTTTTCTCCTGAAGCCTTTCCTCATGGGTTGGTATTCCACAAGGCAGCAGAGATTTGAAATCAGGGTTTTATCTTCCCATAGACATTATCTTTTAAATAACCCCACAGATAAAAAATCTGGAGAGTTAAGATCTGATGATTGTGAATGGTGATAAAATAAAAACTGTTGGCCATTCATGACTGGAACTTGATGGACAAGTCAGGCATAGACTGAAGTTTATTTGTATCAAATAGGGTTGTATTGCAGAAAAGATTGTGAATTTTCTTAACGATTCCATGGGTGGGATTTTTGGGGTTCATACTGTATATACACACACAAGTAAGGGTTGAATCAAACGTTGGTCTTTTTATTAAATGTGATACAAGCTTGACTTGTCCACCAAGTTTCAGTCATGAATATTCAATAGTCTTTGTTTTATTAACGTTCAAAGACACTTTGGTGATTGTCTCATCAGTAGATGGTGTGATCCTGAATGAACTTCATACTCACTGAACCATACCCCCATCGCACCTAGATTTTTATCTGTCGGGTTATCTCAAAGATAATGTCTATCAAAACAATCCTCAGTGCCAAGAGAGGATTGTGACGTCAGAGTTATTTACAATTTTGCATCTCGTATCCAGGTTTGCTTATCATTGAATGGCAATAAAATAAAGACTGTTGGATATTCATGACTGAAACTTGGTGGACAAGTCAGGCATAGACTGAAGTTTATTTATATCAAACAAGGTTGAATTGCAGAAAAGATTGTGAATTTTATTACCGATTATATTCAGGATTACACTCCCTACTGATGAGACGATCATCAAAATATATTATTTTCAAATGGCTGCCATTCGTCCATACAGAGTTACTGATTTATTTATTTGGAACAAAAATATTTTGAAAAAAAAAGTAAAACAAACGCCGCGTAGGTACAACTAGTTTGAAAATAAAGTGAATATTTTGTTTCCGGAAAAAAATATATGTGTCGTTTTATAGCAAAATTCACCTTATTTCTTGAAAGAAACTTGCATATTGAGATGAATAACAATAGATATCTTCAGGCTTATGTTGCCTTCAAGGTCATTGCTATCTGCACACCTCTTTCCCTCCCTGCTGTCTGCAGATGCAAACAATGGATGTAGAATATTACTTACTTACATGCCTAGTTCTGTTAATACTTTCATTATACCCCACCCCCACCCCCACTTTCTCTGTCTCTCCACACAACTCGCATCTTAGCTATATACTCCCACACAACTCTACCAACCCTGCGGATCCAATGATTAAAAAAAAGAAAAGATGAAGTCATTTGCTGGAATCACCTGCTTTTTTCCAGATCCAATTACGGCAAACATCAGATGCAACAAAAAAAATCGATCGAGATTTGTCTGGCTCTTCGTCTTTACAATATCCGTTTCCTCCCCGACTCTAAGAATCTTCACTCCCCACCCCCCTTGCGAGACTATGCTCCACACTCCAACCAAATACTGCCCATCCCCACCTCAAGGATTCATAAATTAATCCTCATTGCGATCTTCCGTAGTTCTTCATCGAGCGTTTCGGAAGAGAGAAGTGAGGGGGATTTTCTTCGTTTCATACAAGTTTAAAATCTTTAAAAGCCAATCTTATGTGGATGATTTGGACTTTTGTCTTCATTTTAGTTGTTTGTATTTTCATAATGTTTCCGTTGCAGCATTGTCCAGCCTTCAGTTGCCTTTAGTCGTAGAAACAATATTTCTCAGATTCTTATTTACACGGTGGTCCAAAAAGATGTATCCATTTTATTATCTCTATAATTTCTATGAAAATTAATCATTAATTTTTTCTCTTCATTGCTACGTGTCACTTTGGACTTCCTGTTTATGATGTCATATCCTGACACGTAGCCCAAATTCTAATCTAGATAAAAGTTTTGCAATATTTGCATACATGCTAGTTTGTCGCATATACAGGGTGGTCCACAAAGATGTATCCATTTTATTATTGCTATCATTTCCATGGAAATTTACCCATGCCATGGATGGAGCAAGGCTGCATTGCTCTAATGGTTCATCCGAATACCTTCATCGCTACTTCCCTGAAGACAGGCTAATCTCTCATCATATGGACCACCTTGGCCTGCATCTATCCCTTTGAATTATTGTCTCTGGCGATACCTAAAAGAACAGGGTTTCTGCTATGCAGCGTAAGAAACACCATTTTCTTTTTTTTTTTTTTCTAACGCCTAAATTTATATGATGCAGAATAGGTAACGCCTTTTAATTTTAATTTTTTTAATTTACTAAACAAAAATGTATTACAGGAGATTGAGAAATTAATCCGATGCTTTACACTAAAACATTTTATAACTTTGTAGATAAACACCCTCAACTACCCCCCCCCCCCTCTAAAAAAAAAGTAAGATTGGGGGCGATTATGTGTGGGCTCCTGAGTTGCTTAGCAGAAAGAAGAAGAAAAAAAATATTGTTTTTCAGTTTCGAATTGGTAATCAGTTTTGTACGTCATAATCATGTTGACACACTGGTTCTCGTTAGATCACCAAAGTTTTGTACGTCATAATCATGTTGACACACTGGTTCTCGTTAGATCACCAAAGTTTTGTACGTCATAATCATGTTGACACACTGGTTCTCGTTAGATCACCAAAGTTTTGTACGTCATAATCATGTTGACACACTGGTTCTCGTAAGATCACCAAAGTTTTGTACGTCATAATAATGTTGACACACTGGTTCTCGTAAGATCACCAAAGTTTTGTACGTCATAATCATGTTGACGCACTGGTTCTCGTAAGATCACCAAAGTTTTGTATGTCATAATCATGTTGACACACTGGTTCTCGTTAGATCACCAAAGTTTTGTACGTCATAATCATGTTGACACACTGGTTCTCGTTAGATCACCAAAGTTTTGTACGTCATAATCATGTTTACACACTGGTTCTCGTTAGATAATCAAAGTTTTGTACGTCATAATCATGTTGACACACTGGTTCTCGTAAGATCACCAAAGTTTTGTACGTCATAATCATGTTGACACACTGGTTCTCGTAAGATCACCAAAGTTTTGTACGTCATAATCATGTTGACACACTGGTTCTCGTTAGATCACCAAAGTTTTGTACGTCATAATCATGTTGACACACTGGTTCTCGTTAGATCACCAAAGTTTTGTACGTCATAATCATGTTGACACACTGGTTCTCGTTAGATCACCAAAGTTTTGTACGTCATAATAATGTTGACACGCTGGTTCTCGTAAGATCACCAAAGTTTTGTACGTCATAATAATGTTGACACGCTGGTTCTCGTTAGATAACAAAAGTTTTGTACGTCATAATCATGTTGACACACTGGTTCTCGTTAGATCACCAAAGTTTTCTACGTCATAATCATGTTGACACACTGGTTCTCGTTAGATCACCAAAGTTTTGTACGTCATAATCATGTTGACACACTGGTTCTCGTTAGATCACCAAAGTTTTGTACGTCATAATCATGTTGACACACTGGTTCTCGTTAGATCACCAAAGTTTTGTACGTCATAATAATGTTGACACACTGGCTCTCGTTAGATCACCAAAGTTTTGTACGTCATAATCATGTTGACACACTGGTTCTTGTTGGATCACCAAAGTTTTGTACGTCATAATCATGTTGACACACTGGTTCTCGTTAGATCACCAAAGTTTTGTACGTCATAATCATGTTGACACACTGGTTCTCGTTAGATCACCAAAGTTTTGTACGTCATAATCATGTTTACACACTGGTTCTCGTTAGATAATCAAAGTTTTGTACGTCATAATCATGTTGACACACTGGTTCTCGTAAGATCACCAAAGTTTTGTACGTCATAATCATGTTGACACACTGGTTCTCGTAAGATCACCAAAGTTTTGTACGTCATAATCATGTTGACACACTGGTTCTCGTTAGATCACCAAAGTTTTGTACGTCATAATCATGTTGACACACTGGTTCTCGTTAGATCACCAAAGTTTTGTACGTCATAATCATGTTGACACACTGGTTCTCGTTAGATCACCAAAGTTTTGTACGTCATAATAATGTTGACACGCTGGTTCTCGTAAGATCACCAAAGTTGTGTACGTCATAATAATGTTGACACGCTGGTTCTCGTTAGATAACAAAAGTTTTGTACGTCATAATCATGTTGACACACTGGTTCTTGTTAGATCACCAAAGTTTTCTACGTCATAATCATGTTGACACACTGGTTCTCGTTAGATCACCAAAGTTTTCTACGTCATAATCATGTTGACACACTGGTTCTCGTTAGATCACCAAAGTTTTGTACGTCATAATCATGTTGACACACTGGTTCTCGTTAGATCACCAAAGTTTTGTACGTCATAATAATGTTGACACACTGGCTCTCGTTAGATCACCAAAGTTTTGTACGTCATAATCATGTTGACACACTGGTTCTTGTTGGATCACCAAAGTTTTGTATGTCATAATCATGTTGACACACTGGTTCTCGTTAGATCACCAAAGTTTTGTACGTCATAATCATGTTGACACGCTGGTTCTCATTAGATCACCATAGTTTTGTACGTCATAATCATGTTGACACACTGGTTCTAATTAGATCACAAACGTTTTGTACGTCATAATCATGTTGACACCCCGGTTCTCGTTAGATCACCAAAGTTTTGTACGTCATAATCATGTTTACACACTGGTTCTTGTTAGATCACCAAAGTTTTGTACGTCATAATCATGTTGACACACTGGTTCTCGTTAGATCACCAAAGTTTTGTACGTCATAATCATGTTGACACACTGGTTCTCGTTAGATCACCAAAGTTTTTTACGTCATAATCATGTTGACACGCTGGTTCTCGTTAGATCACCAAAGTTTTGTACGTCATAATCATGTTGACACACTGGTTCTCGTTAGATCACCAAAGTTTTGTACGTCATAATCATGTTGACACGCTGGTTCTCGTTAGATCACCAAAGTTTTGTACGTCATAATCATGTTGACACACTGGTTCTCGTTAGATCACCAAAGTTTTGTACGTCATAATCATGTTGACACACTGGTTCCTGTTAGATCACTAAAGTTTTGTACGTCATAATCATGTTGACATACTGGTTCTCGTCAGATCACCAAAGTATTGTACGTCATAATCATGTTGACATACTGGTTCTCATCAGATCACCAAAGTTTTGTACGTCATAATCATGTTGACACACTGGTTCTCGTTAGATCACCAAAGTTTTGTACGTCATAATAATGTTGACACACTGGTTCTCATTAGATCACCAAAGTTTTGTACGTCATAATCATGTTGACACACTTGTTCTCATTAGATCACTAAAGTTTTGTACGTCATAATCATGTTGACACACTGGTTTTCGTTAGATCACCAAAGTTTTGTCTGTCATAATCATGTTGACACACTGGTTCTCGTTAGATCACCAAAGTTTTGTACGTCATAATCATGTTGACACACTGGTTCTCGTAAGATCACCAAAGTTTTGTACGTCATAATCATGTTGACACGCTGGTTCTCGTTAGATCACCAAAGTTTTGTACGTCATAATCATGTTGACACACTGGTTCTCCTTAGATCACCAAAGTTTTGTACGTCATAATAATGTTGACACACTGGTTCTCGTTAGATAATCAAAGTTTTGTACGTCATAATCATGTTGACACACTGGTTCTCGTTAGATCACCAAAGTTTTGTACGTCATAATAATGTTGACACACTGGTTCTCAGTAGATCACCAAAGTTTTGTACGTCATAATCATGTTGACACACTGGTTCTCGTTAGATCACCAAAGTTTTGTACGTCATAATAATGTTTACACACTGGTTCTCGTTAGATCACCAAAGTTTTGTACGTCATAATCATGTTGACACACTGGTTCTCATTAGATCACCATAGTTTTGTACGTCATAATCATGTTGACACACTGGTTCTCGTTAGATCACCAAAGTTAAGCTACGTAGAGCCTGACCAGTACCAGATGAGTGACCACTTCGGAATGTTAGGCATTGTATGTCATCTTCCCATGACCTGGATATACATGCGGCTTGAACTGCTAGTGAATTTTATATTCCCTGTAAACTTGCTTCTTCGAAGGAAACCGTCATAACTTGACCAGGGCTAATAACACAAGAGAAATGAAAAAAAAAGAAGCAACCTTATTAAAGGACACACAGAGCAATAAAAAGACAAAATCACAGGCACCAAAGTGAGCGAATTTGGTTTAATGGTGAGAGAACAGAGAGAGAGAGTGAAAAAACAGGTTTATTAGGAAGGCGGAGTAGAAGGAGGAGTGGGAGTGGAAAGGCGAAGAGGAGAATGAGGGGGAATATGAAGAGGGGACGAGAAGAATAAGGAGTGGGAAGACGGGGAGGAATAGGAGGAGTGGGAAGACGAGGAGGAGTGGGAAAAGGGTGAGGGTGAGGAGAAGGAGGAAGATGAAAAGAAAGAGTAGAAGAAGTAGGAAGGGGGGATGGGAAGAGTAGGAGAAGTGACAAATGGAGAGGGAGGAATAAAAGCTGATTGAAGAAGAGTAGTACAAAGGGTATAGAGAGGGGGTTAGGAGGGGTAAGAGTAGGGGGAGGATAATACCATTATAATTAGAGTTTTATTAGAAAGGTGGAATAGAAAAAGGTGTGAGAAGAGGATAAGAATAGGGCAGTGGAAGGAGAAGGAGAGGCGGAGTATGAGGAGAGTATGAAGAGGGAAAGAGAAGAAGAAGGAGTGGGAAAGGGAGAATTAGGAGACGTGGGAAAATGGAGGAGGAGGAGGAGGAGGAGTAGATTAACACAGGTATTACCGGTTTGCTATTGCTGCACTCAAGAATAACATTTGAACAGAGATTAAGAGAATGTTTCATGACATGTTGGATAGGGTCATTTCAAACTTCAATGTGCGAGTAACCACAGTGATTTAATGCCAAGAAGCTTGGATGGAGCACATTGTAAACTGTTGATCTGTGCTCGTAAAATGGTGGTTTACAATGAAAAAACTTACGCCACACAAACCTTACACGTCTGTAAAACAGGTCGATGAAAAATCTTTTTTGATTTTTCCTTTCAATAATCATAAAGACAAGACTGATAACAAAAAAGTAAAAAACATGCATGAAATTAGCAGTTGACAATTGTGAACAAATATCGTCTGCACTTATTCTTTTTCACATTGTTTTTTACTTCATTCCTTCTTCTGTTGGTTTTTTGACACTCACTGTTTTGTTTTTGCTTTTCAATCCAGCACATTTATAGACACCTGTTTTAGCATCAGTTATTTAAATCTATACTCTATGTCTATACTAGCATTGTCACTGCAGGTTTAGGTATTTTTAGGTATCCCAAACCAAAATTTTATTTTCATTATATCTAAAACCTTTTAATGTGTGCAAACAGATCTTTGCAAAACATAAACAATGATACCAAATTTAGTTTGGTACCATAATTAGCCACTGAATTATGACCGTTCAAAATTTGTTGGAAATTAGAAAATTTGCCGTCTAGTTCAAAGCCAATTTTCATAGTGTGAAACTAAAAATGCCGGCTACAAACAGGTGAAAAACGCCTTACAAATGTAAAGCTATTCTCTTTCTGTACAAATCTACTATCAGACCATGTATGGAGTACTGTTGTCATATTTGGGCTGGTGAATCTCTGTCCCATTTGAGGGTTCTTGATAAGGTACAGAAACGTATCTGTAATTTGATTGACCGCACCCTTTCTTCTTCTCTGCAGCCTCTCTCTCATAGATGTGATATTGCTAGTCTCAGTCTTTTCTATAAATACTATTATGTCATGTATTCTTCCGAAGTATGTGATCTATTCCCTGCTTCTTTTGTTTCAGCTCGTTTGACTCGTTGGTCTAGTGGTCTCCATCAATTCGCTGTTTCAATACCTCATTGTAATACAGCTTACTATTCCAGTAGCTTCTTTCCAAGAACTGCCGCCTTGTGGAACTCTCGTCCTGCTGACTGTTTTCCTCCTACTTATAGTCTTGGTCTTTTCAAGACTAAGGCCAATAGGCATCTTCTGTCTTTACGATAATCATATTTCGTTCTTGTTAGCTCCTTACATCAAGTGGCTTCATGCTTTGTCTGGAGTGATTTCCATAAAAGAAATTGTAATCTTGTGGTAAATGAAAATTAATTATAATGGAAACAACCATTATTTGATCAAGTCAGCCTAAACATTGGACAAAATCCCATTACCTTTCGAAAAAGAAAACGTAAAACAATGAAATGGAAGTAGAACTTTGACTGTTCATATAAGATTTATTTTAACAGCTAACACCTTGAATCTCGTAATATGAGTCATAGCACAGAAGAGATCAAACTAGAGTTTTCTTTTAATTGTAAATTTTAATCAATAACAAAACTCAAATTTGGACCATGTAAAAACAGCCGGAAACACAATTTGATAATAGAGCAAAAATTTCATCATTTTCAACTTGGTTTATTTTTGTGAAAGGCAGCTTAAATTCCAATATTAAGCCCACCTTATTAACGAGTGACCCTTTTTCCTCAAGATGGGACTATAGATGCATAAACATAATACGTGCATTAAGTTGAAAAACACCAATCATGAAAAAATCATCAATGAAAATAATAACCTAACTTAAAGTTGCCTGGAAAAATAACTATTAATGACACAAGAGAAAGAATTATATGTTTATAAAACAGAAAAATTGCATTTTTATTTATTTTTTATATAAAATAAACAAAACAAGTAAAAAACTGTTATTAATAATTTTTATTTTTTCAAGAAAAGTTCCAAATAAATAATCTTTTTTTTTTGTCGAAGAAAATAAAACTAGTCAGCTGGTCAAAAATCTGTATTTATTTGGCTTTTAAGTTTTTTTTTATACAACGAACACAACATAAGTAAACAGCAGTTATTAATAAATATTTCTTTTTTGTTTCAAGAAAAGTTTCAAATAAGTAATCTTTTAAGAAAATAAAACTAGTCAACTGGTAAAATTTTTATTTTTATTTTTTTTGTTTACTTCTGAAGATTTTCTGTTGCCATGTCGTGGGACCACAGGTATATCAGCTTTAGTATTTTAATCAGGTCCATTTTTATTGCAAAAAAAAGGTGTCATTCCTTATCGATGTTCATTCCATTCTCTGCATTTTGTATTAGTGCATCTCCAGGCAAACTACTCTGTGCTGCTGACATAGCGTGTTGAAATTAATTTTCAGTTTTTACAAAAAAACATTCTTGCTTTAATCAATTTCACAGTTTTTTGGAAACTTGTCGGCTTCTGACAACTGATTAGCTAATCGCTTCGGCATCTTTCGGCTGCTTACGTAACCTGCCTAAAAACTGTGGATGCAAAGTTGCCGGAGATTGGGTCGTATTCTGGATAAGTACTCAGTTATAAACATGTTTTTATTTTATTTTTGTATATTTTTTAAATCATAACTTGAAAAAAAATACAATATTAGTCCATCATCTCTATATAATCTCATGTTATTTTTATGTATTATTTCTGAAAATATTTTAGGGCAGACACTAACATCTGAAAGATCCCAATAAAGATGTAAGTCACATGACTCGGTTTCATCATACCACCCCATAGTTATATCAAAATGTTTTTGGGTGTAAATTTTTTTGTCCATTGATCAGTTTTGATATATGTAATGAGTTTTTACAATGCTTTATTATTTCTTCTTCATTTCCACATATTTTTAGCCATCATTAAAAGTTTATCAAATATTTTTTCACTTAAATATGAGAAAAATACTTTTGATCTATTTCTTCGACAATTATCAACAATATTTTTTTGCACGGTATTTTATCAATAAACCATGAAAAGAAACAAAAAGAAAAAGAAACTTAAATCTTTTTTATGACTTATTTGGATTCCTTTGCTTTAATAGTGAAAATATTTCTTCATCTCCTGATTGGATGGCAAAGTTATTCAGGTTGTTCAAAAATGTTGTTACCTTGGTGATATCATTGGAACACAGGGTGGAGCAGGTGCTAGTGTGATAGCTAGAATTAGGAGTGGGTGGAATAAGTTCAGGGAACTTTTGCCATTACTAGCCAGCAGAACGTTACCATTGTCGACCAAAGAAAGAGTCTATAAGGCATGTGTACGCAGTGTGATGTTGCATGGTAGGTAAACCTGGCCAGTGAAGGTTGAGGACAAACGTTGCATGGAGAAAAATGATATGGGAATGATATGGGAATGATACAATAGATGTGTAATGCCACTCTTGGTATTTATCTCCCTCCCACAGCGGTAAGATGTGACACAAGGTCAGGAAAGTGGGATTTGAAAAGCCAGCACCATAGAGAAAGAAAAGCGCTCTGGCCATCAAAAAATGCCTGGGCAGCCCCGTCGGCATTCCCCCGGTAGGGGCACCTCAGGCGATTAGCAATAAACTAACTCCTCAAAGGATGAGAAGGCAAAGCCTGGGAGGGTGGATCTCCTAGAACTGCACAGGACAGTACCTCAGACCGGCGGAATCAAGACCCGAAGACCAAGACGGTACCGGTCTACAGAGTAAGCATCCATCGGAACAGATACTACACTCTGATCTTAGCCAAAAGGCCTTTGTAATGCAACTCTAAAAGACATGCTCAGATCTGATGAGCTCAGAGGAAGATTAAATCTGGACAGTATTGGGAGATGTGTACAGAACAGGAGGGGCACGTTGAATGAATGGATGAGAGTTCCTGGATTAGTCGATGTAGCAGGTTCAGTTTACATGGGAAGGCCAAAACAAACATGGGAGAAAGTGATAAAGATGGACTTGAGAGAAAGAAGGATGAATAAAGACTTGGTCAGAGATAGGTTAGCTTGGAAGTCAATTTCTGAAAACCATCCAATGCATACCAGCATGTAAAACAGACGTTAAACTAAATATGATGATGATGATGATGATGATCTGATTTCTGTGATGAAACAATCGAAAGACTTACCAGTGTCGTCTTCTCCTTGAAATTCTTACCAACTTTTTTACTTCGTGGTTGATTGAATTTCAGAAAAATGTCCACCATTGTCTAATACTTTCCAATCTGATAATGCTGTTGCATTTCCATGGCAACAGCAGTCTCTAAATGTTATTATGTTCATTACATAAAAGCTGATTCCTATCTACACATCTCAATAACAATTTATTTATTTAGTGCGGGTATCATATCTCGAAACAAATGGATTTGAGGCACCTTAGAATGGGCAACGACCAAAAGGACACATTTTTCTTTTTTTTTTTTTTACATCCGTTTCATTTATAGACAAAACAATACACCATATATGCACATTTTATAATTTGACTTAATTATTTAAAAAAAAGTGTTTTATTTACAAACACGTTTTGTTATGAACACATTTTTAATTTAAAAAAAAAGCAGTGTTATTTACAGAACGTTTTCTGTAAAGTTTGGAGATTTATAAAAAATAAAAACTACATATTTTTATTTACAAAACTTTTGATTCAAGCAAAATGTTTAAACAAACGAAATAAACAAGGATTATGCAGCAAAGTGAAAAAAAAGAAGATTTTATAAGATTTTTTTTCTTTGAATACTGACAAATTGTTTTACAAACTTTTCAGCATGTTTGATAAGTAATTTTTATTTTATTTTTCAGATAAAGGTGATACGGATTGCGTAAATGTAGACATAGCCTCAACCATCGCCCCCGTTCCCCCCGAATCCTCAACCCTTAGCAACAACATTGCCACCACTACCACGACCACAACAACAACAACATCAACATCTCCGTCAAGATTTTTGAAAAGAAGTGTCAAACCTTCCCTCCGTTCTCTTTTTTCTCCTTCGCCCCCATCATCACCTGTGGCCGCAACCACGACTGTTGCGACTACTACTACAAACACCGCCAGCCTTTCTTCAACAACGTCGTCGCCCTCTTCCGCTTCCTTCTTGTTTTCTTTGGTCTCCTCATTGCCGTCAAAGCAGTCGCAACTTAACAAACATGCTGCCAGCGGAAATCTTCACGATCTAAAAATGTTACTCGAGCTTCACCACAAACAACACCAACACGAAAATAAAGATTTAGAAATTCTTCAGACTTCGATATCTGCGGCCATGGTTTATGCAGCACAGTCTGGCCAACAAGGTGAGTCATGACCGTTTTCTTTTTATTAACTAGCTAGCAGGGCTACCCGGCGTTGCCCGGGGCAAAAGTGTAACCTATTTCTATTGAAACTTCTGTTTCTTTATCTCTCTTTCTCTCTTTCCTTCTTCCTTCCTCCCCCCTCTTTCTCCTCTGCCCTACCATTCCTCTCTCTAGACATACACGCACACAACTCTCCTTTTTATAGATTCCTTGAGGAATGAGTCAGTATAAGGGAAGCATTTCCTTGATCAAAAAATCAGAGTTACTTCCTTTTAGTTAGCACATAAAAATGGCTGAAAAACCGACCACCCTGACGAAATCTGCACCAGTTTAGGGTCAAAGAATGAATATTTTTTTTTTTAAATTTTAGATATTATTAACTGGGTCAACAATATACCAGCTTTGTTGATGTTTGTTTTGCCGTTTTTGACTTGCCCTAGACATGCATACATATGAACATATAGACAACTGTCTATTATATAATAGATGAGTCACCACTTATCAAGGCATAAAGCCACTTGAGGATAAAGGTAAACGAGAAAACAGGATAGTAAATAAAAATTATAACCTAGATATTAAGATGTAGGTAAAAAGTCACATTTGGAATGCGACTTTGATTGTTAGAGATTGGAGATTCCTCCTCCCTCGAAACTTATTCAGGAAAAAGAAAATGTATTTCAATTAATTATATCAACGATAAAGACGGAGAAATGTCATTCAGCAGACACTCCACCTGCCAGGCCCATCGATGTATGGGATCCTAATAAAAGCAATTTGTTATTTCTTGCAAGTGTTTGATTTCATTGGCGTATGTTATCTCGACATTTCAATGTCCATTCAATGCCGCGAATGTAAACAGCTCTACCTTGTTTGTGACAATGTGAACATCTGGTGGGTCACCCATTTCTGACCCTGGCCTTTCCATATCTCAAATCTCGAGGCAAAGAAAACAATCTTTCCTTCTCTTATCAGTTTTTGCTGGTCTCTTGTCGTGCCAAAACACTTTTTTTTAATTCCTTTTTCGTTTTCATAACTTAAGAAAACAAAACCATTCTCATTTTAATTAATATTGTCATAATTCGCCATTATCTCGGCAAAAAAAACCTATTGTCTAGCGACATACGAAAGCCAGGTGGCCCTTGGTGAATGTCATCACTTCATTTGAGGATTTCCTATCTCTCAAAGTATCGAGAAAAGAAAACAACTCTTTCTTTCTCTCATCAACTTTGTTTTTCTTTAGTACAAAATAAGCTGAAATCCTTCTTAGGAAAAACCAGGGTCCAGTTTTGAATCAACCATTTTCTGTTCAATAATATTGTCACATTGAGAACAATTGTCAGGTTGTAGGAAGACGTCGCGTTTGGAATGCGACTGTGTTGTGATAATTGCAAGGTTGAAACGAGAATAAAAACATAAACATATTGTTGAGAACAATTGTCAGGTTGTAGATAGACGTCACGTTTGGAATGCGACTGTGATTGTTTTGGTAATTACAAGGTTGAGACAAAAATGTAAAGTAAAAGCATTATATTGCCAATTTGAAAAATGGTGGAAACAATTGTCAGAATTACAAAACCAATCAAGAGAGAATCGGAAAAACGACAGAGCAAGGTCGAAGTGAGTGGACCTTCCATTTTTTCTTCTTCCAGCTGAGGCTGGGGAGTCGACTGTATCTGTAAAGTGGAGTGTAACAGGAGAATATCGACATTCTACTACACTAAATTGTAAGCTGTAAAAAACAAATCTTGGGTGCAACTAAATGTACAGGAAAACTCCTTGATATACTTGCGTATCAGGCACTCGGCCTTTTGGCCAAGATCAAAGTGTAGTATGTGTTCCGATCGATACTGCACCCCATAGATTGGTATTGTCTTGGCATTCGGGTCTTGATTTACGCCAGTCTATCGGTCTGTCCTGTGTTTTCTAGGAGGTCCATTCTCAGGCTTTGCCTCCCCTCTAAGTTTATTGTTTACTGCCTGAGGCGCCCCTACTGGGGAATGCCGACGGGGCTACCAGGCAATTTTTAATGGCCAGAGTGCTCACCTTCTCGGGCGCTGGCTTTTCAAGTCCCACTTTCCCGACCCGACCGTGGGTCACATCTTACCTCGTGGGAGTAAGATAAAATTGGCCTTGTGCCTAACCTCCTGTAGAGGAGGTAAATAATACTTATGTATTAGGCTAAAGTTGGTTATCTACAACAAAAATGCGGGAAAATTATTGAGTAGAATTTTAATTAAAAATAGGAAGCATTTTTTCGTATTTTTCCGATTCCTTTTTTTGCAATCAAACAGTTTACGGCTTTTTAGGAGACTTATCTCCCCTGTTTTACGTAACTCTTTAAAATTGCGCTTGAGCCAATGGTGAATCAATGGAGAATCGGAAAAATACGATAATACTGATTTCTATTTTTAATTAAAATTCTACTCGATAGTATGTTACTTAACTGAATATATTTAAAATTATTTCAGTTTTAAACGGCGGATTTTATTTATCTTATTTTACATTAAACAAATAAATAAAGCGATTTGGATTGAGAATCTTAAATCTAAATAATTTTAAGATTCTCAATCCAAATCGCTTTATCTATTGAAATCTATAAACTTTTTCTACTGTTTTTATTTTAATTTTATTAATCAACTCTGAATTTTCTCTAATTTTGGGTGTAGATACATATATCAAAGAATTTTCCTGTTAATTTATTTTTAATTGCCATATTTAACCTATGTATGTCTACCTACAAGAACACAACGTTCCTTTTTGAAAATCCAACTTTTTATTTACCCGAAAACAAACTGAGAGTATAATCAACTGGTTGCATATCTCTATCTTTATAAAGTTGGATATGTTTGTGTGTTTATATATTTGTATATATAGGATTCACTCCTAAACTAATTAATTGATGATTATGAATTTGGGAACACAGCTGCTAGGCGTAAGAGATTGTAATGTGGGCTGTATTTACATTTATATATAGTTGCACCAAATCTTGTTTTGGTTCTTCATTCTTGCTGCAACAGCTTTCGCATTTTGGGACCAGTAAAGAGCAAGGGGCATAACATTAAAAAGATTGAGAGGATTGAAAATAATGAACAGAAGGAACAACAGTTGATGACTTACGAGGACGGTTTACGCCAAGTATTTGTTGACATTGGATTTGAAGATGTATATGGGAAAGCAATCCTGTGGCCGCATCATAGCTATCTACAGTGTAGCAGTTGCATGGGGGACCTATTTTGTTTATATGTATTTGCAATATCTTGTGTTAGATTGAATTGTGATTTGACTTCGCTCACGTGTGCTCACACCTAAACTTGTAACAGTGTCGGAGTTAGGACACGATGGCGCAAACTCCAAATCAATACGCACCAACGAAGCTTGACGCCAAGAATATGATACAAATCATTTCCCGAGTAAATTTTGTAAGGGCAAGACGTTTTATCCTGTTCTCATCCTGTGCCAGAAGTGGCCAGGCGAGATGGAACTCCAGGATACCACATTTTGTTTGTGACAAAAGTCAGCCGACCTAGCAACTCTCTTTATGCTCCAGTGTTCCCTTTGAACAAAGTTGATTCATATTTTAGTGGAGATGTTTGTGTTTTCGTGGAAGATGGTGACCCTTTTCTTATTCAATATTCAATTTCAGTCAGATGCATCCAGACACAGCGAATTTTACCAAGTGACTTTCTTCATCCTGATGCTCTTCCAAACCAATCAATTCTTCGAACTAAAACAGGTTTAAATAGATGACTGGAGAGTGGCTAACAAACGTCTTGCAAAACATCTTCGCCCTTTGTGACAATTTTGGAGATGTGCTTTGTCCAACGCAAATCGCTGTTGACAATAATGCCAAGTCACATTCACAAAAAGATTTCTTGATATTAGTGTTGCGGAGAAAGTATGTGTATGCTGGAATTTTTCTCCAAAAATGCATGGTGATGCATTCTTGTTCACAACTCGCTTTAACTGCAAGTCTGTGGTCCATTGCTGCATTGTGTCCAGGTCTAATTGCAGGAAAGATTTAAAGAGTTCAAAATCTGGCTTTTTTATCTCAAAACTTGATGTCATCGGCATATTTCAGTACTGTGGCATTTTTTAATTTATCATCTTCGTCATTAATAGATGCAACAACACGAGATGACATCTTATATGGTGAAGAATGACTGGATTTGCCATTAAATAACCGAAATGGATTGATATGATGTAAAACCAAACTAATTCTGTTTTTTTTCACAGAATGTTTGAAACTGCTTCTAAGATACGTCTCGTCTGATTCTGCCTCTGAAATGGGATTCTACGCTCTCCACGCTGCGGCCAAAAATGGACACTTAAGGTTAGTGCAGGAATTTCAATTTTGTCTGCTAAATCTCATTTTAAAATTATTTCTATCATTCATTACCAAGTATCTAATATATAAAGTAAAGTCAGTCTTTCTATCGTTTCTTTATCATCAGTAGCTTTCTTCCTACAGAATCAATATTTGATTTTGATTTATCAGTTTTTCTTGCGGTTCGTTGCATACTGTTCTTAAGAATAATAAAATGTGGTACTTTTACAGTTTGTGACCCATGCTTAAACCGACTTACATAAACAGCCAGAAGCTGATGAAGCGCATTGCCAATCAGATTGAGAAACAGCAGGCAACAATTTTCAATTGTTAATTGAGTAAATCATAAAATTAGTCTGCGCTAACACTCATAAAAAAACTGCAAAATTTTGGAAAATGAAAAAAAAAAAATTTCTTGGAAACCCCTAACCCTAACAATTTTGGAAAATGAAAAAAAAAAAATTTCTTGGAAACCCCTAACCCTAACAAAAATGTAAGAATCTGTTGTCTTTTATCACACTAACCCTAAAAAAAAGGTAAAATAAAAATTATTTTTCACCTTAACTCTTACCTAACCCTAAACTAACCCTAACCTAGTCTTGTTCAAAAGATGCACCAGTACAAAAAAAAATAATAATTAAACAACCCTAACTTTCTAGTGAAAAAAACTTTTTTGTAAAAAAAAAATTATAACAGATATTTCATTAAATTTTCTTTGTTAAAAAATAAATATTTTTGCATAAAATTTTACATATGGAGACCGTTTCTTCCTTTCTTTAAATGTTACTTCATTATTTTACATATGGAGACTGTTTCTTCCTTTCTTTAAATGTTACTTCATTATTTTTTCCTGTTTGATAGCGCCGCCTCGTTTTGATTTTGACGCTGGCTCGTTTTCATTCGGCATCTTCCGGCTGTTTACGTAAAAGTCGAAAAGTCGGTTTTAGCCTGGGTCACAAACTGTACTAGTACCTAAAATGTAATACGATTTAATTCCTTCCAGAAAATACTTTGTCAGTCGGAATTATTTTCAAATGGCTGCCATTTTTTTTAGAAAAGGTGATGTAACTCTGTATTGGTCCATACAAAGTTACTTTCCTTTAATTGGAACAAAGAATATATTTTGGAAAAAAAAACAGCATAGTTAAAAAAAAGAAAAAAAAAGTAAATTACTGTGCAACGCTGAGTAGGTACAGCTTTGAAGATTCAAAGTTTCCTATGTTGTGAGGTTCTCTCCCTTTAGGAGATTGGGACACTGTTAGAATCTCATTATTTGTGTTTATATTTGAAATACAAGGCGTATTTCTCTCGCATTTCAAAGCGTGAATGTTTTGCAACATAACGATAAAGTAGAGAGAGGCTAGCAATATCTCTTCTGTGTGAAAGAGGCTGCAGGGTAGAGAAGAGACTATCCTCCGTTAGGTTGCAACGTTTGTTTTGTATTCTGTCAAGGCAAGAAAGAGTGCTCCAAGTGGCGCCAGATATAGCAGCAATACTCCATCTTAGGACGGATCTAGCTCTTATACAGGGAGAGTTTTGCATCAAGAGTGACATACTTTCTGGAGCGGTAGAATGATCCAACTATTTTTCCAGCGACCTTAGCAACAGATTTGATGTAAGTCTTCCATTTCAGATCTGGAGTGAAAGTCAATCCTAGGAGCTTAATAACCGTATATTATTTAAAAAAATATTAGCTTATTGTAATAGATCCATGACAATAAAGCATAAAAAAAACTATTTTCCTTTTTTGCGTTCAAATTCCAATTTGTTTTAGTAGAATTTCTTTCTTTTCAGATGTCTTGAAGTTTTATTGGATTCTGGTGCCAATGTGAATTCTGCCGATCCTTCAGGATGGATTCCTCTGGAATGGTCAGCAGCAAGCGGTTACAAAGATTGCTGTCTGTTGCTGCTAAATAAAGGATCCGTTGTGAATCTTACAGAAAAGGTATGACACCCTTTCTTTCCTTTGACCCCCGTATACTGATTTGGTGGGCATATAACGTACCCCCCCCCCCCCCCCCCCAATTTTTTTGTTATTTTTTTTAGTCAAAATAAAAAGAATTTATTTTTATAATAAAAACTAGAAAAATACCCATGGCAGGAAAAATTGTAAATTGAATTTGCTGAACAGTTTTGCACTACTTTTATGTCCTCTTGCAAAGATTAAAAGGAAGATATAATAATACTAAACCTTATGTCTAGAATCCTTATTCCAATTTTGATCCAAATCCATTACATTATTCTAGAAAATGTTTAGGATGATTTATATTAAGGCATCTTAAAAAGAAATTGAAATTCAGGGAATCTTGTTTAATTGGTGTCTAGCGATTATGGATCAAATTTAATGCAAATCTGAAATATTTGAATTTCAAATGGGAGCTTGTGCCCATATTATGCCCCCTTAAACCCCTCTAAAATACTCCAAAGAAATTGAAATTTGTGGAATATTTCACAGAAATCAGAGGTATCTGAGTTTTCATGAAAAGCTTCACCCCCTTTTTTACTCCCTTTGCATAAAACTAAATATAGTCCATATCACCCACCCTTATGCCTAGCAGCTGTGTTCCAAAATCCATAATGATCAGTTAATTAGTTTCGGAGTGAATCCTGTACATACAAATATATAAACATATGCACATACCTAACTTTATATAAATTGATATTCCAACCACCGAAAATGAAATTTTATTAAAAATTGTTTTTTTCTTTGACGAACAACTGTTACTGCAGTACACTTGAATTTAAAAAAAAATCTTCAGATTACCAGAAATTAAGTACCTAATTTTCAGATTTAAAATTTTAATATTTTAAATCTACTGTTCAATTTTCAAGTGGGAGTTCAGTTTATTATGTACAAGACCCTCCCCCCCCCAAAAAAAAATAATACTACCTATGAAATTGTAAATAAAATTCACAATCTTTTCTGCAATCCAGTCAGATTTAATACAAATAAACTTCACTTTACGCCTGACTTGTCCACCAAGTTTCAGTTGTAAATGTCCAACAGTCTTTGTTTTATTGCCATTCAATGATGTGCTTCAAACTTTACTCCTGTATCATGAATTATCCAATTATCAGAAGTTTGAAAATAAAATGATTCAAATGAATAAGTGTTGCATAGCCCTCTACTTGGGGCCGCGGCAGTTCTCATTTCGTATACTCGTCCCAGAAAGGGCCGTGGCAGTTCACATTTAATACTCGTCATTTTTTAAACATAAATAATATAGTTTGCATACCTCCAAATTTCTCCCTCGCCGCGTAGAGGTTCGCTGTCTCGATGTCGTCCAGTGGTTGAACTCCTTCCTCCTTCTTCTGCCGTGAACCACGCCGCTGCAACAAAAGCTCCATGATCGGGTCGGAAGACAAACAATCTTTTTGAATTTAATTCTTTTTATTACACGCGTTTTTTATTTATTGGCTTGGAGATATTCACTACATCGAGAGACAGAGAGAGAGCAAATTACTACTTTATCGTAGTTACTTATCAAATAAGTCTTAAACATTCGTGGAGGGGAGGAAAAAGAGATCTCTCGCCTGTATTTTCTTAGGGAAATATTTCCCTTATCTGTTATAGTTTACATGGTAACAATCACGTCTCATTGGTTCGCTTCCAAAACCCAGACTGTTAAAACTCGCTTCTCACGAAGAACGAGTGACGTCACAGATCCCTCTGCTTCCCACGCAAAAGTCCGTGACGTCACAGAGCCTCTCGTAGGTGCACATTGACCCTTGATCTGGGGTCTCATCACGCAGTGACTTTGTCACATTTGTGATTTCCGACTCTGAGAACAGGCCCTATCCTGCACTCGACTGCCAGGTCCACCCCGCGCTAATTCACGCAAGTCAATCCAATGATTTCCAACAGCTACGTCCATTCCCATAGGGCCATTATCCAACATAAGGGCGTTCATGAAACTGCAGTAAAGCATTAAGATAATCCACATTTATCATTGTCATATCATACAACAAGGATCTTAGACAGTGGAATTTGAATGGAATCAATCCTCAAGACTGGCAAGCTTGTAGACTAAGATTGCAGGCTGTCAGAAAATGTTAGACCCTTTGTAAGATAATGAAGAGTGGCAAAAATGAATCGTGGACCAATCCATTGTGAGTGGGACGTTGAGAAAGAACAACAGCGACTTGATAACTGTTAAAAAAAAGAAGGTTCCGCAGTACAAGCGAGACTTGAAAGTCGGCGGTTTCAGAAACGCGAAGAGCCGAAGCACTTGGTGATCGAAGTATCAAAGTACCGGAAGAATGGAGTTTACCGATATTTATGGCACCGATGCAGCTTTATTGGCTATGGTACCCAAGCCGGTCTTGCTGTTAGGCTTTCGTGTCCGCTGACTAAAAATGCGACTTCATCAAACAGACAATTGGAAGTGCTTGTGGAACAATTGCTTCAGTTCACGCTCGGATAGACAATGCAGAGCAAATTGCTTTACAATCGGATGTATATATGAACGAGTTTCTAGCGGAAACCAAGTCTATGACCTCAACAAGAAAAAGAGTTTCATGAGACAAAAGTATGTCAAAAGATTTTTTTTTATGTGTGTGTGTAGCCGGCATAAACCATCCGGTGATGGGAAATAAAGAAAACCAAAGTTTTTCCATATACGTTCTGTTCTTTGTCATTCTTGTTGGATCTTACCAGGTACCTCGAAAGAACGGGTAATGCAACACCTTGACTAAGGGAAATAATATGATAAAAAGGAGGAGGAGGAGGAGGAGGAGGAGGAGGAGGAGGAGGAGGATGATGATGATGATGATGCAGCAGCAGCAGCATTTCTTCAAGTCTTGCTGAAAAAAGCTAACATAGAAATGGTTTGCAAAATCATATGGTACCAAGATGATTAATATTATTATCACTGCTTTATTAACAAAATATTGAACACTATTTTATAAAAAAATCTTACTCAAACAAAAATCATGTTTATTGGGAGACATCTTTACTGTACTCCGAAGTCTTTTTGTATTCCGTTTGTAGATAGCAGGAGCTGGTACTGTCTCATGGTGGTGCCGTCATCAACTAATAATGGTTAAGGAGCAGTGAAGCTATGAACTATAAACAGACTGAAATGAGTAAATGATGAGTTCAGTGGGGTAAACATAATGAGATAAAAAATTGTGTACAGGTGATAAAATAGTTTTATGTTATTATTTTTTTGAAATATTATTAAATGAGGAACCATTTTGACTTAAAATTAATTTAGTACAACGCGTGTAATCTGAAGAAAAACTTGTTTAGAAATGTGTAAATATGCTAGAATAATCGTTAATTTAACAAAATGGAGGCTTACAAAGTAGTATATCATGTAAAAACAAAACAAGCATTTTCATTATCCCAGAAAAGAATTTTAATAATTCCAAGAAAGAAATTTTAAATAATCTATAAAAAAAGCTTGTGGAAGAAATATTTCTAGAAATAATTTAATTTTGAAAATAAATTATGATTTTACTTTGTTTCAGTAGCAGTGAAGTAGCCCTGCAGTATTGTGTTCCACAGATGGATAGTTCTAAGAAAATTCTCATGAAAGCTTCGTTTAGCTTAAGGTACACAGAGAGAGAAAGGAAAATTATTTACAGTGGTTGTAGTTAGACAAGTTTTTGCTGCGAATGTTTTACAGGGGAACCATAGATTGGAGCTCAGTCGAGCACCTACCATGGACATAACGATAGAGTAGAGAAAGACTAGCAACATCTCTTCTGTGAGAAAGTGGCTGTAGGGAAGAGAAGAGGACATCCCCCACTACATTTCGAAATCGGTTTTGTACTCTGTCAAGGCAGGAAAGGAATGCTCTGAGCGGCACCTCCCCAAATGTGGCAACGGTACCTCCCCATCTTTAGACGTATTTGACTCTTATACAGGTAGAGAATTGCGTCAGGCGTGATTTGTTAGTGCAAATGTAAACAAAAAAAACATAAAAAAACTATAAATCACTCTTTCTGTCATAGAGGTAAGATTATTTATTACAATTGCAAGTGATCTAGCAATCGGGTTTCAAATATCAGTGTGAAAATAATGGCTGCGTTTAATTACAATGAAGAGATGTGATAAATTGAAATAACTATCTGTGGATAATTATATATACAAGTCGAGTTGAAGACCACAAAATTTTCATGTTTTGTAATTTTCTTGATAATTACTTTCTTGACACAGCAAGCAAGTTTTCGAGTCTAAGGTGATAATTGGTATAGTATGACTCAGAGAGTTCTTTTATCGGCCATCTTGCTTGTGCTTTTAATTGTTGCGATTGTCGTCAAGAGTTGTTTTTTTCTTCCCGTGAGGTTGTTGTTATCATTTTTTGTGTTTTTATTATTTTCTCTGAAGTTTTGGTGAGAGAAGAGGGGGAAAAATATATATATCTAATATATAAAGTAGAGACGTTTTTTCCCCTGTACCTTCTTGGAGAATAGGAAAATAACCACATGCATCACAGGCTACTAAACTCACCATTACATTACACTTATTCACTCGAGTGTGTTTTAGTATATCTGTTATTCTTTATTCCAAACAAACACTGAATATTACATTCGGCCCGATCGCCACGACTCTTCGAAATACCAACTCCATATAGGTGGTAGTAAAAACTTTTCTCCCTAACATTTATGTACTGTGACTACACTCATCGACACCGGGAACTAATAAACACAGTATAATTTTTACAAAACACCTATTGTTATTTCGTATTTGTCTGGCATTATTTTACTACATAATATTAAGCAATACGCAAAAACTTAACAACCGCTCCCTTACACTCCGATGATTATTCGCGAATATCAGATTACGTTACTTGTAATTCTACCTATAACTTCTACATTTACATTCATTCCGGAATTAACCGAATGAAATTAACGAACACAGTTCCAGCGAGATTTAATAATTCAAGATGGCCTCTAGAATTTCTTGATCGAATCGACTTCTTACTTAATTGAATAAGCGCCAACATACTGGTAGAGCCCGAAATATTTACATTTTCCAAATCATACACCTACAAGACGTATATTATAGAAATCTTGGCCAACTCCTTTACTTCATCACCAAATGCCGTAAACTCTGTCATAGTTGAACTTTATATTCGGTCGATAAACAAGCTTAGGTTAATTGGGGTATTTACACATACTTTTAAACCTGGAAACATTAGGGAAATGGTTTAGAAGATAGGCTTCATATTCGGCAGTTTCAGCGTTCGATCCCAATCTACGCTAAGACTTTTTTTCTTTTTCGCTACGACTTTTTTTTTAATTATTTAAAACATTCCCCAACACGGTAGATGAACAATAGGCCGTTTCTTTTTTTTTTATTCGACGTCATGCAATAGGTAGTACTTTCTCCCGTGCAACGCCGGGCGACGGGTTCCGCTAGTATATATATATAATGCATATATTTAATTATAGGTAGGGCTAAAAAATATTCACGAGGCCAATTTGTAATTTCTTTCCAAACTTGAAAACTGTGGAATTCACCATAAAATAATTTTTCACACAATTTTCACTCTGACCCCCAAATCTCTGATACTTATATTTATTTATATAAATATATGATGTTCCCTTCCCCATGAACATTTTTTTTTCTCTTCGACAGGCAAATGTATCCACCATCTTTCATCACATGGCACGCAGCGGCAATACAAAATGTCTTGAAATACTTTTGCTGAATTTGAACGGCAAAAAAGTTTGCAAAGCGAACATTCCGAGCCAGAAAATAATAACGGAGGTTGTTAATCGTCCGAATGAAGATGGACAAACTGTTTGTCATTTGGCTGCCATGAATAAATCAGAGGTCAGTGAAAAAATTTTTTGTTCTTTTTTTTTTTTATATAATGAATGACATCGTAGAAAAGATAAACTTGTAGTTATAGAAACTTTATTCAGCCTGTTGTCTCATTCCCTTGGATAATATTCAAATTATCTCCCCATAATTATTACTTGCCAACCTGAGAGCGTGCGTTTCTATCTGTAAGTATTGGGTTGGCCAAAAAGTTTGTTCGTTTTTGAATGTCATCTTTCTGGCCCACAAAAGATCGTTTTATATTCCTATTCTTCAAATCCTGTATTTGGTGTAGCGAGTATGTTGACGTCAGTGTGTAATAAGCCCCCGAGCAGAGGAGTTCTCATATTTTTGCTTGTATTTACGGCCTTGAAATAGAAGATAAAGCAGAGAACTACTGACAGAACCTGCATTAAGATATGCCACGCGTATGGGGAGAATGCTGTTAGAGAACTGGTGCACCAAAAATGGTTTGCTCGATTCCAAAAAGAAAATTTTTCATTGAGAGATGCTCCTCGTTCTGGTCGGCCAAAGATGATCGACAGTGACCAAGTGAAAGTTGTAGTTGAACAAAATTGCCGTTTGGCAACCAGACAAATTGCAGACATCTCAAGATTTCCAAATCGAGTATGAAAAATGAATTGCATAAATTTGGTTATGTTTCTAACCATGATGTTTAGGTTACTCCTTAAAAAAAATTAATTGTATAAATTTGGTTATGTTTCTAACCATGATGTTTAGGTTACTCCTTCTTAAAAAAAATGAATTGCATAAATTTGGTTATGTTTCTAACCATGATGTTTAGGTTACTCCTTAAAAAAAATTAATTGCATAAATTTGGTTATGTTTCTAACCATGATGTTTAGGTTACTCCTTAAAAAAAATGAATTGCATAAATTTGGTTATGTTTCTAACCATGATGTTTAGGTTACTCCTTAAAAAAAATGAATTGCATAAATTTGGTTATGTTTCTAACCATGATGTTTAGGTTACTCCTTAAAAAAAATGAATTGCATAAATTTGGTTATGTTTCTAACCATGATGTTTAGGTTACTCCTTAAAAAAAATTAATTGCATAAATTTGGTTATGTTTCTAACCATGATGTTTAGGTTACTCCTTAAAAAAAATGAATTGCATAAATTTGGTTATGTTTCTAACCATGATGTTTAGGTTACTCCTTAAAAAAAATTAATTGCATAAATTTGGTTATGTTTCTAACCATGATGTTTAGGTTACTCCTTCTTAAAAGAAATGAACAAACTTTTCGTCCAACCCAATATAAAAAAGACTCGCTCCATGCAGCTTCGAGATTCTAAATAAGGCTTTTCCTCTTTTTGGCTTTGGGCTTGAAATTAGTCGGACATGTCTGGCTAGTGCTCAGACATCTTATTTACGAGTTGCAGCTATCGTTCCCTGATAGATATGCAAGTATGGTCATGAACTTTTCTCTCTGATGTCACCTTGTAGTCAAATTCTGAATCTTTCAATTCTTTTTTGACCATTTCTACCATTCTCCTGCTGACGCTGAGGAAGTCTGAAATCTTCTTAGTTATCCTTCTGGCATGTCTTTTCCACAAATATGTCCATATTGTCCATAATTAATTATTAGTACTTTTTAGGATTAGGTATCCAAGAAAATTTCAGTACTTACGTCATCAATTCCGAATTTCATCGGATACCTTCTAGACTGTTGAATGTTAATGAACTTCACCAGACAAACCAAATGCTTTTTTTTTTTGTGAAGAAGTTTTTTAACAAAAGAAATTGTTGCTTTTATTTTGTTTTTAAGTGTATTCTGTGATGTTGGTACAGTACTTCTACACAATGCAAACTAAACTCACCCTAAACTAACCCAAAACTAAACTTAACTTTTAGTAAAGGTATCCAAAAATTTCCAAATGAAAAGTTGCTAAAGTAATCAGGGTATCCAAAAAATTATGTTAAACTTTCGTATTTATTCATTTAGATATATACACACATTCAGTTAAACATATTTGACATCAGTCGACAGAAATACATCAAGACCTTCCATAGCAGAAAACTGGAAGAATGGGCCAACCAACAACATACCAAATATTTTGTGGAAGAACTATTCCAGAAATATATAGATAATGAAGGCTCTGTAAACCAGCTCAAAAGAGATTGCTCCACTATGATCAGGAAAGGATGATAATGGTTACCCAAGATCAGGGCTTGATGATCAATGGTTTTAAAAAGATGAGTGGTCTCAGCAACGACGACAAGTGCAGGTTCTGCCACACAGAAGTGGAGAGTGTGAGTCACCTGACATGCAGTTGTAAGGTTCTGCTGGGAGATGGCTACTATACAGTACGACACAATGGAGAGTGTAAATATCTCCACAGGACTATCTGTAAAACAATTAATATCCAGTATAGCAGCAAGTCCTGGGAACATATACCAGAAAGAACTGTTGGAAATAAGTCATACACCATCCACTATGGCTACGCAATACCTACAGCTACTTATTTAGAAAGTGAACCTTTTAAACCTGACATAGTGATATGGGACAAGAAAGAGAGAGTAGCAACCCTAGTTGAAGTCAGTGTCCTTAATGATGCTGGCTTAAACTAAGCTGAGAGGGAGAAGATAACGAAATACCAAGGTCTTATGTATGACATGAAAAGAAACTGGAATCTTGGGAAGATCTCCATGATTCTAGTAATCAGAGGAGCAACCGGTCTCGTGAAAAATAAAAAAAAAACTGATTGGCATATTTGGTGAATCAAGTGCAATAAAGATCCAAACAATTGCACTTAAAGGAACGGTTGGATCCTAAAATTGATTGGAGTGTCTGAAATAGCAGGTGAATGTCTGGCATCCAGTAGGATGCCTCATCCCCAGCAAAACAAAAGTTTCAGATACGGATTTAATGGTGGTACTTTCATTTTTTTGTTTTTAACCGAACAAAATTAAAATTAAAAAAAAAATTAGGTTTTAAATCTATTAAATAAATAGCAACAGATAATAGTTAATTAATAAAATATATATATATATATATGAAGAAGAATGGAAGGTTTTACCTTTCCTAAAAGTTCGCTTTTAGTACACCACTTTATATATATATATATATATATATATATATATATATATATATATATATATATATTAGTATTTCATGTATCCACATAAAATTTTATAAGGAGATATAATTTTTTATGTATCAATTTTCAGTATTTACTTCAACAGTGCTCGATACGTAAGTAGAGCTAGGTAGTAAGCTATGAAAATATATTTATGGCAATTAAGCTACACAGAGCCTGAAGATTCCTCCCGGGGATGAAACGCGAGAGCCTCTGTGTAGCTTAATTGCCATAAATATATTTTCATAGCTTACTATATATATATATATATATATATATTGACACAGCTATAAATATGTTATTCATTTAATAATAAGGGCAAACTGTCTTTGCTGGGTCGGGCATATTGAGAGAAGCAAGGGGTATATCAACATCTGCAGAAACCTAAGACTGGACAGCAAAAAGAAAGCTGGGCACCCTAAGAAGACATAGAAAGAAACCATCAGACAAGACCCTAAACAGTGGCAAATGGACACAGTCAATTCCCACGATCGTGATCACTGGAGATTTAGCATAAGGACAGCCAGGCAGCGTTGAACCTCTTGTGAAAGGAAACATAGGCGATAAATAGTGAGTGAGTGTGTGTTAATGAAAACCAGAGGGCAAATTCGGATCTTCATGAATGATATCCAACAATCAAATTTTAACTTCATTCGTTGACATTTATGCAGATGACACAACCATCTATGGCAGCACTTCGAAGAGCATTGATGATCAAGATCTTTTTGTTTCTTTCTCTTTCGACATGGTGAAATGGGGAAAAGATGGCTGATTACTTTTAATACCTTCACAACCAAACTTCTCCCCGTTCAATTTTTATAACAATTTTGGCATATCTACACAAGTCTATAAACTTTTAACAAGAAAATTTTGCAGTCTAATTTTTTTTTTTTGTTATTTTCAGGATTGTTTGGAAATGCTTCTGAAATTGTCCGATGCCGATCTCCTACTCACAGACAAATATGATAAATCCGTTTATGATGTCGCGTCACCTGCCTGCCATTATTTCCTTTCTCATAAAAGTAAGCTGATTTTTTTCTCCCTTTTAGAAAAGGAATTTCTGTTTCAGAATTTTTTGAGATGAGGATTGATGATTTGGATTATTTGGATTATTCGAACTACTGTCCTCATCTTGGATGTTATTCTTACAATGTTTCAGCCGATGTAACCTCTGACATTCTTCAGGTGCATCTGGTCGAACTCGGGAATCTGTATCGGGGATAGCTTGCTCTCGTTCCGTCAGCCATGACCGGTTAGAATTTTATTCTTGGCACTGAAGACTCACTTAGAACTGAGACTCATCACTTTAGCACCGTATACGTTACACCACGACGTTGCCCGGTATTGAATGACGATCACTACTATGTACTTTTTCCCTATGCTCATAACACGATATTACTTTTTTTGTTTTTACTGCTCCCTTCCTCCCGTTTCGCCCCCTAATATAATCGGAAGAAGCTGAAATGTCAGAAAAACTCTCTGAATTAGTTCCCTATACATATGGTTTGAATTTCATTAAAATTGGATATGCATATTTGAAGTTTTAATGAGGTTCTGTCCCCCATCGGTCATTTATAGATATTCAGTGCATAGAGTGTAACATAGAGATTCAGGACCATTTCCATTGTCTTCCCCGGGAATTTTATATATATGATTTGGATTCCATAAAAATAGGATATATTTGAATTTTAAGGGGGGTATGCCTTCATAGCCTTCTTCGGGGTGCAATTAGAGATTCGAGAAAACTTCTATTGTCTTTCCCGGTAAATTTTACATAAGAATACACTTTTAGATTTTATGTAGAGTCTCTAACCTTTCTTTCTATAGGGAACACACAAAAATCACACAAATATACACACAGACATTGAGTTTATATATAAACAAGCTGACTTTGCCGGCTCACTATCACTTTGCAAAGTTTGCACAAAAAGTTTTTTTAAATAATAAACATTTCTTTCATAAGTTTATTGTAAGCACGAGACAAAACTTTCACGTTTATTTATATAAACAGATAAACATTAACATTTTGGTAATTTTGATACAAATTTATTTATCTTTTAAATAAGACTGTAAAGAAATGAAAAGAAAGAAGAAATCATTTTGACAGACTGATTGTGCATGCGTGTGTGGGGAAGGTTTTTTTTACTTACAACTTAAAATCAAGTAAGCCCCCCCCCCCTTAAATCAGGACAATCATTGAATTTAAAAACAATAAAAAAAATTTGCTGCTAATGAGAGCAGAGAGAAAGAGGTCACCCTGCTCCCACTCTGAACTCTTATGTCTCGTCTGTATATCTTTCTTTCTAGCTAACTAAGATATATTAGTTTCGTTTAAATTACCTCCCTTGAAAATTAATGAGCATAAAATTTTAAGAAAGGTTTTTGCAATTTATCCTGTTTTGTTATTATTGTATAAATTTACTAAAATACAACCAAGGCCTATCTTCCTTTCTTGCTTGCTGTATAATTGTCAGTGCTGCGACGGTTTTCTTACAGTTTTCAATGATATTAATCCGTTATTAAATATCTTTTTCTTTTTTTCCAGAGAAAGTTCCCAGTCGTAGATGTTCAGTAATTCTTCAAGTGAAACAATTCCTAGACATTTCGGATCCACCAAAAGAATTAAAAGACAACAAAATTTCATCAGAAAAGATTCCGGCCGAAATTACCATGTTCCATGTTGGGTCCGTGAAAGTGCAACCGATCACGACCTGGGGTCAATTTCAAGACTCCATTCACGACACGGTTCATATTTATTATCGACTTCTCGACCGAGGATTTCACACTAACAAAACGGATCGACTTGACTCGGTTGCCGATCCAGAACAAATCCCCTTTACTTTGGATTTATCTTTGAACAACATCAAAAAATATTCCATCGGTAAGTATTTTTCGCTTTCTTGATCTTTCATAACAAAAGGACAAAAATATTTCATTAAATTTAACAAGTGTTGAAACGTTCTCCATCATCTTAAAAAAAAAGAAATGTAACAAGTTAACACTCATTTTCAACGTTGCTACCATTTTTTATAACAAAAGGATGAAAAATATTGACTTTTGTTAAATTCAGCAAAAGTGTTGTGTGTCTCAATAAAATGCATCGAACTTGGTAGGCAATCACCTAGAGATGGTGTCTCAATAAAAGCACTGGTCCCCATCACCTCACTGGGTTGGCATCGGGAAGGGCATCAAATATATTAAAAGTAAATCTTGCCGCAACTGAAGAAAACAAAATTGCTCTCATTTCAGGCTATGTAGTTCTATTGATTACTGGTATTATGTCTATATGACTTCAAAAATATTAATAAACATTAAACTATAGTTACTTTCCTTGGCAAGCTAATATGATTTCCCCTATTGTAACTCTCTTATTTAAAGGAAAAGAAGTCTCAGTCAGTTAATTAATGCTACTTAAGTTCTATAAAAAGAGATTGTCTTGTTCTTCATTACAACTGGGAAAAGTTTGCTATCCAGGCATCCAATTAATAAAGGGGACATAACTTTGCATTGTAAGTACTTATCATATCAGATGCCCTCTCCTTAAAAAAACACTCCACTCTAAGCCTCTGTGGCAGACGTGATGAGCCTGAACATTGATCAAGCAGTAGAAGCCGCCCCAACTTGCCTTATCCCTGCCATAAAAGGGTCTGTCTTTTCCTAGTATGTAGTTTGAAAATTAAGGAAATGTCAAAATCATAAGTTACTAGTGAGGATTGAACTCATGACCTAGGAAGAAAATAACAACTGGTTATTGCAAAAAGATGAACCCATGAATTATCTGTATTCTGATTGGTTAAAAAGAATTAACTGAGATTATTTGATATCTGAAATTGAGGCAGGAAAGAAAAGAAAAAAGCAGAAAAGGAGAAGTAAGAAAAAACATCCGGTGATTGTGAACCGCATTAGTTGTGACTGGCAGCAAGTCCATTATCTTCTTCCATATTAATCCGGTGAAATTGAACTTTAACGGTCCCATTGAAGTCAGCGTGTATTGAGTTTCAACCCTTTTTTCAGCTTTTTTTTTGTGTTAATCAGTTTCTGATCTGTAGCAGTAGAGCTAATACAAACAATGAATTGCCCACTGCATCCGGTGATAACGGTCAGCCATGCCGGTCGAAGCACTGCTGACTTATGTATGCAGTAGAAAAAGGGGGACAGTGGCTATTCATAACATCTGGGGTAGACAAGTGAGTCATGTCTGGTTATGCAAATGATTTCTTTTGCACAAGCAGTTGTAAACAAATATCCAGGACAGTGAAGTGAGTCGCGGTCATTTATGTAAATGATTCGTTTGTGCTCAATATAAGATGGCGTAATTCACTTATTTGACAGTTAGCTCGGTGACTAAACTGCCGTTTAATTCTAGTTGATTTTTGTTGCGATAACTGTTGGAGAGAGTGGCTATTGAAGGCAGAGTTCATTACAAACTTGTAACCCTTGGTCGGCAAACCAGAACAGTACCCAACTCAAAGTCAGCAACAAATAATGTTCGGTCAGATTTAGTTCCTGATATTAAACTTCATCCATAATATAACTTTCAGCGAGATTTTTAGTTTCCCAAATTTATTAATTTATTTAATAATGTTATTATTTCAGCATGGTCCATAAACTGCAAATAATTATTTAGAAAGCCATTCTTAACATGGGGTGGAGGGGGTGGGTTTTTCTTCTTCAATATTCAATTCCAGTCAGATCGTCCAGACACGGCGAACAAGTGACTTTCTTCATCCTGATATTCTTCCAGATCAATCAATCGTCCAACTAAAAATTGCTCTTGTTTCATTGTAGGATCTTTTGAATTTCACCCAAGTCAAGAATTTCCATCCATGACTCCATACGACTTGATAAGTGAAAATTGTCGAGACAATGAGGCTTCAGTGTCCATTACAATAGAAGGTAAGTAGAAAAAGCCATTAACTGCTATAGAGTGGTCATCTTCTCAGTATAATTCTTGGATAATATCAAAGTAAGTCGTATTTACTTTACAAACCCAATGCATTCTCTATAAATTGTTTACCTTGGCAATTCATGCAGTTTGATTGTGTTTAGGGATTTTTAGTGTAGACTCTTTCGTTAATAACTATTTTTGTAATTTTTACCCTTTTTATGTATCATGTTTTATTATGTCCTTCTAACATTTGTCTTTCACAAACATCCTCTGTGAAAAATAAATGTGTGTATGTATATATATATATGTTTGTGTGTGTGTGAGTGAATTACATTGTTCCTTTTGTTAGGTGCTGTGAGTGTCCCGTTGCAAAACCAGGCAACGTCTCATGTCTATTCTCCATGCGGTCTGATCCAAAGGGTCAATATCAAACATGCTACATGCAGTCAAATCACTTCTTACTCACTCCAGTCGTGTTATGAGGTTAATTCAAGAGGTGCCACGTTGTACACGGCCAAACAATCTGAGATTGATTGCATAACGCATCTAAAATTCCACTAATACCAAGTTTCTGATTAAGCACGGTCGAAGGGAATCTTTCCTCCTGTTTGCTGCAGTATATCCACTTGATAATGAAACGGTTATTATTCCGAAGCAAAAAGGTAAAAGCAAAGCAAATTTAACTGTTAAAGAATGGTCATCCTACTTTTTTAATTACTCAGCATCATTATTGTATTACTCAGCGTCGTTCTTGTATTACTCAGCATCATTCTTGTATTACTCAGCGTTATTCTTGTATTACTCAGCATCATTCTCGTATTATTCAGCATTATTCTTGTATTACTCGGCATCATTCTTGTATTACTCGGCATCATTCTTGTATTACTCAGCGTTATTCTTGTATTACTCAGCGTCCTTCTCGTATTACTCAGCGTTATTCTTGTATTACTCAGTATCATTCTTGTATTACTCAGCGTCGTTCTTGTATTACTCAGTGTCATTCTTGTATTGCTCAGCATCATTCTCGTATTACTCAGCGTCATTCTCGTATTACTCAGCGTCATTCTTGTATTACTCATCATCGTTCTTGCATTACTCAGCACCATTCTCGTATTACTCAGTGTCGTTCTTGTATTACTCAGCGTTATTTTTGCAATATATTTTTGCAATATATTTTTGCAATATATTTTTGAATTACTCAGCGTATATATTCTTGCAATATATTGAGACAACTACAACTAGTGTGCTTCGTTACCTTTTCTTCACACTGACTCAGCAGAGAGGCTTAGTGGAAACTCAAAAAAGCTGTACCTGAGACGATATCCTCTGAATCATCGAAAAGCTTCTTTTTCGGTTTGAGTCGTAGGCGCTTTCGTTGCAATAAAATAAAGGCAGCATTCTCTATCTCGGTTTCTACTCCATGAAACAACCTACCAGAGGAGGTTGTGACGATGCCTACCATATCCATATTTTAAGTCGCCTTGAATAAACATTCAAACGGTATATAGATATAGACATCTTCCAACTGTGTTTTCACACAGCTTGTTGTACTTTACTATTTTTTGCCGATAAATTTGATTTGGATTAGACATGGCTGAAGTCAGAGAGAAATTATGTGCTTTGCTTTTGTATATCTAAACTTATGCTCTCCTTGAAAAGAGATTGAAGCCACGTTACTATCTTTCAGGAGTGACGTCACTGAAGAGCTCTTATAAAGGGAGATAACTTAGCTATTACATCTACACCCTTAATATTTTTTATTATTTTTTTTTAACAAAAATCTAAGTAACAGTTCAATTTTCTTTTTAAATGTTCATTTTCTGTGGCAGTTAAGCCCGACAAGAGAGACACAACGAATTTGGATTTCCTAAAAGTTGAAACTATAACAATTAAAATAAATGTTCATTTAGTATCTCTTATTATAAAATTAAAATTAGTGCCTCGACATCGATCGAATACGTGGATCCATTAAGCGAAGTTGTTGATTACCCTAACACACTCTTTCATTGTTATGCCACGGATTTGCTAAGTGACGGCTATCTTGAGTTCTGCAATTGTCTGTGTGGTGACAGTGCAGAGAGATTGCTGGGTCTCGTTGCAGCTCTGAATTTTTTTAGTTCGAAGGCTTGTTTCTGGTTCGGTTTCATTATCTGATAGTGATCTCTTCTCTTCCATTCTCTTTTGTGGTGGATGAGTCCATGGTGTTTCTTCACGTTATGAAGGTGTATAATTTGAAGTTTTCTTTGTTCAATTGGAGCTGCCAGAATCTTTTTGAACTGTCTAACTTGGATAATATGTTTGCTCATAACCACTGTCGACCAAGGGAAGCGTCTATCAGACGTGTGTACGCAGTGTGATGATATATAGAAGTGAAATCAATATATGTAAATGCATTATGCCTCCAAATCTCTTTATTTTGTCCTTTCCATGAGCAATGTTTCTGACAAAGGGGGGAGAATTGCTGTTTTCTGGGTTGGAATCTATCCATCTAACACTTATCGTTGTCTAGTTTTTCACCTTGAAATAGTATTTCTTTTTAGCTCCTTACATTAAGTGGCTTCATGCCTTGTCTGAAGCGATTTTCAAACAAACAAACAAAAAAAAGCGTCTTTCTTGACATTATTGTATAGATGATGCGATATGTTCAAATGTTGAACATTAAGGGAACACTGAAAATTTATAAAATTTTCTTTGTTGTACTGTTTGAATTTACTAAACTTGTCAAGTATGTAACTTTACATTTGTTTTATTATCATTTTCTCATATATATATATATATATATATATAAATATATATGAAATTAAAATGGAATAAGCGGAAGACCTAAAAAGCTCAACGTTTCACCCAAATGTTATATGGGCTTTGTCAAGAGCGAACGAAAAAATGCAAAAAATGACAAAAGACAAGAAAGTCTATAAATTATGAGAAATATATATAGTGGTAGGGTTTATGTAGAGAGGGAAGATATGTAAATATGTATAGAGTCAAAGATAAATACATAGCAAAAAAAAAAAGAAAAAATTAGTAACGGGAAAGAAAAGAAAAGAATAAAGAGTAGAAACGGTGTCCAAAGGAAAACTAATTCAAAACTCAGGGAATCAACCGGTGCCTAGATATATCTTGTTTTCATGAATAATTGCTTTTGATAGGTTAGGGGAGATAAAGTAGAAGCCCATTCTCTGTTTAATTTTATTTGTGGAAAGGGCTATGAGTGCAGATTCAATTGGCTGACGTGTTGATTTATTATGTATTGTTTTGATTAAAGTAGATTTATCAAAGTCAAAACAATGCCCATACTCCATAGTGTGAGCATATAAGGCGTTAAGCGTGTTGCTGGTTTTAATTGCCTAGAGAAAGAAAAAAGAAACCCCTCAGTTACTATAGGATAGTTTTTGGATTCGAGATTATTTCAGTTGATTTAGCCTGTCCCTATCTAGCTACTCATTTTTAAAATTATTTTCATTTTTTTCCAAGTAAGCCCAAAAGTTTGTTTGCCTAAACAGAAAAGAAAAATAGATAAAATGTTTTTTAAAAAATGTAAAGTTTTTTCCCCAGATCAACATGTGACCCCAATTTTAACATGGCTAACGGGGGCAACAGTAGGTTGTTTACGTTACATTATGTTTCACCTTCCTGGACTATAACTATTTGAAACCGACGGTATCATGTTTGATATGTTCTAATCTTCTGTAACACAATTAATGGTGCTTTTTAGCGATAGATATCCAGAAATTTGAAGTCATGATGTAAGCAGTTCTGACTACGAACTGAAAAAATTGAATCAAGTTCTGAGGCTTCTACACAATACGAATCGAACTTGACTTTTCAAACTCAAACTAAAACTTAGTTTAGGGTTAGGGTTAAAAATAAAAAAAAAGCAGTTTCATTCGTATTGTGTAGATCGGTAAACTTCGTTAACGTTCGCCACTCTCGGAAGTGTTTGGTGAAACTCTGAATTGATGATGTAAGTACTGCAATTTTCTTGGATACCTATTCCTAAAAAATACTCAATTGATAAATAAATATAAATATATTCATTTTTAAATGTGTTTTTATTTATCTCCTATTCGTAGACCCGGATCTTTCAAGCATGTCCTTGGCATTTTCGCTTCTGCTTCCACACCAAGCCATACAAAGTTATTTCCGTTTGGTAAGTTGAGAATATATTTTTGGTTTGACACTATGCATTCTTATCTTACAGAAGATCTGTTTAATGAGTTTTTGTTTTGTTTTTATTAAATAACTAGCAGGGTGACCCGACATTGCCCGGGATTGAATGAGGGTCACTATTATGTACTTTTTCACTCTGCTCATAACACCATATCCCTTTATTTGTTTTTACTACCCCCCCCCCCCCTTTCCATTTCACCCCTAATATAGGCGAAAGAAGCTGAAATGTTAGAAAATTCTCTAAATTAAGGTTTTATACATACCGTTTAAATTTTATTAAAATCAGATGTACATATTGGAAGTTTTAATGGAGTTTTGTTTCAATGGACCACTTACAGGTGAGGGCACGTAGATATTCGGAACATAGAGAGTAACACAGAGATTCAGGACCACTTCCATTGTCTTCCCCGGAGAATTTTATTATATAAATTTCATCAAAATAAGATATATTTGAAGTTTAAAGGAGGTTCAGACCCATAGATGCCCTAGGTTAGTAGGGAACTTAAAAATTTGAGACCACTTCTATTGTCTTCCCCCAAAAAAATTATATATATGATTTAAATTTCATAAAAATAGGATATATTTGAAGTTTTATGGGGAAAATGCCTGTATAGGCCCTTAGTACATATATAAATTGAAAATAGAAATTTATGCAGAAATGTTTGGGGAATATATAGCAAAGTTGCAACTCTGATATTGGCTGTTGTAATCTATTTTAATACCTATGTATTATTGGTAGCGTGACACAAAACGAAGCTACAAACATATTAATATAGGGTGGGCCAAAATAAGGGTCCTATCTTTAAATTTGAATAACTTCCACAAAATAAAAGTTAAACTCACCAAACTTTATGTGTGTGTAGACTGACCCTTCCGAGATTTTTTGAAATAAACAAAACAAATTTTAGCCGAAAAACACTTCTTAAAACTTACAAAAACTAAAGTATTGTTTTTTACACTGTTTTGAGTTTTTTAAGCAAAAATAATGTTTTCTAAATGAGGGTACGTTCCTTAGGGCTAATACGGCTCATGCTTGCTTCGGAAGGGGTCCTTTACTTATTCTAAAAAAAAAAAAAAAAAAAATCAATAAATAAAAAAGTTATGAATTTTTAAAAATAGGACCCTTATTTTTGCCCACCCTGTATATAGATTTTTCTCTTTTACTTTTTCAGCTTGAACAGTACAAAAATGTTGTGTTTTATGGCCCACGCTACACGCAAAAGAAAAAATTATCACAACAAATTGCGAGGTATTTTGCTGTAAGTAAATTCAAATTACTTTTAAAAATGATTGTCATATTAAGATTTTTCTCCAAACAACTTCGACTTCTGTTCAAAAGTCCTGTAGAAGTTGGGGTGATGAGAAGCTTGTTGTATCATCATTATGTAGTTGAGTCGATGCGTCTGTATCCATCTGTTATGATTTTTAGATCTCGTTTTGATTTGACGACACCCGTCATACCATCTGGTGTGTTATTGTCATGGCGACCGCCGTCTTAGTGTGCCTTGTTTGGGTGATTCCCGACTGCTCAAAAGTGGAATCCGGTGCACTGGGACCCGTTCTATAGTCGCCACAGTGGCACAAGAGTTGGAGCACATGATCACGCTTGCTACCACGAAGTTACATGCTGATTACTCATGTGCCGTGGTCACTGTGGCAAAAAATAACATTCCAAACAAACACAGTTTACTGGAGTCAGTGGCCATTATTTGTCTTTTCTCCTGGGAGCTATGAGCTCGCTACTACGTCTGCCGCTTTCCCCATAAAAACAGCTGGTCCAAGTGGCGAAAGGGGAGGAAAAATCTTGGACCATCCAAGAAGCATAACAACAGTGACGCTCGGTTTTTCCAGTAGCAACAACAAAACGACAACAGACTCAACCCTTCAATCAACAACAACAACAGCAAGAATATCTCAACACCTACTACAAGAAATAGCGACTCAGCTCTTCAACAACAACATATCGTCTGCTATTGCAACCAAATCAACAACGTCAACTATTCGTACTACTGCTACGGCCGCGCCGTCCTCCCCACCAACGTCATACATTCAACAATGTTAACTATTCTTACTGTTAGTACCGCTGTCATTACTAAGACCAAATCGGCTGCTATAAACAATCTCGAACTCTCCGAAATTATTTCTCGGAAAATTCCTTCCCGTTTGTTTGGAAAATAAACCATTGAGTTCGTTCCAATTTTAATCCTGTGTTGTCTGTTATTTCCTGCTTGTGACCATACGCTTTCAATAATATAACACATCCTTCTTGATAAGAAGAAAAGGGTTACCAGATTTCAATTGAAAACACAAACTGACATCTCAAAATTTGGCTGTTCTTGGTGATGTCTTCGAAAGGACTGTTCAGAAAGGGCCGCAAAATGGTTTGGGCGGAAACGGATAAAAAAACGTGTACTTATCAAACGTTGTTAGAACCAATTTGTTGGGATCAGAAAGTTGCATGTTTTTTATAACGTTGTGGTCATCACTTTGTAGAGGTTGGAGTGATGTAGTTGGGTCGCTGCATCTGTATCCATCCTACTGGCCTCGCGTGATAAGAAGAAAAGGTTTCAGTTAGAAAAACACAAACTTCTTCTCTACAATTTAAATCAATTTTTAGTCAACGTTTCATTAACACAAAAAATGGCCTGGAAAGAGTTATGGAAACAAGGATGTAAGACAGGTTGGTTCAGGTGGCATGTATGTACTATAGAAATGGAATTGAGGCCAAGAGTTTAATTTCGTCAACTTATAGCTAGTGGCGAGGAAAGTAATATAACCTCTGTTTATGTTGGCATCTTGACTGGAACTGTTCATAAATGGCCGCAAAATAGTTTAGGTGGAAATAGAAAAAAGGTGCGTATGCACAAAGTGTTCTAATTGCCCAATGTATCATTACGGAAGTGATAATATGCCTGTGTTATTTCACCGAACCACATACCAATCACTCCGCGAGTGATAACATGTAAGTGCCAAAGAAAATAGATCTTAATTACGTAACTGTTACAAGACTTTATTTAGCTTGTATTTCATTTATTTTTCTTCCAAAGCATTCTACAATGAATGGATGAGTGGGTTTTTCAAACAACTCCATCAACTTAATAGGTTATGGGCCCAGCAGTTTACCAGTAACTAAAGAATGTTGAGTACTTCTGCAGTTTACAACCCATGCTGTTTACGCAAACAGCCAATAAAAGCTGAATGAAAACTTGGTGGTATCAAAATCAAAACGAAGCGACGCTTTCAAACTGGAAAAATTACGGAAAAAACATTTAAATCAAGAAAAAAGTCATTGTATGGTAACTTTAATGTAAAAATATTTGCTTTTTGTTACGATGAAAATATAATGAAACAAATGTTTGCAAAAACATTTTTTTTTTTACAATGAAATTTTTTTTTTCTAAATGGTACTCCTTTTTTACCATATACTTGGTTAGAGTTAGGGGTTAGGGTGAAAAAGATCATGTTCTGCAACTTATCTTTTGGCCTATAAGTTTTCTTTTCTGACAAAAGTCAGTAATTCCTTCCGGAGACTGAAGCGTCTCTCCTAACTCGATGAAATTCATGATCGCTTTAATCAATTTTCTTAACTTGTTGAATTTTATGCTATATTCAATTCACAATTGCCAATTATCGTCTGCTGTAATCTGATTGGCTAAGCGCTTCGGCATCTTCCAACGGTTTATAAACTGCAGAAGTACCGAATTTCGATTTAATTTTTAAATATTTTCTTAACTTGTTGAATTTTATGCTATATTCAATTCACAATTGCCAATTATTGTCTGCTGTAATCTGATTGGCTAAGCGCTTCGGCATCTTCCAGCGGTTTATAAACTGCAGAAGTACCGAATTTCGATTTAATTTTTAAATATTTTCTTAACTTGTTGAATTTTATGCTATATTCAATTCACAATTGCCAATTATTGTCTGCTGTAATCTGATTGGCTAAGCGCTTCGTCATCTTCCAACGGTTTATAAACTGCAGAAGTACCGAATTTCGATTTAATTTTTAAATATTTGTTTCTTTATTTATTCAGGCTAAAGAAGCTCAAGAAGGTCGTTATGCTTCGATTATTTATGTCCGACTTCATCAGAACTACACGAAACAGGACATCACGAAAATGTTAATGGAAAATGGTAAGTTACTTTTGCCAGTGTCTGACAGTTTTCTTAATCGTTTCGGAATTTTTGAGATGAAAATAGATAATTTGGATTATTTGGATTATTCGGACTTCTACTATTCTCATCTTAGTTGCGATGTAACCGCCAACCTTTTTCAAGTGCGTCTTTTCGAACTTGAGAACCTATACGGAATTTTGAACTGAACACTTTATTCATTCCATGGGGACGATAGAATGTTCTCATTCTGTTAACTATGTGTTAATTATAATGCTATTCTCAATTATTATCGCCTGTAGTAAGGATTGAACCATCAACTTCCAGAAGACTCACTTGTTAATCAATGCCTTTAACCCTTGTGCCATTGATCCATGTGGACATTTCTAGTATACATTTTAGAAGCTTTAAACATAATCTTGTCTGGATGTGTAGTATTACTACTTATATATATATATATATATATATATATATATATATATATATATATATATATATATATATTTGTATAATTGGGCAGCATTCCCTCCCTTATACATGTTTGATTAAACAGGAGTGCCAACTTCTGCGTATTCAGCTTTTGATCCGTTTTTTTCTAATCTTTGTACAACGATTTGATGTTATAATCCAAGGAGTGTAAAAAATGTCCGTATTTTGTGTGAACCGCCTGACGACGACCGATGTCGGTCGAAAACGTTCGCACAAAATACAGAGATTTTTTACACTCCTTGGATTATAACATCAAATCTAGACTAGAAAAAATGGATCAAAAGCTGAATAAGCAAAAGTTGACACTCATGTTTAATCAAACATGCATATATATATATATATATATATATATATATATATATAGTCTCGGAAGTTTCTCAACCATTAAAACTAAAAAACCCCAAAAAAACCCTTAAGTCCCAAGTCATTTAGTGGAAAATCACTCATGTAAGTCAATTTAGTTTTTACAGTTATTATATTAGTTTGCTTCTAACATTATTTAAGGGATCATCAGTTGTTTACCATGAAAAACTGTTTCGGGAATTTATATATATATATATATAAGTGATGACAGGATTCCAATATTTTTCCCTGATTCAGCTACAATTTCTGATTCTGATTCTTTTCAAATTTTTAAATATTTAGTTATAGAGTTGTTGTTACTTTAAAATTTTCAAAGTACCGTAAAAAACCCTGTAATGTGTGCATATATTTTCAAAAAAGTAAAAGTAGACTTGTTGGGGGTGGGGGGGGGGGGGGATAGCGTACATTACACAAAAAGATCTTTCTAACTATTTTTTCTCTAATCTTGTCTTCGTAATTAATTGAAAATAATGATGTGTTAAACTCATTATGAGATTTTCATCTGCATTTTTAATTTTTGCCATTTTTTTCTTATTTATCCATCTGTGGCATTTTATCGGTGCCATTTTTACCAAATTCGTTATTATGATATATAGATTTGTTTTACTATTAATTTAAAAAACAATAAATATTTATTATTTCATCATTGGTACTAGCTATGGAAAATTAAGTTTTAAACTAAACACAAAAACAAAAAAAATTAAAAGAAGCGTTTTGGGAATCGGAAATTTGGCTAAAATTTTTCTGATACTGATTCGAATAACCCAAAAAGTTCTAATTTTTCTGATTTCAATAGCCCAAAAAGTTCCAATTTTTCCGATTCCAATAGCCCAAAAAGTTCCAATTTTTCCGATTCCAATAGCCCAAAAAGTTCCAATTTTTCCGATTCCAATAGCCCAAAAAGTTCCAATTTTTCCGATTCCAATAGCCCCAAAAGTTCCAATTATAGCCCCAAAAGTTCCAATTTTTCCGATTCCAATAGCCCAAAAAAGTTCCAATTTTTCCGATTCCAATAGCCCAAAAAGTTCCAATTTTTCCGATTCCAATAGCCCAAAAAGTTCCAATTTTTCCGATTCCAATAGCCCAAAAAGTTCCAATTTTTCCGATTCCAATAGCCCCAAAAGTTCCAATTATAGCCCCAAAAGTTCCAATTTTTCCGATTCCAATAGCCCAAAAAAGTTCCAATTTTTCCGATTCCAATAGCCCAAAAAGTTCCAATTTTTCCAATTCCGATAGCCCCAAAAGTTCCAGTTTTTCCATATCTCGATTCAAATTAATCGTCTAAACACTTATATATGTATATAAGGCTTTAGGGTGACTTCCTCTAGCACATTACATACAATAATTATTTCAGGCCCACAGGCTCTTGTCAAGTTTATAGAACTCTTGAATCTGTAGGGAATATTTAACCTACGGGGGTAGCTTGCTCTCGTTTCATCAACCATGATGGGTAGAAGTCTTCAGTAATTCTTAATTGTATTCTTAATATCGCCCGCACTGAGGATTGAACCTTCAACCTCCAGAAGACTGTCATGTAGAACTGATTATTACTTAGCATGGGTCTAAGACTTTTGAACCACCCTTTTCTGGTAGGAGTAACAAGAATTTCAGACTATCCTGTTTTTAGTAGGGGTAACAAGACTTTAGAACCCCTCTTTTAGGTAGGGGGGGGGGGGAATATTTGGACCGCACTTTTTGGTAGGGTTAAGAAGATTTTCAGGTGACCCTTTTTGGTAGGGGTAACAAGACATTCAGATAACCTATTTTTGTAGAAGTAAAAAGATTTTCAGACCCCCATTTTTCGTAGGGGTAAGAAGACTTTTGGATGACCCTTTTTGGTAGGGGTAACAAGACATTCAGATAACCAATTTTTGTAGAAGTAAAAAGATTTTCAGACCCCCATTTTTCGTAGGGGTAAGAAGACTTTTGGATGACCCTTTTTGGTAGGGGTAACAAGACATTCAGATAACCAATTTTTTTTTTAGAAGTAAAAAGATTTTCAGACCCCCATTTTTCGTAGGGGTAAGAAGACTTTTGGATGACCCTTTTTGGTAGGAGTAAGTTCTAGTGCAGGTGAAGTACTCTTTAGTTTTGGTAGGCAATCACATAGAGATGGTGTCTTGATAAAAACACTAATCACCATCATCTCACTGGGTTGGAGTCAGGAAGGGAATTCAGCCAATAAAAATATTGCCTCAATTAAGGAAATGACTTCCAAAGATACCTGGCCAGAGATAAGTTTGGAAGTTAATTTCTAAAGGCCGTCCAACACATGCCAGCATGTAAAACAGACGTTAAACCGATGATGATGATGATGATGATGAATAACAAGATGTTTGGACCATCTTTTTTCACATAGGGAAAACAAGACTTTCGAACTATCGTGTAGATATACGTACTTATCTGATTATATTATTATTTGTTAAGACCAACTCTTATATTATTATTTGTTAAGACCAACTCTTATATTATTATTTGTTAAGACCAACTCTTATATTATTATTTGTTAAGACCAACTCTTATATTGTTATTTGTTAAGACCAACTCTTATATTATTATTTGTTAAGACCAACTCTTATATTATTATTTGTTAAAACCAACTCTTATATTATTATTTGTTAAGACCAACTCTTATATTATTATTTGTTAAGACCAACTCTTATATTATTATTTGTTAAGACCAACTCTTATATTATTATTTGTTAAGCCCGACTCTAATATTATTATTTGTTAAGACCAACTCTTATATTATTATTTGTTAAGACCAACTCTTATATTATTATTTGTTAAGACCAACTCTTATATTATTATTTGTTAAGACCAACTCTTATATTATTATTTGTTAAGACCAACTCTTATATTATTATTTGTTAAGACCAACTCTTATATTATTATTTGTTAAGACCAACTCTTATATTATTATTTGTTAAGACCAACTCTTATATTATTATTTGTTAAGACCAACTCTTATATTATTATTTGTTAAGACCAACTCTTATATTATTATTTGTTAAGACCAACTCTTATATTATTATTTGTCAAGACCAACTCTTATATTATTATTTGTTAAGACCAACTCCTATATTATTATTTGTAAATAATAAAAGCTGTTGCACAAATGGAAAAGCAAAACCTTTTTTTATAACAACAACAAAAGCGTTTATTTAATTATCTACACAGTTTGGTGTAGGTTGAAGAAAGTTGGACAATGAAGAGTTAGAAAGTTCTTTAGCTTCCGAAAGTCAACGAGCAGCTTATCTTTGAGTGAAGATAGTTGATGCTCGGGAATCCAGAGGATGACGGCAGAGGAGAGGAGTGGGGAGGGGCGTCCTTCTTGGTTGCTTTCGGGAATCTCTCTGATGACTGATCGTGTTTCTCAAAGGGTCTGAAGTAGTTCTTCTTGAGATTAATGAAATAAATGTGTCCTGCAAACTGATTGGTCAGTGTGTAACCAAATCGCCTAACAGAGACATTTCTCCGAGAGAAAATAAGTAATTATTTATGATTGGCATATTTTTTTTTCTCTTATAAAGCTCTTCTATTGATTGTTTAAATACAAAAAATTAGCACTTTTCTAATCCCATAACTTCAGTCATGTAAGATTTATTTTCAGTTTTCAGCCAAGCAGTATTACAGTATTACTTGGTGATTAAATTATTAATTAAACCGAATTATTACAAAACTATAACTACTTTTGTTAAGAAAATGTTTTAATTTCTATTTCTAAAATGATTGGATGTAAATATCTTCCAAAACTTTCAATCTTTTAATACATGTGAATTTGTTAAGAATTTTAAAACCAGAAATCACTTTCTATTCTACAATTTAAATGCTTCTAAATTCCTTTCAAATTTCAAAAGGTTATGAAGTAATTCATTCTTTTCTTTTTCAACTATTAGCAAAATATTAAAATGACTGACTTGCTTATGAAGAAACCTAAATGCATTCTGGTGTATTTAATTTCATAATTAGACTATTTTTTCAAATGGGAGTTTAAAAATTTTATTTTATACTTTTTTTTTAATGAAAATTGCTCCAGACAAGGCATGAAGCCACTTGATATAAGGAGCTAACGAGAAAAAATATTATTATCGCAAAGACAAGAGATGCCTATTGGCCGTAGTCTTGAAAAAACCAAGATTATAGGTAGGAGGAAAACAGTCAACAGGAAGAGAGTTCCACAAGCCTGTGGTTCTTGGAAACAAGCTACTGTGATAGAAAGCTGTATTACAATGAGGTATCAAAACAGCAAATTGATGGAAAAAGCAATAATTCAATGTGAAATGATCAAAGTTATGTTAACACGAGAAATACACACATACATGAAGTAGTCTTATATGTTTTCGGTCGAGTTTGTGTACAGCCTAGCGTCCATATCGCTTGACCAATCGTCATGAAACTTGCTCAAAATATTCGTTATGACTTAGAACTGATTTAATTTGGTGATATCGAAGTCAAATATACGGCATAATCACGTTGACCCACCGGTTCTCGTTATATCACCAAAGTTAAGCAACGTTGATCCTAGTTAGTACCAGATGGGTGACCATTTGGGAATACCAAATGCTGTATGTAGGAGGATGTTGACACTGCCCTGCAAAACTGCAAAAAAATAACGTTGTCATCTCCTTTAACCAGGATATACATGCGACTGGGGACAGCTTGTGAATTTAATATTCCCTAGAAACTTCCTTTTTCAGAGGAAGCCAGTTTAACCCACCTAGGGTGAATGCTGCTTCGTATCTAAGTCAAGGTCACGGAAAAGACGAACGTCACACTTTTGGTGATAGCTTTGGTTCTGAAGTTATGATGAATCATAGAGACTCATTACTTGGCCCATGTTGTAACCAATGAAGTCCTGTATCTTATACGAGCGTTACAAATTTGGTCATGGTCAAAATTTTGACAGAATTTCAACTTTCGATTTGTTTTACAAATTTTATCTATGGATCTGATAATAGTAACCACCATGCAATATTTTAGCCTGATCAGATAAATAGTTTTTGAGTTATTAACCTCAGGAATACTTCATACAATATGGAGAAGTAAGGCCCAGAGAAGACTTTAACCCATCCTTATGTTGTCAGGTGGAGGTATGCACTCTCACGACTCACTTATGTTCTTATAAATATTAAGATTAGCCGTTTTTTTCATGGCAGTATGATTGTGAAGATTTTGTGACTTTTTTATTTTTCCGCAGGTTGCATGGTTCCAATAAAAACGGAAAACACGAATCGTCTTGCGCGCATTCTGATTCTGGATGGTTTAGACACGATCAATATTCCAGACATCCTCCATGATTTGCTTGAAGCCATCGAGCATCGGGGTCAACGGTACACGTTCAAAGTGAACACAGGTCAGTAGAGTTTTCCTTTAAAATTTTGAAATCCTTCAAGTTTTATTCTCGTAGCAGTGGATCAGTTCTTTGGTTTTAGATTCTAACAAAATATCTCTGGTCGCTATCTTGTACTACAACACAGCCAAAATCTGGTTTTGTTGACACGTTTACTATTGATTTTAAAAAAAATTTCAGTTGACTTCCTGTCTGTCACGTCATATCCTGACACGTAGCCTTAATTCTAATCTTAATTTCTAATGGAATTTTTCACTATTCTGCTTAATTCAACCTTACGTGAAAAATACTGTTTTAATTGATAATTACAGAACTTTCCTTTTGCTTTTCTTGTAAAACTATAAAAACTGAGACAAAGTCCATTCCTAATATTTAAAACAACTTCATTGGTCGTTTTCGTAAATATGTGAATAAAAGGAAGAAATGAAAGAGAAGGATGTTAGTGAATGAACGCATCCATGAGTATGGACGAAGAGGAAAGATTAAAAAGTCCATGTGGGGTTAAATAAATGTTCCGTTAGTAGGGAAGAGAAAAGAGTTCATATATGAAGGACATGTGTCTGTACACAGGTGTGGAAGTCAGGCAATGTCCTGTTTGTAATAAAAGAGGAAGAGTTCATATATGAAGAACAGTACACAGGTGTGGAAGTCTGGTCATGCCCATGTGTGTATTGCATTATTTTAATCCATGTGTGTCGGCGGTATAAGTAGCCATGGTGAATTCTTAGGTCGTCTTGTCAAAGCCGACTCCCAAGCCAGAAACCCCCGAGTAGTTTCTGTTGCATCCCAAAAGAGAAGTTTGTGGTAAGTCAGAGCCATGTGTTGTTGTCAGTCCCATCTCATGGGAAAGAAAAGGGGGTATTTAATTCCTGCCCACCACAGGAATATGTGACACAAGGTCGGAAAGTGGGGGAACAGTCAAGCCAGCACCCCTAAAGAAAGAGCACTCTGGCCTAGCAAAAATAGCCTGGGCATCCCCGTCGGCATTCCCCGGTCAGGGCACCTCAGGCAGTAAGAGCTGTCTGTACAGAGGTGTGGAAGTCAGGCAATGTCCATGTATGTAAGTATGTGTGCATGTTGCATTAAGTAGTCCACGTCTGTCGGCAGAGGTAGCCATGTTGAAAGCTTGGGTCTTCTTGTCGAAGTCAAACCTGACGGGCCAGAGACCTGGGTAGTTTCTGTTGCATCCCAAGAGAGAAGTTTGTGGTTAGTCTGAACCACGTGGAGTTGTTGTCAGTCCCGTCTCATGAGAAAGAAAACACGAAGTGAAGAGGGAGCTATCCGTTTTATAATCTCTCATCACATGCTCAGCTTGCATCAGAGATGGCCCCTGATTGGGCAAGCCGGAAAGGAAGTTAAATGCTTTCACCAATCAGTGCCAAGCTTATAAATTAAGCACAGATTCAAAATCGTAATGGCGGCTGTTGCTGTAGATGTACTGCTGCTACAGCACTATAGTGGATCGGTTCTTTGATTCCAGATCATAACAAAATATCTCTGGTCGGCATCATGTAGTGTGTACTAAATGCCGCTGAAGTGTTGTTCTGTTGACACATAGCAGTAGTTTTTGCTACGTGGATAGTGACGTCTCTCAGTTTCTTTTTCTTTCTTCTTGTTGTTGTGGTCTCTTTCTTAATAATGTCACATTACCTCCCTGAGGGGAGCTCTAAATGTCTCACAAGTCACAACTAAATTTCTCTTACTTTCCTGGCAAGCTTGAAAGACGTAAGGTTAAGATCTTCTGACTGCTAAACCAGCAGTCGGATTCAATATCTCAGATCTTGCTATGTCTAGCCATGTGATATGGCGAATAACTGCCTGTAGATATATATATATATATATATATATATATATATATATATATATATATATCTACAGGCAGTTGGCGTAATAGTGTGATCTCACACGTGTGAGTTTTTGCTCTCTCTTTTTGTTTGTTTTTTGTGTTTTCACCCTAAAATAAAACTACTGTATAGTGTAGGTGTTTTCAAGACACTTTAATCCAAGAACTTTTTACTCTTTGTGAATCTTTTCTGATGATTTTGTAGTGTTGCAGAGACGATATTGACATAAAAATGTTGTTTGGCACAAAACAAATGAAACGGACCGTTAAAAATATATCTCACAGAAATTTTATATTTTTTGGAAATGTGAAAAAATAAAAATAATAAAATAAAATCATAGTTATTGGAATATAATATAAACTGACTATATATATATATATATATATATATATATATATATATATATATATATATATATATATAATGTAAATGAATAAATGCAAGAGTTTTTTCATTTATTACTCCAATATTAACATCAAAACGCATTACTGTTATTTAGATAAGTTTACAACTCAATTTCTAAAAGCTGTCCAACACATGCCACATGTAAAACGGACGTTAAACAGAAGAAGAAGAAGAAGAAGAAGAAAGTTTGGTGGATAGATGTCTGCAATAAAAAAAATTGTTGAAAGAATTCCCAAATTAAATATGGTCAACACTCTGCCTATGGATATTATTAATTTTTATTTTCACAAGTTACAAAAAACTGATGACGGATTGCAAAAGGCAAAACTTTAAGAAACAATCACGTTTAAAGTGTTTCTCTTTTTTCTTTGGTTCACAGATGATGGCGCCAACCTGACATGCTTTTTAGTGGACAGATTCTATGTGATTGGGACGATGAATAAATTACGGTAAGTCTTTCTTGCATATTACTTTACAAAAGGACATCTCATTAATTCACTATTCGTACTTAGTGTAGCAATACACATCGACCAGAAAACTGTTTGGATAATCACAGATTTGAGAGTAGTTCTATTAAAATAGTCATATCTTAAAAACTAAAGCACTTTAAGTGCTCAAAATACCATCATTTTATTAGGAAATGAATATCCTTTCAGGTGCATTCATGAATAATAATATACATTATATATTTTTAAGAGTTTTGAGCAAATAAAGGCAAAAAAAATGTTAACGCTATTTTCAGCAATTTACGTCACTTTTTTTTAACCCCCCCCCTTCGTCTAAAAGTCTCGTACCATTGCTGTATGTGGAATTTCGTCCTGAAATTTGGAAACTAATCAGGCAAAGTATCACTTTTAATGTTTGTCGGTGTACAAAGTAATTCGGCTCATTCATTTTTTTGAAATTTTAAAAATAAGACTTCAACTCGCCGTCGGTTGAACATTTTTGAAAAATACATTTCCGTCACCCAATTAGTAAGTAAATCAATCATTTTACTTTTTTATGCATCAAAATTATAATTGTATATATGTGTTCTCTTTTGGTAGTCATGATATTTCATGACCCTATCCGGAAAAAAAAAAGCGTTTTCTATTTATAGTTTGAAAAACATTGTAGTATTGATTTACTCCTCTCCAGGAGTTAGGCACAAGGCCAGTTTTTATCCTACTCCCACAAGTAAGATGTGACCCAAGGTTGGGTCGGGAAAGTGGGGTTTGAAAAGCCAGCGCCCGAGAGGTGAGCACTCTGGCCATTTAAAAATTGCCTGGGCAGCCCCGTCGGCATTCCCCAGTAGGGGCGCCTCAGACAGTAAGCAATAAACTTACTCCTCCCCAAAGAGGGGAGGCAAAGCCTGGGAGGGTGGACCTCCTAGAACTGCACAGGACAGACCTATTGACTGGCGTAAGTCAAGCCCCGAAGGCCAAAACAATACAAGTATGGGGTGCAGTATCCATCGGAACAGATACTACACTTTGATCTTAGCCAAAAGGCCAAGAGCTACACATGAAAAACATTGTAGTAGTAATAGCAGCTATAAACACGAGGCGATTTTTGTTTATTTTCATTCTAGAATGAATTTAAAAAATTTTAAAATATGAATATAAAAAATGTTGTTACATTTTTCGTGCCCAACTAGTAAATAGATTAATCTTTTATCTTTTTTTATGCATTAAAATTATAATTGTATGTTGTTTTGTCTTTCCGTAGTAGTAATTTTAAATTATCTTATGCGAAAAAATATTGTCCTTTTTGTGAGCGAAAGTCAACAATGGCTGCTAGTATTGCTGATATAACAATCAATCAGCAGCAGCAGCTAACTAGTCTTGTAAAGCTTTGTAAAAATAAAACAAAAATACTTGTGCTTTAAAAAGTTAATCCTTTTTGGTTCTTTTATAAAAAATACTTTAAAAAATACTGGTTTTCACTCAACTTTCGAACTTTTAGTAGTAATGACTTTCTAGTCGCCAATTTAAAAAAAAAAATTAAGATTCTACTTTTTTAGGCGATTACGTGTGAACACCCTTAAAGTCTTGACGAAAAAAAGAAAAAACAAAATAACAAAAAATAATTTAGAATTTAGAGTTGGGGATCAGTTTCGCATATAAATTTAATGTAAAATGATCTCCGATTTCCCGGCCATTCTTGCCTTTTAGTGAAATTTATAAAATAAATAATTACTCTACCATTAACTCTAGGTACGACTAACAAGCCCACCTCCTAAAAATGCCTTCTTGAACGTATCGTACCATTAACCTTAAATATGAGTGGCAAGCCACCCCCTAAAAACTCCCTTAACCCTAACACTAAGTCCGAATGGCAACCTCCATCCAAAACAAAACCCCTTCCTTAACCTTATCACTAACCCTAAGTCCGAGTAGGAAGCCCTAATCCTACAAAAAAGCCCATTAAAACCAAACATAATCGTCTAAAAAAAAAAAAAAAGCAGACCCCCATAAAAAAAAACGCACAGGATTTATTTGCCATAGAAAAAAATTGATTAATGCCCTAAAACGCTAGAATGGCCCGGAAATGGTGAATTATTCTACATTAAATATATGTGAAACTATTCCCCCACTCGAAATTCTAAATGAATTGTTTTTTTTTTATTTCTGCTAAGTTTTCAGGGTGTTCACACTTAATTGCCCCTAGCCCTACCACTAACCTGAAGTTCAAGTGGTAAGCCCCCCTCCTCCCACAAAGACCCTCATAATCGTCTAAAAAAAAAGAAAAAAAACAAGAAAAACGCACAGGATTTATCTCCCATAGAAAAAATAATTAGCTGTCCTAAACTGCTAGAATGGCCTTGAAATGGGGCATTATTTTATGTGAAACTGATCCCCACTCTAAATTCTAAAATAATTGTTTTTGTTTCTTTCTTTCTGCCAAGTTTTTCAGGGTGTTAACATGTAATTGCCTAAATAAAAAAAGTAGAATCTCATATTTTGGGGAGGTAAGGGGGTGAGTTAGCAGAAGGTGTTAATCTACAATAATGCCAAAGAAATCTTGCAATATATTCATTTTTAAACAGTCCTAGTATTAGATTTTAGTTTCTTGTACATAAAATGTATTACAATTCAACTTTGAGTTTTCTAACTTCTTTCTTTTAATGGATACATGGTATTTTTAAGGTATTGCAGCATATTTATGTGCACTTAGTGCAGATTACTTGGAAACCATTAATTTCTGGAGATTTTCAGTGGCACATTCTGATTCCTTGTACAAAAATACATTTATATGGTAAATTTCATTGCTTAATCTTGTATTTTAACAAAGATATAACATTTTTACTGAAAAATTAACTTCCTTATTTTTAGTCAGATTTAAAAAAATTTAAAAGATTCTTTCTTAGATCATCAAGCTCTTTCTATATATGCCATTATTATCAGGTGGAGGCTGTGAACTCGCGGCAGCTACACGTTGCAAGTGTGCCTGGAAAAAGTTTAGAGAGCTGCTACCAATCCTGACAAACAAACACCTGCCAACAACTACGAGAGGGCGTGTATACTCCTCATGTGTCAGAAGTGTGCTGTTGTATGGCTCAGAAACTTGGGCTGTCTCTGCTGGCATACTAAGGAAGCTGCACCGTAATGACAGGGCAATGGTCAGATGGATCTGTTTTGTGAGGCCTAAACAGTACGTTTCTTTTGAATCCCTGCTCTCACAGATCGACTTGAAAAGCCTTGCGGACATCATGCGAAAGAACAGACTGCGTTGGTTGAGTCACATTGAGCGTAGCGATGGCTGGATTGCTAAAGTCAGACAGTTAAATGTGCCAGCAGAGAACATCACCACTGGCAGACCCAAGTTGACTTGGGAGGACGTAGTCAAACGTGATAGGAAGGCCATGGGTATGGATTCCATCAAGCCTTGCCAAAGACAGGAGTGGAGAGGAAGACTTAGATTTCGAGACTAGACAATCAGGCCCCACCCTCATCAGAGGATTAATTGTGGCCTCATTCAACAAATAAACCGGTTGATGATGATGATGATGATTATTGAGATATTTTAAGCAATTTAAATTTTTTCATGCGTATTGCTAGTTAGTGTTTTCTAATTCAATGATTGCTTTCATTATGTTATATTTCTATAACTCAATGTCTATGTTTGTGTGTTTCCTATAGAAAGAAAGGTTCGAGAATCTACATAAAATTTAAAAGTGTATTCTTATGTAAAATTTATTCCTGAATCTCTAAGTGCACCCCTAAGGGGACTATGAGGCATAACCCAAAACTTCAAATATATCCTAGTTTTATGAAATTTAAATCATATGTATAACATTTTTTTAAATGCTTCCTAATTCTTTTCAAATTTTGAGGATTAAATGGCTGACTTGTATACAATGAAACTGAAATGCATTCTGGTGGATTTAATTGTGTAATTAAATTAATTATTAAATAGGATTTTAAAAATTGTTTTATTTTACTCTATTGCATTTTTGATTTCAATGCATCTCTATATATAAAACTGAATGTCTGTGTGCCTATGATGTTTGTGTGTGTGTGTGTGTGTGTGATGTTTGTGTGTGTGTGTGCCTATGATGTTTGTGTGTTCCCTATAGAAAGAAAGGTTAGAGAATCTACATAAAATCTAAAAGTGTATTCGTACGTAAAATTTACCGAGAAGACGATGAAGGTGTTCCCAAAACCTTAAGTGCACTCCTAAGGGAGCTGTGAGGGCATAACCTCCATTAAAACTTAAAATATATCCTATTTTTATGAATTATATGTATATAATTTTCTGAGGAGGACAATGGAAGTATTCCTGAATCTCTAAGAACCTTCTTAACCTAAGGGAGCTGTGAGGGCATAACCTCCATTAAAACTTAAAATATATCCTATTTTTATGAATTATATGTATATAATTTTCTGAGGAAGACAATGGAAGTATTCCTGAATCTCTAAGAACCTTCTTAACCTAAGGGAGCTGTGAGGGCATAACCTCCATTAAAACTTAAAATATATCCTATTTTTATGAAATTGAAATTATATGTATAAGATTTTCTGAGGAAGACAATGGAAGTATTCCTGAATCTCAAAGAACCTTCTTAACCTAAGGGAGCTGTGAGGGCATAACCTCCATTAAAACTTAAAATATATCCTATTTTTATGAAATTGAAATTATATGTATAAAATTTTCTGAGGAAGACAATGGAAGTATTCCTGAATCTCAAAGAACCTTCTTAACCTAAGGGAGCTGTGAGGGCATAACCTCCATTAAAACTTAAAATATATCCTATTTTTATGAAATTGAAATTATATGTATAAAATTTTCTGAGGAAGACAATGGAAGTATTCCTGAATCTCAAAGAACCTTCTTAACCTAAGGGAGCTGTGAGGGCATAACCTCCATTAAAACTTAAAATATATCCTCTTTTTATGAATTATATGTATAAAATTTTCTGAGGAAGACAATGGAAGTATTCCTGAATCTCTAAGAACCTTCTTAACCTAAGGGAGCTGTGAGGGCATAACCTTCATTAAAACATAAAATATATCCTCTTTTTATGAATTATATGTATAAAATTTTCTGAGGAAGACAATGGAAGTATTCCTGAATCTCTAAGAACCTTCTTAACCTAAGGGAGCTGTGAGGGCATAACCTTCATTAAAACTTAAAATATATCCTTTTTTTATGAATTATATGTATAAAATTTTCTGAGGAAGACAATGGAAGTATTCCCGAATCTCTAAGAACCTTCTTAACCTAAGGGAGCTATGTGGGCCGAACCTCCTTTAAATTTCAAACATATCCTATTTTTATGAAATTTATATCAAATGTATAAAATTCTTCATGGAAAATCAATATAAAATAAAAAGACAATGGAAGTGGTCTTAAATCTCTATGCTACCCTCTTTGTGCCGAATATCCGTGTGCCTCCATCTCTAAGTGACTCATAGCGATAGAACCTCCTTAAAACTTCAAATACGTTTTGAATCCGAGTTGAATGAAATTTAAATCATATGTATAAGACACTTATTCAGTGAGTTTTCCAACATTTCGATATTAAAGAGTGAAACGGGAGAGGGGGAGTACAAAAACCCATGGTAATATGGTGCTATGATCAGAGTGAAAAAGTATATAGTAGTGATCCTCATTCGATCCCAGGCAACGTCAGGTCTTCCTGCTAGTCTATTATAAAACATAGTTTTATTCATGAATATTTTTTATATTATGGATAGAAACATAACTTTCCAGTCTTTTCAGGTCAATTTACCTCTGGGGGTTACTATCAAGTTCTACATTGTGAATCAATTACACACACACAACACACACACCTCGACCAAGAAAACAAGTCAATGTGCGTCCCTCCCCCGCAAAATAATGACTTCCTTATGAAATTTAATTTAACCATAATGTATTTATTCATAAACAACTCACCCATTTTATTCTTTTGTTAAATTGTAAATTTAAAACAAAAACAAGACACACTGTGGCCAAGCAAACAAGTCAGTATGTACCTCTCTTCTTATAAAAAAAAAGGTTATCAACCGTTTTCTCCCAAATTATCTCTTTGTTCATCATGACGATGAATTAGCTCCCTTGATTTCTCAAATATTCCAATTTGATTCGAATAGGCTATATTGCCGGTCCCAGCAAAATAACGATTCCTGCGTTATTTTGCCGTGACCGGCAATATAACGATTGCTGCATTATTGTGCCGGTTCATGTATATTTAACTAAATTGTTAAACATACAGTGACGCCCGGCACAATAATGAGTCTTACGTTATTTTGGCGGCTCGTGTTTATTTAACTATAAATTACTTTTTTATTATTTAAATTAATTTTTTTGTATTATTTAAAACTTTATCAAACGAAATTTTATTTATAATTTAAAACTTTGCCTGATTGTTTTTTTTAATTTTTTTATTTAAAACTTTGCCAGATTGATTTTTTTTGTTTGTTTTTAATTAATCTTTGCCTGATTGATTTTTTGTATAATTTAAAACTTTATTAAGCGACAATATATTTTAAAATAACGATAAAATTAATTTTTACTTCCGGTTGATTCGATTAGGAGTGAACTCTTCAAAATTACGACTTATTTTATGATTTCATTGAAAGAACATTTTAAAATAGAAACTGTTTAAATCCAGTGATTTTCTGTATATTTTAACATTATCGAAGTTTTTCTTCAGAAAGAAAATGAGAATTTTACATTAAAATCTTTCCTTTGTAAAGCACATTTTTAACAAGTAAATGTTACCAAAGGCAACATAAATTATTCTTCTACCTGTATAAGTTTATTTGTTTATTTGATTATTTATTTTTATATAAAAAAATCATTTATCAAAATAAATAATAAAATAAACAAATAAACTTATACAGGTAGGTAGAATAATAATTTATGTTGCCTTTGGTAACATTTATTTGTTGCTTATTTTTTTCTTTATATATAACTTATATATAACTTAAGGAAAATTTCAATTACTTAAATCGAGAGCAGATTTAGTAATGTTGGGAAAATTCATCAACATTAATTCTATTATGAAAAGTAAGCAGATATTTCTTTAACCGACACAATAGGACAGGTCGATTTTTTTTTATTTCTTTAACCGACACAACTGATGATGAAAACAAATTGTTTTTAAATATTTGCCCTTATTTATTTAATTACCTTTTCTTTCGCAAGGCCATAACAATTAAGTTTTTAAAAATAATGAACCGGCATAATAACGATCCCTTTACATTAGTAAATAATTATTGTGCTGGGCGTCACTGTATGTTTAACAATTTAGTTAAATATACATGAACCGGCAAAATAACGCAGGAATCGTTATTTTGCCGGGACCGGCAATATAGCCTCTTCCAATTTGATTGGCCAAGGCAACAGACTAGTGTTGGGACGATTAATCGGGAATCAGAAATATCAGAACTTTTTGTGGTATCGGAATCGGTATCGGAATTGAAAATAGTTTAACCTAATTTCCGATTCCCAAGATGCTTCTTTTAATTTTTTTTAAAAACTTAATTTCCCATTGCTGGTACTAATTATAATATGATAAATATTTATTGATTTTAAACTCCCAGTAAAACTAAAATTTATAGATCATCATAACGGATTTATGTAAAAATGACACCAGAAAAAATGGTCCGATAAAAATGGCACAGGTAAAATGGCACGAGTGGATAAATAGGAAAAAATGGCACAAGTGAAAAATATAGATGAAAATCTCACGATGAGTTTATTAAAATCTTAGATACAATACATACAAGGAAAACATTAAGAAGTTTGTAAAATTAAAAAGAAAATTATGTCTACATTTAAAAGTAGATGAGAACTCTGCTAAATTGGGGGAAGGGGGATGAATTTCTACTTTTTTAGGCGATTAGGTGATTTTAGAATCTGAATCTGAATCAGTAAATCTTCTATTCATTTAACGTCACTTTTCCCTTGTTCAGGGGTCAGACGTTATCCTACTGTTCTCATCTTGGATATTAATCGCACAATGTTTCGACCGATGTAACCTCCGACCTTCTTCATGTGTGTCTTGTTGAACTCTGGAATCTGGACGGAATTTTGAACGGAACCCTTTATTTAATCCACGGGGGTAACTTGCTTATGTTTCATCAGCCATGATCGGGTAGAAGTCTTAAGTAATTCGTAATTGTATTCTTACATTTGTTGAAATTGAACGCTGTATAAAGGAGCAGAAAGAACATTTTATATATAGAAAAATATAAATTCTTTATTCATGTCAGCTTCTGAAAAGAACAATTAAAAACTCCAAGCCGGTTGGAGTTAGTTGCGTACGGCCACCCCGCACGGAGTCGAACATCTAACTTAAATCTCCCTCACTGTGATAAAAACGAGAGAGAGAGAGAGAGAGAGAGAGAGAGAGAGAGAGAATGAAAGGTCTAAAAAAGAAGGAAAGAGACACAATATGCATGAAAAGGAAAGGGAGATAGAGATAAAATCATTGGCAGTATTCTCAGTTCACAAGTCCCGTGCGACAGTTGATTTGACTTTTAAACCCATCCGATGCATCCAACAACCTAATTATGGTTGACGGATGCATCGGATGGGTTTAAAAGTCAAATCAACTGTGGCTTTGATATAAACAACTTGACTTTCTGACGTGAACTGACATTTGAAGTGCAGTGTTGTCGATTTTACGTGTCTCCTCCAGAGTACAAATACTGTCAGGTGCAAGACTTTTAAATGTGGTGAACTCCAGCTTCCCCAAAAGGATCATCATTTCTTGTCGATGATATTTCTAATCTTTTCTTTTCTTTTTCCAGATTGTCAGGATTGAAAGCATCTGTGCAACAACGCTTCCGTTGGGTCCAATTTCGTAACAATATGGAGCCAATTCAGGGTCTTCTTGCGCGACACCTCCTCCGCAATTTCCTTCAAGGCAACAACGGAAAACTCCCTGGCTCAGACGACCCGGTTTTCCGTGCTGTTGAATGGGTGATTTGCATTTGGCAAAAACTAAACGATTCACTTTTGAAACTAGGATTGCCTGATGCCGTTATCGGTCCAGGTCTTTTCATGTATTGCCCTGTTCAAAACGGAACACCTAATGATATTTATCGGTAAGTTTTGATATTTTTGTTTTCTTTTTACTTTTAATTACGCTAAACAAGGCACATTGGCACTGAGACGTGAGAGCAAATTTATCAGGGGCATTCTAAGTGGGGAGTTGGGCAGCAATTACATTTAAATCGCTCTACAGTTTGGGAAACAGAGAGCAGGGAAGGAAATCCAGTATCTTCTATGTATTTATTTCAATTCATGTTAGTGATGAATGTTAGACCAAGGAGTGTGAATATTGGACTCTCAGGGTAAGGTACTATCAGCCATGACAGTTGGTGGTTGGAAAGGTTCCGATTAAGTTTTGATTGATCGTTAAGGATCTCTTATTATCAATGCCAATCAAAGATCGAAACGAATTTCTTGTTTCTTTACACCCCCCCCCCCCTTTGCCATAAATAAAAATATTTACTTTTGAACTTTCTTGACTGGAGAAATTTCGTTTCGGTTAATTTGGGTTTTATATTGCCTCTTCTTTTCAATGTTAAATCAATTTTGTATCTGATATTTTTAAACTCTTTCTGTGGCGACAAAATCATAAAGAAAAGAACACTTTCGATCAAATTTGCAGTGATATAGCGTTATTTCGTCCTCCCCAATAATTTTTTTTTTTTAATTCTTTCTCCCAATTAAATTATTTTTTTAAACATTCTTTCTCCCAAATAAATTATGTTTTTAAACATTCTTTCTCCCAAATAAATTATGTTTTTAAACATTCTTTCTCCCAAATAAATGATTTTTTTAAACATTCTTTCTCCCAAATAAATTATTTATTTAAACATTCTTTCTCTCAAATGAATTATTTTTTTAAACATTCTTTCTCCCAAATAAATGATTTTTTTAAACATTCTTTCTCCCAAATAAATTATTTATTTAAACATTCTTTCTCTCAAATGAATTATTTTTTTAAACATTCTTTCTCCCAAATAAATAATTTTTTTAAACATTCCAATAAATTATTTTTTTAAACATTCTTTCTTCCAAATAAATTAGTTTTTAAACATTCTTTCTCCCAAAGTTTTTAAAACATTCTTTCTCCCAAAGTTTTTAAAACATTCTTTCTCCTAAATAATTTTTTTTTTAAACATTCCAATAAATTATTTTTTCAAACATTCTTTCTACCAAATAAATAATTTTTTTAAACATTCCAATAAATTATTTTTTTAAACATTCTTTCTCCCAAATAATTTATTTTTTTAAACATTCCTTCTTCCAAATAATTTATTTTTTTAAACATTCCAATAAATTATTTTTATGCCAATAAATTATTTTTCAAAACATTAATTACAGTCTTCTAGCTTAATACTAAATCTAACTGGTAGCAACTTGGACTTATGGTTAGTGGTAAAAAAGTTTGTTAACTGCGCTAAAATGCTAGAATAGCTTGGAAATGGGGAATGATTTTACATTAGATTTATATATGAAACTGATATTCCCACTCTTAGTTCTAAAATAATTGATTTTTTTTTCCTTCTTTTTTCTGCCAAGTTTTTTCATGTCATTTGTAGGGGGCGTAGGTGAATCACCGTATTGATAGGCAATACAAAAACCCAAATTAACCAAAACGAAATTTCTCCAGTCAAGAAAGTTGTAAAGTACAAAAAACCCGCATTATTTTTGGAGGAAAAAATTATTACAATATTTGAATGTTAAAGCTATAAGTTACTAGACGACCTGTAACGCATTGGCTTACAACCGATACCACTATTTATTCCACTTTGATTTAATTCAAAAATTTATAAACTGTGATGTATCTGTAAAAAAAAATTATTTTCGGAAGGTGATCTATACACTAAATATTTTTTTGAGGGTGATAAAAGCCACAAACTTATATTTTTTTTTTTGGGGGGGGGGGGGGTGATAAAATCACCAGCTTATTTTGGGAGGGTGATAAAAAAACCCAGCTTATTTGTGGAGAGTGATAAAAAAAACAGCTTATTTGTGGAGAGTGATAAAAAAAACAGCTTATTTTTGGAGAGTGATAAAAAAAAAAAAACAGCTTATTTTTGGAGAGTGATAAAAAACCCAGCTTATTTGGGGAGGATGATAAAAAACCCAGCTTATTTTTGGAGAGTGATAAAAAAACAGCTTATTTGGGGAGGATGATAAAAAACTCAGCTTATTTGTGGAGAGTGATAAAAATCACCAGCTTATTTTTGGAGGGTGATGAAAAAAAAACAGCTTATTTTTGAAGGGTAATAAAAAAAAAAACAGCTTATTTTGGGAGGGTGATAAAAATCACCAGCTTGTGGAGAGTGATAAAAAAAAACAGCTTATTTTTGGAGAGTGATAAAAAAAAAACAGCTTATTTTTGGAGAGTGATAAAAAAAAAACAGCTTATTTTGGGAGGGTGATAAAAATCACCAGCTTATTTTTGGAGGGTGATAAAAAAAACAGCTTATTTGGGGAGGGTAATAAAAAAGACCAGCTTATTTTGGGAGAGTGATAAAAAAACAGCTTATTTGGGGAGGGTGATAAAAATCACCAGCTTATTTTTGAAGGGTGATAAAAAACAGCTTATTTGGGGAGGGTGATAAAAATAAACCAGTTTATTTTGGGAGGATGATAAAATCCTCAACACATTTAAGGAGAGTAGTAAAAAAACCTAGCTTATTTGAGTAGGTTATAAAACCCCCAGCTTATTTGGGGAGGATGATAAAACCCCCTGCTTATTTTTGGGAGGGTGTAAAACCCCCAACTTATTTTGGGGTTCTGCAGTTTAACACCACACTTTATCATGAAACTATAGTTGGGACCAATTCAAATCATCAACTTGTGGATCTCAGAAACTCCCTACATTAAAAATTTGTCGGTTGAAAACCTGTCACAAAAATTACTTTTTGATTGGATTTTCCCGATTGCTTATTTTTCTAAGAGATCTGATCTTTTTTATCTTTGATTTCTGCAGATGGCTAAAAAATACATGGAATGAAGAAATTTCGCCGGCCGTTTACAAAGCGACCCTTACTGACCATTCATTGATGAAGGAAAATATTCCTGGAGGAAATGGGGAAAAAGTCGCCCACAAAGCGTTGTACGTCTTGTTGCAAAGATCCGGCTTCTCATCGGGTTGCCCACTCATGGGACAAGGTAAGTTAACCCCCCTCCCCCCCAAAAAAAATAAGAGCGAGAACTATAAAAAGAAATTTTTTTTTTCTTTTAAGATCAACTCAAACATCTCCATTACTTTGCCATGCTTAAGTTTTAAATAGTTCTAGACAACCCATGACCTTTTGTGTCTGTATTTGTAACATATATTATTAAATACATATGACAACCATTTCAAAATTTCAAAAGTTTTCATAAATATTTGGAGATTCCAAAAAGATTTTAGGATTTAAATGACACAATTTTTTTGTGCTTCGCAGCTGACAGCTCCTCTATCGGATCCAGCACTTCACAGTTTTTCTTCGTTTGGTAGATAGATGCCTTCTACAATACACCAACGATCTGATACATCTTTGCCACATGTCGGTTATCAATAAATAGAGTCGCAAGCAGAGTCACCGATAATATTTGTACACTTTATAGCTAACCCCATCATTTTTAGGTAACTCTTTGCTCTAGCCTTCTTCACAAAATCATCTAATTCCTTCTTCTTTATATCATCGATATCGAATGTTACTCCTGGCTGTGTTGGTCTTTTCAATCCTTCTATATACGGTGGTTCTCTATCTTAATTTTTTTGATCGCTGCATGTATTCTTTAGATGCATTGCCAGTTCTTCTCTTGGGGATTCCAGCTTCCCAAAATTCTTCCTACAACTTTCCCTCTTCTTCTTCCGGTGTAATCTCCTTTCTTTCCGTCATTTCATCTCGTAACCTTCTCTTAATATCTTCATTTCGCTGTTTTAATCTCTTTTCTTTCCATCATTTCATCTCGTAACCTTCTCTTAATATCTTCATTTCGCTGTTTTAATCTCCTTTCTTTCCATCATTTCATCTCGTAACCTTCTCTTAATATCTTCATTTCGCTGTTTTAATCTCTTTTCTTTCCATCATTTCATCTCGTAACCTTCTCTTAATATCTTCATTTCGCTGTTTTAATCTCTTTTCTTTCCATCATTTCATCTCGTAACCTTCTCTTAATATCTTCATTTCGCTGTTTTAATCTCTTTTCTTTCCATCATTTCATCTCGTAACCTTCTCTTAATATCTTCATTTCGCTGTTTTAATCTCTTTTCTTTCCATCATTTCATCTCGTAACCTTCTCTTAATATTTTCATTTCGCTGTTTTAATCTCCTTTCTTTCCATCATTTCATCTCGTAACCTTCTCTTAATATCTTCATTTCGCTGTTTTAATCTCTTTTCTTTCCATCATTTCATCTCGTAACCTTCTCTTAATATCTTCATTTCGCTGTTTTAATCTCTTTTCTTTCCATCATTTCATCTCGTAACCTTCTCTTAATATCTTCATTTCGCTGTTTTAATCTCTTTTCTTTCCATCATTTCATCTCGTAACCTTCTCTTAATATCTTCATTTCGCTGTTTTAATCTCTTTTCTTTCCATCATTTCATCTCGTAACCTTCTCTTAATATCTTCATTTCGCTGTTTTAATCTCTTTTCTTTCCATCATTTCATCTCGTAACCTTCTCTTAATATCTTCATTTCGCTGTTTTAATCTCTTTTCTTTCCATCATTTCATCTCGTAACCTTCTCTTAATATCTTCATTTCGCTGTTTTAATCTCTTTTCTTTCCATCATTTCATCTCGTAACCTTCTCTTAATATCTTCATTTCGCTGTTTTAATCTCTTTTCTTTCCATCATTTCATCTCGTAACCTTCTCTTAATATCTTCATTTCGCTGTTTTAATCTCTTTTCTTTCCATCATTTCATCTCGTAACCTTCTCTTAATATCTTCATTTCGCTGTTTTAATCTCTTTTCTTTCCATCATTTCATCTCGTAACCTTCTCTTAATATCTTCATTTCGCTGTTTTAATCTCTTTTCTTTCCATCATTTCATCTCGTAACCTTCTCTTAATATCTTCATTTCGCTGTTTTAATCTCTTTTCTTTCCATCATTTCATCTCGTAACCTTCTCTTAATATCTTCATTTCGCTGTTTTAATCTCTTTTCTTTCCATCATTTCATCTCGTAACCTTCTCTTAATATCTTCATTTCGCTGTTTTAATCTCCTTTCTTTCCATCATTTCATCTCGTAACCTTCTCTTAATATCTTCATTTCGCTGTTTTAATCTCCTTTCTTTCCATCATTTCATCTCGTAACCTTCTCTTAATATCTTCATTTCGCTGTTTTAATCTCTTTTCTTTCCATCATTTCATCTCGTAACCTTCTCTTAATATCTTCATTTCGCTGTTTTAATCTCCTTTCTTTCCATCATTTCATCTCGTAACCTTCTCTTAATATCTTCATTTCGCTGTTTTAATCTCCTTTCTTTCCATCATTTCATCTCGTAACCTTCTCTTAATATCTTCATTTCGCTGTTTTAATCTGCTTTCTTTCCATCATTTCATCTCGTAACCTTCTCTTAATATCTTCATTTCGCTGTTTTAATCTCTTTTCTTTCCATCATTTCATCTCGTAACCTTCTCTTAATATCTTCATTTCGCTGTTTTAATCTCTTTTCTTTCCATCATTTCATCTCGTAACCTTCTCTTAATATCTTCATTTCGCTGTTTTAATCTCCTTTCTTTCCATCATTTCATCTCGTAACCTTCTCTTAATATCTTCATTTCGCTGTTTTAATCTCCTTTCTTTCCATCATTTCATCTCGTAACCTTCTCTTAATATCTTCATTTCGCTGTTTTAATCTGCTTTCTTTCCATCATTTCATCTCGTAACCTTCTCTTAATATCTTCATTTCGCTGTTTTAATCTCTTTTCTTTCCATCATTTCATCTCGTAACCTTCTCTTAATATCTTCATTTCGCTGTTTTAATCTCTTTTCTTTCCATCATTTCATCTCGTAACCTTCTCTTAATATCTTCATTTCGCTGTTTTAATCTCTTTTCTTTCCATCATTTCATCTCGTAACCTTTTCTTAATATCTTCATTTCGCTGTTTTAATCTCCTTTCTTTCCATCATTTCATCTCGTAACCTTCTCTTAATATCTTCATTTCGCTGTTTTAATCTCTTTTCTTTCCATCATTTCATCTCGTAACCTTCTCTTAATATCTTCATTTCGCTGTTTTAATCTCTTTTCTTTCCATCATTTCATCTCGTAACCTTCTCTTAATATCTTCATTTCGCTGTTTTAATCTCCTTTCTTTCCATCATTTCATCTCGTAACCTTTTCTTAATATCTTCATTTCGCTGTTTTAATCTCCTTTCTTTCCATCATTTCATCTCGTAACCTTCTCTTAATATCTTCATTTCGCTGTTTTAATCTCTTTTCTTTCCATCATTTCATCTCGTAACCTTCTCTTAATATCTTCATTTCGCTGTTTTAATCTCTTTTCTTTCCATCATTTCATCTCGTAACCTTCTCTTAATATCTTCATTTCGCTGTTTTAATCTCCTTTCTTTCCATCATTTCATCTCGTAACCTTCTCTTAATATCTTCATTTCGCTGTTTTAATCTGCTTTCTTTCCATCATTTCATCTCGTAACCTTCTCTTAATATCTTCATTTCGCTGTTTTAATCTCTTTTCTTTCCATCATTTCATCTCGTAACCTTCTCTTAATATCTTCATTTCGCTGTTTTAATCTCTTTTCTTTCCATCATTTCATCTCGTAACCTTCTCTTAATATCTTCATTTCGCTGTTTTAATCTCCTTTCTTTCCATCATTTCATCTCGTAACCTTCTCTTAATATCTTCATTTCGCTGTTTTAATCTCTTTTCTTTCCATCATTTCATCTCATAACCTTCTCTTAATATCTTCATTTCGCTGTTTTAATCTCCTTTCTTTCCATCATTTCATCTCGTAACCTTCTCTTAATATCTTCATTTCGCTGTTTTAATCTCTTTTCTTTCCATCATTTCATCTCGTAACCTTCTCTTAATATCTTCATTTCGCTGTTTTAATCTCCTTTCTTTCCATCATTTCATCTCGTAACCTTCTCTTAATATCTTCATTTCGCTGTTTTAATCTCTTTTCTTTCCATCATTTCATCTCGTAACCTTCTCTTAATATCTTCATTTCGCTGTTTTAATCTCTTTTCTTTCCATCATTTCATCTCGTAACCTTCTCTTAATATTTTCATTTTGCTGTTTTAATCTCTTTTCTTTCCATCATTTCATCTCGTAACCTTCTCTTAATATCTTCATTTCGCTGTTTTAATCTCTTTTCTTTTCATCATTTCATCTCGTAACCTTCTCTTAATATCTTCATTTCGCTGTTTTAATCTCTTTTCTTTCCATCATTTCATCTCGTAACCTTCTCTTAATATCTTCATTTCGCTGTTTTAATCTCTTTTCTTTCCATCATTTCATCTCATAACCTTCTCTTAATATCTTCATTTCGCTGTTTTAATCTCCTTTCTTTCCATCATTTCATCTCATAACCTTCTCTTAATATCTTCATTTCGCTGTTTTAATCTCTTTTCTTTCCATCATTTCATCTCGTAACCTTCTCTTAATATCTTCATTTCGCTGTTTTAATCTCCTTTCTTTCCATCATTTCATCTCGTAACCTTCTCTTAATATCTTCATTTCGCTGTTTTAATCCTTTTTCTTTCCATCATTTCATCTCGTAACCTTCTCTTAATATCTTCATTTCGCTGTTTTAATCTCCTTTCTTTCCATCATTTCATCTCGTAACCTTCTCTTAATATCTTCATTTCGCTGTTTTAATCTCTTTTCTTTCCATCATTTCATCTCGTAACCTTCTCTTAATATCTTCATTTCGCTGTTTTAATCTCCTTTCTTTCCATCATTTCATCTCGTAACCTTCTCTTAATATCTTCATTTCGCTGTTTTAATCTCTTTTCTTTCCATCATTTCATCTCGTAACCTTCTCTTAATATCTTCATTTCGCTGTTTTAATCTCCTTTCTTTCCATCATTTCATCTCGTAACCTTCTCTTAATATCTTCATTTCGCTGTTTTAATCTCTTTTCTTTCCATCATTTCATCTCGTAACCTTCTCTTAATATCTTCATTTCGCTGTTTTAATCTCTTTTCTTTCCATCATTTCATCTCATAACCTTCTCTTAATATCTTCATTTCGCTGTTTTAATCTCCTTTCTTTCCATCATTTCATCTCATAACCTTCTCTTAATATCTTCATTTCGCTGTTTTAATCTCTTTTCTTTCCATCATTTCATCTCGTAACCTTCTCTTAATATCTTCATTTCGCTGTTTTAATCTCCTTTCTTTCCATCATTTCATCTCGTAACCTTCTCTTAATATCTTCATTTCGCTGTTTTAATCTCTTTTCTTTCCATCATTTCATCTCGTAACCTTCTCTTAATATCTTCATTTCGCTGTTTTAATCTCCTTTCTTTCCATCATTTCATCTCGTAACCTTCTCTTAATATCTTCATTTCGCTGTTTTAATCTCCTTTCTTTCCATCATTTCATCTCGTAACCTTCTCTTAATATCTTCATTTCGCTGTTTTAATCTCCTTTCTTTCCATCATTTCATCTCGTAACCTTCTCTTAATATCTTCATTTCGCTGTTTTAATCTCTTTTCTTTCCATCATTTCATCTCGTAACCTTCTCTTAATATCTTCATTTCGCTGTTTTAATCTCTTTTCTTTCCATCATTTCATCTCATAACCTTCTCTTAATATCTTCATTTCGCTGTTTTAATCTCCTTTCTTTCCATCATTTCATCTCGTAACCTTCTCTTAATATCTTCATTTCGCTGTTTTAATCTCTTTTCTTTCCATCATTTCATCTCGTAACCTTCTCTTAATATCTTCATTTCGCTGTTTTAATCTCCTTTCTTTCCATCATTTCATCTCGTAACCTTCTCTTAATATCTTCATTTCGCTGTTTTAATCTCCTTTCTTTCCATCATTTCATCTCATAACCTTCTCTTAATATCTTCATTTCGCTGTTTTAATCTCCTTTCTTTCCATCATTTCATCTCGTAACCTTCTCTTAATATCTTCATTTCGCTGTTTTAATCTCTTTTCTTTCCATCATTTCATCTCGTAACCTTCTCTTAATATCTTCATTTCGCTGTTTTAATCTCCTTTCTTTCCATCATTTCATCTTGTAACCTTCTCTTAATATCTTCATTTCGCTGTTTTAATCTCTTTTCTTTCCATCATTTCATCTCGTAACCTTCTCTTAATATCTTCATTTCGCTGTTTTAATCTCCTTTCTTTCCATCATTTCATCTCGTAACCTTCTCTTAATATCTTCATTTCGCTGTTTTAATCTCTTTTCTTTCCATCATTTCATCTCGTAACCTTCTCTTAATATCTTCATTTCGCTGTTTTAATCTCCTTTCTTTCCATCATTTCATCTTGTAACCTTCTCTTAATATCTTCATTTCGCTGTTTTAATCTCTTTTCTTTCTATCATTTCATCTCGTAACCTTCTCTTAATATCTTCATTTCGCTGTTTTAATCTCTTTTCTTTCTATCATTTCATCTCGTAACCTTCTCTTAATATCTTCATTTCGCTGTTTTAATCTCTTTTCTTTCTATCATTTCATCTTGTAACCTTCTCTTAATATCTTCATTTCGCTGTTTTAATCTCTTTTCTTTCTATCATTTCATCTCGTAACCTTCTCTTAATATCTTCATTTCGCTGTTTTAATCTCTTTTCTTTCCATCATTTCATCTCGTAACCTTTTCTTAATATTTTCATTTCGCTGTTTTAATCTCCTTTCTTTCCATCATTTCATCTCGTAACCTTTTCTTAATATCTTCATTTCGCTGTTTTAATCTCTTTTCTTTCCATCATTTCATCTCGTAACCTTCTCTTAATATCTTCATTTCGCTGTTTTAATCTCTTTTCTTTCTATCATTTCATCTCGTAACCTTCTCTTAATATCTTCATTTCGCTGTTTTAATCTCTTTTCTTTCCATCATTTCATCTCGTAACCTTTTCTTAATATTTTCATTTCGCTGTTTTAATCTCCTTTCTTTCCATCATTTCATCTCGTAACCTTTTCTTAATATCTTCATTTCGCTGTTTTAATCTCTTTTCTTTCCATCATTTCATCTCGTAACCTTCTCTTAATATCTTCATTTCGCTGTTTTAATCTCTTTTCTTTCTATCATTTCATCTCGTAACCTTCTCTTAATATCTTCATTTCGCTGTTTTAATCTCTTTTCTTTCCATCATTTCATCTCGTAACCTTTTCTTAATATTTTCATTTCGCTGTTTTAATCTCCTTTCTTTCCATCATTTCATCTCGTAACCTTTTCTTAATATCTTCATTTCGCTGTTTTAATCTCCTTTCTTTCCATCATTTCATCTCGTAACCTTCTCTTAATATCTTCATTTCGCTGTTTTAATCAATCTTCATCTTCTACAACTGCACATAACCATCTTGTCCGCAGATTCTTTTTCTCGCTCTTCAGATCGGAAATTTTTCCTTCTCTTCTAGATTGTTTCAGGATTCTAATATCTTTCAATTCATTCTTCTTTTCCAACCCAAATCTCTTTTTTCCTGTCTCGTAGATCGTATCTACTAACTTTTCCAATTTCTCTTCTATACTTCCTTTATATCGCGATACTATCTTAACTTTGCCAGGGCTGCTGCAAAGAAGGTGGGCTCCCTCTACCGTGCTAGTAAACTTCTCACACCTGACATTATCCTATATCTCTACAAAGCCACCATCCGCCCATGCATGGAGTATTGTTGTCACATCTGGGCTGGTGCATCATCTGCTAGTCTCTACCTCTTAGACAAGGTCCAATAAAGAGTTGCCAACTTAATAGGTCCTTCATTATCCACCAAGCTTCAGCCCCTGTCCCATCGCCGCAATGTTGCTTCATTGTGCCTGTTTTACAAATACTTCAATAGATTGTGCTCTGATGAGCTTGCTGCTCTGGTACCCCCACAACGTAAATTCACTAGACCAACCCGACAATCTGCCAAATCCCATCCATACACTGTGGAGGTCCCCAGATGCCGAAGAGCTTTCTACTCCAAAAGCTTCTTTCCTCGTGCTGCTGGACTCTGGAACTCTCTTCCTGCTCCCTGCTTTCCTGACGTTACTGAGATGCAGAAATTTAAAACTAATGTAAACAGACATCTCGATGCGCAGCTCTTAATTTAGGTTGACACCCCCCACCCACACCTTCACCCTTTTTTCTCAGTAGCCCCTTACGTCTACAGTGGCGGCCTGCCTTGTTTGGGGTGAACTATGATAAAAAAAAAACTACCTCGCTATCAAACTTTTCATAAGTAGCAGTATCATTAGTTTTTGCCCACTTTATCTCAGACTTTTTATATTATATTCTTTTTCTGGCTTACTTTCCTCAATGTTAGAGTGTCCCCACTGTGGTTTACATCTTGGGGGTATCTGCTACACGTCTTATGGTCCATCGACCCGCGCTGTTGAGAACCTCTCCTTACAAACTTTTCCCTCTATCTGTAATCTTTGATTTTGACGGCCTTTTTCTTTATCTTGGCGTGTCGCGATTAATTTTCCTCAATCATTGGCTGCGGTCCCGTTTGACCCATATTTAGAAATATATATAAATATATTTAATTGGCCGTGTTGAAACACAGGTTACATTGTTATGTCATAATAGACCCCCCCTTCTCTCTATTCACCTTTTCTTTCTCTTTCTCCTCTTTGTCTCCCTCTCTATCTATCTCTTTCTCTATCTCTTTTAATTATTTACATCATTCCATTCCTCTCTCCACTTCTCTTATTATTTACTGATAGAATTGGAAGAAGCTGAAATGTTGGAAAACTCTCTGAATTAGTGTCTTATCAATATGATTTAAATGTCATTAAAATCGGATATACGTATTTGAAGTTTTAAGGGGTTTCTGTCCCATGGAACACTTAGAGGTTAGGGTTAAGGTGCATAGATATTCGACACATAGAGGGTGATATAGAGATTCGAGACCCCTTCTATTGGCTTTCCCCGGAGAATTTTATACATAAAAATAGGATATATTTTAAGTTTTAAAGGATCTTTTGCCCCTTAGCCCCCTTAGGTTATGGGGGCACTTAGAGATTTCGGACCACTTCCATTGTCTTCTCCAGAAAATTTTATACATATGATTTAAATTTCATAAAAATAGGATATATTTGGAGTTTCAAGGGGGTTATTCCCTCATTGTCCCCTTCTAAGTGAGAGATTCAGGAATACTTCCATTGTCTTCCCCGGTAAATTTGAGATTTTATGTAGATTCTCTAACCTTTCTTTCTATCGGGACCACACAAACATCACACAAACACACATACACATAGACATATATGTTATTTACCCTTGCCATCACTATCTAAAACATTCATGTATAGGCGAAGAATTCTTTTTTTTCCTTTTTTAATATTTTTAGAGAAAACATCTTACCTGATGGAATTGGATGGTTATCATAACGCAGACACCTTCAATAAGACGTATCATGGAGAGTTGCAACGCCCGGCTCCTTCCAATCGCCAGGATCATCCATTCTGTCACACATTCCACGTCACACCCTCTTGTGTGACAACAACAGCAGCAACAACTACAGCTTCAAGCACTTCACCGTTGTCCCCGTGTTCTTCGAATGGCAATTTTCAAACTTTAAATCAGAACGGGAATAAAAATGAAGAAAAGTAAGTTCAAAGAAATTAAAATTACTTAAAAAAAATAATTAACCAAAATTAAATGATATTTTAATTTTTTTTGTTTTTACTATTGTCGCACGCAAACACCCACACACCCACACACCCACACACACATATATATATATATATATATATATATATATATATATATATATATATATATATATATATATTAGTAGTAGTATGTTTTTAAAAGGCTGTGGGCAATGCAAATTCCGGGTAGGATGTAAGCTGGAAGGAACAAAAATAATAAATCAAAATCGGACTTACTATTTATTTTTTCTTAAAATCTTACATAACAGCAAGTGTGGTGTTGGCTGTTTGTGTGTTGTTCGGATGATTATTAAAAATCATTTATTTAATATTTCGGGAAAAGAAACTTCCCTTTGTCAAAAATAATAAACACCAGAGGAAAACTCCGTCTGTGCAGAGAATCTACCAGGAGAGAAGAAAGTGGACGTTGGGCTTACTTCCGACCGCCTCAAAACTCTTGCTTCCCTTATTTTGTTCTTTAGTCCTCACATTTCTGACAAAGGGAAGAGAATTGCTGTTTTCTGGGTTGCAATCTATCAATCTAACACTTATCATTGGCTGGTTTTTGACCTTGAAGTAGTATTTTCTTTTTTAGTTCCTTGCATCAAGTGGCTTCATGCCTTGTCTAGAGCGATTTCCATGAATAAAAATAAAATAAAATAAACAATTTATGAAAGTAAACACTTCAGGCCCTCACCCAGGCTTCACTTGTTCGACTCCAGAGAAATGACAGCGCAATGATTGGGTGGATACGCAATGTAAAGCCGAACCAGATCCAGAACATTAGGTCAGACATTCTACTTGAGAAATTGGCCATTCTAAAACTTGATGTCCTAATAAGGGAAAACCGTCTTTGCTGGTTCGGACATGTTGAAAGAAGCAAGGGGTATATCAGCACATGCAGAGATCTAAGGCTGGACACACAAAAAGAAAGCTGGGTGCCCTAAGAATATATGGAAAGAAACCATCAGGCTTATAAACAGTGGCAAATGGACACCAGCCTCTTACAAAAATATTTGGATTCCTAAACAATTTGAGTATTGTTCTTTTTCAAACATTCATTTCCAAAATAACAGCTGTTTTTATTTTTGTTTTGACGTGTTTTTGGATATCATCCACCCTGGCTTTACGCTCTCATCTCAACATAAGACTCTTTACCTTTTGGCCCTTATTTTGTTTTTATTTTGTTTTATTTAATGTAACATTTTCAAAGTTAAATGTTGCCGATAATATTTATAATTACATTGTCGGCTTTTCCCTATCCTCTGATGAGAAGAGTTTATCTTTGAAAATCCATGGATTAAGGATATGAAGCTCCTTGCTCTGAACTTTTGATGTTCTAATAAATATTGTATCTTTACAATTTTTTATTCTCATCTTTCACCTCTAAAATTGATTGCTCTATTCAATATATCGAGCTTTATATTATCACGATAGATTATTATTATTAAACGTTAATTCAATTAGCGTTATTTAATTCAACATTTATATATATATATATATATATATATATATATATATATATATATTAGTAAACTACCCGTCCCAGGACAAGTATAAGCAATAAATATAGCATTAGTTTTAAATCTCAATGTTTTTTCCTATTGGGGTGAGGAGGTATGGTACGGTTTCGATGTGCCCACGTTACACATCCTGTTGCCTAAAATACATATTCCATAATACATAATGATAAGTTCAATAGTTTAGGATTTTACCAAGCACATACGTATTATTGACATTCATGCATGCATACTAATCGTTTTAAAATGTATTACCTAATATAACTCAAAATGTGATGTAGAACAATTGTTTCTCTATAAAATATTTGTATCTAACTTATTTTTAAAAATTTTTTAGAGTGTCTGCGAGTTTGGGTGAGTGTACCCTCTAAATTCTACAAAAGAAATAATGTGCCCATGTTGCTCACCTGGTGGTCGAGTATAATTGGAAAACTCAAATTATCTGAAACTAATAAAAAAAACAAAAAACTTTAAAGGAGAATTAAAGTGCGATATTTCTTTCTATGGCAAAACTGCAAAAACAAAAATATATATGATTCAAGGGAATAATTCATGTCTTTTCGGAATAGACTTGATAGTACTGTTCAATTTATTTGAACTCCCAATGAACTCTTTTTGCAACGAAATAAACAGTGCAGACAAGAAAAAAATTTGTTAAAAATGAAAAATTCATGAATGAATTGAAAGAAGAATATCCCAGAGTTTTCTCTGAGGGTTTGGGTTTATGTACAAAGACAGAAGTCAAGTTTGAACTTAAGAAAAATGTCACTCCAATTTATAGACCAAATAGAAACGTCTCTTTTTCCTCCTTAGACACCATAAACAAGGAACTGGAAAGATTAGAAAAAATGGGAGTTATTTCTAAGGTAGACCATGCGAACTGGGCGTCGCCCACCGTCTATGTCAAAAAGAAAAACAATAAAATAAGAGTGTGCGCCGATTTTTCAACAGGGTTAAACGATTGCCTGAAGGATCATAATTATTCCCTTCTTCATCAGAAGACATTTTCTCAAAGTTAAATGGAGGAAAGATTTTTTCAAAAATCAATCTATTTGATGCATACTTGCAGGTTAAAGTAAACGAGGAATGCTCAAAATATTTATGCATAAATACACTTATAGGAATTTTTAAGCTAAATAGGCTCCCTTTCGGCTTAAATTCGCCCCAGCTTTGTTCCAGCAGATTATGGACACTATGTTGGCAGGTCTTGAGTTTGCTATCGCCTATTTAGATGATATTCTAGTCAAAAGTAAGAACGTTCACGAACACAAAAAACACATTAAAGCTATGTTTAAATGACTAGAAGAATTCGGTTTCAAATTAAGTCCTTAGAAGTGTCAATTCTTCATGGAAAGAATTAAATACCTCAAACAAGTGATAGACAGTGAAGACAGGAAACCGGACCCATAGAGGACCGTTGCAATTAAAAATATGCCTGCACCCGACACAGTTGCAAAACTACAATCGTTTCTTGGGTTGGCTCAATATTATGTAATCTACATTCCAAAAATGTACAATTTAAGAGCCCCCCCCCCCTTAATTGATTATTAAGGGAAGACAAAAAATGGATATGGTCAAAAGATTGCAAGACGGCTTTCCAGAAAATAAAAAAAGTCTACTCTCAGATCTAGCCTTAGCTCATTAAGATCCTGAGAAAGAAATCATTCTTGCGACTGATGCTAGTGAATATGGAGTGGGTGCTGCACTGCTACACAAATATGAAAATGGTACTACTAAACCGATCGCGCACGCTTTAAGGACTCTTCTACCGGCTGAGAACAATTTTAGTCAGATCGAGAAAGGTATTAGCGATTGTGTTCAGAGTTAAAAAATACCATCGCTTTTTACATGGTAGATCATTTATACTTCAAACAGACCATAAACCGTTAGTAACTATATTTGGATAAAAAAAAAAGGCATTCCTACCCACACTGCTAACCGTTTACAGCGATGGGGTGTAACCATACTGAACTATCATTTTAGGATGGAATACATCGAAAAAACATGGGCATGCGGATGGACTGTCAAGATTAATCCTCAAAAATGAAGAAATTTTTGAAGAGACAGTTATAGCAGCACTAAAAGAGGAAAAAGAAATCTCGGGTTTGTTGTTAAACACTATCAGAGAATTACCCGTAACATTGGAACAAATAAAAAAGGAAGCCGAAAAAGATGATTTTATATTAAAAATAAAAGACCAGACGAGATTGAATGAAAGAAAGAAAAAAGGAACCCAGATTTCACCTTTCTCAATATGCGACAACACTTTAATGTAAGCAGATAGAATTGTAATACCTCAATCTCTACGTAAAGTTATGCTGAAAGAATTTCATACCGGTCATTCTGGCATGTCCCGGATTAAATCACTCATGCGATGCTAGGTATACTGGCCAGGAATGGACAAGGAAATAAAAAGTTTTGTAAAACTATGCCGAGGTTGTCAATTGGCTACAAGGGCACCTCCGGTCAAACGAATCCTTGGCCCAAAACGGATTTGCCATGAGCACGTCTACATATAGACTATGCTGGACCGATTAATGGATATTATTACTTGATCTTGATGGACTTTTTCTCGAAATGGCCTAAAGTATTCAAGTGCAAGCATCCTACATCTAGGAACACCATCAGTGCATTAGATGAAATTTTCAGTCGTTTCGGGGTCCCCCGGACACTGTTCAGCGATAATGGTATAGCGTTCACAGGATAGGAATTTAAGGATTTTTGTACTTCCTTGGATATTAAACACATTACTACACCAATATATCATCCTAGATCGAACGGTCAAGCTGAAAAATTTGTTGACACTTTAAAGTGTGCTTTACAAAAAAATAAATATATGGGCACGGAAGAAAAAACTATCCAGAAATTTTTAGCTATTTATGACTCGAAGTTGTTCCTTGCGGAACTTATGTTCGCAAGGAAAATTCGCCACGTGCGTAATTATTTGAAAAAATATGGAGCACGTGCAAAAAAGATGTTAATTGGGAAAAGGGAAGGGAAAGAAAAACAGAAACATGGATGAAAAGCAGTGAAATAAATAGTATTTAACTGGGATTCGAGTTTGTTATGCAGTAGCGAGGTATATTGCATTGTTTGAGTGCGTTTTTTTCCAGATGTTTGGTTAAGGAGTAAGAGCCGAGCCTTAGGTTTACGTTAGATGGGGATGAGAGAAGGATTAGAGGACTTTCAAAGCAATTGCAGCATGGGAGAGAGGATTCGGTGTTGACGAGGGTGCAGTTTGTAAGGTCAAAATTGTGGGTAAAAGTGTCCCTATGTATGACTCGTGTGTTAGTTGGATTATTGTGTTTGAAGTCCTGTTTATGTTCATAAATATGGGATTTGATATTTTTGGCCATTTCGCCAATATAAAACATCAGACATGAGGCACATTTTATTTTATAGATGTCGGCTAGGGAAGAAGTGTCCTTAGAGGGTTGGCGAGGACTGGGTTTGGTGTTGAGTAAATCTTTAATTGTTTTAGAAGTTGATGTCACTATTTTTAGGTCAGGTTTGAATTGTTTTTGTAAAGAAGTAGATATGGGATTGGTGGGGAATATTTATTTTGTACAGAAACCGGTGTCTACAAAGGCTGTATCTACCCAGAGGAACTGGATGGATGAGTCTCTCACGAATTAACCATCAACATCGAGCCACTTGTGTGAGCTCTGGCCAATATCTGATGAGCTACCAGAAGCCAAACTGTATAGTGGAACAACATCAGCATCAACAAACAAGAACCAAGACAAACAACCCCATCACAAAACTGGCCAAACGTTTCGGATAAACTGTCTCACAAATGAGACAGAAGCTCCAAACAAGTATGCCACGGAAATAGCCCAAAAGAGTCACCAGAAATCCACCAAGAACTTCCAGAGTAGAAAACTGGAAGAATGGGCCAACCATTATTCCAGTAATCATAGGAGTCACTAGGCTTACGAAAAAGAATTTTTTAAACTACCTGGCTGATATACCTAGTGAACCAAGGGTAAGAGAGATACAAGCAATTATGCTTAAAGGGACGGTTAGAATCTTAAAAAGAGCTCTCGGTTGGAGTCTCCAAAAATAACAAGAAGATAAGAAAATTGCAAAAAAAAAAGGCTCTGTAGACTGGCTCAAAAGAGAATTGCTCCACTATTATTGTAAGAGGATGATAATGGCTGCCTAAGATCAAATATGGATGACCAATGCTTTTAGAAATATGAGTAGTCTCAGCAACGTGGGGGATGGCTACTATACAATGCGACACAATGGAATGTGTAAATATCCTCACTGTATCATCTGTAAAAATAATGATAATCCAGTGTAGCAGGAAGCCCTGGGAACATATACCAGAAAGAACTGTTGAAAATAAGTCATACGCTATCCACTATAGCTATGCAATTCCCACAGCTACATACTTAGAAAACGGAGCTGTTAAACCTGACATAGTGATATGGGACAAGAGAGAGAGTAGCAACCCTAGTTAAAGTCAGTGTCCCTAATGATGCTGGCTTAAACAGAGAGAAGATTACTAAATACAAAGGTCTTATGCCCGACATTAAAAAAAACTGGAATGTTAAGAAGATCTACATCATTCCAGTAATCATAGAAGTTAGCAGGCTGATGAAAAAGAATTTCAAAAACTACCTGACGAATATACCCGGTGAACCAAGTGCAAGAGAGATCCAAACAATTGCGCTTAAAGAGACGGTTAGAATTCCCCAAAATATCTTTCAGTTGGAGTCTCTGAAATAACAGGTGAATGTCTGGCATCCGGCAGGATGCCCCAGCCTCGTCAAAAACGAAGAGAATTAAAAATTGAAAATTAAAACGAGACAAATATTAACACCTGTCCCAAGATGTGGAAATTTTTAGCTGACAATTATTTTTACAGTAAGAAAAGAAGACGTTAAACATTATTCGTGGATTTTCCAGGTGTCTTGTTTCTAAAAATATATAAATACAAGTTAATATTTAAAAATGACTGCAGGAAGCGAATTATTGACATTTTTATACACTATGAACAATGAGTATTTAAGATATTAAGGACTTGAAGCATAACATCTTTTATAAAAAAGAATAATGAGTAAATATTTGAAGGTCCCTGTTTCCCCAACCGTACCAACATGTAGAAATTTAAATGTAACGTGAACAACCATGTTGCTACCCAACTCCCCACCTAGGCTGCCATCCCTATAAATATGCCCTTATCACAGTAACATCTTGTGCTTCAGTGGTAATATGCCTTGTTTGAGGCAAACAGGACTTGTTTTTTTTAAATTAAGAACTTGAAGAATATTTTTTTTTGTTTATCAAGATGTCTGGATTCGGCATTAAGTAACCTGAAAAGGATTGATATGTCGTAAAACCAAACAACCAAACAACCCAACCAAACACCATGAAAAACTATTTAAGATATTAAGGACTTGAAGCATAACATCTTTTATAAAAAAGACTGAATTCAGCATGAAATAACTTGAAAGGGTTGATATGCCGTAAAACCAAACAACCCGAATACAGGCTAATCATTTTTGTGGTTGAAATACATAATTTTTGGGATGCTCTGGTAATAGCACGGAACCAAATTGCTTGTCTTTTGAAACGGTAATTTGAGACGTTGGAAACCTGCACAATCGAAAAACGGTCTTGAATACAAAGATTACCTACATTGATTAAGCACCCAGTTTTATTTAAATTAATTAAAATGCCATTTAATTTAAACTAAACTAATCTTTTTTCTTTTAAAGATCTGTGCATTGTAGCAATAAATATCATTTCATTTTAATAAAATAATCACCTTTAACTTGAGTTTTTTAATGTTAAGGAGTTAAACAATAACTAAAAAAGACTGGTTTTCACTCTCGTTCATTTTAAATTAAGAAAAATTTAAAAGAAAAATTTGTCTTCTTAAAAATTAATTATAATTAATGATTAATTATAATTAATAATTAAAAATTAATTATAATTAATGATTAATGTACATGAAGAAAGAAAAGGTAGACCGTAGATTTGAGACCATTTTTTTATTGTGTACGTTTTCAGTGTCTCAAATTCACCTTTTAATTTGTGATGGAATTATTTTTTTTATTGTGTACGTTTTCAGTGTCTCAAATTCACCTTTTAATTTGTGATGGAATTATTTTTTTACGTTTTCAGTGTCTCAAATCCACCTTTCAAAAGACCAGCAATTTGGTACTCAATTTTACCATAGCTCTATTTTTTTTTTTTGAGAATTGAGACCAAAAAAATGAAGTAAAATATTTTCTGAGAATTGGCGTGAAAAAATTTTTTTTTAATTTTATTTAAGCCCCAATAAAAATAATTTTTTTTGTAAAATTTACAATTCAGGGGAGGTAAGTATGTTTTTCGAAATAATATTTTAGAGTTATCTCCCTTTGACTGATCTTTATATCCTTATTTTCACTGAAAAATAAATTAAAAATAGTTTTTGTTCGCCAGAGTTTGCAAAATGATTTCTTAAAAAATTTACTGATTTTGTTTTTCTTTAGTGAATTTACCGAGTGGAAGAACACATTCAGTTCGAAGCGAAGCCTTCCGGATTCCGCGCTCGTCCCAAAGACCTGCGAGCCACTCAAAGATCCGACTGAGACGAATGAATCCTGTCCAAAGATGCGGAAACTTGAAATCAAATCGCCAACCTCCATTTTCCAGCTGAATGACAACAATGGCAGTGGCAGTTCTTCACCTTCCCCGAAAGCAGGCGGACGGATCTGTTTCTCGACTCCAAGCATCCGGACAGGCCTTGGATTCTTCAAATCAAAATCAAGAAATAGTAGCAACATCGGAAACGTCGAAAGTGAAAACGATAAAGTGTCCGATTCCCGGAAATCCTTCTCTGATGAAATGCTTTCGAGTCCGCGGGAAAGAAGCAAGCGAAGTCCGCTGGGTTCTTTCACGTTCTCCCTGGCTTCCCCACCCCCAACGCTAAACTCTTTCAAGTTTCTAGAGACGGGGCCCCCCACGAAGCTTGCACTCAGTTGCGAGCAATTGGAACGGCAGCAGGAACAAACCGCCCCGGTCGACATCCATTTGGTCCCTGCTGCATCGGTTGACGATTCTGTTCCTGCTACCCCGACGGAGATTGTGCAGACCCCACATCCTTTGAAACCTTCGACTGAAACATAATTTTTTTACTTTTTTCTTTTTAATTGTTTTTAATTCGGACTTTCAAAACAAAAAAAAAATCTTTTTGTATGCAAAATATTTTTTTCTAAATTTTTAAAAAGTTTTCTAAAAAACATTTTTAAAAACATAAACTTTTTCTTGATGCCTTTTTACTCTCAAGATATTTTTTTGCCCGATTCATATCAGTGGAGCTTAGAACGTTGTTGCAAATTGATTTGGGAGGTTTCTGCTTTATAATTTGCTGATGGAGTTCAAATGATCTACGTTATTGATGGAGGCGTGTAGATGAATTAATTAAAATTTTATTTTATAAACTCATTAGTTTTACCTACCTATCATCCAGTGTTACCCAGGACAACTTAAAATGGCTTACTTGTTTGCAAAAGAATGGAAATGCATTCTGGTAGATTTAATTTAAATGCTTCCAAATTAGTTTAAAATATCGCTGGGTCACAAAGTAATTAATTCTTTTTAACTCTTCTTCTATTCATTCAACATCACTTTTTCCTTGTTCAAGAGTCAGACGTTTTCTGATATTACGCAAGCTTACTCTCTAGTTCCCATGGTTCGGCAGGTCAGCAGTCTCCAGATTCTACTCTGTGCGGTCTTGTCGGAGGGAGTTCATTTTGCAGCAGAAACATACTGTAATTTTTAAGAGGAAGTGCGGCCTTCGGACATGGAGGATGTGATGCAGGCAGTGGTAATCGAAAGTTTCCAATCACCTAATGTCTTCCACTCTCATTGGCCTGGACTCACTGCCATAAACGAGGATCGTTCGCACTAGCATTTTGTAAATCCTTACTTTGGTGCTGTGGCTTATCTCAGACCAAAGGATGCAACACAAGACAGTGGTAATCGAAAGTTTCCAATCACCTTATGTCTTTCACTCTCATTGGCCTGGACTCACTGCCATAAAGGAAAATCGTTCGCACCAGCGCTTGGTAAATCCTTACTTTGGTGCTGCTCCTAATGATCTTGACCAGAGCCAGGAATTGAGTCGGCTGCAGGCATCACGTGCCAGGTCAATTTGTGCTTGACCCGTGGCTGCGGTGATGGTGCAAAGATATTTGAAACTCTCAACTTCTTCAAGAACATCACCATTGAGGACGATGGGTGTTTTGTCGTTTGGGGCAAAGCCGGCAGCCAGTATTTTTGTCTTTGAGACATTTATTTTCAGCCTAATCTGCGATGTAATATGCTGAACCTCTATGTTGTTGTGATGCTCTGAGTAAATTGGGAACCCTTAAAAGGGGCCAAAAAAATATCTAAAGGGTTTTGAGAGAAATAAACATAAAAAGACAATACTTATCTATTTTAGAATAGCATACGTGGCAAACAAAACTAATTTACGTAAAACCTTACGTGGAAAAACAACAACACTTCGACAAACAAAAAAAAGCGCCAGTTTGATTGAATAGAAGTGAAATGTTTATTCCTTTTCTGATCACTTCTTTTCCCACTTGCGGACCAGCGATCTCATGCTGCGTTACAGTGTGTACAGGAACTCGCCATATTTGCAAGTACTTTCGACTTCATTGCGTTGAATTATTAATTCTACAACTATCATTAATGTATATAATATATATATATATATATATATATATATATATATATATATATATATATATATGTTATTTTATGAAATAATATATATATATATATACATATATATATGTTATTTTATGAAATAAATAACAAAAACAAGTCACTTACATATCGCTGCAACTCACCGTTTTGTTTATTAAATCCTTCCAGTTTGATTGGACTTTTTTTTAGAAGTATGATAGATATATATTGTTAAATATATAGTTTATTTCTTTTTTTATTTTCCTATTGCGGAATAGGGAAATTTCGCCAACTCCTGTTGGCTTTTTCAACCAAATATGAAATTATGAAAATCAGTAGAGAAATGCTGTCATTTTAGAAACATGTGCAAGAATGACATTGCAGTGTTTGAAAATTGGTCTCAGCCGTTGTAGGCTTTGTTTTTTTTTCTTCTTGCATTGATTGTTTATTTAATAAACAAAACGATGAGTTGCAGCTATCTGTAAGTTGCTTGTTTTTGTTCTTTCCTACAATAGCATCTTATGACAGAAGTATTTATGGACACGCATGATTGAAATGTATTTACACACACACATATATATATATATATATATATATATATATATATATATATATATATATATATATATATATATGTATATATAGGTCAGTTCATATTATATTCCAATAACCATGGTTTTATTTTATTATTTTTATTTTTTCACATTTCCAAAAAACATAAAATTTCTGTGAAAAAATAAAAATAATGAAATAAAACCATGGTTATTGGAATATAATATGAACTGACTTATATTTGCTCTGTTATCACTAATTGACAATCATCGAGCTGAATCTTTTAAGGAGACTGCAAAGTAAAATGGCACTGATAGTATATGCTAATACATATATTGTCATTAATAATTATATATATATATATATATATATTTTCTACTCGCATGAGCCATTATCAGGCACATGATGATGGTGGAACAAATTTTAAAATGAAAAATTCGATTAAAAAACGTTTTAAAAAAATTTTATGTTCCCTCCCCACTCTCGTACCGTCCTTGGTTGATGGTGGGTTTATGCGCTCAGATGAATAGTGCTTTGAGTGGGAAAGAAGGGATCAGAAAAGGAAATAGACAGAAGCTTTCACTTCAATTCAATTAATGAAAGAATGCTGCCTAAATATGCAACTTTTCGACTGTACGATCCCGCAGCAACAAAGATATATATTTATAAACACATGCAATTTGTAACAGAGAGCGGCCAACTGACATCCAAGTTCCCCTTCGGCCAGCACACGGACGGCGGATCGATCCACTGACACTCTTTGCACTCTCTCACTACTGTCCTGACGGATGCCTTAGAAATCGTGGGGTCAACTCTGCTAACAAAGTACCATGTCCTTTTTATGCCAGGGTGAACACTTTTGCGATGGATAGCCCTGATTTGGTCGGATTCTGGACTGGGTGTTGATACAGCACACACATGACCCTGGGGTTCAGCTGCTTTTCTAATTAAGTTAAACCATCGTTGCGGTACGCGTGTCAGATTATCCGCTCGGTTATATTCTGACTTTACTAAGGTAATGTCCACTGACAACCTGTACTCTTCTATCAAGCTTAAGAGCGCACCCAGTCGTCGTCTTATCAGCATTTCGCTTGCTGCTTTAGAATGCACTCTGGACTTTCCTGTGAGGGTATGCAAGCGTTTTAAACCAACAGAAAAATTTTAACTGATTTTCAATTTTCACATTTCATTAGTAACTGAAGAACAAAATAAACAAAAACAAACAAACATTTATTTGCACTCAGAATTGTCCAAAAAGGAAAAAGTCGAAGTTTAAATATAAAACAGCATTGAGTTGCAGTTTTCTGTAATTAATTTGTTTTTGATTTTTATTACTCTCAAAAACCAATAATTATCTATATATTTATATATATATCTTCTGATCTATCTAATCAAACATGTAAAATTAAGTGTCCTGGATTTTAGAAGTTGGACATAAATAGCCTTTAAGCTGACAAATCAAACTTTACTTCGAACTAACCAATTGTCATTTGTTATTGTTGTACCGTGTTATTGGCAATATAATAACGTACTTTGTTACAATTTATTAAAAAAACAATTTATTCCAGCCCAGAACGAATGATAATATAGAATATTTTTCAATAATCGCCGAAAACTCAAGGGAAATAACTCATTTTTGATTGAAGAATATGTAAGAATTGCCTCCCTTACAATTAAATTTTATAAATGTGCAAACGAATAGAAGAAAAAGAAAAGAAAAAGACTTCACTGTATTCCGGGAAACACAGGATAAACAGAGCTGGTAGATATATATCTACTCATTTGTAAGTTAGTAATTAGCGTTATTTATGAAATTTGTAGGAAGCACAATATTAGGTATAGAACATGCAATAGAAAATGTGACCCAAGGCCTCGAAATTTATAGATATTATTTGATCTCCAAATCAGTAAAAGAAAGCAGACATTTTGAAAAAGACTAAAATCCAAAAATCGGCTTTCCATTTCCCTAAAGAAAATTCCTTGAATATTTCTAAAAATCTTTTTAAATATTGAAATTACAAAAGAACTACAACAAATTAAATTATTATTTTTTTTTCCATATACTTGAACGGCTCTCCAAAGCCACGTCGGAACGGCAAAGACAGGCGGTGAATTTAAAAGGCATTCCAAACATTGAAAGGCAGTGGAACTTTTTTTTTTTTAATCCTCAAAGAAAGACTTGGTACTTCTTTCTGATAACCCCACCATGAAAAAAAAGCGTATTTTTATTTAAAATATCCAATTTTTTGGAATGTGTAATAATAATGCAATCATTGTGTACACAGTGCTCAGGTGCACCACAAGTTATCAAAGGTGCATGTACATATTTATGGATTTATATATATATATATATATATATATATATATATGAGGAATAAAAGAAACAATGTTTCAGACAAAATGTAAAAATAAAAATGGAATAAAGGATAAGCAAATCAACAACTAGCAAAAATAAACTCAAAAACACATATTGAAAAGTTCTACCAAAATATTTCGATTGTTAAAATACAATCATCATCAACTGGTTTTTAATTAAAGTTCTGCTACCAATTGATGATGATTGTATTTTAACAATCGAAATATTTTGGTAGAACTATTCAATATGTGTTTTTGAGTTTATTTTTGCCAGTTGTTGATTTGCTTATCTTTATTCCATTTTTATTTTTACATATATATATATATATATATATATATATATAATTTAAAATATATATATATATAATTTAAAATATATATATATATATATATATATATATGTATATATATGTATTTAACATGTTTTACAATAGTTTGATAGTGTAGGACTAGATCTGTAATAAAAAAAATATGTTAATATTATAAAAACCACATCAAATGTAGGGAACAAATTCTCACAAATTCCTCAAAAAATCGGTTTTTATTTGCATACAATCATTTCGGCCTACCAACAAGTTCAAAACGTATAAGGCATTTGTTTTTTCTTGAAGAGACTATCATCAGTGCTCGTAAAAAAAGGAGGTAACCCTCCAGAAAGAAAAAACTGTTTTGCATTCCGCACTCATTTATTTTTTATATTTTGTTTCATTATATATTATTTTCATAAAATATCTTGTTTTTCATTTTGTCTTCAATGGGGTAGTTTACATCCGGACATACAAATCGCGGCATCTTCGTACCATGTGCATAATTGCATTTATCGTTTGCCATCGATATAGATTTTCACTTAAACTATAGTAAAAGTACAGTATATATATATATATATATATATATTTATTTGGGTACAGAAAAATTAGTACAACATTCGTACCGTCGGTTTCAAACACGGAAGGACTTAGCCAACCGGCTCTCTTCAGCTTCTGAAGAGAGCCGGTTGGCTAAGTCCTTCCATGTTTGAAACTGACGCTACGAATGTTGTACTAATTTTTCTGTACCAAAATAAATAAATATTACGCTCTTAATTTTTAATTTTTTAACTTTAATTCTTAATTGCTGGGATTTTTCCTGCCATATTACAAAGAAGTTATTATATATATATATATATATATATATATATATATTATTCATCTTTAAAATTTTACAAAATGTTCACAGTATAGTAAATTTTCTTTATATAATAAGATGCGACACAAGGTCAAAATTAGATGGGGTGGGCTGGGCTGTCGTCCTCTAAACTAGTTTCAGTCACCAAAATACCACATTCACTCTATGGGTAAAACCTACTTAACATTATCCCCCAATGGTTTGACGTTTGTTATTTACAAAAAATATATAAACAAATTCATCGCGAAGGGATGAGGGGATGTTAAAAATCACCAGAGATTGCTGAAATATAAAATGCAGAGTGTGGTGGTTAGTAAGACCCTTCCCAAATCTATCTAGGTATGAGCTTCGCACTGTTTTCCGGGTTGTTTCAAGAGCCCAAAACAAGCAAGACAGTTTCTAGGTGGGGAGGAAAAAGGGTATTTTTAGGGACAAAAAAGAGAAAAGCTGGATGGGATTCAGGGGCATAGATTGTGTGATGTCTTCCATGATAGATACAATTTTTAGGGAATGGGCATATATATATATATATATATATATATATATATATATATATATATATATATATATATATATATATATATTAATCCAGGTAAGGCTTGTATCCACAGTTTAAAATCCAGAGAATCTTTAAATGTCTACTCTGTTTATTCAATAGTGCTCAATAATAAATAGAGCAATTTATATAATAGTTTTATTTGTGTAAATAAAACCATTATTTATATATATATATATATATATATATATATATATATATATATATATATATATATATATATATATTTGACTATTGGCCAGAAATATCTGCTTTGTTATCAGAATACGTTGATATTCTAAAAGTCTATGACTATTGCAGTATCAAGGAAAAAAGAAGTAACTTTCTTCATGGGGGAGTGGTTGTAAAGAAGTACCAATTATTTATTTGTCATTTTTGTAAATATATTTTTTTATGTTTTTTTCTAGAGCTGTCTATGAATATGAAAAGAAAGACGCTTAAACTATTTTCTAAATTAGTGATTCCTCCAATAAATATTGTTCATCTTTGGTTTATGAGTTCAAATGCCAGTTAATCGGTTTAAATACTTTAAATAATTGTCTTATTTTTTTTACTCCTTGGCATTTTTTTTTTTTGTTAAAATACTCAAATTTATGCCTTTATGATGATAGAGGCGTTCTGAATTTCCCCAAAAACTTATTATTTCTCCATTATTGGAGGAAAAACTTTTATTTAGAGCGAGAAAAAATGCAAAATTTTCACAATCTGGGTGTAAAATTTCACCCAAATTTAAGCTTAAGGGTGGCTATAGGCACCTTTAAACAGCTGCGTGTTCATTATTATAAATAAAAATTGCCCACTGATTTATTTTGAGGCTGTGAGAAATTCAAACGTGAGTTTGAAGCCTTTAACTTGTCAGATAGAAAGTAATTTCGGTAAAAGTCAAGTATTATGGTTCATTTGTGCTCTTAAACCAAACATAAACAGCAGGAGACACTAATGTATGCATGCTTAAACAAATCAGCAAATTGCTTAAATATTGCCTTTTTTTTTTTCCTGCGGTTGTGAGCAGAAAGATTGAGTCTGAAAAAACAAAACTATTTATGTGTTCGGCAATAGCTTTGTAATTGAAAAAATAATTTTTTTTTTATAAGGTGAAATTTTTTGTCTGATAAATGAAAAGGTTGGGACTGAAAAACAGATCCATAATTTTTTTTTTTTTTATTAAATAACGTGAATTATTTCTTTGAATAAATTTTCACGGAGTGTCATTGACATATAATTGACGTAAAACCATTGAAATGATGAAGAGAAGTAAATTCAAATTAGAACTAGAATTATCAACGAAAAAAGGCATATTTCATCAGAGGAGTATCGTCAGAATATAATTGACATAAAACTATTGGAATGCCAGAATGAAATAATAAACAGGTATTCTTAAGATGCGTATTTAGTGATGAAAATTATTCAGACTTTTTTTACTAATGAATCACCAATTATTAAGGTCAAAAGCCACTCGAGAACAAGGGTTAATGAGATAAAATAATTGTTAGTTAAGAGATGAATAACCTTATGAGAGGACTGAGAATGGTTGATGGAGTGGACCAAGTTCGAATACTTGTGGGTGCGGTTCATGACAGGGATCTGTTGACTTTAGATTTGAAGACGACTATGTTGTAATCTGCAGGGAAGCAGTCCCGTGTTAATGAGACACCCTTATAGAGGAGCTCTGTTTGTGGAAATTTCACCTGACTCTAGTCACTTTGATGAAGAAAGGAAAGTTTTTTTTTCGTTGTAGTAGGAAAACGAGTTCTTGTGAATGTTTTACAGCGAGGAAGCAGAGATTGAAGCTCATCTGAATGATGGATGGACAGAGCTTCGTAGAGAAATGCATGGACGCATCTAATAAACAAAAACTAAACGTGTTTAGCACTGAAAATCATATTTAATATCTTAGCATGACAGACCAAAATTCACGTAGCGTTCAATTACTTATCAAAGAAGTGTTGTCATAAAGAAGAAATATTCTTAATCTGTTCCCATGCAGTCTGTGCATTTAGCGATGAAAATATTATTTCCAACTAACGTGACGAATCGACAGATTGGTGGAAGATCCTCTTCGTGAAATACATAGATACATCTAATAGAAACGAAAAATAGAATAAATTGTGTTCAGTGATGAAACTGTTATTTTCAAATTATTTCAAATTCTAATGTGACAAACCTTTGAAGAGATTGACAAAACACTATTTAAAACTGAATTGTGACAAAGATTCGGAAAAATTGACAAAGCACTATTTAAAACTCAGTTGTAACAAACATTAAGACGGCTTGGCAAAACACTATTTCAAAACAAGTGTGACAGAGCTTCGAACAGACCGAGAAAATCTATTTCAAACACAAATGCGACAGAGTGTCGGACAAATCGACGATGCATTATTTTAGACTTAAGTGTGATAGACCTATGGATGAACTGACAAAACACTATTCCAAACACCAGTGTGACAAATCGACAAAACATGATTTTAAAATCGAGTGTGACAGATATTCATGTCACGTTCCATGCAATTGTTTGATATCATGTTCTGCATGAGAGTTCATCAATAAACGTCAAAATGTTTGGTCCATCCGATCTAAATATGTCCGAAACATCAGCATATACAAATATGTCCGAAACATCAGCATATATAAATGAACTGTACACCTGAAGAAGAACAGAGCGCACATCGGCCAAAACATAGTATAAATATCATAGTTAATGAGGACAATAGTCCAAAGAGAAACATAGTATAAATATCATAATTAATGAGGACAATAGTCCAAAGAGAAACATAGTATAAATATCATAGTTAATGAGGACAATAGTCCAAAGAGAAACAGGATTTAAAAAAAAATCTTATTTCTCCATTATAAAATATCGTTTCTTCCTTCCTTATAATTGCATCAAATTCAATGGTTTTATGTCCAAACAAGTGTACACACTCCATCAAAAATGAGAAAAAAATATCCTGCTAATATTAATATAAAATAACGTCTCAATCGGTGAAGAAGAAAAAGAAAGAAAACGTCTCAAACTGGAAAGTTTAAAAAAAGGAAAAAAAGAAGGAAAAAAACATATCAATCGGTATCGAAAAAGAAAGGGGGGGGAGAAAGTCAATGTCTCGTTATGGAAATAGAGTAAAGAATTTCTTTCCGAATTTATTTTAGACGGAGAGGTGGGGGGTAACTTGTTATTTATTTTCTGCTTTCCCCTAAACACTTGAAATGATTTTGTCTGGCAGTTTTTTTTTATTTGCTAACTTGTGTGTGACGAGGACGAATATAAATATATATATATATATATATATATATATATTGGTACAGAAAAATTAGTACAACATTCGTACCGTCGGTTTCAAGCACAGAATGACTTAGCCATCCGGCGCTATATACAAATAAGTACACATTGGTCTTTTTCATAGAGTGGAGGATAGTTCACAATACATTTTTGATGAATCTTTGTGGAATCACGATCTTCTCTGGGGGACATTTTTAGGATCCTGTTTCCATCAAGCACCCCAAATTAGAAAAGAAATGAAAGCGTTAAAATTATGCAGAATTAACACTTTTTTGTAGAAGCCATATTTACAGATAATGGAAGTAAATTAAAATTAAGGATTTTATTTGTTTTCATATTTTTCAAACTTATACAGAAAAAAAATAATAGTTTAGTCGTATCTAAGACAACTCTTTTTATAGTCTTCAATTAAAACTATTTCAGTCGTAACAGACAACTTTTTCCATTTTACCTGGTTGTCCGAGTTCGACTACATAATTTAAGAAATTAACTGTAGCAAAATATCTCATTATAATGCCAATAATATGGCACAACAATAAGAATGAAAGTCAGAATCAAAGTTTAAATGCTATTTAGATGCAACTTTTAAAATTACACAACTTTATGTTAGGAATAGTGATTGCCACTTCTTTACAGAAGAAGGCTATCTCTACCAGATTGCAATGTCCGCTTGTTGGCACGCTGTTGGCTCAGCAGGCCTTACTTATTTTTTACAGGTCTTGCTGCAGATATGACATACGCGGCTACTGGTTTCCGTTTGTGCATAGATATATTCAACTCCCATGGTTGGGTTAAAATGTATCTGGGCCATTTGGCACTGATTGCTTCCGCAAAGTATGTTTCAAAATGGAGTACTCTATTTCCTCAAATCTGCCACAGCCATCATAGATACACTTGCGTCAGACCGATCGCTCCAGAGTACACCTCTCCCAGTTCTCCACGTTCATATCAAGGGTTTTCAGGTTGTTTTTGGCTACATCCTTAAAACGTATCTTAGATTTGTGTCTCGAATGTTTGCCATGCTGCAGTTCCCCATATAACAGTTGCTTTGAAAGCCTGTAATCTTCCATCCTACCTAGGTGCCCTGCCAAGCGCATCTGACTACATATAAATATGCATTTCTATGCTCGCCACTCGAGCTTACTGTAGAACATTGCTGTAGAATATATGTTATATATATTACGATGTTATGTATGTTATATATATTACGATGTAATATATGTTATATATATTGCGATGTTATATATGTTATATATATTACGATGTTATATATGTTATATATATTACGATGTTATATATGTTATATATATTACGATGTTATATATGTTATATATATTACGATGTTATATATGTTATATATATTACGATGTTATATATATTATATATATTGCGATGTTATATATGTTATATATATTACGATGTTATATATGTTATATATATTACGATGTTATATATGTTATATATATTACGATGTTATATATGTTATATATATTACGATGTTATATATGTTATATATATTACGATGTTATATATATTATATATATTGCGATGTTATATATGTTATATATATTACGATGTTATATATGTTATATATATTACGATGTTATATATGTTATATATATTACGATGTTATATATGTTATATATATTACGATGTAATATATGTTATATATATTACGATGTTATATATGTTATATATATTACGATGTAATATATGTTATATATATTACGATGTTATATATGTTATATATATTACGATGTAATATATGTTATATATATTGCGATGTTATATGTTATATATATTACGATGTAATATATGTTATATATATTACGATGTAATATATGTTATATATATTGCGATGTTATATGTTATATATATTACGATGTAATATATGTTATATATATTACGATGTAATATATGTTATATATATTACGATGTAATATATGTTATATATATTACGATGTAATATATGTTATATATATTACGATGTAATATATGTTATATATATTGCGATGTAATATATGTTATATATATTACGATGTAATATATGTTATATATATTACGATGTAATATATGTTATATATATTACGATGTAATATATGTTATATATATTACGATGTAATATATGTTATATATATTACGATGTAATATATGTTATATATATTGCGATGTTATATGTTATATATATTACGATGTAATATATGTTATATATATTACGATGTAATATATGTTATATATATTGCGATGTTATATGTTATATATATTACGATGTAATATATGTTATATATATTACGATGTAATATATGTTATATATATTGCGATGTTATATGTTATATATATTACGATGTAATATATGTTATATATATTGCGATGTTATATGTTATATATATTACGATGTAATATATGTTATATATATTACGATGTAATATATGTTATATATATTGCGATGTTATATGTTATATATATTACGATGTAATATATGTTATATATATTACGATGTAATATATGTTATATATATTACGATGTAATATATGTTATATATATTACGATGTAATATATGTTATATATATTACGATGTAATATATGTTATATATATTACGATGTAATATATGTTATATATATTGCGATGTTATATGTTATATATATTACGATGTAATATATGTTATATATATTACGATGTAATATATGTTATATATATTGCGATGTTATATGTTATATATATTACGATGTAATATATGTTATATATATTACGATGTAATATATGTTATATATATTGCGATGTTATATGTTATATATATTACGATGTAATATATGTTATATATATTGCGATGTTATATGTTATATATATTACGATGTAATATATGTTATATATATTACGATGTAATATATGTTATATATATTGCGATGTTATATGTTATATATATTACGATGTAATATATGTTATATATATTACGATGTAATATATGTTATATATATTGCGATGTTATATGTTATATATATTACGATGTAATATATGTTATATATATTACGATGTAATATATGTTATATATATTGCGATGTTATATGTTATATATATTACGATGTAATATATGTTATATATATTGCGATGTTATATGTTATATATATTACGATGTAATATATGTTATATATATTACGATGTAATATATGTTATATATATTGCGATGTTATATGTTATATATATTACGATGTAATATATGTTATATATATTACGATGTAATATATGTTATATATATTACGATGTAATATATGTTATATATATTACGATGTAATATATGTTATATATATTACGATGTAATATATGTTATATATATTACGATGTAATATATGTTATATATATTGCGATGTTATATGTTATATATATTACGATGTAATATATGTTATATATATTACGATGTAATATATGTTATATATATTGCGATGTTATATGTTATATATATTACGATGTAATATATGTTATATATATTACGATGTAATATATGTTATATATATTGCGATGTAATATATGTTATATATATTACGATGTAATATATGTTATATATATTGCGATGTTATATGTTATATATATTACGATGTAATATATGTTATATATATTACGATGTAATATATGTTATATATATTGCGATGTTATATGTTATATATATTACGATGTAATATATGTTATATATATTACGATGTAATATATGTTATATATATTACGATGTAATATATGTTATATATATTACGATGTAATATATGTTATATATATTACGATGTAATATATGTTATATATATTACGATGTAATATATGTTATATATATTACGATGTAATATATGTTATATATATTACGATGTAATATATGTTATATATATTACGATGTAATATATGTTATATATATTACGATGTAATATATGTTATATATATTACGATGTAATATATGTTATATATATTACGATGTAATATATGTTATATATATTACGATGTAATATATGTTATATATATTACGATGTAATATATGTTATATATATTGCGATGTTATATGTTATATATATTACGATGTAATATATGTTATATATATTACGATGTAATATATGTTATATATATTACGATGTAATATATGTTATATATATTACGATGTTACAAAAATGATGGCTGATATCAAGAATATACATTTACTCATGAAAATATTTTTCAACTTTTCCAATACTCTGGAAATAATGTGAAACTGTTTCAGGTCTGACAGTAAGTGTCTAAGATATTTCTTTGACACTTTGATGTCGATTTTGCTCAACAAGTGCTTGCAATTGTTCATTGTCGAGATTGCACGGTCGTCCTCTACCTTCCTCATCTTTAAGGCTCTTATCTCCACTGCAGAATTTCTGGAACAACCTTCGTACTTTCTGCGCAGCTCTATTGACGTTGCCACAAGTTTCGGAGGTATTGTGCCAAGTTTGAACTCATGCAAAGCGAAGGTCATGTTTTGGCATGTTAATCATTAAGAGTCTTCTATGCTTCAAAAATATTTTCTATCTGAAAAAAGTTAAAAATTATTATTCAGAACACATTAATTATTATATATGTTAAAATTTACCAGAAAGCCACGTTTGACTTCTATCTGACGTCTTTGCCCTTACGGCCACTATTATATATATATATATATATATATATATATTAATTATTAATGGCTGATTAGTTTGATCGTACACATGTGAGTGTTTGCTCTAAAATTTTTGTTTGTTCTTTTGTTTATTTTCACCTTAAAATGAAACTGATGTATGATGTGGGTGTTTTTCAAGACACTCTAATCTAAGAACTCTTATTATTTGTGAACTTTTTCTGATGATTTTGTAGTGTTGCAGAGACGATATTGACATACAAATGTTGTTTGGCACAAAACAAATGAAACGGACCGTTAAATATATCTCACAGAAATTTTGAATTTTTGGAAATGTGAAAAAAATAAAAATAAAAATAGAAGTAATAAAACAAACCATGGTTATTGGAATATAATAAAAAGCTGTTCTATATATATACATATATATATATATATATATATATATATATATATATATATATAAATAGTTATTCATACGTATGTGTTCAGCATCTCTATGATTTTTCAGTGTGGCTAGACGTAGCAAGATTTGAAACTGAGACCCGACTGAGCAAACAAAACTGCTAGTAACAGCGAAAAAAATTATATTGTATTTAAATGAAGCTATTTATTTGTTTATATTTTTACCATACTGATAATTGAAAGTAGTCAATTATTTTTATATTTTGGCATCAAATCATTATCCAGACAAGTTTGATTAAAAACTACAAAATCTTTTTTTTTGTACTTTATGAGCATTCTTCCGAGTAGAGGAGGTTAGTTTGTGTAGGAATGTTCCAAGATTATTCTATGGTCCATCTTGAGCGCTTTCGATCTTTGCGGTCGTCATCGGGAGCTATTTTGTTGTTGTTGTTGATTTAGAGTATTTAATTGTTTTAGTCCATTGTTTTGTCGAGAAAAAGTTGTGATTTAATTTATTCGTCGTTTATTTATTAATTGTGCACCCTGATACTCGGAAGATTGCTTGCAGAGTCTAGAAAATAATTTATTTTTAATTGCCTGGCGAAACAGATTTTTTGAGATGAGGATTGATAATTTGCCTTATTTGGATAATTTGGACTACTGTTTTCATCTTGGATATTATTCTCACAACGTTTTGGCCGTTGTAACCTCCGACCAAAGAGTATGTCAGTAAACACTAAGCTCAACAGCATTATCGTTTCTAAGTTAATTGAATTGTCCTTTCCAATAAACACTAAGCTAAATAGAATCGTCCGTTTTGATAAACACTTAGTCTCATAATATACTGAGTCTCGTAATATACTGAGTCTCGTAATATACTGAGTCTCGTAATATACTGAGACGAAAACATAAGACAATTTTTATTTTGGATTATTTGGATTATTCAGACGACTGTTCCCATCTTGAATTTTATTCTCACAACGTTTCGGCCGATGTAACCTCCGACCTTCTTCAGGTGCGTTTTGTCAAAATCTAGAATATTTATGTTGAACTTCTGTACAGAATTTATTTAATCTATAGATGTATATTGTTCTCGTTCTGTCAGCCATGACCAAGTAGGAATCTTCAGTAATTATTAATTGTATTTGTAGTGTCGCCTGTAATAAGGATTGAACCTCCAACTTCCAGAAGACTGTCACTTAAAATTAATTATTCATTCATTTCGTATGAACCAAATGATTCTAGTGTTGGCATTGGTTTCAACATCCGAAGTGAAAATGTTTCTGTGGAACGAACTGGATTCGAACTTGGCACACTCAGGTTGTCAGTCCGTGTCGTTAACAACTGAGCCACCGTCACCTCCCAATTAATTATTACTTAGCACTTTATTCGTTGCGCCATGAAAGTAATAATCAGTTCTAAGTGACAGTCTAGTGGAAGTTGAAGGTTCAGGCGATCCTAAGAGTAAAATTATGAATATAAATTATAAGACTTCGACCCGATCATGGATGACGGAACTAAAACCAGCTACACCCATGGATTAAATGAGGGGTTCAGTTTGAAATTCCGTATAGGTTCTCGAGTTCGACATAAACATTCCCGAGTTCAACAAGACGCACCTGAAGAAGGTCGGAGGTTACATCGGCCGAAACGTTGTGAGAATAACCTCCAAGGTGAGAACAGCAGTCTGAATTATTCAAATAATACAAAATATGTACCCTGTATTAAAAAAAGCTATTAAGCTCTACTCTCTAAGAAGATAACAGGAGTTGAACAATATTTTGACCTTTTAAGTTCTTTCTACACTTGGGGATGCTTGACAGTCCACCAGCTTAAATTGAAATATATTCACTTTTTTTGGTTATTTTGAAATTATTTTCTTTTTTGTTGTAAAAATTATTTTGGATGAAAGTTAAACGGATACTTTCTGGACGTTTTATGCCCAGGAATTGAGAGGCGTACGCAAAAATTGAGAGGCGTACGCAAAAATTGAGAGGCATACGCAAAAATTGAGAGGCGTACGCAAAAAGCAGGTCAAAAGAAAAAGATTGTGAACTGTAAAAACAAAAAAAATGTTTTGTAAATTTTTTATTATTTTTTATCTGTGAATTTTTTGTTTGTTAAATTTCTGTATATTTTGGATTTTTATCATTATTAATATTATTAATTATTATTATTAATATTAGTTTTATTATTATTATTATTATTATTATTATTATTATTATTATTATTATTATTATTATTATTATTATCTAAATATTAATGCAGGTATACTTTTTTGTTTTGTATGGAGAAGAGAAGGAGAAGAGGAGAAAAGGATGAAAGAGGGGGTGAAAAGAAAGGAGAAGGAATGTTGAAAAACGCGGTTATCAACAATTTAAAAGCAAAAATAATAATTCCCTATCGTTGACATAAAATAAAACGTAATCTCATCAAAAAAAATATTTAAAATTTTTTTTTATAGCTGCCATTTATTTTATGGAGGAGAGATCAACAGTGAAAGATTAAAAGTAAATCAGTTATTACGAATAAATAATTCAACATTAACAAAAAAATATATCAAAGTATAAATTACTGGAGTTTAACAAATTTCGGTAATTTCGATTGTCAATTTTATTTGACTGAGAAGCTTTTTTTCTTTTTAAAAAAAATTATATTGTACATTAAACAGATTTTAGTTTATTAATTTAAAATATTTTATAAAGGTAATATTTAGAAGGCAATACAATGCAGAGGTGTAACGGATAGACACGAACTGAAGCAAATTAAGACATATATGGTAGAATGAGTTTTGAAGTTTCCACCTTTTTTATTAGTACAATATATATATATATATATATATATATATATTACAATCTTACTTGCATCAGGGTAGTCTTATGAAAGTTCCATATAATGTGATATTTTGGGAAAATTTCCCCGTGTCAGATGTGTGTTCAGCCGTAATTCAAACGTTCATATGAAGGCCGTTGCCAGCGAGAGCTATTGGGCAGAGGTGAAATGGATTTGAAATCAAATTAAAAATATTTTGTAATTTATGCAGGTAAAACTAGTTGTCATTACAGGGTGCCCAATTCCACCGAAACAAATTCGACCTATGGAATTTTCAAATTCATTTAATGTCACTCCTCCCTTGTTCAGAGGTCAGATGTTTTCTGTCTACTTCTCGCGGTTCAGTGGGTCAACAGTCTCCAAATTTCACTCTGTGTGGTCTTGTCTAATCACTTGCTTCCAAGTTTTCCTTGGCCGGCCAACCTTCTTGCGATTTAGGACATTCATGCTTATGTAACAGTTTATCCAGGAGGATGAACATTCCACATGACCATACCAGCGTAATCGATTCATCCTTAGAACAACCTCCATTCTGGGCAAATGTAGTGCTTTCAACAAATCCTCTGATTTGATGTGTTGGGTTTGGTCAGATTTCACATTGCAGATCAACTTGATCATGGATCTGTCATTGTGCTGCAGACAGGTTAGAGATGACTGGGCTAGAGCCCAGCATTCACTGCCATATGTCATGACGCTCTTGACACAGCTGCCATACAACTTACCCCGGATGTAGAGAGGGACAGCACGTGATGTTATCAGAGGCAACAACTCACAAAATTTTGCCTTCACTCTTGTGGCCGTACTGTGTTCACATCATCCACCAGTAACCGTTAATAAAATTCACCATCCGTTATGCAATCCAACCATACACTTCAGTCTATGTCTGATTTGTTCACCAAGTTTCAGTTGTGAATATCCAACGGTCTTTGTTTGTTTTATTTGTATTATTTGTTCTCATCTTAGATGTTATTCTTACGTTTCAGCCAATGTAACCTCCAGCCTTCTTCAGGTGCATCTTGTCGAACTCAGCAATCCTTATGTCAAACTCGGGAATCTGTACAAAATTTCAAACTGACCCCTTTTTGATTTAATCTACGAGGGTGAATTGCTCGACAAGATGCACTTGAAGAAATCTGAAGGTTACATCGGCTGAAACGTTGTGAGAATAACATCCAAGATGAGAACAGTAGTCCGAATAATACAAATTATAAATCCTCATCTAAAAGATTTTGAGACAACCTTAGTTTTATTGCTGTTCGATAATAATCATTCGTACGTGGATACGACGTTCAAAATTGTCCATAACTCTGACACACTCTGGCGGTTTGTTTCCGTTCTGGAATAGTCTGCGGATTGGTTTGATAGACATTATCTTTGAGATAACCTCACACATAAACAATCTGGGGGTTACAGTCCTGTGAGTGTGAGGCCCATTCAGGATCAAATCTACCGATAAGATGATGACCAAGGTGTCCCGCAGCCATTCCGAGTCATTTAAAGTGTGGGGAGTTGCCCTATCATCCCTCACAACATCTCTTCGTCTGCCGAAAGCTGGACAAAACTTCCTAACAACCACCAGGCCGTACTCAGTATTCATCAACTCAGATGTGCACATGTTGAACACCAATAAAACAAACACTGTTGGAAATTTATGACTGAAACTTGGTGGACAAGTCAGGCATAGACTGAAGTTTATTTGTATTAAATATGGTTGGATTTCAGAAAGGATTGTGAATTTTATTAACGATTCCATGGGTGGCATTTTTGAAGGGTCACCCTCATCATACGTTTTACATGCTGACATGTGTTGGACGGCTTTTAGAAATTGACTTCCAAATTTATTGCTAGTCAAGTTTCTATGGAAGTCATTTCCTTAACTGTGACAAAAATTTTATAGGATGAATGCCCTGTAAAATATATTCATGTAGTAGAACTATTCGGTGGAAATGTTAATGGCATAATATAAGTAAAACCTGGCCAGTGAGGGTTGAGGACATGCGTTGCATTTTTGAAGATAACCACACAGATAAAAATCTGGGAGTTACAGTCCTGTGAGTGTGAATCCCATTCAGGATCACACCTCCTACTGATGAGATGATTACCAAAGTGCCCCCCCCCCCCCCGTCATATTGAATGGCGATAAAACAAAGACTTGGCCATTCATAACTGAAGTTTAATTATGCCAAATATGGTTGCATTGCAGAAAGTATTGTGAATTTTATTAATGATTCCATGTGTGGCATTTTGGAGAGGTCGTCCTATATTATTATTATGATAATAATGAACACTTGATAAAATGGTTTTTAAAGAACAAGGACAGTTACACTATGTATTTGCCTGCCTTCCCACGAGGGCAATGTGTGACACAAAAGGTCATTTTTGTGTCGCGATGAGATGGGGATGTCTGGCACTTTGAAGGATCTCAAGACTAATTGCAACAAATTGTCTTAATAATAAAAGTGGGGGAGGGGAAGAGAGAGAGAGAGTTACTTATGTTTTAAGCGCATTGCTTAATTACTCACATTTTGTTAGAACATTTTAAAAACATGTCTTTCTCAAGTGAGGCTCCCACCAACGTTGGTGGTTCTTTGACTGATGCTCTCTCTTCTCATGCCACAGAAAGTGCAACTATCTCTGCCCCTTTCGAAGGTACTGTCGGGGAGGAAGGCCTCCTATAACTTTGTCAGTTGGTTATAGAATCGCTATGAAGAAAGTCCTTTTCAACTGTGAGGGGAGGAGAGAAGCGATGGGGATAAGGTAAGGGAGAGAAAAAGAGAAATCATAGCAACGTTAGTCACAAGAGAAGAGAATAAGAGTGAAAAAAAGGGGGTTCAAGGGTCTCATCTAAATTCATCCGGTTAGAAACGATAGACTAATTTATGTCTCTTGTATTTTTCGGCCGACTATTTTCATCTTGGTGCTTTTCAGGAATAGGTATCCATAGATTTGCAGTCATGATATAAGCAGTTCTGACTACAAACAGAGAAAGCTGAATCAAGTTCTGACTTTTACTGACATATACAAATAAAAAAGGCGCTGTTACTTTTTTTTTGCCAGACGGCTATTTTTCAAGTAATTAGAAAGATCAAGTTTCGACTTTTACGTAAAAGTACCATCATCTTGGTTGTTATATTCACAACGTTTCACCTGATGTAATCCCCAATCTTCTTTGAACTTGAAAACCTAAAAGTCAAACGTGAGACCCTACATGGAATTTCGAACGGAACATTTTATTTAATTCATGAGGATAAATTGTTCTTGTTCCGTCACCCATGACCGGGTAGAAGTGTTAGTTTTTATATTATTCTTAGTTATTATTGCCTGTAGTAAGGATTGAACCTTCAACTTCCTGAAGACTGTCACACAGAACTGATTGTTAATCAACACCACGGTTCCATGTGGACCTCTAATATGAATTTGGGGAACTTTAAACCTACGTGTTCAAATGTATAGTATTACTACTTATGACTATATATATATATATATATATATATATATATATATATATATATATAGTATATATATAATACATATATATAGTATATATATAATACATATATATAGTATATATATAATACATATATAGTATTTTTTTAGAAAAATTGATCAGAGTGCTCCATTACTGTTGTGTTATATATGTATATATATATTAGTGATGAGTTACATTCCAATGACCCAAATTCATAATATTTATTTTGCAATGACAGAATTGTCGATGGTTTTACAATTGTTTCGTAACGTGCAAGATGCTATAATCAGAAGCAATTACACGCTGGTCATCAGAAACCTCAAGAAAAGACATTTATAACAATGTTAGATCATGAAAAATGTTCAAGGATGAAATGGTCAACACTTATGCGAAAGCCCCCTTCCCCATTTATAGGATGATAAAATTCAGATCAAGCCGCCATATATATATATATATATATATATATATATATATATATATATATATATATATGTGTGTATATTTGGTTTTATTTGGTAGAGAAAAATCCAACAAGGTGCTCAATTATTTAATAATAAAAGCATAATATTTATTTATTGATAATGTTACAGAAGATCAGGTCAAATCAACCTGATATTATTGGTTTCAAGCCTGAAGCGGTTCCAGACCGAAACTCAATGTTTAGCTGGGTTTGCTTATAATGATAAACGAGTCGTTCCGGCTATCTTCAGTCATATTTGATATGCTTTCTTAATATTAATTTCAATTAATTCAAACATGTTATTAGGAAAATAATGGATTTATTCAGCTAAATGATCGTCTCGTAACTGAAAGATAAAGGGCGTGAGAGAAAGAGAGAGATACTTATGTTTTAAGTGCATTGCTTACTTATTAACATTTTAACATATTAACATTGTTAGAACATTAAAAAAATATGTAAAACACATATAAAACATATAAATTATATAAAAATATAAAACATATATAACAAAACATATAGTATAAATATATAAAATATATAAACCTATAAAAACATATCGTATAAACATATAAAAAATATAATGTATATTACAAATTATATTATATATAGTATAAAATATAAAAAAAACACAGTATAAACATATAAAAAAACATTAACAAATTAACATTGTTAGAATATTTTAAAAACGCATCTTGTCCCAACGACCGCCATTCTTTCTGTTAGTTATGCCTGACGTCATATCCGGCTGCTTCATTGGCTTGTGGTACTTGTCTGAAACGTTTCCTGTTTTTGCTAGCTAATACCTACTAGTAGATGTACCACTATTGGTATTCAATAATGAGCCCCTAGAAATTGCAAGAGGCGGGTGGGAGTCATGAGCCCCTAACAATGGAACTGCCTAAACTAACTTTATCTTCTCACCCCTCCATTGCTTACAACCACAATTTTGATACCTTTTCTGACCCACCCTTCTGAGACGAGAGATCCTTGAACTGTTAGTTTCAAAATCGAGGTATTTATTGTACGACTGTTGTTGTTGAGTGCTATGGGTAACAAGACCCTCCTCCTTGTATATTGTGGCCTTGTGCCAGATGAGATTGTAAAATGTTCCGAGTGCCTGTCATGGAGTGATGGCTAATGAACAAGTTTAACTAGTATTGTTAAGTGATCCTCACTGGGCGCTCCGATATTGTGGCCCTGTACCAGACTTAAGATTAGAAAAAAATATTAATTATCAAATCTATGTGTAAATCTCAGAATGTAAATATGTATTAAACATTTTTCTTATTGAAATAAAATACTTTTTTGTGTTTGCCTAAAAAAAATTTTTATGTTTTATTTTTAAATTGTTAAAAAAATGTATTCAAAATGGTAGTTCAAAGGTACAATGGTCGAAATATGGGGGGAAAATAAAAAAAAATACAAAAAAAAATAACAAGAACCTTTTTATTATTATTATTCTCAAAGCCCGGTGACCTCAAAAATAATTTCTATGGACACTAGGAATTTCACTGACTTCATTCTACCTAAAATGAGAGGGAAACCTTTCTTTAACTTCTATCTCTCTGGAAGAGAGAAGAAACTTATTCTAAGTTGAAAACTTAAATTTAAAAAAAAAAAAATTTTTTTTCCTTGCGGGGCTCAAAAATACCTGGCATAGTACCCAGGTGCAGTATTACTCTTCTCGGAGATATGGACACAGAGATCCTGTAAAATTATCCATCTAAGGGAATGAAAACTCTTGATATAAAACCTGTTTACTGACTTGAAACTAATAAACAATTAAACTTTGACCTGCTGCAGAGTTATGACGTCATCAAAGACTTGGGTAGTGTTCTCATAATGGAGACTGGAGTAGTCGCTCATTCATTCATTTCTCATGGCATTGGTTTCCCTGATATCTTTTTAGTTAGAATTCTTTCTAGAAAGACATCGAGTACTTACAGGAGGGACCACGTGAAGGTTGCCAACATCCTAAGTGAAAGTGTTTCTGTGGAACGAAATGGATTCGAACTTAGACTGACAACCTGGGGGTGCTGTGTCGTTAACCACTGTCACCAATGGAGCAGTAAAGAAAAGGAATCCCATGCACTCAGTATTGACCAGCCAAACTTCAGTATTGACCAGCCAAACTTCAGTATTGACCAGCCAAACTTCAGTATTGACCAACGAAACTTCAGTATTAACAAATCAAACTTCAGTATTGACCAGCCAAACTTCAGTATTGACCAACGAAACTTCAGTATTGACCAGCCAAACTTCAGTATTGACCAACCAAACTTCAGTATTGACCAACGAAACTTCAGTATTGACCAACGAAACTTCAGTATTGACCAGCCAAACTTCAGTATTGACCAGCCAAACTTCAGTATTGACCAACCAAACTTCAGTATTGACCAGCCAAACTTCAGTATTGACCAGCCAAACTTCAGTATTGACCAGCCAAACTTCAGTATTGACCAACCAAACTTCAGTATTGACCAACGAAACTTCAGTATTGACCAACCAAACTTCAGTATTGACCAACCAAACTTCAGTATTGACCAACCAAACTTCAGTATTGACCAACCAAACTTTAGTATTGACCAACGAAACTTCAGTATTGACCAACCAAACTCTAGTATTGACCAACCAAACTTCAATATTGAGTTCGACCAGCAACAGAGGACCTGGACTGCCTCATGAAAGTGGACGGACAGCAGAGAACCAGCAAAGACACAACACAGAGGGCCGGCAGAATAAGAGTCATATACGAAAAAGGAGCTTCGCGCATGGATAAAAAATGGTTGGGTGATTGCCTACCTTGATAGAAAACTAGAACCTCTTAATAGTATTATTCTATTAATGTTAATTATTCAGCAATAGAAGTCAAAAGTGAGGCTGATAATGAACTATTATTATTAAACGTGTTCTCCGCTGCATGGATCCAATATATACTTGCTGGATTTGAAGAAGGCCTATTTGCAAATCAATCGGCAAATCATTGTGGCCGTTTCAAATGGTGATGTTTGCCAGCAGAAAGTGCTGCCATGGTTTAAACCTAGTGATTATCAGTATAAATAGTTGACGTTTATGTACATGAAGATATGTCATCGCAGCACGTAAGAGCTTAACTGACTCAGTTATGGCACCTATTACACTATTCCGAACTCGTGTCCGTGGACCGCCATCAATAGACTGCCTCTCTTGTGCCAAACAATCATAATTAAAACAGAAAAAAGTCACATAACATTTTTCTATTTTTTTCAGCAAAAATGTTATAATTAAAATCTATTAAAATTTACTGGAATGATTTTTTAAATGAAAATTTTATAATTAAAATCTATTAAAATTTACTGGAATGATTTTTGAAATGAAAATTTTATAATTAAAATCTATTAAAATTTACTGGAATGATTTTTGAAATAAAAATTTTATAATTAAAATCTATTAAAATTTACTGGAATGATTTTTGAAATTAAAATTTTATAATTAAAATCTATCAAAATTTACTGGAATGATTTTTTAAATGAAAATTTTATAATTAAAATCTATTAAAATTTACTGGAATGATTTTTTAAATGAAAATGAAATAGCAAGTAAAAATGGAATTTTCACTGAGAAACATCAAATAATTCGAATTTAAAAAAACTATTTTTTTTGTAATTTAATTATTTTAGTGTGCAATCACTAATATCGGTTTGAAACTGTCTAAATAAGATTTCAAACGTTGTTTATGACCGATTGGTACAAGAGAAACAGTGCACTGATGACGGCCCGGCAACGAATTCAGAATAAGGACGTGTTAGCGAGAACATTCAATATTGCCAAATTGTGTATAGGCGATAAAAATAGTTTTATGTTGTTTATTTTTAAAAAATATTATTAAATGAGGGACCATTTCGAGTTAAAATCTATTTAGTATTACGGATTTAATCGGACGAAAAACACATTTGAAATGTATAAATAGGCTACAAGAATCGTGATTTTCACAAAATGGAGTCTTACGGGATGCCGCCATGTTGTTTTTTTGTATCACTCAAGAAAAAAGTATTAAAACGTTTTTTTTTCCCCCTATTACTACGTTCAAAACGTTCTTAGTGTCATAATCTTATATATATATATATATATATATAATATTAAATTATATTTAAATATTTTACCTACGTATGCCATCGTTTTGAGCTTACAGCAATCAACAGTGCAGGGAAATAACAATCTCAGACGGTCATAGGTCGCGAAGCTGGTTCACAGATACACCTTGAATCCATAACCGTTCACTTAGTCCTATGAGGAATTAGTATATAGGTGATAATATATATATATATATATATATATATATTATCATCTATATATCAACTAATTTTATTTGAATTTTTAAAGAAACTGCTTACACCGTCAATCTTTTTTGCTTTCATTTCAGAAGCATTTGTAGTATTTAATAGAGTGCAGCTGTTTTTGTGTATTATTAGTGGATTTGATAGCTGGAGACTTTGGACCAGTAGAAAGCGGTGGAATATTAGCTGCAGCTCAGTGGTCCTTGAATACATTGGAGGCTGTGTGATGTGAACTGAACAATTACGACGGAGATGTAGAAGCAATGGCTAGCAGTAATGATTAGAGAAGACATTCTGACTGTGTCCGCACAATGAAATTTGTCGTAAAACTACAAAAAATGTGCGGCAAGACAATGTGAACATTGGCGAGAGAGATTGATGTCAGAGTGGCAACTATGAAGAACGGATTTGCAACGAGCGAGTACTAACCGCCAAGACTTAAGAGAATTGACTTATAAAATCCAAGAAACTCCTCAACAAGATCAAACACCCAGTCGAGCCAGAGATGCTTTAGTTCTTCTCAGGACCAGTTGCATAATGCACAGAACAACAGGTGACTAGTCTACAGTCCGCACAAAGTCCCACACATCATGAAGACCAAGTTTCACTCAAACAGTGATGGTCTTTGGGTGTGTTTTCAGCAAAAACCATGTCATGCACCCCCAACTATCTTCAAAAAGAACTCTGACTCAATTCAGTTTGGTATATTGAGTTGCTGTCCACTGTTGTCAAGCGTTGGTTTGAAAGGGTGGCTGCGGGAAGGTCATATGTGCGGCAGTTGGACTCATCTCCGTGTCACATCTCCGGGAAATCTCAGACGAGGCTGTCTGAGAACTTCCACGACTTCACTAGTCCGAACATCTGGCCGTCCACTTCGCCTAATTGCAACCCCACAGACTATTATGTGTGCGCCACAGTTGAGTGAGTCACAAACTGTTCCGCCTGCAACATTAATGACAAGCTGATTGCCACGATCAAACTGGTGTTTAGGCGTCTCTCGAAGGACACCGTTAAGGTTGTGTGCTCCAGGTTCAGGTCCCGCCTGAAGGCTGTGATGGAGGCTCAGGAAGGCTTCTTTAAGTGAGCTGTATTCGGCAAAAGATCATAAAAGTCATGAACTTCGAATTTTGAGAAGACATCAATTATTGGCCAAGATATGACGTTCTTTTTTCCTTTAAAAATGTCACATTTGTCTTGAAACTCTATACAAACTTAAAGCTATTTTAGACTGAAGCATGACAGGAAAAACGACTGAAGCATGACAAGTCAAACTTAAATCTATTTTGGACTGAAGCATGACAGACCAAACTTAAAGCTATTTTAGACTGAAGCATGACAGGCCAAACTTAAAGCTATTAAAGACTGAAGAATGGCAGACCAAACGTAAATCTATTTTAGACTGAAGCATGACAGGCAAAACGACTGAAGCATGACCAACCAAACTAAAAGCTATTTTAGACTAAAGCATGACAGGCCAAACGACTGAAGCATGACAGACAACTTAAAGCTATTTTAGACTGAAGCATGACAGGCCAAACTTAAATCTATTTTAGACTGAAGCATAACAGACCAAACTTAAAGCTATTTTAGACTGAAGCATGACAGGCCAAACTTAAAGCTATTTAAGACTGAAGCATGACAGGCCAAACTAAAATCTATTTTAGACTGAAGCATGACAGACCAAACTTAAAGCTATTTTAGACTGAAGCATGACAGGCCAAACTTAAAGCTATTAAAGACTGAAGAATGGCAGACCAAACGTAAATCTATTTTAGACTGAAGCATGACAAGCCAAACGACTGAAGCATGACAGGCCAAACTTAAATCTATTTTAGACTGAAGCATGACAGGCCAAACTGAAAGCTATTTTAGACTGAAGCATGACAGACCAAACTTAAATCTATTTTAGACTGAAGCATGACAGGCCAAACGACTGAAGCATGATAGGCCAAACTTAAAGCTATTTTAGACTGAAGCATGACAGACCAAACTTAAATCTATTTTAGACTGAAGCATGACAGGCCAAACTTAAACCTATTTTAGACTGAAGCATGACAGACCAAACTTAAATCTATTTCAGACTAAAGCATTACAGACCAAACTTAAATCTATTTTAGACTGAAGCATGACAGGCCAAACTGAAAGCTATTTTAGACTGAAGCATGACAGACCAAACATAAATCTATTTTAGACTGAAGCATGACAGACCAAACATAAATCTATTTTAGACTTAAGTATGACAGACCAAACTTAAGCATGATAGGCCAAACTTAAAGCTATTTTAGACTGAAGCATGACAGGCCAAACTTAAAGCTATTAAAGACTGAAGAATGGCAGACCAAGCATGAATCTATTTCATGACAGGCCAAACGACTGAAGCATGACAGGCCAAACAAAGCTATTATAGACTGAAGAATGGCAGACCAAACATAAATCTATTTTAGACTGAAGCATGACAGGCCAAACGACTGAAGCATGACAGGCCAAACTTAAAGCTATTTTAGACTGAAGCATGACAGACCAAACTTAAATCTATTTTAGACTGAAGCATGACAGGCCAAACTTAAATCTATTTCAGACTAAAGCATGACAGACCAAACTTAAATCTATTTTAGACTGAAGCATGACAGGCCAAACTGAAAGCTATTTTAGACTGAAGCATGACAGACCAAACATAAATCTATTTTAGACTGAAGCATGACAGACCAAACATAAATCTATTTTAGACTTAAGTATGACAGACCAAACTTAAGCATGATAGGCCAAACTTAAAGCTATTTTAGACTGAAGCATGACAGGCCAAACTTAAAGCTATTAAAGACTGAAGAATGGCAGACCAAGCATGAATCTATTTCATGACAGGCCAAACGACTGAAGCATGACAGGCCAAACAAAGCTATTATAGACTGAAGAATGGCAGACCAAACATAAATCTATTTTAGACTGAAGCATGACAGGCCAAACGACTGAAACATGATAGACCAAACTTAAAGCTATTTTAGACTGAAGCATGACAGGCCAAACTTAAATCTATTTAAGACTGATAATGACAGACCAAACTTAAATCTATTTAAGACTGAAGAATGACAGACCAAACTTAAATCTATTTAAACTTAAGCATAACAGGCCAAATTGAAAGCTATTTTAGACTGAAGCATGACAGGCCAAACTTAAATCTATTTTAGACTGAAGCATTACAGACCACATTTAAAGCTTAGATCGAAGCATAACAGGCCAAACTGAAAGCTATTTTAGACTGAAGCATGACAGACCAAACATAAATCTATTTAATACTGAAGAATGACAGGCCAAACTTAAATCTATTTTAGACTGAAGCATGACAGGCCAAACTGAAAGCTATTTTAGACTGAAGCATGACAGACCAAACTTAAATCTATTTTAGACTGAAGAATGACAGACCAAACTTAAAGCTATTTAAGACTGAAGCATGACAGACTAAACATAAATCTATTTTAGACTGAAGCATGACAGACCAAACATTAATCTATTTTAGACTGAAGCATGACAGACCAAACATAAATCTATTTAGGACTGAAGCATGAAGCATAACAGACCAACCTACGGATAAAGATGCGTTGATGCATATAAAATGCTATTTGAAACTGGTGAGTGACAGACCAACCTATGCACACCTAAACGCAGGCAAACATGGAAGATTTTTGTTTCATGGACTAATAAAGGGTAATGGCTGTTGAATAAAATATTGCAATATACATCAGACATTTTACTCATTCTGTAAGATTTAAGCCGAAAGTTTCATGTAGATTACCTCCCTTGAAAATTCATGAAAATGAAATTCTTTAGAAAGATGTTGAAACGTTATTCTTTCTTTTATTAAATTTTTTCGATTAATATTATAAATAATTATAATAATATTACTATTGTTGAGACTTTTTCATATATATAAGAAAATATGACAATACTAATTACAAATGTATGTTAAGGAATATTAATTTATTAAAAACTGTTTATAAAATAAGTATGCAACTTATTTTATAAACAGTTTCCGGTCAATTTGTTGACTTATTTGAGTTGGTCTGTCACGCACCAGTTTCAAATAGCATTTATTTATTAATCCTTAAATAAATAATTAAGAATCCTTAAAGATGTTTGCAGATACGGTATTTCAAAATGTTATATTGTTACGACAGTGGCTTCGTTTCTCTCAGGCTGAGGTTAGGGTTTTGTTTAGTCCGAGGAGGTTCATCCTTCCAGGCTTTACCTTCACTTTGAAAAGGGGTTAGTTTGTTGCTAATCGCCGAAGGACCCTACTAACAACATTGTTTTTCTTTTTTGAATATTTATAAATGTTGACTCACTCCCCACGATGACTATTTTGTAAATAAAATCTTTTAAAAATAAATTGGGGATCATCTAGATTAGAACACATTGCGCATGCGCACCTTTTTCATTTCCGCTCAAGGCCATTTTGTGCATTTACAAAAAGGTCCTCTTGAGATGTCAGTGTAAACAGACGTCATATATATCTTCTCCTCTCTCACAATGGCATTGTGGGACGAGCTGGAACTCAGAGACTCAATTTATTTTTTGTAGTACATGCCTGCCTGCCGGCCGAACCAACCTGTCTTATATTCTTGTGTTCCTAACCTTTTATGTTGCTGAAACTGTTGAATAAAGTTAATTTAAATTGTAGAGAAGATGTTTGTCCTTTTCACTGAAAACCTGGTGACCCTTTTGTAACAGCAGTACTACAGACGGCAACAACAGCAGCTGCTGCTGCAACAAGCCGCCATTAACGGTGTTTTGAATCTGTGATTGATTTCTAAACTGGGCTCTGATTGGTGCAAGCATTTAACTTCATTTCTTGTTTGCTAATCAGAACCAATCTCTCATGCAAGCACGGCACCTGTCCCGGAGTTTATAAAAGAGAGTGCTCTCCACGATTCATCCTGTTTTAGCCAGGAAACGGCACTGATGTCTATTTGTTCAGGTAGCACGGATCTACAACAAAACTTCTTTCTCGGCCTGCAAACAAAACCTGCCGAGCCCCTTTAACATCAAACATGGCAGCCAGACACACACACGCATAGACTTTTATCATTGTAGCATACACACACGCGCACACACACACACGGCCTGCCGTTAACAAACGTACATACGAACATTCTCTTAATATGAACTTTTCTTTGTTCCCTACAAATAGGAAATTTATCCGATCTTTCATATTATGAACTCTCCAAGCCTTTTCCTCGTCCAGATTCCTGGACATATTATCCTCTGCTACCAACCTCCTTTTCTCTTATTACATGTTAACGAAGATGGCAAATGAAGTTGTTTTAAATATTAGAAATGGACTTCGTTCTTTTTCTATACTTTTCTTCATTTCAAACAAGGCCAGTCAGATGAATACGACGTAGCGACCCTACTACAGAATGCGAAATCATTTTTAAACTAAAGGCGGTACAAAAGAGTTTCTAACCTAATAAGCCACACACTGTCTACCAAGCTCCAGCCCCTGCCCCATCGCCGCAATGTTGTATCATTGTGCTTGTTTTACAAGTACTTACACGGAATGTGCTCTGATGAACTTACTGCACTGTACTTCAACGTAAATATCTTCGACCAACCAGAATAACAGCAAAATCCCACCCCTTCACTGTATAGGTCCCCAGATGCTTCTTTCTTCGGACTACTTGCCTTTGAAATTTTCTTTTTCTATAATTTTTCTTCATTACAAATAAGGCCTGTCGGATGAATACAGACGCAGCGACTCTACAACAAAATGGCTATCTCCAGCATGCACGAAATCGCCACACAACCTCTAAACTACAGACAGACCTATATACTTTATTTACCTCCCCAGGAGGTTAGGCACAAGGCCAGTTTTATCTTACTCCCACAAGGTAAGATGTGACCCAACGTCGGGTCGAGAAAGTGGGACTTGAAAAGCCAGCGCCCGAGAAGGTGAGCACTCTGGGCATTAATAATTGCCTGGGCAGCCCCGTCAGCATTCCCCGGTAGGGGCGCCTCAGGCAGTAAGCAATAAACTTACTCTTCCCCAAAGAGGGGAGGCAAAGCCTGGGAGGGTGGGCCTCCTAGAACTGCACAGGACAGACTCATAGACCGGCGTAAATCAAGCCCCGAAGGCCAAGGCAATACCAGTTTATGGGGTGTAGTATCCATCGGAACAGATACTACACTTTGATCTTGGCCAAAAAGACAGACCTTTTATTTATCTACCTCCCACAAGGTAAGATGTGACACAAGGTCGGGAAAGTGGGATTAGATAAGCCAGCGCTCGAGAGGTGAGCACTCTGGCCATTTAAAAATTGCCTGGGCAGCCCTGTCGGCATTCCCCGGTAGGGGCGCCTCAGGCAGTAAGCAATAAACTTACTCCTCCCCAAAGAGGGGAGGTAAAGCCTGGGAGGGTGGACCTCCTAGAACTGCACAGGACAGCGTGCAGTATCCATCGGAACAGATACTACACTTTGATCTTGGCCAAAAAGACAGACCTATATACATGGTAACATCTAAAAATGTTATTCTTATCTGAAGCGTGACAGACCAAGCTAGGAAGACCTACACGCAAACAAACACGGAAGATTTTGTTGTTTATACCAACCAATAAAGGACAATAGTCGCTTGAATCAAATCTTGTAATATTCTGGCAAAAAGTCGACTTCCTTTTCCAAAAGAAAATCTTGTCTTTTCTCTCAATTGAATAATTAATTCCTTATTGTTTTGTTGTCCACAAATAATGCGTCAACGACTTCGCGTTTCTTAATGAAAAACCATTTGGCATTTTGTTCCGTTTTTCTCATTTAAAAAAAAAAAAAAAAATTCACTTTTGGCAATTTCGTCCATTTTCTTCCGTTTTTTAATGGGGGGGGGGGAGGGGGGTCTTTTTTCTTTCTCGTCTCAAAATTTCTGTTTCAAAATGAGAAAAATTCTACGTGAGGCTTTACTTTAAAAATCATTAATCCTGAGAGTAAAAAAAAAACGAGAGAAATCCTGATCGTTCTTAATTTGCTTTAAGGTAAGCCAAAACGTTTTAGACCTTTAGCTACCCCCCCCCCCAAATAAGATTCTACATTTTTAGGCGATTACGTGTGAACACCCTAAACAATTAAAAAAAAAACTAACAGCAACATTATTTTGGAATTTAGAATGAGGGATCAGTTTCGCATATAAATTAACCGTAAAATGATCACCCACTTTCCGACCAGATAGCGTTTGAACGATATGTAACCGTTTTACTTAAATCTCAGATGTGACCATGTTTTTTTTTTATTGGGAAGGGGCTATTCTTACTCGGACGTAGGGTTAGTGGTAGGGTTAAGGCTTTTTTTTGGTGAAGGAAGCTGTTGCCATCTGAACTTAGGTTTGGTGGTAGGTTAAGGGAGTTTTATTTTTCAGCAAGAAAAAAAAAACGCACGTAATTTATCTCTCTTACCAACAACACAAACAATTCTGGTTATATGCCCTTAAAACGCTATCTGGTTACAAAATGGCACGGAAATGGATGATCATTTTACCTTAAATGTATATACGAAACTGATTCCCAACTCCAAATTCTAAAATAACCTTTGTGACACAATGGTGCAGAATAGTCAACAGAAAAAAGGATGAAAAAACAAATAGTCAACAAATAAATGTTACCAAACGCAAGAAAATTTACTTTTCTACATACCGGCGTAATATATATACTTTTTAATGTCTTTTTATGTTTGTTTTAAAAGTATTTTTTTTTACATTTTTTGATGTCTTTGAAAGCGTTTTTATTTATATATATATATTTCCTGATCGCAGGCAAAATTAAAAATATCTGCCTCCAGTTTCCGGAAACCACCGAAGTTTCTAAATTTTTTTTCTCGTCATTTTCTCCTTTAAATTAGACAGAAAAGTAAATTTTATTGCGTTTGGAACAGTTATTTGTTGTATATTTGTTTGTTTTTCACCCCAAAATACGAACACCCTATTACTCAAACTTCGATTCTTTCCAGAAATCTGGCGGCGGCCATTGCGAAATCCAAATAATTATTTTGATTTGAATATAACAAATAGCTATGTTTAGAAATGTTGTTTTATTCGTGGACAAATGTTTAGCAAGTCAATAGAATTCAGAAATGCCAATGATGGTGGGTGGGTGGGGGGGTCTCCTTCTTGGTTATGATGACACTTCCAGTCTATTCTTTAGAAAAACAGACTTATTGATTTCTTCTTTAGGCGATTGTGTATAATTTCCGACAGAGAAAAAAAAGGGTGAAAGAAAACAAAAACAAAAAACTAAACAAAAACAAATAGTTAACAAATTAATGTTACCAAAGGCAAGAAAGGTTACTTGTCTACTTACCTGCCTATTGTTTGTGTGTTTGAAAGTATTTTAAACGCTTTTATTTACATTTTTATCGATGACTTTGGAGTCTTGTTAATTCGACGTATGGCGCCTTATTTTACTCGCTGTAAAACCTCGATGTCGTAGGTTTGGTTGTTTTGTTTTATGGCATATCAACACTTTTCGGGTTATTTAATGCCGAATCTGGTCATTTTGGTGAAGGATTTTATGCTTCAAGTTCTTTATATGTTTAAGTATTTATTCATGGTGTTTGGTTGAGTGAAAGGGAGGGGAGAGGGAAGAAGAGGGGAGGGAGGGAAATTGTTGTTTTTCGTTTTGGATTTTGCAGAACATGATTGAGTTTTGCAAAGGAAAAAAATAATAAAACATCAATGTTTGATGCATTTTGAGTCAGGAAGTCAATAACTTCAGACAGCCTGATTTTGGTAGCGCCAGTAGGTTCTATTTGACCCATAGATGGGGCCCTTACAGGTACTACCACTCCGGGCCAGAATGGACCTGGGAGCAATGGCAACTAAGGAGCAACTTCACATTCCCTACTGTTCCCAAATGGAGGCCTCACCACTGGATGTCTTTTAAGGACCAGCCTCGATGTCGTTGATTTAACAAGTAAAAGACGAAAATTAAACAAAAATAATAATTGATCAAAAATTATTTTTTAACAAATCTGTATATTTTTATTAGCTTTATTTTTGTTTAATTTTCGATTTTTTAGTTGTTCTTCGATATCGAGGTTTCACATGGAGTAAAATAAAATGCCATTAAATAAAAACGGCTTTAAAATAATGTAAAACGCAGAAACATTTAGGTAGGTAGGTAGAAAAGTAACTTTTCTTGCTTTTGGTAACATTAATTTGTTGACTTATTTGATTCTTCACCCCTTTTATTCTCTGTTACGCAATCGCCCTTCTTTCTTTGCTTTATGGTCATATTTAAAAGATAGATATATTTGTATAAAGATTTCCAAAATGCCAATGTTTTTATATATATATATACACACACACACACACACATATATATATATATATATATATATATATATATATATATATATATATATATATATATATGAATAAATGCGAAAGTGTTTGTCTCGTGTTTACAACAATAAAATGTTTATTATTTAAAAGTTTTGTTTCAAGTATTTTAAGCAGAGATATTTACGAAGCGATAGCGGGCTGGCGAAGCCATCTAATATTCTATAAATGTCTAATTATAGGCATTCTTTTTAAAACTATGCCCGTTTCAACTAAAAAATATATTTTTAAACTATGCCAGTTTCAACCCTTTATATATTTTTTTCAAAGATTTAAGGTCATATTCTTTTTTTGTAAATGTGTAGTTTCCCGACCCATGTAATTTTACCCGAAAGACGATATGCGATAGTTCAAAAATTGTATTTTTAAAAAAGATTATGACATGCTTAACGTGTTGACGTTAAAACCTATTTAGTATTACGTATGAAATAGGGGAAAACACTTTTTAAATTAGTAAATTAGCCGACACACTGTCATATATCCAATATGGACGGCTGTAAGCTTTCTGAAAGCTAATTTACTAATTTAAAAATACCCCCGAAGCGTCAGTTTTTATGTTCGGAGATTAACAGCTGATTATTCTCAAGGGGACTCATCAGATGGTTCGACGGGTCTGACAACTAATGTCTATACATTGGGTAGGCAACTAAGTCCCCATCGTTTATTAAATCTAAAAAGTTTAATAAAAAAATAACCACTAAATGAATAATGTATTCTCCCTTGTTGTTTTAAACTTCTTCCCAACGCCAGGAAGATCAAAAAAATAAGAGCAAAACGGAGGTGTCGAAAATGTCTATTTTTCTTAACTTGACATTGAATTTTAATGATCTGAAAATAAACAAAAATAAACTCAACTCGAAAAATCAAAAATAAACAAAATAAAAAAAAGAGATTAAAAATGGTTACGAAATAGAATTCTGAAAAAGATTCCAAAATTTAAAAAAGACACACAAAAAAAGAAACGGCTGGAACTTAGTTGGCAACCCAATATTTCAGGCGTGGAAAGAAATCCGAAACCTTTAAGTCCAGCCAGACAGGTTGTTTGTTTTGTGTTCGGTTGGGAGGGATTTTGTTGTTCCGATTGCAAGTATGTCGTCTAGTAGAGAAATAAAGTATCGTTTTCACTCAAAAACAAACAAACAAACAAACAAACAAACAAACAAACAAACAACCAAAAAACAAAAATCGTTACTTGTTCTAAACTCGAGTTGTGATTTTGTTTGGAATAAAAATCCCTTTTTGTTGCAGCGCTGATCGAGACAACATAATCGATACTATGGCCAGTGTCAAAATCAAGTGACCCAAATTCAGCCATAGACAATGGCCGGACGATCACGGACAGTGCAGTGAACACACACACACACACACACACACACACACAACTATAACAGACAAAGTCCGTTAGGGTTTGGAAATAAAGTAAAGAAGCAGAACGGTTTGAACCACGCCCGACGAGTTTGAAGATACATCAATAAAAGACAGAATGTTGTTTCTGAATTTATCACGTGAGGGAACAAGATAACAAAACCATCAAGTGCTGAAACCACATATATGTAAGGGGTGAGGAGATCTTTAGCCGATGCGCGGACAACGTCGGGTATCCTTTATATATTTATGTGTTCAATATACAAGCATGCCGATGAAAACAAAGTAACAACTCGAAGACAATGTAGAATTCAAAGAGATATTTATTGTTCACGAACCCGACTGGGTTCACTAGTACATTGTGTCCATTTAGAAAGTATATAAGAAAGTCTGTAAATGATGTGTGCCTAAGTAGAGAGGAGAAGTCTTAGATACCGAATTGTGTGTGTGAGCACACATGGAGGCAAAGTGTCCATTGAGAATGTGTATAAAAAGTCTGTAAAATTAAGTTCACGAGAATGTTTTCAACAAAGTCTGAGTAGAAGGATGTGTGCGTATACGTGTGTGTGTGTGTGTAAGTAGAGAACAGTGTTACGTACCAGCATAGTGTGTTTATGTGTGTGGGCACACATGCTGTGTGATGTGTTCGCCAAAGCAGCCGTCACACCGAGATGAGGACAGAGACGGCCTGACTGATGTTATCTGCAGCAGGTACTGAATCAGAAAGAGAAGAGAGTATGTTAATCCTTTTGTATAAGGCAGGTTGTAACACCATCTGCTACCACGAAAAGGGGAGATAAATCGGGTCTGACGCCCCCTAGCGGAGAGTCTGTAATGCTACAGAGAGATAAGTCTGGTGCTAACAATACATATAACGTTATATCCTGACACGTAGCTCTAACTATTTGTTAACTCCGAATTGAATTTTCCATTCCTCAGCTTAGTTTTCCCTTTTGCAGAAAATACCGTTTTTTACACTATTTTCATATTTACAAATCTCGTCTATTTTTCTCCTCCATTTTACTTCAGTGTAAAGTCTCAGAAATAAAGGAGCCCCTTCTTGGGGCTAACACTTTATCTCTATATGAGATACATAAATATCCGAGTGTTCAACTTAAGTTGTCCTTCCCTTGCAAGCGTTAATTTTGTAAATAAGTGAAGAACATTCATTTTTCTCTCCCCAATTGACTACTTAACTATATTATAGCATATCTTTCTCTTGGTCTTAGCGGATTCTATGACAAGAATTCATCTAGTCTGGTGGAGTATCCAGCTCCGTGCTGTTACTTGAGGTAACATCACTAGAAAAGGGTGCACAATTCCTTGTATTAGTCAGTGCATAGCCGTATCGATGGGATCTTATTTGGCCTTCGAACGCTCTGTTATTTTGAATATTTGGTCCGGGTTTACTTGTACGGTAAAGTATCCTCATGAAAGGTTGTCTTCCGAAGACTCTCAAGGATAGTGTTTAGTAGGTAATTCAAACTCTTCAGTAGGTAATTCATCGTCCAAGATAGGTACAATCGAGTATCTTAAAACCAGTATGTAGTAGTTATTCGTGAGAATTGTGAACATTTCAAGGATATATTTAAAAGTTGCAACTAAAAAGATAACGTCTACTATGTTTTAGCATCGAAATCGGTGCATGTCCAGTGTTTCGGGCAGACGGAAAAATTATTTATGTGTGGAAACAATATCATGTACTTACTCAGTGGTATTTTATTGTTCAATGTTTAAAAAAGTAGGGGAAATTATCCAGTAGAACTTTAATTACAAATATTTTTCCATTTTCCGTATCGTACAAGTCACTTCGATGACTATGCCTCCATCTTCTTCTGTTGGACACAAGTCAAGGGCAGATAATTTGCAAGAGCAGATAAGAAGATGGAGGCATAGTCATCGAAGTGACTTGTACGATACGGAAAATGGAAAAATATTTGTAATTAAAATTCTAGTGGATAATTTTTCCTACTTTTTTCAACATTGAACAATAAAATACCACTGAGTAAGTACATAATATTGTTTTCACACATAAATAATATTTCCGTCTGCCCGAAACACTGAACATGCACCTCGAAATCAAATGCCGCCAAGGGGGATGACTCTGAGCCAAACAATATATAGATCTATTTTCTTAATTAAACAGTGAAATATCCACAGGTCACGCTAGTTTTGTAATAATGTGCACAGAGATGACCTAGAAAGTGAAAAAAATCCCAAACAACCTTGGCTCGTACAGTTTCCTGTTGGGCTTTTTATGAAATTTGCAAGACGAGTCACAAATATTTCTTTCTTTTTGTTTGAGGGCGAAGAAAGAAAGCATAACGACAATGGAGACGCTTGAAAGTCGGTGAGTCTTCACTGGACGTTATAATTAAGTCGTCTCTTCTCCGGCCGAAACTGTACCCCACCCACCCAGTCACCCCGAGTTTTCTAACTCGAGAGGCGGGTGGGAGAAGGTGATGATCGTTGTGGGTCGTCATTTTTTATATCTGTAAAGGAAGGGGGTTAGGTATTCTTTATTTTTGTTTCGTGTTTGATTCGTGCAAGGGCTAATTTTATTCTGAGTTCGTTCGTACAGTTTGTTGTCACACACATTCCTTGAGACAAGAGTGTGTCATTCATTCTCTCCCCCTCTCTCCACCTCCCCTTTCTCCCCCTCTCTCAATTCCAATGCTCTTTCTTCTTCCTACTCTAAAAAATGACTCACTGCTGTATCGAGGCTCTGACTTTTTAACATGAAAACGTATATAAATATTTTTTGATCACATAAATAACACCGAATATCCGGTACTATTGCCGGATTAACCCAATTAGAGATATTGTATAACACATAGGTGCTCAACCTTTTTAACCCCATGGACCACAAAGTACATGAGGAACTTTTTTGGGGACCTTTGTATTTAAGTAGCAAACAATTCATTTTTCGTAAATAAAGAATTAAATTTCAAAATAAACTTTATTGTTTCAAAAGAACAGAAAAAGTAATTTTATTTAATAAAAAAATGTCAATGTGTTGCTTGGTCTTGACGCTTTTTGGACAAGAGAAATGATCAATTGAAATAGTTTAATTTAGTTTTAATCTTAAAGTTCCACGTTCGTTCATATCCAACTGATTTCTTTTTGACGAACCTTTACTTTAGCGTTTTAACCCTAAAGTAAAGGTTCATACCACTTTCAAAATTTAATATTTTTGGAAAAAAATTTCAGCCGAGGACTTTTGAAACCATAGTGAATCATATTCCATAAAAAATTTAAATTAAAAAAAAATATTTTAGATTTTAGAGGGGGGATCACTTTCCTATATAAATCTAACGTAAATTGACCATACACTTCTTGGCCAAGTTTAGGGTAAAAAAGCTCATAGCAGTGTCTAAAATTTATATTTTTGGAAAAAAATTTCAGGAGAGGACTTTTGGAACAATAGTGAATCATATATATATATATATTTAAATGTTACATTTGTAAAATTTATTTTTTCGACATTAAAAAACATTTTAGACAACGCTTCGGCCGATGTAACCCCCGATCTTCTTCAGGAACTTATGGGCCTTCTAGTCGAACTTGGTAACACAAACAGAATTTCCAACTGAACTGTTCTCATTCCGCCAGCCATGATCGGGTAGAAGTGCTAGTGCTAATTTGTTATTCTTGGTTATTATCGCCTGTAGTAAGGATTGCATCTTCACCCCCTCAAAAGATGGTTACTTAAACCTACTGATTAACCGACGCTCTTAACCGTTATGCCATGGGATCACGCTGACGGAATGAGAACAATCCACTCCCGTTGATTAAATAAAGGGTTCACTCTTCGGTTAGAGATTTCGTAAGGTCCCCAAGTTATAAAAGATGTACCTGAAGAAGGTTACATATGTCGAAACGTTGTGAATATAACAATCAAGATGAGAATAGTAGTCCGAATAAAAACAAATGTAAACATTTTTTTTCCAAAAATATAAATTTAGACAGTGCTATAAGCTTTTCTTATCCTGAACTTGGCCAAGAAGTAGGTGGTCAATTTACGTTAGATTTATATAGGAAAGTGACCCCCCCCCTCTAAAATCTAAATAAAACTGGTTTTATATGGAATATGATTCACTATGGTTCCAAAAGTACTCGGCTGAAATTTTTTTCCAAAAATATTAAATTTTGAAAATGCTAGGAGTTTTTAACCCTAAAGAAAAGGTTCGCTTTCATTTTTTTTGTGTAAATATGTCAGCAACCACTGAAACGTCTGCTTCTACAAGTCCGGTGACTATGTGACTTGTAGAAGCAGACTTTTCAAAAAAGCAGGAAAAGATGTAATGTTTGACTTTTAAGTGAAAGAAATTAAAGAATTTTTTTTTCAAATCTTCAAATCTGGCTGTGGGCGACAAAAATATTCTGTGGACCACTCGTTGCCTACATAGACCACGTTGGGTACCACATATACTCTCTTGTTGTGAGAGAACTCCCCCTCTCCATACCTCTGTACCCTTTTATCCGGATTTATCTACCTTCATAAAAGTAGATTAGAGTTACACCGTTTTTGAATAACTGCCAATTTTTGAATTACAATCGCCGGAATATTTCCTCGTGTATACCTCTCTCCTGGCTTACAAAATATGCGCTTTGATTTAGAACTAATGTAACATCTTACGCAGATATTTGACAATGGGTGTATTCTTGTGATTTTTGCTTTGTGAATTGAACTTTTTCGAACATTGTTGTGTTTTTTTCTGGGTACTTACGAAATTCTGTTCTGAGGAAATTCGATGTTAAACAAACATGTTTCATTCTATGACTTAAAAATAAACATCGTCTTGAAACAGCTGTAAACAAATTGAATAACTTTGTGTATACTCTTTATTTGGAAGATGATTTGAAAAGGAAGGATGAAGGTAATATACAACTCAGTAAAATACGAAATTTATGACATAATTAATATTTTGTGTTCAACAACAACAAAATATTATTTATTCTTATGTACATATGTTTCAGAAATTTATTGTCCATTTAACCGTAGGGTAGATAATGACAATAATAAGTAAATCATCTTCATCACAATAATTCTTTATCAATTCATTAAAGGCAAAAATAACAATGGAATTGCTAAATGATTACAAACACAAAAACACAATAAAATCAACAAAAATTTTTTTTTCGTTTTATGACAGGATAAAAGTATTAGAATTCAAAAGTCAAATGTATATTGAAAAGAAAAATGGATTCAATGTACAAAGAAAGTAGATAAAGTGGATATGGGTATATAATGCAAGTTTCTAAAAAGTTATATCAACTATCATATTTTAATAAAAAATTACTCACCTGAATAGTAAATAATTTTCAACTTTAAAACACTAATTAATATTTTGTGTTCAACAACAACAAAATATTATTTATTCTTATGTACATATGTTTCAGAAAAATTACTCATCGTAATAGTAAATAATTTTCAACTTTAAAATACTAATTAATATTTTGTGTTCAACAACAACAAAATATTATTTATTCTTATGTACATATGTTTCAGAAAAAAATACTCACCTGAATAGTAAATAATTTTACACTTTAAAATACTAATTAATATTTTGTGTTCAACAACAACAAAATATTATTTATTCTTATGTACATATGTTTCAGAAAAAAATACTCACCTGAATAGTAAATAATTTTCAACTTTAAAATACTAATTAATATTTTGTGTTCAACACCAACAAAATATTATTTATTCTTATGTACATATGTTTCAGAAAAATTACCCACCTGAATAGTAAATAATTTTCAACTTTAAAATACTAATTAATATTTTGTGTTCAACAACAACAAAATATTATTTATTCTTATGTACATATGTTTCAGAAAAATTACTCATCGTAATAGTAAATAATTTTCAACTTTAAAATACTTATGGATGCAGAAAGACCAAAGGAAACATCTTTTCATATTGCATTTATTTATGCATTAGAGCAAAATATCAATTGAAACAATAGAAATAAAAAACAATAATAATAATAATAATAATAATAATAGTAGCAACGATGTAACGAATAATATTGATAGGGATAACGATACAAACTTATATAGTATAAAACCCGCCTGCCTCGAATCACGTTATCCCCATAAATCCAATGATTTCGAAATATAAACATACATTCAATAATCTAGATCTTTCCAATTTTGCTTGTTTGCCTCGACATACATGAGATCTTAAAAATTAAGATATTTCATATAACATTAAATGGTTCATAGTTAAAAAAAGCAAAAGCTTATACATCTTTAGATATATTCTTCAGGTTGTGCTTGGAGGAATCATTATTCATAATTAGAAAATTGGTAACCTATTAAATAAAAAACGCGAAATTCTCTCTAATTGTATGCATAAGAAACTGTTTGGATATAACTATTATAAGGCCCCATAGGCCCACATTTGTATTTTCCCGATTAAAGTGTCTTGAAAAAACCTACACTATACAGTGGTTCATTTTTGGGTGAAGCCAAACAAAAAACAAATCTTTATGTGTGTGTGTGTGTGTGTAGGTGTGTGATCTATTGGAAAAAAAGTATAAAATAAGAAAAGAAAATATACCTCATCGTTTTAAAAACGATCATACGCCTAATCGCCTGAATAGTTTCCGAGATATTGACATTATTAGATTTTGATGGCGGCCATCTTAGAAAATGGCGGAAATGTATGAGGAATCCATGTGGTTTTCGTCCACTCGGACTAAAATTGTTACTTAGTCCCTAAGCTTCGACGTGGTACCTAAAACAAACCCTTTGCAAAAACTTGAAGTGAAAATGAAAATTTGCTCATCGTGGGAACCCCACTAATACAGTATACAACACAAAAATATAAAGTTAGAGGATTACACAATCGTCGGTAAATAAATCCCAACACAAAACATGGCACGACATTACCCCCCCCTGCGGTTTGGTAAGAGGAGGCAAAACTTCCCCACACCCAAGTTCAAACATATTCACACACTGACAAATACGCACAACGTTTCCTGAACTCGCACACTAACAAACGGTAGCGTATACACACACTGACAACGACCGCATAAGCAAATGGCTAATTACTCACACAAGTTCTCATATATAGTTTGAATTACCCACTAGACACCATCCTCGAGTGTCTTCGGTCTCTCTGTAAAAGGGTTTGTCAGGATAACTTGACATGAGGATACTTAATCCTATCAGTAAACCACTGGCCAAATATTCAAAATAACATAATATTCAAAATAACATAATATTCAAAATAACATAATATTCAAAATAACATAATATTCAAAATAACATAATATTCAAAATAACATAATATTCAAAGCCCAAATAAGATCCTAGGAATAGTGCACCTTCTCCTATTGATGTTACCTGAAGTAACAGCACTAAGCTGGATACCCCATCAGACGAAGTGCATTTTTTATTCATCTTCTTCCCACAAGGTAAGATGTGACACAAGGTCGGGAAAGTGGGATTTGATAAACCAGCGCCCGAGCAGGTGAACACTCTGGCTATTAAAAATTGCCTGGGCAGCCCCGTCGGCATTCCCCGGTAGGGGCGCCTCAGACAGTAAGCAATAAACTTACTCCTCCCCAAAGAGGGGAGGCGAAGCCTGGGAGGGTGGACCTCCTAGAACTGCACAGGACAAACCCATAGACCGGCGTAAATCAAACCCCGAAGGCCAAGACAATACCAGTCTATGGGGTGCAGTATCCATCGGAACAGATACTACACTTTGATCTTGGCCATAGGCCGAGTGTTCTGGAACCCGGTAAGACCAAGAAACCACAAGAAAGATATACTATAACATAGCCAACTGGTCAATTGGGGAGAAGAGCATTTGTGTTCTTTACTTATTTACTAACTCAGACTTTTAGAAGTAAAGGAAAAATCTAATTAAACACTCGGATATCTATGTATCTCATATAGAGATCAAGTGTCAGCCCTTTTATTTTTTAGACTTTACATTAAAGTAAGATGAAAAAAAGAAGACTTATATACATATACATACACTGAAATACATATATACATATACATATATATACATATACATACACTGAAATACATATATACATATACATATATATATATACATATACATACACTTAAATACATATATACATATACATACACTAAAAAACCAAAGGGAGGCCAATACACTCACAATGCCACGCAACCAATTACTAAAACAAGAATATTCACACTGACAATCAAGGGACAGAGTTTGAATTCCTACTAGACACTATTCTCGGGTGTCTTCATCTCTCTGTCAGAGGTTTGTCAGGACAACCTGACATGAGGATACTTCACCCAACAAGTAAACCGTGACCAAATATTCAAAGTAACATAATATTCAAAATAACATAATATTCAAAATAACATAGTATTCGAAGCCCAAATACGATCTTCTCAACACGGCTATACACTGGCTGGAGGAATGGTGCATCTTCTTCTAGTAAAGTTACCTGAAGTTACAGCACTAAGCTGGATACTCCACCAGACCAGATGAATTATTGTCCTGGAATCCAGCAAGAGCAATGAAAAACTACAATGACGCTAAAGTATAACATAGTCAATTGGTCAATTGGGGAGAGGAAACTTAGTGTTCTTCACTGCTTGACTCATTCAACGGTTGAGAGGTAAAGAAGGATTTTAGTTGACCACTCAGAGATCAATATATCTCATATAGAAATCAAGTGTTAGCTCCAGGAGGAAGAAGCCTCATTTATTTCTGAAGACCTCATCAAAGTAAAATAATAATATAAAAGGCAAGAACAAGCATATAGACGTACACACTTCTAACTGCCGCGTCTTACATACGGAAACATTGTCTACCAAACACGAGGACATGAACTTTTCTAAACGAACAATTACTCATTGAAAATATCTTCACATCCTTATTGTAAATTTATATATATACAAGCGGTCACCCTTCTCCCGTCTCTATGAAATATTTCTTTCTAGCCAGCGATGTTAATTTAATTTAAAAATTAACGAAAAAATATTTTGAAAAAAGTTTTCGTAATTTATCTGTTTTTTTTTTTTTTAAATTAAATCACATTAATTAATTACTGTTATTATCGACCAAAACTATTGCATATATAGAGAAAAAAATGGGACAATGAAATGCAAAATGAATAACACCTAATATTAATTTATTATAAATTGTTTAAAGATTAGCTATGCAAATTAGGTATTCTAATGACTTTCTTCGGAGCCTTTTCTGTACTATATATACGGTATTTCCAGATCCTATGTTGTATTATTGATTTAAATAACAGTAACCTGTTTTCATGGCATAATAGGAGTGATGAATGAAAAAAACTTTCGCATTTATTCATTTAGATATATATATATATATATATATATATATATGTTTTGTTTTGTTAACCATGTTGGTCGGTTTAGCACTTGCTAAATGATGACGCTTTTATTCTCAAGCGTTCTTCCATTCAACATGCATGTATGTAGGAATTTCATTTGCCAGAAGGTGATGTGGAAGAACAAAACGATGAAATCTGTAACCATTTTGCATATTACATTGGAGTCCTTCCAAGTTGATTGGATGAGCCTACAATCAAAAAAGGTACAAAGAAAGCGATTCTTTTGCATCCGTTTAGTATGACTGAGGCAGAGTGAGAAAAATTTGTTCACATCGGACTTGGGGTTTTGCATGTTACCGTGTTTTTTAAAAAAATTGGCACATGTTCGTCTTTAACCACTGTCCGTTTTTAACAACTTTTTACTGACCATTTTTCTTTTCTTTTTTCGGTGTACACTTATCTATCAGGCTGCTAGAGAATTCCGGCGTTTTTGGAATTTTTTTTCAAATATTTTACATTTTAGGAGTGGGGACGAGTTTCCAATGTTAATTCAACGTAGACTGATCCCCCTCTTTTTGACCATCTCAATTTAAAAAAAATCTTTTTCGGTGTACGATTACCTATCATGTCAATAGAGAATTCCGGGGGTTTTGGAAAGAAATTTGTCAAAATTGTGATTTTAAGGCGGGGGATCAGTTTTCAATGTAAATTCAACGTGGACTGATCCCCCTCTTTTTAACCATCTCAAATTTTAAAAATTATTCCTCTGCTTACAATTACCTATCATGTCGCGAGAGAATTCCGGCGTTTTTGGAAAGAAATTTTTTTAAAAATGAGATTTTAAGACGTAAAATGTTGTGAGAAACGAACTATGGTAAAAGACGAACAAGACTGATCCCCCGTCTTAAAATCTCAATTTTATAAAATTTCTTTCCAAAAACGCCGGAATTCTCTCGTGACATGATAGGTAATTGTAAGCAGAAGAAGAATTTTAAAAAATTGAGATGGTTAAAAAGAGGGGGATCAGTCCACGTTGAATTTACATTGAAAACTGATCCCCGGTCTTAAAATCACAATTTAAAAAAAATTATTTCCAAAACCCCCGGAATTCTCTATTAACATGATAGGGAATCGTACACCGAGAAAGATTTTAAAAAAAATTGAGATGGTCAAAAGGAGGGGGATCAGTCTACGTTGAATTAACATTGGAAACTGATCCCCCCTCCTAAAATGTAAAATATTTGAAAAAATATTCCAAAAACGCCGGAATTCTCTAGCAGCCTGATAGATAAGTGTACACTGAAAAAAGAAAAGAAAAATGGTCAGTAAGAAGTTGTGAAAAACGGACAGTGGTTAAAGACGAACATGTGCCAAAAAATTTTTCAAGAACTTTTGTTACTATTTAAAGGACGGTTTGTTTGCTTGTAAGCAACGAGGCAATTCGTGGCAACCCCACAACTATAAGCATAAACGAGCCGCCACAACCGGGAAATATTTAATCGTTTTTTCCTTTCACGTCATTTTCGTGTACTTTTGTTTTTTTACTTCGAGTTGCCTAAACCGCCCTACCCCCCCTTCCGCCATTACGTCGGATAGAAAAATCCGACATGTTTATCCATTTTTCTTCATCGCTATTTTTTAAAACCATTTATATCAATTGTCAGCGACCATCGTCTCTATACCTTAGCCAATCCAAGAGCCACGCTACAATCTCATCCCGCCGTAGTTATTTTATCCTTTTAATTTGTCATATAAGGAGAGGTATATAAGTTCAACAATGGCGTTTGAATCGAACTGGACGTTTTCGGTCGTCGGGTATTCACATTTTTATTGCATATTGAACCAATTAATGGGGGAGGTGTTTCTGGACACAACCTTCGATTGACAGGAAATCAGTGGCATAATTAACATAGTTCGCTACGCCCACTTTCTCCCTTCATCAACGAACCTACCATTCACTACACTTGGTCACCTCTTTCCTCCCCTCCTCTTCCCTCTACCTGGCGTTGTCCGTGTCATTACCCCCCCCCCCTCATCCGTATGACATGTCACCTTTGCTCTCCATTCACTCCTTCTCTTTCTCTTTCTATCTCGCTTTCTGCTTCCACGCCTCGTCTCGCTATGCTTTTCTATTGTTTCCCAAGCGTCACGGACAAGTTTAAAAAATTATTCAAAAAATAATTTAAAAATAAAACAAAACAACAACAAAAAAAAGTATCAAACTTTGAAAAAATCGCGAGTTATGTTTTCCATGTCTGAAAACGGAAGACGAATAAAAAACGTATCCAAAATTTACATCTTTCATTGCTAATTTAAAAAAAAGGAAGAGAAAATAATATCTACCCGGCTAATTGTTTGCAGTTAAAGGAGATTTAAAAAAAAAAGTAATTAAATAACAAAAAAACAACAACAGGATAACATAGTCTTAAAGGATTTGTTTTGTCGCCCTTTTAAACCTTCCTTTGACGGAAACGACCTTGCATTCGGCTTTTTATAAATTTCTGACCCGTTCAAATGTGTGCAACTGCCATTTCCCGAAAATTCGCGAAGAATTTTAACCGGGGAGACCAAAGACGCTACCAATTCCAAAGATTGGACGACAAAGAAGGTAGGAGGCTTTTCAAACGGCCGATTCTGATTGGTTGATTTATTCTGGCTTTTCTTTTTCTTTTTCTTCCTTTTTAAAAAAAATTTGAATAGAAAACGAAAAAAAAAACAAAAAACATTTTTCTGAATTTGTTTAGATGACGATTGATAAGTTGTATTATTTAAATTATTCGGACTACTATTCTCATCTTGGTTGTTATTTTTTTCACAGCGTTTCGCTCGATGCAATCTTCGATCTTCTTAAGATTCTTTTTTTTAAAAACTTCAGACTATTTCTGTTGGACTCGGGAACTCACACGGAGTCTCGAACAGAACATCTTATTTAGTTCATGGGGGCGGATTCCGTCAGCCATGACCGAATAGAAGTGCCAATTAATTAAATTGTTATTCTTAATTATTTTCACCTGTAGTAAGGAC
>OY744551.1:15829095-15841595 GCA_963556195.1 Sepiola atlantica | reverse complement strand
CAATGAGTTCTTACAACTCTGCAATACTCATGTGATCAGATAGTTTATGATCAATAATGAAACACATGATGCTGTTTTGAAAGTTTCTACTTTCTGATGTAATTCTAGTCTAGTTGATAGATACTGCTGCTATTAATGATAAAATCATAAATATTTAGTGATTTTAAACTACCAGTAAAACCAAAATCTATAGATCATAATAACGAATTTAGGTTTAAAAAAAAAATGGCGCCGGAAAAAGAGAAATGAATCTTTAGTTTTCTCACTCTTTTCAAACAATTACGGGGAAAACATTTGAGAAAAAATAGCTAGAAAGATGTAATGGTGTAATGTACGCTCCCCTCCCCCAAACAATGTATGCACTTTTGCGACAATATATGCACACATTATATGCTTTTTTTAACGGTAATCCGACAATTAATAAACAAACAAACTCTATAACTAAATATTTAGAAATTAAAAAAGAATCGGAATCGCTAATTGTATCGGACTCGGGAATTGCAAACAGCATCAGTAAATGTATCTAAACCGGGAAAAATATTGGAATCGACCCATCAATAAATATTATACAACAGTATAATTTCGTACCAGCAAAGGATTAGTCTTTGGTAATAACCCCCCCCCCCCCAAGGGGCTGACTTGACAACATCAGCCCCTTTTTTGTCGAGAGGAGTTATGATCCGGGTCGTTCCTAAGGAGGTGCATCGTCCCAGGCATTACCTTTTTTTTTTTTGATGGGTGATGGTTTATTGTCGATCGTCTGAGGCGCCCGTACCGGAGAATATGGACGGGCCCGTTCTAGGCTATTTTTATATACAACCTCGGGGGAGCTGGCTTTCCACATCTCCCGGCCTTGTGCGATATCTTTCTGTAGTAGGAAGCACTTAAATAATCAGATAGGGTTATGGAATCATGGCTTTGTCTGGTACAAGGCCATGCTGACTCAAAATGGGAGTTGTCAAGATACGACAATGTACGATGACCATGACCTTTTGGCTAGGAGCAAAGTGTAGTATCTGTTCTAATACTGCACTTCGTCTTTTATGTCCTTGGTGGTGAAGGAGAGATCCTTCTAGATGAAGGCAATTACATTTTTTTCCCCAATCCAGAGTATCCCTTTTTGGGGAGTTGGATTTTCCCCACATTAAAAACCGCCCTTGTATCTAACTTTACCTTCGTGGGGAGGCAAGTGAATAAGGACAATGTAAGATGATAGTTAGCCAATAGTTGCTCTAGTAGTCAGTGTAAATATAAGGATAGTCGTACTAAACACCCTTACCCGTCACGACCACATCCACAAAATATGTCCGACCTTTAAAATTAGCACATTTTTCTGCAATGGGTCGAGTTAAACGAAGTTTTTGGCGGGATTTTCACTGCGCATGCGTTGAATGCAAAGTGATATTTGCTTGAGAGAAAAGTTTGCAAAAACATCAGTTGGGAGGAGAGAGTGGGGCCGGTTGGATTGAGGAAATGGAGGCTGGGAGATTGGTGTTGGGGAGATGCGTGATGGGATGGTTAGTTAATGGGAGTGTCGGTCGATGACTCAAAAAACATGGCTGCAACAGAATTTGCCACAAATTGTTACGAATAATTTCCGCCCCCCCCACCCCACCCCGCATCGCAAAGCCTCCATTTCAATTGCAAGGTTATTGAGGAATGTGAATTATTTATGCGTTTGTAATGATCACGTGGTTCCAGTTTTTTTTGGCGCGAAACTTAAAATAAGAGGAAGTAAGAATGAAAAAAAAAATTTATCGTCATTATTTTCTACCATTCTCTTTGGGAATTTTTAGATGAGGATTGAGTAAACGTGTAGTTTCCTGACCCATGTCATTTTACCGGAAAGGCGTTATGCAGTGGCTCAAAAATTGTATTTCAAAAAGATTATGACATGCTGAACGCATTGGCGTTAAAGTCAATTTAGTATGATACATGAAATAGCAACAAAAACAACACTTTTTAAATTAATGAATTAGCCGGTGCACTGGCATATTTCCAAGATGGACGCATATAAAGCAAGTCGATATAAAACTTGGAACGAATAATAGTTAAGACGAACAAAAGTAAAATCTTTTAGTGAGTTGTATGAAAATAATTTATTTAAAAACAATTAAAATATTTATACAAATATTTGTTTCACAACATAATTCTTTTGTTTAAAATAAATTACTTTTATATAAACCAATAAAAGACTTTATTTCTTTTCGTCTTAAATATTACTCGTTCCAAGTTTTATATCGACTAGAAATATGTCAGCGTGTCGGCTAATTTATAATTTAAAAAGTGTTTTTAAAATTCTTATTTCATACGTAATACAAGTGGTGATTCTTTAGTAAATAAAAATACTAAATTGATTTTAACACCGGTACGTTCAGCATGTCATAATCTTTTTTTAATACAGTTTCTGAGCTATTGCATATCGTCTTTCCGATAAAATTACATGGGTTGGGAAACTACACGTTAACCGAGGATTGATATTATTTGGATTATTCGGACTACTGTTCTCATCTTGAGTGTTATTCTCACAATGTTTTGGTCGATGTAACCTTCGATCTTCGTCAGTTGCATTTTGTCAAAAATACAAAAAAAAAAACAAGAATAAGTACTAGAATTGTTCACGTAGACCCATGGCACAACGGATAAAGTGCTAAGTTATAATCAGTTCTAAGTGACAGGCTTCTTGAGGTTGAAGTACGGGCGATACTAAGAATACAATTAGTATTTATAAAAAAGACTTCTCACCGGTCATATCCGGTTGAAACGAGAACAAACTAATTAAATGAAAAATTCCATTCAAAATTCAGTACGGGGATTCCCGAGTTCGAAATGACGCGTTTGAAGAAGGTCGGAGATTACATCGGCCAAAATGTTAAGAGGATAACATCGAATAATCGCAAACATTGTATACATTATTATATTTAAAATTATTTTCGACTCGCACACGGGTAACGAAGGGAGAATACCGCTATATATATATATATATATATATATATATATATATATATATATATATATATATATATATATATAAAAATATAAATATATATATATATATACATACATATATATATATACATACATATATATATATGTATATAAACATATATATACATATATATATGTATATACACATATATATATACATATATATATATATATATATGTATATATACACATATATATATGTATATATATACATATATATACATTTATATATGTATATATATACATATATATATGTATATATATACATATATATGTATATATATGTATATACATATATATACATATATATACATATATATATGTATATGTATATACATATATATATACATATATATATGTATATATATATACATATATATACATATATAAATGTATATATATGTATATATATACGTATATATATATACATATATATACATATATACATATATATATACATATATACATATATATATATGTATATATATATATATATATATATATATATATATGTGTGTGTGTGTGGTTGTGTATTTTTTATTTTGTAACACAAAGTACTTATAATAGCTCAATAGTTTAGAGCTATGCTATATTTAGTATTTTTATGTAGTTCAATACCACATCATAATCACAAAGGACAGATTCACGTCATTTTTTTACAACTTATGTTTTTATTTTGCAGACAATTGTTTCCGCTAAATCATACAGAATATTAATTTTGATTTGTCAGAAAGTGTCCAGACTTCGGCATGGTTGTTGCTCTGCTTGCTCACGTCAACAACCATGCCGAAGTCTGGACACATTCTGACAAATCATTTTGATTTTTCTATATTTCTTTCTTCATCCTGAGGAAGTCTTTCAATAAAGACGAAACGTTGATGAATACATAAATCACACTTTTTCCTTTCCTTTTTAATTATACACACACACACACACACACACACATATATATATATATATATATATATATATATATATATATATATGTGTGTGTGTGTGTGTGTGTGTGTGTGCATATGTGTGAGTGAGCCATATTTTTTGTTCATACATACCACAGTTGGGTATCGCGACCCTCTCTCTCTCGCGCTCTCTCTCGCGCTCTCTCTCTCTCGCGCTCTCTCTCGCGCTCTCTCTCGCGCTCTCTCTCTCATTGCTATTCTCCTTTTCTTTGCAATTATTTCTCTCACTCTCTCTTTCTTTCTCTCTCACGCACATATTTCTTCTCTTTATGAAGTAAGCCTTGTACTTATCAATTGACTCCTTTACCCCCCCCCCTCTCCTGAACCCCCTTCCCTTCAACCCAATCTGCTAAGAGGTCGCACCTCCAATTTCCTTACTGTCGCTGACTGAATTTCTGCAATTTTCAAGTTCCCGCTCAAAAACAAATGACATTACGTCATTCTACGTTTTTCCTTTCTGACCCGATTTCGCGACACCATTCCATCCCCCCTTCTATCCCATCTTTCGGCGTCGCAAAAAAACGGAAACTCTAGAAATAAATGATTTCTTTGTTTTCTATTTCGCGCCAAAACTAGATAATTTGGCAGAGAGAAAAAAGAAAAAAATTTCTAGAAAACTAATTTTTTCATTTTTTAATTTAAACATAAGTTTACTGTCTCCATACCAATCAATCTGATAACCGAGACACTGCCGTGGCAAAACCAGATTTTTTTTTTGTCAGGATGAAATTTTGTCCAGCTTTGTCCTAGGAAGAGCACCCTCCCAAGCAGTACCTTCTACTTCGGCAGAGGGGGTTGATTATTGCGGATCGCCTGAGGCGTCCCTACCAGATCCATTCATACCAAGCAATCCGACAACCTAGACACTGCCGTGGCAGCACCAGACACTTTTTTTTGTAAGGATGAGGTATGAGCCAGCTCGGTCATAGGAGATACACGCTCCCAGGCAGTACCTCCTCTTCGAGAGTGAGCTTTACGCTGTAAAGTAGGCTAATTATCGACATAAAAATAAATAGGAGATATGTAATAATAGCAAAAAAGAGGAAATCTTTGATAAATGGTATATTAATTCGATCATGGAATTCATATACATGCTACCGCTCTGTTTGTCTGACAGCTAATTCCTAAGAAAGACGCAACTATTCTTTTAGCGTGCGTAGGGGAGGTAGGCGGTTTTTATCTACCTCCCACAAGGTAAAATGTGACACAAGGTCGGAAAGTGGGGATTGATAAGTCAGCACTCTAGAGGAAGAGCACTTATGACCGTCAAAAAATGCCTGGGCAGCTCCGTCGGCATTCCCCGTCGGCACCTCAGGCGATTAGCAATAAACTAACCCCTTCTCAAAGAGTGATAAGGCAAAACCTGGGAGGGTGGACATCCTAGAACTGCACAGGACAGACCATAGACCGGCGTAAATCAAGCCCCGAATGCTAAGACAATACCGGTCTATGGGGTGTAGTATCCATCGGAACAGATACTACACTTTGATCTTGGCCAAAAGGCCGATATATAGTTGTTATTTATCTACCTCCCACAAGGTAAGATGTGACACAAGGTCGGGAAAGTGGGATTAGATAAGCCAGCGCTCGAGAGGTGAGCACTCTGGCCATTTAAAAATTGCCTGGGCAGCCCCGTCGGCATTCCCCGGTAGGGGCGCCTCAGACAGTAAGCAATAAACTTACTCCTCCCCAAAGAGGGGAGGCGGAGCCTGGGAGGGTTGACCTCCTAGAACTGCACAGGACAGACCCATAGACCGGCGTAAATCAAGCCCCGAAGGCCAAGACAATATCGGTCTATGGGGTGTAGTATCCATCGGAACAGATACTACACTTTGATCTTGGCCAAAAGGCAGGCCGATATATATATATAATCTTATACAACACTTAGCTTATTACTTATCGCCCGAGGCACACCTACCGGGTCCGTTCTTAGCTATTTTTGCACCCAATCAAAGTGCAACCCTTTCTTTTTATTTGAGAAATTTAAAACAAACTTTCTTTTTCTTTTTTGAGGGGTTAAACTTTTAAAACCCTAACATAACTCTAACCCTAACTTAACCCTTCGTATGTTTAGTGTCGTCGACCTATTTAAAAAAAAAATTACAGTCGAGTCACCGCTTATCAAAGCCCACATGCCACTCGAGTACAAGAGTTATTGAGTTCGGCGGGTAGACGGTGAAACATTAGTAACGCTGGTTGAAACTGGTCAGAAAGTTACTATTTAAGAGGGCGGCTCAACAAAAATGTGTTTACATTGGACTGGAAAACGACCATGTCGTAATCGACTGGGAAGCAGCCCCGTGGTATTATGTTCCACAGACGGATAGTTCTAGGAAATAAACTTTGCTCATGGAAGTTATACTTAGTTCTAGGTACACAGAAGGAGAAAGGGAAATTATTGACAGTGGTTGTTGAAGTTCAGTCGAGCACCTGCCATGAAAATAACGATAGAGTAGAGAAAGACTAACAACGTCTCTTCTGTGAGAACGAGGCTGTAGAGTAGAGAAGAGGCCATCGCCCACTAGATTTCGCAGTCGGTTTTGTATCTTGCAAAGGCAGAAAAGTGTGCCCTAAGCGGCACCTCCCGAGATGTGGCAACAGTACTCCATCTGAGGATGTATTTGGCTCTTATACAGCTAGAGGATTGCGTCAGGAGTAAGATACCTCCTGGAGCCGTAGAATGATCCAACCATTTTTTCAGCGACCGTGGCAACGGATTTGATGTAAGTCTTCTATTTCAGGTCTAGGGTGAAGGTCATTCCCAGAAGGTAAGAGCCATTCATTTTAATTGGGACAAAGTGACGATCAGAGCGTTGGTGGTGAAAAGAGTGAAGCTTGGTTCTAGACGAATTAAAAGTAACCAGCCACCTTTTCCCCATTGGACGACGTGCCCCAGGTCAAAAGAGAGAGAATCAAAAGATCTTAATCATTAATGCTCTTCGAAGTGTTGCCGTAGATGGTTGTGTCATCTGCATAAATGTCGACCAATGATCTTAGAATGTGATTTGGGAGATCGCTGATGAAGATCAGGAAGAGAGTTGAACCTAAAATAGATCCTTGAGGCACACCAGCATTGATACTATTAACTTCACACTTCTGCCCATCAACTACAACTTTTATGAACCCATTGGAGAGAAAGGATTTGATGGGTGAGAAGACATTTCCAGATAGTCCATCGCTAGAAATCTTGTGAAGTACATATTTATGCCAAACCCTATCAAAGGTCTTTGATATGTCGAGAGCTATTTCTCTAGAAACGAAGCCCACGGCAATAGATTCACTGATCCTGTGCGATATTACAGTCAGCACATCAGCTGTTGATCTTGCAGGACAAAATCCATATTGCTTGTGACTGAATAGGCTGTTTTTGCTAAGGTGATTGACAACTTCTTGATTCTTCACAGATTCAAGCAACTTATTCATGACGCACAGGAGACTGATGATTTTTTTCGCAGCTTTCAAATCGTAAACTTCTTCGGCCATTTCCGGGACTGACTCGAGATTCTAAACCGATACTCGGAAGTGACTACGTAACTACTAACATTATCTGGGTACCTATTCATTGCAAATATCTAAACTATTAATTTGGTAAAAAAGAAAACATAGTTTTAAAAAAGTGAACAAAAATGGTTACCCGCACTTTTTGATCTTGTGCCAGATTTTACTGCATTGGGAAACGGTAAAACTAGTAGCACCATTACACATTCGTTAACTTGATTAAAAACATGGTGCCAATATATTAATTAATAGCATGGTGCCAATATAGTAATTAATAGCATGGTGCCAATATAGTAGTTAATAGCATGGTGCCAATATAGTAATTAATAGCATGGTGCCAATATAGTAATTAATAGCATGGTGCCAATATAGTAATTAATAGCATGGTGCCAATATAGCAATTAATAGCATGGTGCCAATATAGTAATTAATAGCATGCTGCCAATATATATTCTGTAATAGCATGGTGCCAATATCGTAATTACACATTTATTCGTCTGAAAATATGTCTAGGTTTCTTTAGGTCATTACATATTGGTTAACTTGTTAATATTCTGCCGCCAACATTTCAAAGCTTCATTTCAAGTCAGTCTTGATTTTCTAATTTAAGCCGAATAATGTGACCGAATTACGAAACAAGTCCGTATTTATTTGCCTCCCCACGAGGGCAAAGTTAGACACACGGTCGGTTTTTAATGTATGGCTAATCCAGCTCCTCCCATAGAGCCGCTCTGAATTGGGATAAAACTAAAAATTGCTTGTTTAGAAAGATTTTTATACGTGACACAATGTCGGAATGTGTGAGTGTGGAGGCAGTACTCTTGAAGGCAGGCTCTGGCTTTGCCAAAATAGCCATGAAAAGACCGATAGGGCGCCTTAGGCGATCGGCAATAAACCTAACACCTCCTCACAGAGAAAAGTTAGTCGCCTGGAAGGGACCAGATCAAAATATGGCTGACGAATGCCAGAGAGAGGTTTATAATTAAAACTCTAGAAAACCCAGAGTTTTTCATTTGGGTCTGCTACCCCAGCTTGAAACCTAAGATACCATATTGATCTGAACTTTTGTAACATTGTTAATATTATGCCGCCAACATTTCAGAACTTTATACCGAATTACGAAACATTTCCTTATTTACTTGTCTCCCCACAAGGGCAAAGTTAGACACACATTCGGTTTCTAATGTGAGGAAAATACAGCTTCCCCAAAAAGGGGAACTCTGGATTGTGACAAAAATAACAATTGCCTCAGTCAAGAAAGATTTCAGGTGAACTTATTTTACTTGTCCCCGTTACAAAAAGCAGATAAAACTAGATGTTAAAAAATGATAGCTCTTTCGGAGCTAACCGCTTCAAGTTAGCTTTAATTTTTAAATAGTCCCATTTTAAGGCGACGGTACTCCATTAATAGTCACTATTTACCCTATTTACTTGCCTCCCCACGAGGGCAGAGTTAGACACACGGTCAGTTTTTTTAATGTGAAGAAGATCCAGCGCCGCCCCAAAAGTGTACCTTGGATTGGAACAAAAATAAAGATTGCTTCAGTCAAGAAATGTTTCTCCTTCACTGAGCGAGCACAGAAAAAATTAAGTGTAGCATCAAGACAGATCTTACACTTTGATCTTAACAAAAAGGAAAGCTGTTGTTGCTAACTATGGGGCATTGTTTCTATATACTTTTATATAATTTTGGGTTCATTATCAAGAATTTCGACGACACATGTTTACTTTATTGCATCTTGTAGACAAGTGCAATGATGCATGGGTGCTTATATAATAAAAAGCCGAAAAAAAGTTTTTTTTTGTCTTTTAGTGTTGGAGAGGTAAATAAGGGGCAGGTAACTCTTACCACGAATTTTAAACACGATTTTCCAGTAATCAAAACTGATGGCTTTAATTGGTGTTGCACATGTGGCTACTGTGCAAGGAGAACGTCGATTAGACATAAAAGGGTTAGGGTTAGGGGTTAGGGTTAGGGTTTAGGGTTAGGGTTAGGGTTAGGGTTAGAAAAATATTGTTCGAAAGCTAGAGCTGTTGTGAAGAGTTACCTGCCCCGTATTTACCTCTCCAACACTAAAAGACAAAAAAACTTTTTTCGGCTTTTTATTATACAAGCAGAGATGCATGTTTAGTGAAGTGTATAGTTGCAATGCACGAAGACGACAGACCTGCAATGGGAGAAATATTTAGAAGAAAGAGAGACTACACACAAAATGGCTGGCGTATTTGAAATAGTAATGTCCTTTTAGATACGAGGTTCTATCCTGTGATTATGACTCATTTGAGATTTTCCAAAACTAATGTTCATAACAGATGGTCTACCTCATGGTTAGTCTTTCTCTTTTGAGGGGCTAAAAGTTTTTAAAAAACTAACCTAACCATAAAACTACCCTAACCCTTCGCATGCTTAGTGTTGTCTGCCTATTTACATTTTTTTCGCGGCTTTCAAACCGTAAACTTCTTAATTTCCTGAACTGATTCGAGATTATCCGTAGATACTCAAGAGTAACTACGTAACTTCTAAAATTATCTGGATGCCTATTCATTACAAGTACCTAAAATATTAATTTGGTAAAAAACAAACAAACAACATATTTAAAAATAAGTGAAAAAAATGGTTATCCACAGCTTCTGATCTTGCGTCACATCTTGCTGTCTTAGGAAGCAAATTAGTAAAACTACAAGCAGCGTCATTACATATTCGTTAACTTGATTAATAACAGGACGTTAATATCGTAATTGCAAATTTATTCGTCTAAAATATGTCTAGATTTCTTTAGGTTAGGTCACTGCTTATTGGTTAACTTGTTAATATTATGCTGCCAACATTTCAAAACTTGATTTCAAGTCCGTCTAGATTTTCTCCTGTCATTTTTTATGTTCATAGATTGACACCTGATAATCTCCAGTAGTCACACGGTGTGGTCCAAGTGATATATATATATATATATATATATATATATATATATATATATATATATATATATACTAATGATAATAGAATTAACGATAAGTGAAGTATCGTAAAGTGATCTATCGCGATAAAGTAAAGCTCAATACGTTGAGTAGAGCAATCAATTTTAAAGAAGGAAAGATGAAGATAAAAAATTGCATAAAATTACATAAAATTATACAAATTTTATTACATCGAAAGTTCAGATGCAAGGAGTTACATTAATCCTTACACCATGGTTTTTCAAAGATAAATACCACATTACCAAATGTTACCCTCTGACAAGAAGAGTATTATCTTTGAAAAACCATGGTTTAAGGATTAATGTAACTCCTTGCATCTGAACTATCGATGTAATATAATTTGTATAATTTTATGTAATTTTATGCAATTTTTTATCTTCATCTTTCCTTCTTTATAATATATATATATATATATATATATATATGATAATTTTATTTACACAGACATGTACAAAATCTGCGACACTGGCATGTCGATGTTATCGATCAACAGTTACTATAAACTGAGATCTCATCAGGCAGAGTTAGAATCCGATCTTAACCTCAGATCATATTTGGAGAGAATGAAGTGGAGGGGTAGATAAAGAGAAGAAGAAGGAAAGAAATTTAGCATTTCAAAAATTAAAGCCGTTAAAAAATTAAAATTAAAAATTAAAAATTAAAAAATCTAAAAATCTAAGATCTAGAATCTGAAACAGACAGGGCAAATAAATAAATAAATTAATAAATAAATAAAATCTCACAAAAAACATTAGCATTGAAGATATAGGCCTATATAGGGATGACGGATTACTAATAGTAAAGAACTCAAATGGACAAAAATGTGAAAGAGTAAAAAAAATTATCCTTAGAGAAATGAAAAGATTAGATCTCAAAGTAGAAATAACATCTAACATTAAAATAGTTAATTTTCTAGACGTAACATTCAACTTAGATAAAGAAACTTATGAACCGTATACTAAAGACAATGCCAACCCGATCTATGTCCACCCACTCTCTAACCACCCAAAAACCATTATTAAACACATCCCCAGATCAATCGAAAAAAGAATTAGTGATAACTCCTCTAATGAAGAAATTTTTAACAAACACAAGGACTTTTACAATAAAGCGTTAAAGCAAAGTGGATACAAAAACACCCAAATTAAATTCACCAAACCTACACCTCCCAACAACAGACGCAAAAATAGGGGTAGAAAAAGTATCTGGTTCACACCCCCATATAACAACATGGTTAAAACCAAACTCGGTAAAAGATTCTTAGACTTAATCAATCTACACTTCCCTCCCAACAATATACTGCACAAAATCTTTAATAAAAACACCCTCAAATTAAGCTATAGCTGTGGTGAAAATTTAGAAAAAATAATAAAAAAACATAACAACAAAATTCTAAATGAAAAAACTACCGCAACTAAAACAGCAAATACCAAGGCCTGTAACTGCACAAACAAAAAAGAATGCCCATTACAACATAATTGCCAAATAACCCAATCAGTATATCAAGCAACCATCTCTACTAAAGAAAACCCAACCCTGAAAAAATTCTACATAGGTATGGCTGGTAATACCTTCAAAGAAAGATATACTGGACATAAGTGTTCTTTTAATAACCCTACATATCAAAAAAGAACCTCACTTTCTATATATTACTGGGAACTATACAACAATAACCTATCACCAACAGTAACTTGGAACACAATTAGAAGAACTAGCACCTGTGGTTCCCTAAACTCACCTTGCTACCTTTGCCTAACAGAAAAACTTGAAATAATTAAATTCAGCGATAGGGGCAAACTTCTAAACAAAAAACAAGAAACATCAATTAACTGTAGGCATAATAGATTACACCTTCTTAGTAATCCACTCATAACCCCTTAGGCTGTTATCATATATATAAAAAAAAAAAAATAAAATAAAAAATAAAATAAAATAAAAAAAACACCTCCCCACCAACTGAAAATTTTGTCAACACAACTATCATCTTATACCTTTTATTAATTATTATTATTTTTATCTCTATTAGTAGTAGCATTTTTGTTTGTAGCATTATTTGTAGTAGTACTGTAAGCGGTAGTA
>OY744551.1:15791595-15826595 GCA_963556195.1 Sepiola atlantica | reverse complement strand
TATTATTATTATTATTATTATTATTCCTCCTCCTCCTCCTCCTCCTCCTCCTGTTACATTTAACGAATATACTTATTTATTCAAATTAACTCCAGACAAATTATAAAGACAATATAAACCCAAAATCGCGACACATTTTATCACCGCCCCAGTTTGCACGCACGCATACTACAGTTCACTTGGAAAAATACATTTATAAACTCGACGGTTTTTTGACACCTAATTCGTGCATGTCTACCACCCCCTCCTTCCCTCCCGATCTAAATCAACAGACGCCCTCTCTCTCTCCCCTTCTTTTTCTTTTTCTTTTTTCCTCTATGTGTCTCTCCCCTCATCATTATTTGTTCCTCTTTCCACCCTATATTTTTATTTTTTTATTTATTTATTTATTTTTATTTTTTTATTATTTTTTTTTATTTATTTATTTATTTATTTATTTATTTATTTGCCCTGTCTGTTTCAGATTCTAGATCTTAGATTTTTAGATTTTTTAATTTTTAATTTTTAATTTTAATTTTTTAACGGCTTTAATTTTTGAAATGCTAAATTTCTTTCCTTCTTCTTCTCTTTATCTACCCCTCCACTTCATTCTCTCCAAATATGATCTGAGGTTAAGATCGGATTCTAACTCTGCCTGATGAGATCTCAGTTTATAGTAACTGTTGATCGATAACATCGACATGCCAGTGTCGCAGATTTTGTACATGTCTGTGTAAATAAAATTATCATATATAAAGCTCTATTTTGATATTGAGCACTTTTTATAAACCCGGTTAAAATTCTCTGGATTACCACCCTGTGGATATTTTTCACCTGGATTATTACCATTATTACCATTATTATATATATATATATATATATATATATATATATATATATATATATATATATATATATATATATCAGCAGATAGGCAAAGGGTTTCAGTTGTTTTTCTGAGGTTCTCGGAAATATATGGGCCCGAAACTAATGTCTGTGTTCGGTTTGACTTATGTTTTGATTTGATCAGGCTTACAGTTCTGATTACAAGTCTGTCGTTCGGTGGAGAAGTATTATTGCAGCCTCTTAAAGTATTATTGCAACCTCTTAAAAAGAAACCTCGCTATTTGTTTTAAACTGGAGTTGTAGTTTTGTTGCAAAATTGACAGAGACCATACGATTTGCACTGCGACTAGTGTCGGGACTGGAGCACCGAATTGAGACGATGGCAACAAATAGACGATCATGGTCGGTGCAGTGAATACACACAGACGCATGTTCACGCAAGCATATCTACTGGAGCCTCTGTCTGACGGCTATGTTTAAGTTTGAGACATAATTGTCGTCGGTTTGTCCAACTTAAGTTTAAAATAGCATTTTCGTCGGTCTCTCACTTTGGAATTGTAAAATATTAAAGGTACGGCAGACAATTTTTATTTGGTGATTTAAATTTGCAATGGAAACGTTAAAACGTAAACAGGAAATACACGTCAGACAGAAGTGTGTGAGGAGATTTTCTAGACCCTGATACTCTTTATGTGTTCACAGCCGTAGAAAGCCATTGAAGTGGTCACACAATTTTATAAATATAAAGGATTTAACTTCAATTTCAAAGAAGATTGAAATATAAATGAATAACGGTGCACCTAAAAGAAGTCTGTTACTAAAAATCGTACGGTTGTTAATAAGTAGTGGTATCCGTAGATCTTTATTCGCGGGGGAAAAAGAACTCAAAATTCAGACGAAGAAAACAAGTGGACGATCACGACCTGCGCAGTGAACGCACACGGACACACGTTCAAAATCTCGACATATTTGAACATTTATTATTCCGCCTTTAAAGTCTTTGGTTTTTGTTGACGATGGAAAGTTTGGATATTTTATATCCATTTTATCATTTTAACTTAACACGTGGCAACCGTTGTTGGTATTGTATCATCGTTCTTTTGACAAATATAGAATGACTTCGCCCCTTAATACAACCGATCGAATTGTTAATAAAATTCACAATCCTTTCTGCAATCTTACCATCTTTGGTACAAAAAAACTTTAATCTATGTTTGACTTGTCTACCAAGTTTCAGTCATGTTTAGTAATGCGGTATTATAAAATAAACAATACCACATTAGAAAACAGTGGCCATAAGAACACTAGGATTTAGTATAATGATCATAAATAATAGAAATATTAGAACAAGGAATAGAAGCCGAAATACTATTTGGTTAACTCACCCATTTAAGGTACAAGTTAAATCTTAAATAGGTCACACATTCCTCAACCGTTTAAATGTACATTTCCCTACTAATAATCCACTGCATAAAATATTTAATAGAAATACTATAAAACTTAGTTATAGTTACACAAACAATCAAGAAAAAAATAATTAAAAGCCATAACATATTCTAAATCAGCGACTACAAGACGCCCAGATTTTCCGAGAAGTCCATACGGACGTTTAAAAAATGGATTGCTTTATAAAAGAGGAATATGTGATATTCTAATGTATACGTTTGGGTAGCGACGCACGTATTGGTGCCTTTTCTCCGAAACGGGCGCCGCCATATTGAACATGTATTTTCTTGAAAACACACGAGTGTCGGAAGAAAACGGGAACAAAGACAATGATGAAGAAACGGTAATAACACATATACTTATTTATCCATTTATTTATCTATCACAAAGAAAAACGTAAGAGAGACATATTAAAAGACGAGACATAAAAGGGATCAGATAAAAATATGTCTGACGAAAGACAGAGAGCGGTTTATAATATAAACTTAAGGAAATCAAGACTTTTTCGATTAGGTGCGCCCCTCTTAAAACCTAAGATAGCATGTTCATCTGAACTTCTGCGACATTATAAATAAATATTACGCTCTTATTATTAAATACTCGAGCACTCTATTGGATTTATTTCGACCAAACGTAACGAAGGTATATATATATATATATATATATATATATATATATATATATATATATATATATATATATATATATATATATGAATGACCGGCGGGACAGTTATAAAAGTGGGGGCTCTCCTAAAAAGTGGGGGGGGGGGGCAAGTCAAAAAGTGGGGATGCTTGAGCACCCCCTGCTCCCCCCGGTGCCGCCGTCCATGATATATATATATATATATATATATATATATATATATATATATATATATATGTATGTATTACTATTTCATGTATCCACATACAATTTTATAAGGAGACATCATTTTTTATGTATCAATTTTCAATATTTACTTCAACAGTGCTCGGGGATGAAACACGGGAGCCTCTGTGTAGCTTAATTGCCATAGATATATTTTCATAGCTTACTATATACACACACACATATATATATATATATATATATATATATATATATATATATAGTAAATAATGCAAATATATTCATGTCAATAAAGCTACACAGAGGCGTCCGCGTTTCATACCCGTAAGGAATTGTGAGGCTAAAATCAGCCTGACGGTTCCCTACGGGGATGAAACGCGGAAGCTTCTGTGTAGCTTAATTGCCATAAATATATTTTCATATAACTTGACTTTTCAGAATTAACTTCTGACGTTGAGCTATTTGCTCTTAATGGGAACTTTCGGGCAAAACTAGCCGGATTTTCTCCTAAATCCAGGATGACCAGATAGACGAAACCTGGGTATCCTCGGCGGATACAGTAATGTATAGAATTTAAATGTGTGTGTTGTATCATAGAATTATGATACACATCATGCCGCCAGCGGCTTTGTTGCTGTCGGGTTGAAGTATGGTTCTGCCCACTTTCCCAGGCTTAACCTTCTCTAGGAGAAGAGGTTATTTTATTGCTAATCTCGTGAGACGCCACGTCGGGAGAATGTCGATAGGGCTGCCCAGGCATTTTTGTGGCAAGAATGTTCTTATCTTAGTGCGCTGGCCTCTCAAAACCACACCTGGCCTTGTGTCTAACCTCCTGGCATCGCCCGCCATAAATAACTATATAATTGTATAACAAGATTACAAACAAAAGAAAATATATAGTGATTTTATAGCCAGTGATGGCGGACGGTGTGTATATATATATATATATATATATATATATATATATATATATATATATATATATATATATATATATATATATATATAGTCATTCATAGACCAGACGTTTGTTTCGTCTTTTAAAAACTCATCAGCATGGCTAGACACAGCAACCGCATGCGAACCTTGATTTGCCCCTTGTTATATATATATATATATATATATATATATATATATATATATATATATATATATATATATATATAACCAATTAAGTTTTCTTATAATTTCCTATATAAATCGAAATCTTCGTCCTGAATTTTCGTCTTTTTATTTCTAATCATAAATAATTAATCGTGAACGCCCGAATCTTTACCAATTTTGTAAATAAACCGTTTTTAAATTGTCGCTAAACTTTAATTCCATAGTGTAAATCATCTCGAATCTTGACGCTATACAACTTAAATTTTTAATATATATATAATATAATATAATATAAATATAATATATAATATAAAATCTTCGTCCTACATTTTCGTCTTCTAATTTTTAATCGTAAATAATTAAACGTAGTTTTTAATCGTGAACGCTCGAATATTTCATCATATATTTTTACCCATAAAGCTCACATTCGAAATTTTAAATGAGATGATTTATTTGTTTAAATAGCAAAAAAGAATTCTTTTATATATATTTTTATATTTTTATATTTCTGCATATATTAAAAAATTAATCTTACTTCTGTCACCCCTCCTCGATTATTTTAACATTTACCTCCTTTTTACATAGACCAATCACAAAAGTGAATTTATCTTTTTAAGACGATCAATTTCTCTCATTATTTGTTTTTTTTGACGTGGTTGTCTATACATCTGAGGAGACCTAATTAAAGGGGTCGAAATAAGTTATTATGTGTACAACCTTAATCTGTGTATAGTTTTTCTTTTTATAATTCTATTTTGCTCTGTTTAAATTACATTGAGCTCTGTTATTCAGATTCTCTACACAAAATTGAAATCTACACACTATATATATATATATATATATATATATATATATATATATATATATATATATACCATTTAACAAACTTTTTCCCTCCAAAAATTAAGTTTTGCTTCACAAACCAGCCTTGTTTTACCCGCTAAAAGAGAGCATAATTAGCGGTTTTACATCCATCTTTTTTTCTTTTTTATTTTTCTTAACAAGGTGGGAGTGTCGAACTTGTTCATCGTTGAAGAGGAAAACGAAGAGAAAAGATTCTGGGTCTGGGTGCTTCTCTCTCTCTTTTTTTCTTATCTCCCTCCCCCCTCCCTCACAAATACTAGTTAACCCCCCCCCCCACACTTTCTCTCGTCTTGTTTTTCATCTTCATCTTCTTATCACTCTCGCTTACTCTCCTCCCCTTCGAACCCTCTCTCTCTCTTTGAAAGGTGCCTTTGGCGTCACCGCCCTCTCCTCCCACTACTCCATATTCTTGGGGGTCTCTCCTAGGATGAACGAATTACTCATACAAAACTTATTGTTGGACCGATATCAGACGCAATTTTTGGGCCTGCTTCGTAGAATCACCCTCCCATTTGCCGGTAAGTGGACACAACGGACTAAACAGCCCTTTATTTTATGATGGCCCCGTCGATGGTCTCCGTATGTTTTCCGGGTTATTTTAATTTTAATTTATTTTTAAGGGCCCGACTATAGACCCGATGATACAATACAAAATGGTTCGTCCTAGCAGACTTCTATTTTTAGGCATGTTTCTATTCTTCAGGTTTCTTTTGCAAAAATAGTTTTTCCAATTATTTCTTTCGCGATAACTTTTTATTATTGCGATTTTATTTTTACGCCTCATTTTCTTTTTTGTTTTGTCATACGTTTGTGAAATTATATTTGCTGATCTTTATATTAAAAAAATTGTGTGACCATTTCTCGTGTGTCTATGTCTATCTATGTATGCGTGCGTGTTTCTCGCCTCGACGTGACTCACACATTAATATGTTTTACTGTTAATCGACCATTCATTACAATAGAAAATAACGTAAAGTACTTAAATGAACTTTTTAATAATCCTATTTAAAAAAAAAGTTTTAATCACGAAATTAAATCCACCGGAATGCATTTCATTTTTAAACTTTTGTTATCGTTGAAAAAAAAAAGCGGAATTACTTCGTGCCCCTTCGAAATTTGGAAGCCTTTAGACTCTCGAATAAAAAGTCGTTTAAACTGGCTTTAAAATTCTAAGCAAATCCTTATGTATTAAAAGATTGAAACTTTAAAAAGCTTTTTGAGTACTTCTGCTGTTTCGCAATGCTATGTTAGGCCTCTCTTAAAAATAGCTAAAGAAATCACTTAATTTGAAAATCCCATCTGAAAAATAGCACGGTCCGTAAACTGCAGAAGTACCAGATATTGTTTTATTCTCCATTTACAAACTGATTAATGAAAAAAGCGGTGCTCATGCTGTTTCAGAACGGCAGTAAGATATTCAAAGAAATGTATAAACTTTGTCATGTACTTACGTGGTAGCAAAACAGAAGAATGCCCACCAAAAATTACGCAAATTCATCCAGTATTTATTAAATAAAAAATAAAATATCGATTTCGATCGGTCGTCGCCATATTGTATCTTCGCCGGTTTTATCATTTAGTTATCTCCCTTGCCTAAACTGGTTACAAAATGTCTAACGATACGTAAAATCGTTTTTTTTTCTCTTTTTCTTATCAGTTAATAAATACTTAATGCATTTGAGTCATTTTTTCTGTCCAATCTTATTTTCAGCTAACACCTAAGTATATAACAAAGTTTATACATTTCTTTAAATATTTTCATGTCATTTTGATTATTACCGATTAAGTACTACGTTTTCTTGGTTTAATTTTTAGCAGGGAGTTCAGTTTTATATCTAAGTTCAACGTAAACGGGTTCTCCTATACTTAGTAAATCAACCGATCTTCACCTTAAAATAAATCGTGTACAGACACCTCTTCGGAATTTTAAACAGGGGATCATTTTACGTTAACATTATATAGCGAACTGAATTCCCACTCTAAAAAATTGGACCATTAATTGGAAATGATTGACGAACATGCCTTTTTTATGATGACCTTATCGACCATATATATTTTTTTACTAATGGGTCATCGTTTATCAAGTCCCGACTGCAATTATTAATATATATATATATATATATATATATATATATATATATATATATATATATATATATATTAATAATTATTATTAATATATACATATATTAATAATTATTATTTATATATATATATATATATTAATAATTATTATTAATATATACATATATTAATAATTATTATTAATATATATATATATATATTAATAATTATTATTAATATATACATATATTAATAATTATTATTAATATATACATATATATATTAATAATAATTATTAATATATATATATATATTAATAATAATTATTAATATATATATATATATATATATTAATAATTATTAATATACATATATATATATATTAATTCTTAATATATATATATATTTATAATTATTATTAATATATATATATATATATATATATTAATAATTATTATTAATATATATATATATATTAATAATTATTATTAATATATATATATATATATTAATAATTATTATCAATATATATATATATATATATATATATATATATATATATTAATAATTATTATTAATATATATATATATATATATATATTAATAATTATTATTAATATATATATATATATAATAATTATTAATATATATATATTATTAATTATTATTAATATATATATATATATATATATATATATATATATATATATATACGAGTTCTTATTAGTAATTATTATTCATATTAATAATTATTATTATTCAGTTCCTACAAAATTGAGCCCTTTTGATAGATAATAGTGATTCATGAATTAATCACGTTACAAGATTCTCTCCCTAGGGAGATCGGAACTCTCTTTAACATCACAGTACTTGTATTTACATTGAAAGAATACAAGACGTATTTCTCTTGCATTTCAATGCCTGAATGTCGCGCTGGCCGAATGGTTACAAGACCAGGGTTCATAATACTGGCATCCAGTGTTCGAATTGTCCGACTGGCGATCCGGTTACATAATTCCATACTGACGAGCGTAAAATAAAAACGCGAAACACACACTGAATATATATATATATATATATAATGTATTGATAATTATATATTGGAAAAAAATAATGGCAAAAATGAAAAAAAAAGAAATAAAGTTTTTTTTTTTTGTCGGAAGAATTAACAAGAATTACAGGTATTTGCCGAAATATGAAAATAAAGGAAATTGATGTGAATATGAAACTGATGACTTGGGATTGATTTTTCCGTGTTCATTAAAATGCAACTATAAAGTATATATGATCGTAATCTTGTAATACAACTTCATCGAGCTTGCAATTGCAAATATTTATGAAATTATAAAAAGTAGATGCCTTAATATATATTTTTTATAAGAATTATATATATATATATATATATATATATATATATATATATATATATATATATATATATAATAATTTTTATTTACACAGACATGTACAAAATCTGCGACACTGGCATGTCGATGTTATCGATCAACAGTTACTATAAACTGAGATCTCATCAGGCAGAGTTAGAATCCGATCTTAACCTCAGATAATATTTGGAGGAAAAATATCATATATAAAGCTCTATTTTGATATTGAGCACTTTTTATAAACCCGGTTAAAATTCTCTGGATTACCACCCTGTGGATATTTTTTACCTGTATTATTACCATTATATATATATATATATATATATATATATATATATATATATATATATATATGGGTTCTTACAAAAAATATATATATATGGGTTCTTACAAAAATATATATATATTTAAGTATATACTCTTTATAATATCCGAAAATGTTCCAAATTGCAAGCTCAATGAACTTTGGTCATTGGAATGTAACTATATATATATATATATATATATATATATATATATATATATATATATATATACACACACACATATATATATATACACACACACACACACACATATATATATATATTTATATATATATATATGTGTGTGTGTGTGTGTGTGTGTGTGTCATCCACAGATGGACTGATTCGCTGCAGCACAGCCTTTTCTGTTAGTATTAAACGTATATATGCTCATTCTTCAATCCTCAACCAGTCGAACGTGTGAGGCGCGTGCCGAACATGTTGCTCTACCAACAGCGATCTCTCTTTTCTTCTCCCTTTCCATTTCCGCCATGTTTTTCCCCTCGACGGTAGAATACCCTCCCCGCCACCCGCCCCCGCCCCCCGACATAATTTCGCGTCTTTCTTTATCGCCGCTTATTTGCTCCGTATACATTTTTTTTTTGCTTACGTTTTTTTAAAAAACTCTTCGCCATTTTTACTTATAAAACAAAAGATGAAGTTTCTTCTTAAATACGCGTTGCTTTGTAGAACGGAACATTTCGAAACCGAATCGAAAGAAGAAAGCTGACTTTGTAAATATAGTAAGTGCTCAATATCTGGGGAGGTAGAGCTTTTTAGCAATAATAAATGATAAAGTGTTCTGATGTCAAATTTATTCTCTCTCTCTCTCTCTCTCTCTCTCTCTCTCTCTCTATATATATATATATATATATATATATATATATATATATATATATACAAATTATTTGTTTAAAAACTATACGTAACATATTTTAGAGACGTACCATGGTTTCATTGGCTTGGAAACACCATTACTGCTTAAAAAAGGCAGTTATAATCCACCCCAAATCTTCGACAGCTCACGAAATAAAAACAGTTCGAAAAATGAAACTCTGTTCATTTCAAAAATTTAGGGATGGATTATAAGGGCTTTTTTCTAAACTGTAATGGTCTATCTAATCCAATGAAACCATGGTACCTGTTCGAAATATGTAACGTATAGTTTTGAAATAAATAATATGTATTTTCTGACGATCTAGCAACTTTTTATTTATTTTCAAAATACCCCGACGAACTATATATATATATATATATATATATATATATATATATATATATAATTTCAATTGACATTTAATTAGTTTTATTTTCCATCGATACCTTCGGTTTCACAGTTCATACTAATAGTTGAGCACTCTTTTTTTATTATAAAACGAATATATATATATATATATATATATATATATATATATATATATATATATATATATATATATATAAGTAGATTTCTAGTACCACAAAATGGTAAGATAAATTTCAATGAAATTTTTTTTTTAATCAATGAAACTGAGCGGATGGAAAAAAAAATTGCTAAAATTTCCGCTTAAAGCCTTATCGTCTGACCCTTTTCAGAGAAAACGTCAGAATGATAAATTAAAAAAGTAAGAACATCGGATATATATAATATATATATTTATATATATATATTATATTTATATATATATATATTTATAAATATAACATAATATATATATATATATATATATATATTTATATATATATAATATAATATATATATATAATGAGAAGTGAAGAAGAGAGAGCTCCGCCGACCTAGTAAATAAGTTGTGGTATCTGCGAAAATTCTTCACATATTTTCGCCTAGCTTTATTGCTATATATATATATATATATATGCATACAAATGAACAAATATATGTATATCTATTAATAATGGAGTTTATGTATCTGTCTGTCTGTCTGTCTGAAGCCGAAACTCCAGTATGACTATTTTACTGAAATTAATCTTTTTGAAAATGGAGTTTATGTATCTGTCTGTCTGTCTGTCTGAAGCCGAAACTCCAGTATGACTATTTTACTGAAATTAATCTTTTTGAAATTCTTTATATACTGTCACTAAAAGTCGCTTAGACACCAGATGGGTTTTGCCATTAACATAAGTCATTCCTTTAAACCTTCAATTAAATTCATATTTACAAATATACACTTATAACTGCCATTATCAAATTTACATATGTATTTACAATATTTTCCGATAAGGTTATATTAATAAACATTATTCATACAATTAATTAAAGACATTTTCATCATAACCTGCGTGTTTTCTAAACCATTTAAACTCGATTACTGTTAAAATTGCAAAGTCATTGGGTGTTTAATAAGCTGTGTCCTCCCTCCCTCCGGTAATTAAATATGGCGATCTGATTAAGCAAACAAGTGGCTTTTTAATCAGTAGTGTCCTCCCTCCCTCCGGTAATTATATATGGCGATCTGATTAAGCAGCCGTTTGGCTTTTTAATCAGTAGTGTCCTCCCTCCCTCCGGTAATTAAATATGGCGATCTGATTAAGCAGGCGATTGGCTGTTTAATCAGTACTGCCCGCCCTCCCTCCGGTAATTAAATATGACGATCTGATGAAGCAGCCGATTGGCTGTTTAATTAGTAGTGCCCTCCCTCCCTCCGGTAATTAAATATGGCGATCTGATTAAGCAGCCCATTGGCTGTTTAAGCAGTGGTGTCGTCCTCCCTCCGGTAATTAAATATGGCGATCTGATTAAGCAGCCGATTGGCTGTGTAATCAGTGGTGCCCTCCCTCCCTCCGGTAATTAAATATGGCGATCTGATTAAGCAGCCTAATGGCTGTTTTATCAGTAGTGCCCTCCCTCCCTCCGGAAATTAAATATGGCGATCTGATTAAGCAGGCGATTGGCTGTTTAATCAGTACTGCCCGCCCTCCCTCCGGTAATTAAATATGACGATCTGATGAAGCAGCCGATTGGCTGTTTAATTAGTAGTGCCCTCCCTCCCTCCGGTAATTAAATATGGCGATCTGATTAAGCAGGCGATTGGCTGTTTAATCAGTACTGCCCGCCCTCCCTCCGGTAATTAAATATAACGATCTGATGAAGCAGCCGATTGGCTGTTTAATTAGTAGTGCCCTCCCTCCCTCAGGTAATTAAATATGGCGATCTGATTAAGCAGCCCATTGGCTGTTTAAGCAGTGGTGTCGTCCTCCCTCCGGTAATTAAATATGGCGATCTGATTAAGCAGCCGATTGGCTGTGTAATCAGTGGTGCCCTCCCTCCCTCCGGTAATTAAATATGGCGATCTGATTAAGCAGCCTAATGGCTGTTTTATCAGTAGTGCCCTCCCTCCCTCCGGAAATTAAATATGGCGATCTGATTAAGCAGGCGATTGGCTGTTTAATCAGTACTGCCCGCCCTCCCTCCGGTAATTAAATATGACGATCTGATGAAGCAGCCGATTGGCTGTTTAATTAGTAGTGCCCTCCCTCCCTCCGGTAATTAAATATGGCGATCTGATTAAGCAGCCCATTGGCTGTTTAAGCAGTGGTGTCGTCTTCCCTCCGGTAATTAAATATGGCGATCTGATTAAGCAGCCGATTGGCTGTGTAATCAGTGGTGCCCTCCCTCCCTCCGGTAATTAAATATGGCGATCTGATTAAGCAGCCTAATGGCTGTTTTATCAGTAGTGCCCTCCCTCCCTCCGGAAATTAAATATGGCGATCTGATTAAGCAGGCGATTGGCTGTTTAATCAGTGGTGTCCTCCCTCCCTCCGGTAATTAAATATGGCGATCTGATTAAGCAGCCCATTGGCTGTTTAATCAGTGGTGTCCTTCCTCCCTCCGGTAATTAAATATGGCGATCTGATTAAGCAGCCGATTGGCTGTTTGATCAGTGGTGCCCTCCCTCCGGTAATTACATATGGCGATCTGATTAAGCAGCCTAATGGCTGTTTTATCAGTAGTGCCCTCCCTCCCTCCGGTAATTACATATGGCGATCTGATTAAGCAGCCGATTGGCTTTTTAATCAGTGGTGTCCTCCCTCCCTCCGGTAATTAAATATGGCGATCTGATCAAGCAGCCGATTGGCTGTTTAATCAGTGGTGTCCTCCCTCCCTCCGGTAATTAAATATGGTAATCTGATTAAGCAGCCGATTGGTTGTTTAATCAGTAGTGTCCTCCTTCCCTCCGGTAATTAAATATGGCGATCTGATTAAGCAGCCGATTGGCTGTTGAATCAGTATGCCCTCCCTCCCTCCGGTAATTAAATATGGCGATCTTATTAAGCAGCCGACGTTAATCTGGCACGTAAATCATGTAAACAACAACGCTGGAAAACACTGTGCTCAGTTTTCCATTTTTAAAACCGTCCTAAGTTTGTTTATTCTTAGCCATTATGTTTTAAAACACAAATTTATTAAATCAAATTGTTTAATTAAAATAATAATTGATTTAAAAATTACTATATAATAACGCGCGTGCGCACGCACACACACACCCACACACAGTTCAGGTAAACTTTTTCTTTCCGAGAATTAAAATTTTTTTCGTGTTTACTGTATTAGATTTCTTAATACTTTCATATCCAATATTATCATTTTTTCACGACCTCAACAGAATTTATGATTCCATGTTTTATTTATTAAAAAAAAAATGTGATTTTTTTTTCTTTAATGTCAACAAAATAAACTAACACATTGTACTGGAAAACTATACAACTGATTGTAGAATCAAATTGTTTAATTAAAAAAGGTCATTAAACAAACACCCCCCCCCCCCACACACACACTGTGTTCACTGTATTTGATTATTTGGTGCTTTTTCATTTTAGGACCCACGCTAACTTTGACCCCATCGTTACAGTTAGGGTTAGGTTTTTTTTTTCCTTTTTAATTAAAAATATTTACATGCTTAGGGGGGGGGATAAAAAAATTGGGGGAAGGCGGTCAAAAAAATTTTTTTTTTTTTCTTAACTAAAAAATATTTCAATGACTGGTAATATAAAAAAATTGAGGGGGGTACAAAACATTTTTTTTCTTTCTTTTTAAACTACAGGTCTTTCTATTTATGGGCGAGGGTACAACAAAAATCGGGGTAGGGTCGAATTTTTTTTTCCTTTATTTTCAACTAAAAATATTCTTGGTCATAAACACAGAAAATCAATGTCTAACCACCACAGAAATGACTGGGGCTCCATTGGCTAACGCGTGAGCCTTCATTTCTGATGCGGCAGCCCAGCAAAAATATGCGACCGGAGGGAGCATATATTTGCTAGTATATATAATATACATATATATATAATATATATATATATATATATATAATATAATATATCTACATATAATAATATATATATATAATATAATATATATAATATACATATATATATAATATATATAATATATAATATATATAACATAATATATATATATATGTAATATAATATACATATATAATATATATATATAATATAATATATATATATATATATAATATATATATATATATATATATATATATATATATATATATATATATAATATCTATATATAATATATATAAAATTTATATATGTGTAACGCCATGTGTGAGGATCAGCAATCCATCTTTCTAGTGAATCCCAACCTTTTTTCTTCTCTCTCTTCTTTTCACTTTCTATCTCTTCTGTCTGTCTTTCTTTTATTCTCCCTCTCTCTGTCTTTCTCTCTCTCTTCTATCTCTCGGTCTATCTAATTGTTCTCTCTATCTCCCCGCATCTCCCTATTTCATTTCTGTCTCTCTACCTCATTAACCCCTCTTCAATATTGTAGACTTACCAACATGAAGGCATTCTGAAATTCGCAAACTTTAAAACTGACCAAAGTCAATCTCACTGCAAATCAGGTGGAGGGTGTGACCGAGAAAGTTTAAAAACGACCCGATTCCTACCCCGAATCACATCGCGAATATCCATGACGCCATCTTCATTCAGATCGTCTACATGGCCCATTTCGCACCCTCTCCACCCCTATTCCCGGCGGCGCTCACCCCTGTTTAACTCTTCTTACTTGGGTGAGGCAGTTATTTGTGAATTTACAAAACTACTTTTTACAGAGATAGAGAGATATAGAGAGAGAGATAGAGAGAGAGAGAGAAAGAGAGAGAGAGAGAGAGTTATGTAGAGACAGTTCTATAGAGAGTTTTATATATATATATATATATATATATATATATATATATATATATATATATATAAACGAGAGAGAGAGAGAGAGAGAGAGAGAGAGAGAGAGAGAGAGAGAGAGAGAATATATATATATATATATATATATATATATATATATATATATATATATATATATATATATATATATGTAGAGAGTTCAGAGTCCTGAACGAAACGTGTAAGCGTTGAAACGTAGGTTAATTCACGTAGACTGTTTCTAATGTTTATGTAATTTTACTTATAAAAGCTCTAATTTATATTGAGCACTTTTTGAAAAAATATTGGTTTTAAGTTCACGTTATCAATATATTTGAACCTATTTAATTAATTAATATATATATATATATATATATATATATATATATATATATATATATATATATATATAAATATATATATATATAAATAATATTTATAAATAAATATTAAATTATATTTACCCACAGACGATGTCTTTTCGAGCTTTGCATTCTCATCAGTGTAGGATATATATATATATATATATATATATATATATATATATATATATATATATATATGCGAGAGAGACAGATAGAGAGGGAAAGAAAGGGGCAGGTAGATAGATAAAGAAAAAAGGTTGGGGTACTTTAATAAGATGGGTGACTCTCTCACATCAGCATCATCATCATCATAATCAGCATCATTAACAATGTGGATGAAAGTTTTATTTATAGTTTATGGCTTCCCGCCTTTTTTTTCAATCCCTCGAGGCTTCACAACATCCCGCACGTGTGCTGCGTCATTTGCAAAGAATTTATGTAATTGCGAAGTTTCTTTTTGGTTTCACCATGAAATTGTACAGACTCCTATGAAGCATATGAGCATTCTGGTAAGTGAGATCGCCCGTAGCTTTCCAAGATAATGCATAGCTTTTCGCAAAAGAATAGAGTATTCTCGGCTGCTGAAAAAAATGCTTAATATAAACATCTAGATTTCACTGGCTGCAATATGCTTATGCTGATAGGGTAACAGTCCAGAGCTCCAATCCCTAGCCCCCTCCCCTGTAAAACATTCACAACAAAAACTCGTCTGGCTACAACCACAGCAAAGATGTTTTCCTTATCTCTCTCTGTACCAAAAACCAAGCGGAACTTCTAGGAACAAAGTGTTTTCTTAGAACATGCCATCTGTGGAACAAGATACTACGAGTCTGCTTCCCAACCGACTACAGCATGGTCGTCTTCAAGTCTAATGTAAACAAATACTTGTTGAGCCGTCCTCTTGGAAAATCAGTTCCTCTTAAGTAACCTTCTGCCCATTTCATCCATTGTTTCCGGTCCTCTTGTGATGGCGATCATCGTCCAACCAACAATCCTTTTAACCCTTATCCTCGAGTGGCCCCCGGGTCTTGATAAGCAGTGACGGATCGGTAAAAAAGAATAGAAAACCTGCCTCTTATCAAAACAATTAGGTTTCGATCTTAGCTCGAAGTACTTGCTTGTCTAGTCACACTGACGAGCTGTGAAACAGCGAAACAAGTGTCTATTCGACCGTTGTTAGTTGCGAGCTCTGCTAAGGGAGATTACCGGTTTCCATGAGTGATAATGGATAACTCTTCATAAAAAATAGAGCTCTCTCGGCTGCTGATACTGCTTAATATAAGCATTAAGATTTAAATTCATTTGTAACACATGTCAATAGCGATAGGGTAAGATGTCTTACTGTTAACAAAACGGTCGAGTTTCAATCTCAGGTGGAATAGCCACACTGAAGAGCTGTGATACAGCAACATCGCCTGTCGATTATATATATATATATATATATATATATATATATATATATATATATATATATATATATATATTGTGTGGTAGGGCAGGAAAACCCAGAAGAGTGATCGATTAATTAAGAAATCCGAGATTTCGAAAGATTAAGAGCGTAAATATTTATTTATAAAATACAGAAATTCAATGTAACATCAGTACCGTCGGTTTCTAAAGCGGGAGGTTAATCCCGATTATCGTCAGCTGATAAACATTTTAGAAAAAACCTAAAATGTTTATCAGCTGACGATAATCGGGATTAACCCCCCGTTTTGAAACCGACGGTACTGATGTTACATTGAATTTCTGTATTTTATAAATAAATAAATAAATATATATATATATATATATATATATATATATATATATATATATATAGGACCGGCGTGACAGTTATAAAAGTGGGGGGAGGGCTCTCCTAAAAAGTGGTGGCATGCATATATAACTTCATTATTGATGACCGTAAAGTGGGGGGGGGGGGGGGGCTAGTAAACAGGTGTGTGTGTGTGTGGGGGGGCTCAAGCCCCCCCCCCCCTGCCCCGCCGTCCATGATATATATATTGCCAATTCTAAATATGGAGAAAAAGTATCTCATTCTGAAGGCGCAGAATAAGCGCTAAAGCCCGACAATGTAAGTTGGCTGGTAACTGGCGCGGCATTCACCATGGGCGGGTTAAAAGAAGGAGTTTCTAGGGAATATTTAATTAACAAATGCCCCCAGTCACACAACTCTGATAGACGTCAGGTCGCGTTCGCTGGTCGCATACCAGTCGAGGTTCCGATTTCGACAATCAGTCCGACAGAAACTTGTGCACTTCGGTGGCTTTTTATCTGTCGGGCTGAGATATTCGTCCTGGGTAGTCCTAGGAAGTGCACTCTCCCAGGCCTTGCCTCTCCTCTATGGTGTGGAGTAAGTTTATTGCTTACTGTCAGAAGCGCCCCGATCGGGGAATGCCGACAGGGTGGCCCAAATAATTTTTAATAGGACAGAGTGCTCCTTCTTTAGGATCGCTGGCTTGACTCTCCCGACCTTCCGGTCTTGTGCCCCATTTTCCTGCGGCAGGAAGGGAGTAAATACCAGACATGATAAACGGATAGACATGTTCATTGGCTTTTTGGCTAGGAACAAAGTGTAGTATTCTGATACTACACTTTATATATTTTGTCCTCTGTCCGTTAAGGAGAAATCCTTCTAGACTGAGGCAATTTAAATGTTTTCCCCATCCAGAGTGCTCCTTTTTTGGCAGATGAATTTGCCCTACATTAAAAATCGACTTTTTGTCGAACTCTGCCCTCATGCGGAGGCAAGTAAATGGGGACATACTGATATGTTAGGGTTAGGGTTAGGGTTAATGCTGATAGATAGGTCAGTAGGTAGATTGGTATGCATACACACAGTACGATGTGACCCATTGCAAAATAAAGAAAAATGTTCAATTACACAGCGGTTTACTAGTCTAGCTGGACATTCTGTTTATCTCTAAATATAAGTAAACTAAAAACAAAGGACTTTATTGTCCACCAATTCTAATCTCTCATCGAAGAATGCATGTTGCACCGACAATTTTGCGTCGCCTTTACAACATCTCTCTAAGATGGAGAACAAGGAACTTTTTTTTTACTTTTGGGTCATCACTTATCAAGGCCAAGAGCCACTCGTGAATAACGGTTAATGAGACAGAAATTATTGCCAGCCGTAAAATGAGAAACACTATGGGAGTACTAATATTGATTAATTATATAAACTGAGTTTTACTTATAGGACAATAATTAGTTGACGTTGGATTTGAAGACGACTCAGTTGTAATCAGCAGGGAAGCAATCCTTCGGTAATGTGTTCCACAGGTGGGAAGCAATCCTTCGGTAATGTGTTCCACAGGTGGAAAAACCCTTGCAAAGAATGTCTCTCCATGGAAATTCGCCCTCATGCTTGACACATGGAGAACGGAAAGCTTTTTCCGTTGTGGTAGAAAATGAGTTTTTGCTGCAAATGTCTTACGATGAGGAACGAAAGATTGGAGCTCAGTCGAGCACCTTCCATGGAAATAATAATAGAGAGCGCAGAGTTCCGCTAGACCCGACAATATAGCACTAGATAAAATGCACTACGCATGAATCCGCAAGTTACGATATTTTGAATAGTGCGGTTCTCTTTTGCTGGTATTTCATAAATCAGGTCTTTGTGGAAAGGGACCACGAGGAAGTTGCCAATAACGACATCTGAACGTTTTGCTATGGTCCAACCCACAGGATCGAACACGACACCCATAGTTTACGGTTTATTTCCTTTTTTTTAATGGGGATGATGAATGGGGTAAATGAGTATCTATTTTCATTTATATGATAAAAGTAAACGTACGTGTATCCGGCTCGTTTCAATAATCACGTATGAGCAAAGAAGGAGAGCTTTAATCTTAATAATTACTTATAATAATACAACAGAAAGGGAAGAATAATCACGTATAAAAAATTGAATTTAATGAGCGAAAGGGAAACTAAATCTCAATTATATCTAATAAGAATAAAAAAGGAAGGAAAGAATTGCTTTCACTTTTAATATAGACACGAAAAAGTTCCATTATTATTATCATTTATTTATTATTTATTATTTTTATTATCATTATTATTATTTATTATTTATTATTATTATTATTATTATTATTATTATTATTATTATTATTATTATTATTATTATTATTATTATTATTAAAACAGAACGAAGAGATAATTTTTTTCTTTTAATCGATTAGTTTCGTCTTCGTATCGATTAGTTTTGTCTTCTTTTCTTAACGATAAAGAGAGAGAGAGAGAAAGAGAGAGAAAGAGAGAGATAGAGAGAGAGAGAGAGAGAGAGAGAGAGAGAGAGAGAGAGAGGGGAGGGTTTGTCTTCTTTTTCTCATCGATTATTCTCGTTTCACTGATTTCAAGTAATGAATAGGAATTGAATTGCGAAGCAATAACGAGCGTGCAAAGCCTGTCAGTTATAATTCAAGTTTCGTTTAGATATAAGTTCCAGCTTACGTCATGTTCGAAACAATTACATAAAATGTCCATCTGATTCATAGATGAAAAAGTAGACAACAACATTGAAGGTTAACAATGCAGAAAAAGAATTAAACACAGCTAATAGTCCATTTTTACCGAAAGGGGCCGCCATGCACCTTCGTCCGTTTTTCCCACATGACGAGAGTAGGGCGTTGTGTCGTCAGCAAATATGCTCATCTAAGACACACTGTTATCAGGGAGGTCGTTTATAAAGATCAGGAACAATCCTTTTGGCTAAGATCAAAGTGTAGTATCTGTTTCGATGGATACTGCACTGTGCAGTTCTAGGAGGTCCACCCTCCCAGGCTTTGCCTCCCCCCTTTGGGGAGGAGTAAGTTTATTGAGGCGCCCCTACCGGGGAATGCCGACGGGGCTGCCCAGGCAATTTTTAAATGGCCAGAGTGCTCACCTCTCGAGCGCTGGCTTTTCAAACCCCACTTTCTCAACCCGATCTTGGGTCACATCTTACTTGTGGGAGTAAGATAAAACTGGCCTTGTGCCTAACTCCTGGCGAGGGGTAAATAAATATCGACCCCTGGGATACTTCTGCATTTATATCATGTAGCTTGGATGAACGGTCATCAAGGACAACCTGGATTTTTATTTTGATTAGGAAGTATCTAATTATCTTAAATATTCGTCAAGTAATACCATATGAATTACATTTTTATGAGAAGACCTCTATGCCAGACCTTGTCAAAGGCTTTGGATATATCATCTGCCTTGTCCAGTGTATGGTATATGCGTTCGGAGATGACCGATAGGATATCCGCCGCAGTAGACCGTGCTTGCTTAAATCCATACTGATGGTCAAAAAGAAGTTAAGCATTAACGAGATACCGGACTATCGCTAGATTGAGTAAGGATTCAAAGATTTTAGCGATATAAGATCAGGCCCACATGCGTTGGAAGTGTCAAGGTTTATTTATGATGTCAAGGACATGAGATGGTGTGATGACCAGGTCATCAAGTGTGGCTTCCGTCCGCAGTGTGAAATTAGGGAGGGAGTCGGTTGCGAAGCCCAAAGTGGAGTTTAAGGTGAAACGCTGGGCAAGTAGTCCAGCCTTGTCAGTTGCCGCGCAAACGACATCATTGTGGTTTGATAGCAGGATAATTGTTGATTTCCCATTGTTCATTACACTATTGAAGATTTTCCAGAAATCACGAGTACCAGTTTCTGAGGCTGAATGCGTTTTCTGGTCATTACTGTATACGTTCTTTTTGCTTCACCTATCACAGTCTTACAATTTTTTCTTGACTCTACAAATTTCTGTCTATTCGTAGTAGACTTATGGTGGCCATATTGTCAGAATGCTTGCTGCCTCTGAGCAATAGCAGCTGCATATTCCGAGTTGAACCATTGTAGAGAGTGGGGCTTGCTGTAGAATTTTCGCATGGGGACATGTGCTTCAATGCCGGCTTTGACCCATTCAGTTACCTCATTTGCACACTGTTCAGCAGGGATAGAAACATTTTTACTCCATGGGGCGTCTTTGATGTGGTCTCTGATGGAATCACAATCATCCTGCTTGTAGTATCTAGTCGTTTTGAGCAACGGCTCTGCAACTTTGGGACGAGATTTTAGGGTGATATCAATCATTACCACAAGGTGATTAGCGTTCCCGAACAGGCTATGGGTATTCGTCACACAAGCCTCAGGCAGTGAGGTCAAGAACAGGTCGACACGATTAGGGAGGCGGGTCGGGAAAGTGACAGTCTGTGAGAGGGAGTGCGCTATGGAGAAACTATATGTTGAGTTACCAGCTGCGTCTGTATAGCTGGAGAATACAAGCCAGTCATTGTGATGTGCATTAAAATCACCAAATACATGTATTTGGGCATTTGAGTCAAGTGAGAGTGCTGTATCTATGCTTTCAGAGACAAAGTTAAGCAGGGTACGGTTCTGGGTCGGAGGAGAACTGTATAAGAAAAATAAGTAACTAACGCTGCGCTGTAGGGTTAATCTAAAGCACATGTAGGCTTAGTCATCTGTTTCTAGCTTATGTTCTCTAATCAAGGGGAGGGTGTTCCGAACATAAACTATGTCATGCCCTCCGTTTAGTCTTGAGAGACAATGGATACCCCCTGAAGGGTGGCTGTGCGTGTAAGTGTAAAGCAAGGGTTGCGCAATCCCAACTACACCTATCCTTAGTGAGCTCTGAGCCATTCCAGTGACAAGTAGAAGTCTACGACGACTGGAAACAATGCCGAGATAAGCAGAGAGTAGACACATCACCTGATATTCCTAAATGGTCACCCCTTTTATTACTGACCAAGCTCAGTGTCGCTTAACTTCGGTGATCTAACGGGAACCGATGTGTGATTATGATATATATTATCGCTCCAGCCACTTGATGTAAGATGCTAACAAGAACGCAAGATGATTATCGGAAAGACAGGAGATGCCTTAGTCTTTGTCAAGGTTATAGGAGGAAAACAGTCAGTATGGAATAGAGTTCCGCAAACCAGCAGTTCTTCGAAACAAGCTACTGGAATATAAACAGCGAATTGATGGAGAATTTGCATAGTTTTTTCTTAAGCGTTCACCCTGTGATTACAAACGTAACCTCGATTATTATTATTATTATTATTATTATTATTATTATTATTATTATTATTATTATTATTATTATTATTATTATTATTATTATTATTATTATTATTATCATCATTATTATTATTATTATATATATATATATATATATATATATATATATAGTGTGTGTGTATATATATGTATATATATGCATATATATATGCATATATAAGCATATATATATGCATATATAAGCATATATATATGAATATATATATGCATATATATATATGCATATATATATGCATATATATAAGCATATATATATATGCATATATATATGTATATATATATGTATATATATGCATGCATATGTATATATATATATATGCATATATATATGCATATATATATGTATATATATGCATATATATATGCATATATATATATATGCATGTATATATATGTATTATATCGTCCTTACTATATTTCAAAATACTATTTTGTATTATTGATTAAATAGCAGTAACCCATTTTGATAGTAATATAGAAGTGATAAATGAAAAACACTCGCATTTATTCTTTTATATAAGAGGGTTCCGATAAATAGAGGTCGCTTTTAAATTTCTAGGGGACACAAACAGGTGATAATTACAGCTCAACAGGTGCGCGGGTGTGTTTGAAGCCGTACTGAGGGTTCATATGTTGATTACGGGGATCCCGATTGGGTTTTATGTTGTTTACACGTGCGACATCTGTGGCATGGGGCAAGGGGCGCCGTTCAGATGTGAACCGATCAAGGGAATCAGAGAAGAGAAGAAGCAACTGACTCGACCACTGAGCAGGAAAACACCGTTGAGGTGGCCATTATTTATAGCGGAGCGGGTAGAGTGTTTATAGAAGCTACGGGTTCGTTGCATCAGGAGGAAGTGTGATGTCACCACTCCACCCACAACCCGGATGTTACCCCCATTAAGACTTTCAGGCTTAATCGAAAACTTCCGCTGAAAGTTTTGCTGCTTTTTTTTGTTGGCGCCAAGATATTAAAACAAAATCATCATTCGACCTAATTTTCGAATCTTTCTTAGAATCGAGTGTAGAATTTCCATTTCTTCAAAAATAATTCTGCGGAGAAATAAAAAATAACGAGCTTTACGTTGGCTGAATTCATAGTGTAGTAACTGTTCTGATACTACACTTTATTAGTGTTTCCAATTTAGCCGTTTTCCTGCTAGATCAGGAGATTTCGTTTGAAATATAGCTAGTAAAATTTGGATCTAGCAACTACCGTTATTTTCTGTAAAATCTAGTAATTTTTCTGTAAAATTTGGCAATTTCATTTGCCACCCACATGATTAACTGATTTCTTGATTCGATACATCGATATCCGAGTGTGTATTGAAGCGTTGTCTCTACTCCTCCCCAGACCCTGAGTTAGTAAAGCAGTGAAGAATAATCATTTTTTGGTAAAATGGCATAACGAACGATAATTACCACTTCCGGCTAAGAATGTGTTCAGCAGTCAGTGTTGAATTGTGAAAGTCAATTCCCACTATATTACGTTCCAGCCAATGGCTTTGTTAACTATTCTTATTTTTGGGCAAAAACACAAAAATACAGAATAGTTAATAAATAGGGACACTGACTTCAACTAGGGTTGCTACTTTCTCCTCTTGTCCCATACCACTATGTCAGGTTTAACAGCTCCATTTTCTAGGCATGTAGGTGCAGTATGTGAGCGCACGTGTATTTTTTAGCCGGATTCTAACCCTAACCCTAACCCTAACCCTAACCCTAACCCTAACCCTAACCCTAACCCTAACCCTAACCCTGAAAACGATGAAACACACAGCAAGGGATCTTTTCTGTTTTTGTAACTGAACCAGAATACAAACTAAAGGTTTTATTCCTGTGAAGTGTGTGGTTCATCACTCGGAAACCGATTCAATTCAAAACTCATATGCGAACACAGACTTTTCTCAAGTGCTGCATATACATCCGAGTATTTTCCGTACTTCTCAAAGCTTGAGTAAGTAAACTCAATTATTATCCTATATCTCTACAAAGCCACCATCCGCCCATGCATGGAGTATTGTTGCCACATCTGGGCTGGTGCATCATCCGCTAGCCTCTCCCTCTTAGACAAGGTCCCAAAAAGAGTCGTCAACTTGATAGGTCCTTTACTATCCACCAAACTCCAGCCCCTGTCACATCGCCGCAGCGTTGCTTCCTTGTGTCTGTTTTACAAGTACTTCAATGGATTGTGCTCTGATGAGCTTGCTGTTCTGGTACCCCCACGACGTAAATTCACTAGACCAACCCGACAATCTGCCAAATCCCATCCATACACTGTGGAGGTCCCCAGATGCCGAAGAGCTTTCTACTCCAAAAGCTTAATTTCTCGTGCTGCTGGACTCTGGAACTCCCTCCCTGCTCCCTGCTTTCCTGGCGTTACTGACCTGCAGACATTTAAAACTAATGTAAACAGACATCTCGCTGCGCAGCTCCTAACTTAGGTTGACCCCCCTCCCCCAAACCGTCACCCTATTTTTCTCAGTAGCCCCTTACGTCTACAGTGGCGGCCTGCCTTGTTTAGAGTGAACTATGTTAGAAAAAAACAACAAAAGAACGAGCTAAGAATAATCTTATTTCATTCTCCCAACTGACTGTTGTAGTTTGTTTCTCTTGTGATCTTTGCTTGCTTTTGCAGAATTTTAGGACCAGAATTGAGTTGGCCTTGTGCCATGTGACTAGAAACGCACTCCTCTAAAGCAAAAAAAAAAAAACCCCACTATTTTTCGAGAGAATCACTATTGTAGCAAAGAAACTGAAAATGTCGATTGTTTCTTTTTTCAAAAAAAACAAAACAATAAAAATAGAATGAAACATGTAACGAACCGCGTACCTGTTTGTTTAATTCAAACAGGAAGTCGTCGAGAATAATAATGTGCGGACCCTATTCCGAAGTTGTTATAAGCACCTCAACGCCGACGCAATCCCCTACCTATATAAGAACCAAATTCGTCATCAGATAGAGAACTGCTGTCATATATGGGGAGGTAACGCTCGGGACAATTTTTCTTGTCTTAAAAAAGTACAGAATCGACTTCGCAGCCTCTTTCACACTGAAGAGATGTTGCTAACCCCCTCTCTACTGTATCGTTATGTTCATGGTGAGTGCTCTATTGGGTTCCAATCTATGCCCCCCCCCCGCCCTGTAAAACATTCATGCATTCACGGCAAAAACTCGTCTGGCTACAAACACAGCAACGAATGTTCCTTTCTCTCTTTCTGTACCAAAAACGAAACGAAATTTCCATGAACAAAGTTTCTTTCCTGGAACATCCCATCTGTGGAACAAGATACCACGAAATGTCTTCCCAACTGACTACAACATGGTCGTCTTCAAGTTAAATGTAAATACTTGTCGAGCCGTCCTCTTTAAAAATCAATTTCTTTTAAGTAATCTTCCACACACTGTTTCCAGTCCTCCTGTGACGACGACCATCGTCCAACCAACAATCCTTTTAACCATTATCCTCGAGTGGCCCGCGGGCCTTGATAAGCGATTATCCATCAGTAAAAAAAAAAAAAGTTGAATATGACATGTTTCGGATTTTTTAAGATGAAGATTGATAATTTGTATTATTTGGATTATTCAGACTACTGTTCTCATCTTGGATGTTATTCTCACAACGTTTCGGGCGATGTAACCTCCGAACTTCTTAAGGAGCGTCTTGTCGAATTCGGAAATCTTTATGTCAAACACGAGGATCTGTACGGAATTTCGAACGGAACCCTTTATTAAATTCACAAGGGTAACTTGCTCTTTTTTCTGTCAGCCATGACCGGGTAGAAGCCTTAAGTAATTCGTAATTGCATTCTTAGTATCGCCCAAATTGAGCATTGAACCTTCAACAAGCAGAAAGCTCTCTTCTATCGGTTGCGTTACGGGTCATTGCGGGCAGATTCTGGAGTTTGGCAAAACGCTTCTGAAGAAGGTCGAAACGCTGTGAGAAAAACATCCAAGATCAGAACTGGAATATAACACTTAAAAAAACAAACTTTCGTTCACCCCAAAGAAGGCATAGTGCCACTGAAACGTGAGAGGATTCTAGGATAGGGGCCAGATTTATAAGAAGGCAACCGAAGTGAAGGGGTAGCGCAGCATAATGTTTGTTCACATTACATTTAAATTGCTGCGTGTTGGTACGGTCGCACAGAGGGCAGGGAGGGCATTCCAAAGGCAAGCGGTCCTAAGAAAGAAGCTATTAGAGTATAAATTTTTCCGGCGGTTAGGGACCTATAAAGTGAAGAGGTGGGATTTTGCTGCTAGTCGAGATGGTCGGGGTAATTTTGTAAAAAGGGTACAAGTGCAGTGAGTTCATCGGAGCATATGAGTTCAGTGAGTTCAGGGATGCAACTTTGCGGCGATGTGACAGGTGCTGGAGCTTGGCAGACTGTGCGAGACCTATTAGGTTAGATGCTATTTTTTGCATTCTGTTCAAAAAGGAGAGACTAGTGGTTAGTGCATATATATATATATATATATATATATATATATATATATATATATATATATATATATAAAATTTAATTATCCACGGATACGTGTTTCGTCGTTTATAACTCATCAGCGTGGCCGAATCTAAGGACATTCGGAAGCAGGACCCCAGTGTCTGAAACCTGAAGCTGTACTACTGAGCTAATTCCCGCTAGTACTAAATGTATGGCTTTTTTATAGGTGTCATTTGTTTGTTTATTTTGTTTGCGATACTTTTCAACGAATCTAATTATTTATACGAAAGACCATTTTTACCTTAAATGCTAATTGGAAACAATTTCCCCTTTACTAATGTGACGACTCCAGATGGGGAGCGACACACACACACACACACCCACACCCACACCCACACCCACACCCCACACACACACACATATATATATATATATTTATTTATTTGGTACAGAAAAATTAGTACAACATTCGTACCGTCGGTTTCAAGCACGGAAGGACTTAGCCATTCGGCTCTCTTCAGCTTCTGTTGCAATCTGTTTCGGTACGACGGTACGAATGTTGTACTATTTTTTCTGTACCAAAATAAATAAATATTACGCTCTTAATTTTTAATTTTAAACTTTAATTCTTAATTAATTGAGAACTCTCTGGGATTTTGCGTGCCATATTACAAAGAAGTTATATATATATATATATATATATATATATATATATATATATATATATATATATATATATATATATATAGTGCTTTACGCGCTCCATTACTTTTGGAGCTGCTCCCGTTCCTGCTTCAACGCCAAAAATTGGAGCTGGCTCCTCTCACGCTCCCCATTTTCAAAAAGGAGCCGCTCCAGCCCAAACTCCTTTAAAAAAGGAGCAGCTCTTTTTCAGCGCTCCATAATTAAAATAAACGTTCTATTCTGCCAATGAGTGGTCGAAGGATAGGGGTGCGCGTCAAAGGATCTCGTCAATATGGGTTGGGATGCCACTTTAAGTGTATGACCGTAAGATAATATTTGACAAAATCTCGCTAATATTTTGAGAGTTATAGGAGAAAATGTCGGACGAAGCATAGGATTATACGTAAATTTTCGTTTCCTGAGGTATAAAATAGAAATAGAAAAATCCCTGAAGTATTTTAAAACAATTTTAATTTTCATTACATTAACAACCTATTTTTTCAGGGAAGGAAAATTTGACCCGATATTTTTTCTATTTATTTTGGAAGAGAATTTTGATTTGTTTTAAGTAAATAATGTTTTACTTTTAAACATTATTAGTGATTATTTTCTTTTTAAAGAAAACATTTCTCTGGGAGAGGAGGAACAGCCAGGGCAACATTAATCGTCGTGCTGTTGTTTAATATTTGTTTGCTTTACGAACGTAACTATATTGTATAATGTATATTATTATTTACCGCAGAGAAACGCGCAAGTACTTACAAACAATTCGATTTATCCATTTTATTTGGGGGGGGGGCGAAAAACCCAATGAAGCTTATCTTTTAAAGATTGAATAAAGAAATACTTTTTATAAGTTGGCCAAAATATATCAATAAATTATCAATAAACAATTCAGAGATCCATTTAATTTCTTAAAATTTCATACAAAATATCTGGCATAGACCTTGGGAGTTGAAAAAATATCGGGTCAAATTTTCCTCCCCCCCAAAAAATTAACTAGAGCAAGTTTTCCTAGGTCCGGCGAAAATATTTATTAAAATTAAAAATTTGAATAAAAAAGGTGAAAACGTCTATATTTGAAATCTCTAACAAAAACAAACTGTTTACAATTTTAATATTTGATAATAGATTTTTCAAGATAAAGAAATATATCTAATCTACTTTCGGTTCTAAAAAAACAACAAATTAGTCAGAAAGTCTAATTATTTGCTTTTTTAAATCAAAATTTAAGATATTTACTTTAATTTAATAAGGTTTAAAAATCGGTTTAATTGTAGAATGTTTTTATTTCGCTCATTTCGCTTTGTATTCGCCCAAATTTTGGATGAAACTGATTGTTGGTCTTAATTGTATTTGTGGTCCTGAAACAGACTTCTCATTTACTTTTTAAAGTGTTGAGAATCTAACTTTAATTTTAGGTTTAAATCGCCGGCGGTCATGTTGGTTTTTATTGTTTTTTCCTTGGACTAAAGATATTTTTTCCTTGGACTAAAGATATTTTTACTGCTTTAACAATTTATTACACACACAAAAAATACTATTCTATTTACATTTAACTATTCATTTAAAACTATTCTATTTACAAAAGCGAGTTTTAACGGAATTTAACAAATTTAAAAGCAAACATGAAAAGGTTAAAACATACTAGTCGTAAATTTAAGAATAACAAAATGTCGGCGAAAAGACGACGGGTAAAAATGTGGCATAAAAGTTCAATTTGATATATGGTAAAAAATAAATCAGAATTTTTTGTCAGGACAAAATGTACCATTTCACCCTAAAAATCGATTTTATCGAACATTTGGTGAATACCGAGCGAAATGGGCGAGAAAATCTAAAGTACAATTGAACCTAAAATTCTTTATTTAAAAACACGAATTAAAAGAAAAATTGGCTTATTTATTCAATCAGCAATAAACATCCTTGTTCAAATCTGTAAGAAAATAAATTCAAAGACATCTATAGACTCGCTGGCGCATTTGAAGACATTTGTTGCCAAATTGTCTCCTGCCTTAAGAAAACTGCCCCATCAAAAATGCAACATGTCGATGTGAAAATCCGAGAAGTTCAAATGCTCTGTTTTCATGTGTAACTCTCTCGTTCTTTCTTCCTCTCTCTCCTTTCCTCTCCCTCTCTCTCCTTATCTCATATACATAATTTAAAAAAATAACTCAGAGTTTAGCGGAGACTTTCTTTTCTTTTCCTTTTTGAAGCGAGGAGCACGGAGCGATAAAACCACGCTCTTTAGTCCCAAATGGAGTTACTCCCTCTCCACTCCCGCTGAATATAAAATGAGCCCTCCTCTCCTTCGCTCCAGCAAAAAGGAGCGTGCCTTAAAGCCATATATATATATATATATATATATATATATATATATATATATATATATATATATATATATATATATATCGCTTCACAATCTGGGAGCATCACATTAGTTAATTATTCCCAATTAGGATTTAAGGTAAAAATGCTCTTTCGTATAAATAATTGAATTCGTTCAGAAGTATCGCAAACTGATATATATATATATATATATATATATATATATATATATATATATATATATATATAGTTTTTTATCCGGATGTTTCACTAATTATAAGATATTAGTTGACGCTTATATCTTTTGTTGGATTGCTTCATATATATATATATATATATATATATATATATATATATATATATATATATATATATATATATATATATAGGTAAAGTAAAATTCAAGGTGCCCTAACATCCAGCTGTTCTAGTACCCTATTTATGTAATCCAAATTCACGTGTTCCACCTCGACCCAACCCTAAAGCTACCCCAAAATAATATTTGTGATTCTTTTTCTTACCCTCCGCGTCGCCATTTTTTTTGGGGCTTACGCAAAAAAATATCAGCCAAACTCTTCTTCTTCTTCTTCTTCTTCTTCTTCTTCTTCTTCTTCTTCTTCTTCTTCTTCTTCTTCTTCTTGAAACAAAACGGTTAGATACCAACTAGAACCGTTGAGTTTCCATCCCATTCTCTCAAAATAATGGTATGCAGACAACCTCCTCCTCCCCCCCAACCCCATAGCACTTCGCTACACATCCACTCGCAAACGCCCCCAGAGTTTAGTTTTTTTTTGTACAATTTAATCCTCCCCCTTCCGCTACAACGGATGGTTCTAAAGTTCAGGTGAGACAGTCTCATTGGGGGCGCGACTGGGGAGGGGGTAGCGGGTTAGAAGATATGCAGTGACAGATCCCTATTTTGACATACGATGTAAGTATCTGTCAAAAAAAAAAGTCGCATCTAAATCATCAAAGACAGGGATGACAAAATGTCGGGATTTGTTTTGCATTGTTCTTTAGTTTCTATTCTTCCACCCATTCCTGTGTCATGATATGATTTGTAGGATACTTAGATAACGAAAAATAACTTGGATAAAATACGACAAAATGTACAGGATTAATGAATAAAAAAAAGCAGTTATACCGACGTAATACAATCAACTCTTTTGGTATCATTTGAGCAAAGTGTAGTATCTGTTCTAATACTACACTTCATGTGTACTGTCCTCGATCAGTGTAAGAGAAATCCTTCTAGACTAAGGCGATTTAAATTTTTGTTCCATTCCAGAGTGCTCCATTTTGAGGAGCTAGATTTTTCTCACATTTAAAAACGACATTGCGTCTAAATCTGCCCTCATGGGAAGGCTAGTAAATAGGGGCCAATACAATCAAAGAACACGAGTTAATTTGATTGCATTCTGTCGGTAGATCCGCTTTTTCCATTTATCTTCTACACACGGAGAGTTGTAAGGGGCTATTGTGTTTACTTTCGGCAATTTCGTAACTCTCGCTTCCCTTATTTTGTCATTTAGTCCTCACATTCGATCAGCGATGTTTCTGACAAAGGGGGAAGAAGTGCTGTTTTTTTGGGCTAGAATCTATCCATATAACACTTATCGTTGGTTGATTTTTTTTTACCTTAAAGTGGTATTTTTTTTAGCTCTTTGCATCAAATAGCTTCATGCCTTGTCTGGAAGGATTTCCATAATATATATATATATATATATATATATATATATATATATATATATATATATATATATATGCATGCATGCATATATATGCATATGTATATATATGCATATATGCACATATATATGTATGCATATATGCATATGTATATATATGCATATATGCATATGTATTTATATATATATGCATATGTATATATGCATATATATATATGCATATATGCACACATATATATATATATGCATGCATATATGCATATGTATATATTTGCATATGTATTTATATATATGCATATATATATGCATGCATATATGCATATGTATATATATGCATATGTATTTATATATATGCATATGTATATGTATACGTATATACATATATCTATATATATACAGATACATATATGCATATAGAGAGACACACAGACACATATATATATATATATATATATATATATATACAAATGCATACATATCTCTCTCTCTCTCTCGCTATATATATATATATATACATATATATCCATATATCCATATATATCTACATATATACATATACATATATATATCTATTTATGTATAAAAAGTAATTGTTAAATATATACATGCATATATATTCTTTGTTTTTTATTACTTTTTGAGGTATAGGAATACAGAATGTTTTTAAAACAGAATTTACGGTCGCTACCTGCGATGCGACTTTCTTCACACACACATATATATAGTGAGAGAGAGAGAGAGAGAGAGAGAGAGAGAGATGCAAATTGTCTACTACACGAATATCTAGATCGCTGAGGTAAACGTCTGTGTTTCTTTGTAGTTTATCTGTTTATGTTGGTTAGATGTGTTTGAAGTAACACGCCATATTTTACTACATTGCACCACATGCTACACCGTGATCACCATTTGTGTTGGCTTTACGGCATATCAACCCTTTGTTAGACCCTTTCCTACCGAAAACGCACCTTTGTTTTTCTATAGGAACAGTTTATAAATGAATGTATTTTGTAGACGCATATTCTATCTAACTAACATCGGATATACATATTCGAAGTTTACCCTCTATGTGCCGGATATCTATGTGCTTCCGCCTCTAAGTTACCCATGAGGGCAGAAACCTCTTAAAACTTCAAATATGTAGGATTCTCTTTTACTGACGGATCACCGCTTATGAAGGCCCGGTGACCACTTGAGGATAAGGGTTAATAGAATTGGGAACAGTGAGTTTAATGGGCAGAGGGTTACTTAAGAGGATTTGATTTTTCAAGTGGACGACTCGACAAGTATTTGTTTACATTGAAGACGAACATATTGTAGTCGGTTGGGAAGCAAATACGTGGCATCTTGTTCCAAATCTGGGATGATCTAGGAAATAAACTCTGTATTATGACAGATACCATCAATCCGGGTTAAACTGGAACTGAGAGTAGTCGAAATTAAGGGGTGGCTTCACACTCACCATAGCTCCAGAGTTCGGGCTCACTACTGGATGCAGTTTCGCGTCATAGTAACACCTAAGTAACCTTTTGTATTGACACTGGTGGGGTTGTCTTTTTCTTAATGCATGGAGTCGAAAATCACATGACGACGGGGCAGCCCCTCATTAGTTAAGTCAGCCACGTAGTCATCCATATAAAAACATAAGCTCCATTTCTTCTCTTACCTTTGGGATATAACGGTCGATGTGCAAACATCGTTTGTCTACCGCTCATATTCGCCCATACCATTCTGTTGACATGCGGTCAGTCGTAACTTGGTTCAGACCAGTTTCTGTTAGATCTAATTTGAGACGATATCGCTACACATATAATGGTAAGGGCGTCTTACATTATATCTATGGATTAGGAAAGTTTGACATGGATGCGTATTTGGTGTATTACTTTTAAGCGCAAATAAATTCTGTTTTTAGTTTCTTTTTTTACGTGTATGTTGTGCACTACAACTTAATGTCCTTCACTTTCTTGCGCCACCCAATTCTCTCATTGTCAAATTGTGTGCGTCCACTGCACAGGCCGTGATCGTCTGCTCGTTTGTCTTCGTCTGAATTCGGTGCTTTATTTCGTTACTGGCCGTAATGTCAATCACGTGGTATCTGTCAATCACGTGGTATTTGTCAATCACGTGGTCTGTCAATCAAGTAGTCTCTGTCACTGCTGTAACAAAGGGATTTTCATTCGAAACAAAATCACAACTCAAGTTTAAAACAACTAACAATGTTATACGGTGTAATCACGTTGACACACCGGTTCTCGTTAGATCACCGAAATTAAGTGACGTTGAGTCTGGCCAGTACTGAATGGGTAACCATTTGGGAATACCAGGTGCTGTATGTGGCTTGAAGAGGACATAGGCTCCACCAGGTTCTATCATGCCTACTGAAAAGTTATGACATATAAAATATCTGCATGACTCCCCGACGACGTCCGTTGACGTTATGGGATGTGGATGGATGGATAGAACAATATTTTATTTTGTTAACTTACAATTATACTTGGTTTCTCTACCGAACGCCAGACAAACATATATTTCAACCAAACACAAACACAAACAATCCCTCTGCTTAAGACCTCAACGGTTGCTCTGTCTCTCAAATCAAACAAATACTAGAGATTTATCAGCTGTTAATCCATGGACATAAAAGCTAACTGACCATAGGGTACCACCATCTGGAATGAACATTTGTAAAATCTCAAGTGGCTCACAATCGCAGCATGGAATATCGGATCAAAGAAGACATCATCATTTCGAAGAGCCCAGCAGGTTTCTAGGGTGGTCTATTCTGTTAGCTAAACATTTCTCCCATTACTGGTCTGTCGTCTGCAGTATGCATCTATGCAGCCTACTAAACATGACGCATTGTGCATGTTTATATCATTACAAAATTTTTGCAAGTCTTATATCATAGAGTCATTGTTTTTGCCATTCATGCTTGCATCACTGCTGGCTAGAGTCGAATATATAACAACCAAGTGTCTCTTAGGATTTTGGTAGTTACTTGCATGTTTTTAAGAATTCCTTAAATGCTCACTCGGCTGGTCTTTCTTTGTCTAGACGTAGAAAGTGTCCAAGCCATCCCAACGATTTGTGTTTGATTTTTGTGCTTCATGGTTCTTGTTGGGTTTGCTCACATAGCCGGGTGTTGCTAATTTTCTTTGACCATTACATACTCAGTGCTCGATGGAAGACATTTCCGTGTGTGCAGTCCACTTTATTGCTTAGCTTGATGGTTCAAGTCGAGTTCACTACTGTAGAGGAAAGTACTACCCACATCAACATCACACATTCGAATCCTTGTTTATTGACTAACTGTTTTGCCCTTGAAGATCTTTCCCAGCTTGTTGGTAGAAGTAGGATTAACCGTGCCTTCTGACAATAGATGCACTCCTCTACCTGTGTGAGAG
>OY744551.1:15771595-15786595 GCA_963556195.1 Sepiola atlantica | reverse complement strand
AATTAGTTCTTTGATCCAATTACACAACAAAGTAAACAGATTTCATACTTTAAGTTTGTTTTTTTTACTTTCCTGTTGGCTGTTATACATTAATATAGTGGGGTCTACGTGCGAGCCGGACAACCATAAACAGCAAATAATTCAAAAGGTCAATGTTGGGGTCAAGAGTTTTTGTTGATTACTCTACTTTCTTGACCAACGGCGAAACACAGATGGGCTAGGGTTATATATTTCAGGTTTTATATCTTAATAGGGATACGGCGTAATTCACACAGGTTCAGTTGTTAGTATGAGAGAGAGAGAGAGAGAGAGAGAGAGAGAGAGAGAGAGAGAGAGAGAGAGAGTATTAAAAAAGAAAGAAAAGGTGATCATCTGCGAATTGCTTTAGAACAACAAACACTTAACGGGTACCTGCGGCAAACGAGTACACAGATACTAACACGGAAACACTGAGCTGGGAGCTGGAGGAGGCAAAAAATAACACAGATTCGAGAAGCAATCTGTTTTTCTGGTTACAAAAAATGATAAGTCCAAATAAAAGAATATGTTACCCCGCCTCCCACCCAGGAAATACCTCCTCCAGAGAAGATCTAATGAGCCCAACTTAACTCGATTGTTGGAGAAAAGAACGCAGGAAAAAAGTCCAAAGAAAAAGTTAAAAAAAAAAATCTCATAGTCACATAAAAAAGTCACAAAGAAAAGGTTATCGCCCTTCAATCGAACGGATATTTAAATGCTATATATGTCATGTTTAATATCTTGTGATTTTATCATGGCTAGATGGCCTTGCCGGCTCGCTATCGCTTCGCAAATTTCACTACTTGAAATACTTGAAACATTAATTTATTTAAAATGAATGTTTCAAGTATTTCAAGTAGTGAACTTTGCTAAGTTTATTCCTAACTTTGTTGTCAACACGAAACAAAATCTTTCTCAATTTATTCATATGCATTTTGGTCATTTCGATACAAATTTATTTATCTTTTAAGTGTGACCATACAGAAAGAAAAAGAAAGAAGCAATACATTTGCCTTTTCACTTGCAATTAAAAAAAAAAAAACTCAGGTCAATCCCTCTAAAAAAAAAAGAAACATTTGAACTCAAATGCTAAATATTTGGCCAGGAAATAAAACGATATTGTGAAACAGAATCATTTGTTATATTAAAATCAAAACAATCATGGAATTAAAATAACAATAACAAATAATAGTTAATTAATAAAATGTCCTTTTTCAAAACCAATATGCAAATTAGTTAACCTTGCGACTGATATCAGTATTTAAAAAAAAAATGGTGCGTCTCTTGTGTAAATTTAAATTAATTTGGATCAGGGCGTTTTCACTTTACCGTTAGTGCGAGAAATGGACCCAATTGTATTTATTCATTTTGAATTTCGAATAACTTAACAGAGAATATTATTACGCCACGGAATAAGGAGATGCGTGACATTTGTTCTTTCTTTTTTGTGAAATTGAGAATGGTAAAAAAAAAAACGAAAGAAAATGTTATAATTAGATTAATGTATTCAGCCGGCTTTCGTCCACACACGCCAAAGTAAATCTCGTGAACAAAATTAGTGTAGCGAAATGAAGACCAGTGACAAGTTAGAGGAGAAGGAAACACGAAGAAATAAATAAACAAAGGGATAGGTCACTACCCTTTTCTTACATAAAGAGGGTTTTAATGACTTAATATAAATTGTTTCCAGAACTTTAAGATGGTGTTCCATCTTAAAGTTTTCAAAATCTACTTATGACAGAGAAACTGTCACTGGTGCAAGCCGATGCACATTCGGCACTATCAATGAGGTGTTGAGCTATAGCTGACCCAGATGACCTCTAGCTGACCCAGATGACCTCTAGCTGACCCAGATGTGTTAACTAAATGATTTAAATTGTATAGTCAGGCCTTGGCGTATTGCAGGAGGGGGTATTGTTTGATTCTGATCTCAAACCTCTGGACCGTCTACCCACATATTCGGCATCACACCGACATTTACATCTAATAGCGAATAATGTTACCGCCGATATTACGCAGGTTCAGCTTGTATAACTATGGCTTGATGAATTCGATTCTGTTAATGTTAAATATACTCCTCCCCGGGAATTTACCCAATCTGTTGGTAAAATAATAAATTAGTATAGAATGACCCAAAATAAATGAAATGCCGAAGTCTAAACTAGAACAAACTGATATTCGGGTAAATACAATTAATTCTATCTATGGAATCGTTAATAAAATCGACAGTCTTTTCTCTAATTTAACCATATTTGATACAAATAAACTTCGGTCTATGTCTGACTTGTCCACGAAGTTTTAGTACATGATTATCATGATGATCATGATGATCATGATGATCTGATGATCATGATCATGACGAGGATGAGGAGGTGGAACGTCCTTGGAAATATATTTTTTAGCGGAGGTTTGACAGAAACACACAATACGAAAATTGTCAGAGAAATAACAATGCAGCTCTACAGTGAAAATCAGTTTGGCAAATCTGATGCTGACATTGCCAAGTCGTACGGATAGCAGACACACACTATACATATATATGTGTGTATATGTATATGAATGTATATGTATATATATATGTATATATATGTGTATATATATATGTATATATATGTGTATATGTATATACATATGTATATATATATGTGTATATGTATATACATATGTATATATATATATGTGTGTATATATATATGTATATATATATATGTATATATATGTATATATACATATATATGTATATATATATATGTATATATACATATATATATGTATATATATATATGTATATATATGTATATATATACATATATATATGTGTATATATATATAAATATATATGTATATATATGTGTATATATATACTGAAAATTGATACATAAAATATCATATCTCTTTATAAATTTTTCATGTGGATACATGAAATACTGATATGTATATATATATGTATATATATATGTATATATATATATGTATATATATGTATATGTATATATATATATGTATATATATATATATGTATATATATGTATATATATGTATATATATGTATATATATATGTATATATATATATATATATATATATATATATATATATATATATATATATATATATATATATATATATATCAGTTTTTATCCGGATGTTTCACTAATTATAAGATATTATTATTTGATTGGATTACTTTATATATATATATATATATATATATATATATATATATATATATATATATATATATATATATATATATACTTGAAAAATACCTGTTCCAGTACGAGTGTAAGCAATAAATATAGCATTAGTTTAGGAGAACACACACACACACACGCACACACATAATAGTAGTAGTATTAGTCTAAAAATATATGAATGGCATGTAAGCTACACAGAGACGTTCGTCATGTTAAATGCATTTAGCTTGATGATTTCCTTCGGGAATGAAACATGAAACTGTTTAGTTTACATGGCATAAATATATTTTCATACTAAGCTCTACCCACGTATTGAGCACTGTTAACATGAATACTGAAAAAAAAAAAATATATATATATATATATATATATATATATATATATATATATATATGGGCAATATATTATATTACTTTAGAAGATTATACGTGTGTATACATCCTCCACTCTAGTCTAAAGAGCAAAGTGTATTTATTTGTAAATATATATCCGTATCGTCACACAAAAGTCTTGCCGACTAAGGGAGAACGCAAATCTATTTCAATAATGATACATTTTCTTCTCTTTTTTCTTTCCGCTTTCTATACCGATTTATACGTTTTTTAATATCTTTTCTTTCATCTTTTTTAAACTGCCCAGTTTGGAACGTTTTCTTTCTTATTTCTTTAAGCGAACAACGATTGTTCGCTTTCAATTTCATTTTCAACCGCTAACGTTTTTGATGTTTTTTTTACATCCGGCGTCATTTTTTAATGTTTAGCTTCTAGCCCCCCCCCCCCTACCCCCAATAATCAAAGAAAAAATTAAAGGAAGAAAATAAAGAAAAGCAAAGTCAAGATTGATGTTTTTTCTTTTAGGTAGTCAGAAATGACTCGCGTCTTTGTTTTTCAACTCGCGATAATTCAGTCATATCGTATTGAAATAAAAATAAGTAAAGCAGGACTAAAACCGGAAAGCAAATAGCAAGTCAGACAACTCCCGCCTTCTGAAATGAATCCGGAAAGAAATCCTTCAGTCTAAATAAAGAGTCAACGGTGGGTGTTTTTTCTTTAGGTCATCAGAAATGATCATAATTTATTTATGAAAAATTAAATTACTGACGTAATTCTATGCTTTTCTATGAATATTATTGCGAACGCTGGCGAAGCATATCTTTAGTTTGTCATATTTGACTGAGGCTTTACACTAGTACTAAAAGAACACCCGTCCCAAAACAGGTAAAATTAATCCCTGGAACAGAATAGTTTTGCACCACTTTTATGTCCCCTTTATAAAGATTAAAATCAAGATATACTAAAACATATGTCTACAATCCTTTTTCCAATTTTAATAAAGATCCATTACATAATTTTTAATTCTAGAAAATGTCTAGAATTTAAGGCTTAAGGGGTCATAAAAAGAAATTGAAAATCGGGGAAGCTTGCTTAATTGGTGACTATGGATAAATTTAATGCAAATCTGAAATGTTTGAAGTTTCAAATCGGAGGTTTTCTTCATATAATGCCCCCTAAAAACCCTTTAAAATATTCCAAAGAAACTGACATTTTTGGAATATATATTAATCGATGTCTAATTGAGGATGAGAGAGAGAGGGGGGGGGGTAAATGGCACAAAAATCGTAAATATCTGAATTTTCACGAAGAGCTTCCATCTTTAAAACTAAATTATACTAAATATAACCCACATTATCCACCCTTACACCTAATAGCTGGGACTAATATCCAGTCCTCCCCTCTGCATTCGTCACGTACTCAGCACTCTCTATCAGCCTGCTCGCAGATTTGGAACTTGTGGCTATTAGCTTCTCGACTAACATTCGTCTTCCTATAATCTATCACAAATATAAAATTTTGTTGGCCAGATTTTAAAAACTTGGACTTAAATAGCATTTACGCTGACAAATCGAACTTTGATTCTGACTAGCCACTTTTCATTTGTTATTGTTGTACCATGTTTTTTACAATGGTCTAAAGTACTTCGCTGAAATGTATTTAAAAAATACTTAATCCGATCCGGAAGTTTTCTTATAGTCAACTCAAGAGAAAAATCAGCCAACTCATATTCTTTTAGTAAGAGTTAGCGTTCTTTATTTGCTTTTCTTTATAGACAAAAGCAAGAGTTCATTTGTAATGTGGACACTGCTTGATTAGACGTGGTTATAGCCTATAGAAATATTTAGAAAACAAATTTGAACAACGCCGGGTCGGCATAACTAGTTATTTATGAACGAAAAAAAAACTGGAAAGTATTTATGGGATTGAAAAAGAGACTCCCTGGCAACGTCGGGTTGTAATGTAGATAGGGAGAGGGAGGAATGAGATGAGAGAAGCTAGTAGTGTAGAGAGAGAGAGAGAGAGAGAGAGAGAACGAGGGAGAGAGAGAGAGAGAAAGAGAGAGGGATGGAAAGAGAGGCGGGAGAGGAGATGAGAGAAAGAATGAGATGAGAGATATAGAGAGAGGGATAGGAAAAAGGAATATGGAAGAGTTAGAATAAAACTGGAAAGTATTTATTGGCTTTAGAAAGAGATGGTACATCTAGTGATGGAGAGAGAGAGAGAGAAAGAGAAAGAGAAAGAGAGAGAAAGAGAGAGAGAGAAAGAGAGAGAGAGAAAGAGAAAGAGAGAGAGAGAAAGAGTGAGAGAGAGAAAGAGAGAGAGAGAAAGAGAGAGAGAGAAAGGGAAAGAGAGAGAGGCAAATAATGAGATGAGAGAGAGGTGAAGGAGATGAGAGAGAGAGAGAGAGAGAAAGATATATATATATATATATATATATATATATATATATATATATATATATATATATATATATATATGATAGTTTTATTTACACAGACATGTACAAAATCTGCGACACTGGCATGTCGATGTTATCGATCAACAGTTACTATAAACTGAGATCTCATCAGGCAGAGTTAGAATCCGATCTTAACCTCAGATCATATTTGGAGAGTATGATCTGAGGTTAAGATCGGATTCTAACTCTGCCTGATGAGATCTCAGTTTATAGTAACTGTTGATCGATAACATCGACATGCCAGTGTCGCAGATTTTGTACATGTCTGTGTAAATAAAACTATCATATATAAAGCTCTATTTTGATATTGAGCACTTTTTATAAACCCGGTTAAAATTCTCTGGATTACCACCCTGTGGATATTTTTCACCTGGATTATTACCATTATTATATATATATATATATATATATATATATATATATATATATATATATATATATATATATATAGAGAGAGAGAGAGAGAGAGGGGGTAAGAGAAAGGAAGATGAGAGAAGAAACGTAATAAAAGGCCAGGAAGCAGAATCGGATTATGGCGTCGGCGTTTTATTATTAATTGTCGATTAATTAAATAAACAAATAAATTAACAATTACCCCCCCCCCCACTAGCACCGTCAAATGACACCCCACCACCACCACCAACATCCGGTGATTTCGGCAATGTGTAAAAGCAATTGTCCAAATCTCTAAAGTATTAAGAGGGTGGGAGAAAGTCGGCATCGCGTGCAACGGTTTCTGTTTTATTCAAAACCCACTACGAGAAATAAAGGACAACAGAACACAACTGACCTTTTTTATACAATGCCACCGGTTAAAAGGAACCAGAAGTCAAGAACCCCAAGTGAGTGTCTTTTGTTAACCTTTTTTAAAAATCTTATGCGGAAGCGGAGGTTATGTTTTCGGTCGAATTTGTAACTATTTCTGTTTGTTTGTGTGTATCCTTGCGCCCACATCGCTTGACCAATCGTTACCAAACTTGGCCAAAATATCTATCATGATCTAACTAAGAACTGATTTAATTTTGGAATTTCTAGGTCAAAGCAAAAGGTCACAAAAAGGGAAAAAGGTCAAACTTTTGGCAATAAATTCGCTTCTGTTCATCTTAGAGACTCGATTTTTTCAAATTTGATGTATAGGTTAGGGTTAGGTATAGTTAGGGTTAGAGTTAGGTATGGTTAGGGTTAGGGTCAGGGTTAGCGTTAGGTATGGTTAGCGTTAGGGTTATCAACGTTTCCATAGCAGAACTTCGGGAATACTTCATACAACATGGAGAAGTAAGGTCCAGATAAACTTTGTCCTATCTGCCATCAGCAGAAAAACTAAAAAAAAAAAAAGATTTGGTAAACTTGCAGTATATTTAACAGCCGAGAAATCGAAAAGACAAAACAGAAAAAAAACACAATAAATAACTACCAAGTACCAAGTATATTAAAATTAAATTTTATACCGACCTTAAACGTTCTGAAACTGTTTCCAATTTTCTTTTATTTAAAGATTAGATTTCGTTTAAAGCGCTCTTTTTTTCGACACTCGATAAACAAAATGGTTGCTTGCCCCTCTGTTGTTAGTAGGGCTTCGTCCCTTAAAAAATTGGAAACAAAAATAACTTACCCTACCACTAATCCGAAGTCTGGGCGGAAAGCGCCCCCCCCCCCCCGAACTAAAAGTTAGTGGTAAGGCAAGTCACTTTTTTACTATCTTTCAGCCTGAATTTATTCGAAATTAAAAAGAATCGACCGCCATTTTTTTTTGTGTTTCGATAAAACAATTTAACGATAGCAAATTCAGAGATGATAAATTTCACAATCAGTTTCCACACTTTAAAAGTATACGGATCGGTAGAAAAATAAATGTTAATGTGTTTTATGAAAGTTATAAGTTGTATTTTGTTTTTCGATTACCGCAACTTTACCACAAAGTTTTGTATATAGAATTTTGACTCCATCTAAGTCATTAAATAGTTTGCTTTCCAATAAGTCATGCAAATTGGTAGTCGGATGGCGTAATATCTGGTGAGTATGGTGGCATAGGAAAAAGATGCGAAACAAATTCATGTAATTTTGTTAGGATAACCAAAAGAACGTGTCCTGTTCTGTCCTGGTGCGATACACCAGCTTACCCGAAGAGGAAGTTTCTAGGGAATATCAAATTCACAAGCGGTCTTTAGTTCCATGTGTATCCCGCTCAGGTGAAATAATTTTTATGACATTAGTTTTTTGCAAGAAGGTGTCGTCCTCCTTCCAAATACAACGGCTGGTATTCCCAAATGGTCAGCCATCTAGTACTGACCAGGCTCAACGTTGCTTAACTTCGGTGATCTGGCGGGAACCAGTATGCCAACGTGTTGTTGGGCATTGTCTTGTGAAACAATATCTACTTCCTGTTATTTTTCTTCGGACTGATTTACGAGATTCTCTCAGCAGAAAATCTGGCACAATACTTTTTAATGTAGGTAAAGCCAGCTTCCCAAGGAGGACACTTTGACAAAAATAGCCGATAACGGACTCTTCGGGATTCCCAGATAGGGTCGCGTCAGCCGATCGACAATACTCCCTCTGCCGAAGGAGAGTACAAAATAGACTGTGAAATATAGTGGAGGATTATCTCTTCAACCTTTTTTCCCACAAAAAGACGTTGCTAGTCTTTCTCTACTCTATCCTTATTTTAATGCTAGGTGCTCGACTGAGCTTCAATTTCTGGTTCATCCCATGCAAAACATTCACAACAAAAGCTCGTCTAGTTACAACTACTCTTAAGAATTTTCATTCTTTTGTTTACTTTAAACTAAATTGAACTTCACGAAAAAAGTTTATTAAAAAAAACCTTCCCATCTATGGAACACAATACCGCAGGGCTGCTTCTCAACTGACTACAACATGTTCGTTTTCGAGTCCAATGTTAACACATTTTTGTCTAGCCGTCTACTTAAATAATCCAATTCTGACCATTTAAAACATGGTTTCCAATCCTCTCATGGTGTTGTTCATCGCCAACCGACAAACTTATTAACTCTTATCCTCAAATGGCCTTTGCTCCTTGATAAGCGGCGACACATTAGTAAAACAAAAAGGTATTACCTGAGAGGATGACCTTCTAAGACCGAACCGAACCATACCTCATCCAATAAAGAAGCATCTGACGCGTTACAAATCAGCCCCTAGGTTGCCAGAATGATTACAAAGCAAACTTCGGGTGGTAGTATTTATTTGAGGAGGTAGTAATGCATGATAGTAAGGTCTCATGACTACAGAACAGATACTACACTACTCTCCTCTCCCGCCGAATTGAGTATTGAAAGACAATACAATAGAACATTAATTGAAGTAATAGTATAGATGATCGTGGCCGATAGCACGTTTTCCAAGGGTTCAAGGTTTAAACTCGTCGGTATAACATTTTTAGATAACATGAAATGGAATAAGTACAAAGAAGATGCTGCCAAGTCTGCCGCAAAGAAGGTAGGCTCCCTCTACCGGGCTAGAAACCCTCTTGCACGTACCAGTATCCGATATCTCTATAAAGCAACAACCTGTCCTTGCATGGAGTATTTTTGCCACATCTGGGCTGGTGCACCAACCACTAGTCTCACCCTATTGGACAGGGTGCAAACACGAATTTCTAACTTAATAGACCCCGCACAGTATGCCAAGATTCAGCCCCTGTCGCATCACCGCAGTTTTGTTTGCTTTACAAGTATTTCCGCGGAATGTGTCCAGATAAATTTAGTGTACTTGTATCCCCTCAACGAAAATACCCCCGACCCACTCGACTAACAGCAAAATCCGACCCCTTCACTATAGGTTCTTCGATACTGGAATATGTTCTACTCTAATAGCTTCTTTTCCTCGGGCCGCTTGCCTTTGGAATTCTCTCCCTGCTCCCTATTTCCCCCCGATCGTACCAACATGCAGACATTTAAATGTAATGTGAACAAACATCTTGCTGACCCAGATTGCCCCTATATATTTGACCCCTATCACATTAGCTCGTTACGCTTCAGTAGCACTATGCCTTGTTTGAAGCGAAAAGTCAACAAAATCTATCTATCTATCTATCTATCTATCTATCTATCTATCTATCTATCTATCTATCTATCTATCTATCTATCCTCGAATTACCCGTGAATTAATTACTTTCGCCCAGTTATTAACCCGTATTGAATCAATTAATTCAACCCCGGTCTCGACCGTCCCAACCTCTCGTCCCTTCCTCACTTCCTTTTACACCCCACCCCCCGAGGCTAACGCAAATTTCGTTCTCCGTTTGACGTTCTAAATCGAAAAGTAATTCTATTTTGTTTTCATTTTTGTAAATGGTTTTTTACCATTCAATTCAGCCAACAATTTCATGCTATTTTGTCGTCACAATAATTACCAGAAATAATTAATTACCGAATTTGTTTATAGTTGGAAGCGACGCGGCAAAATCCACGAAAAACACATTAGGCAGTGCAAATGTGCTTGAAGAATCAACATGCTATTAAAAGGTTATGGCGTTTTTGGAGTTTGTTAGTACGCAAATAGAAACATGTGATTAGTTGACAAAAAAGGAATAGGCGGAGTACACATTACCAGGGCAGTAGATTTTACGATGCCAATACCCGAGTTCGAATCTCACGTAAGTCTAAACGATTTCTTTTAACGTGTTTTATAAATTTAAAGAAATAAACATAACATTCATGTTAATAAATGTCAATGTTTCTGTGTGGATGTGTAGAAAGAAAGATTCAAGAATCTACATAAAAACTAAAAGTGTATTTATATGTAAAAAATTTCGAGGAAGACAATGGAAGTTACCTTCTATGTGGCGAATATCGTGCCCCCTCCAAGGGAGCTAGAGGGGGGAGCTTACAACTTCAAATACGTATATCCTATTTTAATGAAATTTAAACTATACTTATAAGACACTAATTCAGAGAGCTTTGAAAAAATTCAGTTTTTTGTCCGACTATATTACGGAGTGTAACGGGTGGTAGTAAAAAAAGGAAAGGAAGTAATATGGTGTACTGTTTAGCTGCATCACAGCTCTTTATTATGACTAGATCAGCTAGTACAAGTTGAAATCGAAACCCGACCATCTTGTCAAGAGACGAACTTCTTGTTCGTTCTGTGTCACCCGAACAAGCCCTGACGTTTGGTAAATGTTCATGCTTATAAAAGCATTATTAGCCGCCAAGAAAGCCTGCTTATGCATATCATTTCACCGGCCTCATACCCGTATCCCCAAGAGGACATTGTAACACAACAACTGAACTTTTTTGGTTTGGTCTCTTCTTCTTCTTCTTCTTCTTCTTCTTCTTCTTCTTCTTCTTCTTCTTCTTCTTCTTCTTCTTCTTCTTCTTCCCCCCTCATCCTCCTTCTTCTCCTTCCCCCCTCATCCTCCTTCTTCTTCCCCCCTCATCCTCCTTCTTCTCCTTCCCCCCTCATCCTCCTTCTTCTTCCCCCCTCATCCTCCTTCTTCTCCTTCCCCCCTCATCCTCCTTCTTCTTCCCCCCTCATCCTCCTTCTTCTCCTTCCCCTCCTCATCCTCCTCCTCCTTCCCTTCATCCTCCTCCTCCTCCTCCTCCTCCTCCTCCTCCTCCTCCTCCTCCTCCCCCTTCTCGTAGTAGTAATAGTAATAGTAGTAGTAGTAATAGTAGTAGTTGTAGTTGTTGGTGTCACTCCTTTTCGTTTATAATGGACCATTCCAATCCTTTTTTTATTACCTTTGACTGTTAATAGACATAGAGGGGGATACGGAAGCGAGCGTAATAGAAACAGTATATAATAAGAGCGGGGGGGGGGGGGAGGGGCACACAACATACAGCGAAGAAGATGGTGATAGACAGAAACTTATTAAGAGATGGGTTACTTTGTGAGTTAATTGCAAATTACGGTTATTTAGAACAATTAAAATGGTTTCTTTTTTTCAAACAAAACCAATGAATATTTGAACATGTATTTTGTGTGATTAAAATATACAGAAAAAAGGCCGTAGAGAAACAAACGTTGCTTAACTCACCTTTAGTATACTACTACTACTACTACTACTACTACTACTACTACTACTACTAATAATAATAATAATAATAATAATACTAATAATAATAGATATACATGTTTACACCCGTTGTCATATCTATATTCATCTAGAAGGATATTTAAACGCAACAATTGAAACAGGGAAGGGTTTGGTGCTTTTAAACTCGTTGCTCGCCTCTACACAATCTTCGCGAGCACCAATCTGAGCACCTAGATACGTCCACCTAATCTGAGCGTGTAGATACGATGCTAATGCTATTTCAAATAGACCGACGGACAACGCTTTATATATAGATGCTAGGTCGCATCAAAACTAAGATGCGGCCATTCAATCTGCCTTTTTTTAGCGATGATAATTATACTTCAAAGTTAAACGCGACAGACCGACTGACACGCTATTTCAAACTGTGATACGATCGTGGGCCGAGAAGTCACTTAGTGTTGAGACGATTAATCGGAATCGGGAATCGGAAAAATCAGAAATATATCTTTACACCTAGATGAAATATGGCTGTTAGAAAGAAAAAAAACAAGAAACCTTTATGATGCACTTACTTGCGAGGAGAAATAAATACCGTTCACCAAAATTTATGGAAATTCATCCAATAGATTTGTTTTTATAAAATAAATTCAAATTTTTGCTGTACGCGGAAGATCGGCATTATTATGAAAGTAAAGGGAGATAATTTAAACTTCTGAGCGAGAAATCAACTTTTTTTGTTGTTTAAACGCGAAAAAAGGTATTATCTCCCTTGAATATCACGATAATGACGGCAATATTCGCTAAATGTTGAATCTATTTTATAAAAGCAAAACTACTGGATAGATTTCCGTAATTTTTGATGAACGGTATTTATTTTCCCCTCACAAGTAAGTACATCATATAGGTTTCTTGCTATTTTTTTTATGACACTCATATCCAAGCTAGAGAAGCACCACAATCGATATCAGAGCCGGAAACAAATTGAGTCTAATTTCCGCTTCCAAAATAAATTATTTTATTTTATTTTATTTTTGTTTCAAACTTAATTTTCTATAAATGATGAATATTTATTGACTTAAAACTACGAGTAAACTAAAATGTATTGATTATAATAAGAAAACAATATCGATTATAATAAGGAATTAAAGGTTAAAATGGCACCGGAAAATGTTCCGGTCAAAATGGCACAGGTAAGAATGGCACGAGTTTATAAATAGGAAAAAATCGCACGAGTGAAAAAAAAATAGATGCAAATCTCACAATGAGTTTATCAAAATCTTGTATACAATACATAAAATGGAAAACATTAAGAAGTTTGTCAAATAAAAAAGAAAATAATATCTAAATTAAAAAGTAGATGAGAACTCAGCACGAAATTCTTCCCCACTGTTCAATTTTTTAAAAAGAATTTTGAATCGGAATCGGTAATTGTATCAGAATCGGGAATTTAGAACATAATCTGTAATTGTATCGGAATCGGGAATTTTAAACAGAATCGGTAATTGTATCGGAATCGGGAATTTTGAACATAATCGGTAATTGTATCGGAATCGGGAAAAATATTGGAATCGTCCCATCACTAATTATGGGTGACTCGTCACTAAATCTTGTCCGATTTCACGGGAATCGCATGCGTTCAAACTAGTTGCAGGGTTAATCGTTCTACGAGATGCGTATATGACTATGAATGCATTGAACAGGTAACTTTAAAAATGTCTCCTACTGTTCGTTTCTTCGAAAATAATTGAAAAAAAAAAAAAAGGCCAACACTACTAACTATATTGAAATTTAAAAAAAAATCTCCAGAAATATTAGATATACAGTTTCTTTTCCATATTTACGTAGAAATGTTGACATCAGATCTTCTTGTAAAATGAGATTTAGAAAATAAATGTCATCGACGAAATATAAAATAAACATTCCCGTTTTTGCTTAAAACCAAAATGGCTGCCATAATTCTTAAAACGAAGCTATTTTTGTAACGTATACAACCAAAATAAACGGTAAACGTCGAGAATATAAATCGTAAACCAAAATAACAGAACAAAAGAAAAACAACAGATAATTTATAGCAAACGCATTAGAATGAAATTCTCTTCCTAACTAAACTAGTCTTAACATTTATAACACTTTGTATTTTATACGTTTTTTTTTATTATAAAGTCTGTTTTTCGACAATCGAAAGTACACTTCATAGCCACAATGTCGCTTGTTGTTGACCGCCATTAAATATCGATTTTCGGGAAGACATATTTTACAGAAGAAAATGTATGACTTAAAAAAATATTATAAACGTTAAAACTAGGCGAGTTAGCTACAGGACTTACATTCTAATGCGTTTGACATGAATTATGCGTTATTGTTTTTTGGGGGTTTACGAGTTATCGGGTGTTAACTATTCTGTACTTTTATCAAATCAACTTTAGTAATTAGTATTCACTGATTGAATTTGGAAGTCTCTGACGGCTTGTTACGAGGTGTTCAATGACGTTTGTTGGAGTATTCGCTTACGCCAGGTGAGACGTTGTAACATAGGTATCCTACATAGGTATCCTACATAAATCCTACATAAATCGGCCGAGGAATATAGGTTTGAAGGGAGATAATCGATTTATACTCTTGAGCTTCTTTTCCCCATATATATATATTCTATTTAAAACAGACATTTTCACCAATAGTCCACAACACCGGACGAGACACTTCACCAACACCAGGAAGTAAATTATGGGGAAAAAAGGTTATACCTTTATTTGTCTTGGCTCTGTCGAAGCTTGTTTTTATCAAGCGAAATATTAGCTAAAAAAAAAAAATCAAGTTGAAGAAAAAAAAAACGGAAGGTATTTTGAAATATTTTGTTAAATGTTTCGAAATATTTTTATTTTTCTTTTGATTTAATTACTCGCATCTAATACATGTTTTTTTTAAAAGGCATTTTTGCCTCTATATTTATATTAACTTTCAAAAGATGCTTTATAAAATGAACTTTCCT
>OY744551.1:15759095-15761595 GCA_963556195.1 Sepiola atlantica | reverse complement strand
TGTAGTATGTTTTCTGATACTGTATTTCATCTTTTCTGTCCTCGGTCAGAGGAAGAGATTCTTTGGGGCAATAGAGAGAACCGACTTTACGAGAAGCAGAAAGTGCAATTGATCTAATGTATGAACTATTATTATCATTATCATCATCATTATCATCATCATTATTATTATTTATTTATTTATTTATTTATATATATATATTAGTGAAATAAAAACTGAATTTTTTCTACATTTGGCTTTTGGGGAAGTGGTCATTTGATCAGTACAACTAGATAGCCATGCATTTTATAACTGTTCTGTTTTTAAATCTCCCACTTTTCACTGTTATATGCTTGAATCCACTTTTTTATTTGTAAATTTTCCAGCCGTAAGTCGGCTTAAGCAAGTGCTAAGTCTGCGATATATATATATATATATATATATATATATATATATATATATATATATATATATATATATATATATATATATATATATATATATATATATATATAGTAAGCAATGAAAATATATATGGCAATCAGGCTACACAGAGGCTCCCGTGTTTAGCCTGACGATTCCCCCCGGGGATGAAACACGGGAGCCTCTGTGTAGCTTGATTGCCATATACATTTTCATTGCTTACTACCTAGCTCTACTTACGTATCGAGCACTGTTGAAGTAAATACTAAAAACTGACACATAAAAAATTATATCTCCTTATAATATTTTATGTGGATACATGAAGTACTAATATATATATATATATATATATATATATATATATATATATATATATATATATATATATATATATATATATATAATATATATATATATATAATATTTCGATGTTAGTACAACTCTTCGAGACTAAAATCGACTAAATATTAGTCTTTCCCCCCTAACCCTACCCCGATGACTACGGCCTTGGAAAAAAGTTAATTTTTATTGCCTAAAATTTTATTTTATTCTTCCTGATTTCTTTTGACACAATTTAGCATTTAGCTGATTTTACAGTCCCCTAAGAATTTACTAACATCGAAACGCGGGGTAATCAGCGTAGGCTGTTCTAATGTTGATATAATTTTATTACTTTATAAAGCTCTACTTTGTATTGAGCACTTTTGAAAAAATAGTAGTTACAAGTTATTTAATTTATTCATATATTTAAAGTTATTTAATTTATTAATATATTTAAAGTTATTTAATTTATTAATATATTTAAAGTTATTTAATTTATTAATATATTTTAAGTTATTTATTTTATTAATATATTTAAAGTTATTTAATTTATTAATATATTTAAAGTTATTTAAATAACTTTAAATATATTAATAAATATATTCAAAGTTTTTTAATTTATTAATATATTTAAAGTTATTTAATTTATTAATATATTTTAAGTTATTTAATTTATTAATATATTTAAAGTTATTTTATTTATTAATATATTTAAAGTTATTTTATTTATTAATATATTTAAAGTTATTTAATTTATTAATATATACATACTTTTGTTAACCACTAACAAGCCATATTAGCACAGAAGTGTCAGTAGCTATTGTGATAGTGGAAAGATTTATAGGGGTAACTTGGGTGGGGAGTTGGACAACAACATTTTTTTTTACATTATATTTAATTTTCTGCATGTTGATATGGTCGGGGAAACAGGAAGTAGGAAGGGAATTTCAAAGTCAAACGGTCCGAGGAAAGAAAGTATTATGATAGAAAATCTTCCGACATCTGGGAACCTCTACAGTGAAGGGGTGGAATTTTACTGCTAATCGGGTGTGTCGGGGGTATTTTCGTTGAGGGTGTGTGCAGTTTATCGGAGCACATTCCGTAGAAGTTCTTGTAAAATAAGCATACGGATGCAGTACTGCGGTGATGCGACAGGGGATAGGGCCTGACAGAGAATGTTGGACATATTAGGTTGAAAATTTGTTTTTGTATCCTTTCCAAAAGGGAGAGGCTATTGGTTGGTGCATCAGCCCAGATGTGGCAACAAAATACTCCATGCATCGGCGAATTGTGGTTTTATAGATATAGGATACTGGCAGGTGTGAGAAGTTTTTAAGCCCGGTAGCCCTTTTGTGTCCCCATTTTCTCTCTCTTTCTTTGCCACTCTGGCTGTCTGCCAGTCTGTTTGTCTATGTCTGTCTGTCTATCTGTCTGTCTCTCTATTTCTTCTCTTTTGAGCCTTACTAGCCCAGACAAAGTAAAAAAGCAACATAAAAAAACATGAGATACATTAATTATCGACAGACACAGAGCTGTGGATGAACACACGGTCGATACATACGCTGTCTCCTTTAATTAAGAGATGCTTTTTATCTGATTATTATTTCGTCGTGTACATCTTTCTTATCTCGTTCAATGGGAATAGGGGGAGTAGGAGTAGAGGGGGAGAAGAGGGGGAGAGATGGAGACAGATGGCGAGCTTAGAAGCTTTTCAATGTCAATCATCAGTCGAATATTATTATCTTCAAATCTTCTTTTTTGTCTCCCCCCCCCCTCA
>OY744551.1:15746595-15751595 GCA_963556195.1 Sepiola atlantica | reverse complement strand
TCTGGTCATTTTGGTGAAGGTTTTTATGCTTCAAGTTCTTTATATGTTTAAGTATTTATTCATGGTGTTTGGTTGACTGAAAGGGGGAGGGGGAGAAAGAGAGGTGAAGGAAAAAGCGGGGAGGGAGGGAAATTGTTGTTTTTCGTTTTGGATTTTGCAGAACATGATTGAGTTTTGCAAAGGAAAAAATAAACAATTAAACATAAATGTTTTGTGCATTTTGAGTCAGGAAGTCAATAACTTCAAACAGCGTGATTTGGTAGCGCCAGTAGATAATTTACGTTAACATAAGAACGAAAGATGTGCAACGAAAGAGCAATAGTCAACACTAGATCAAATAATGGCAACTCCAGCGTGGAGGGAACCGTCATACCGGTGCTATCAGTTGAGGATTAGGCGCCACGACTGGCTGATACACTATCCTCTTGATGATGCTATTGGCCTAGATACAAGAATGGACCTGCTGGCTATGAAGTACTACAGTGTTCGATACTTTTTGAATGAATGTTATTTTCCAATAAACGTCTTTCTTATAAAAAAATTCTAAGCTGATAATTTTTGGGGGAGGGCACCGTGTACTTACGGGATGGGCCACGTGAAGGTTGCCAACATCCATAGTCAAAATGTTGCGATGGAACCGGTGGAAGCGACATGATTCGAACTTGGTACACCCAGATCGTTAGTCCACGTAGGTATCAATTTCACTGCAGCCATTTCCAATTATTTTATGGAATTCTGTAAATCGAGTTCGAATCCAGTAAAATCCGGTAAAATAGCAACTTATGTTTAATTAATCCTCTACAAAGGATCGTTTACAATAAATGTTGGAAAGTTGAAGAGAATAATTTTTACGGAGAAAGTCGTCTGACGATTCTTCCGCCTAAATACCAGTTGAGAATACGTTCTCAAGAATCAGTCGGACAGACTGGCCATTTCCGTAGCCTTGTATCTGCCGGACTGTGGTATATCTCTTGGGTAGTCTACGGAGGTTCACCATCCAAGCCTTGTCTTCCCTCTTTGGAAAGGAGTTCATTAATCGTTAAATGCCTGAGGCGCCCCTACCGGGTAATGCCGACAGATCTCCCCAGCCTATTTCTAGAAGCCAGCCTGGCTCTTCCACTGGAGTGCTGCCCTTTCTCCTTCCACCTTTCTTTCCTTTTTTGTTTTGTCTTTCATCCCTCCCTCTCACCTGCTCTCTCTCTCTCTCTCTCTCTCTCTCTATCTCTCTCTATCATTCCATTTCTTTCCTTTTCTCTCTCTCTCTCTATCTCTTCATCTTTTTCTCCACCCGTCTTTCTCTCTTCTCTTTAGCTTTCTTTTCCTTTTCCATCTTTCTTTCTGTCTGACTTTTTTCTCCACTCTTTCTCTTTCTGTCCTTTTCGCTCTCTTTCTCCTCGCCACTCTTTCTCTTTCCCCTCTGTCTCTCTCTCGCCCTTTCTCTCTCCCTTTCTCTCTAGCTCCCTCTCTTTTCCCTTATCTTTTTCTGTCTTTTTCTTTCTCATTCTTTTTCTCTTTCTGCCTTTCTCTCCCTTCCTCGTCTCTCTCTCTTTCTCTCTATCGGTCAGTTCTTGAAAAACAAGGAAACCTTCAACAATCAAAACAAAAAAAAACAAAAACAAAACCAGGTCAACTTAAAGAACATCGGAACTGATCGATCTCAATTCGATTTAGAAAAGAAAAGAAAATTTTCTGACCGAACTTTTTTTTTCTTTGATTGTTTTTGTCTCCCCCCCCCCCCCCACAAAAAAATCCATGGAACTTTTGTTGTTGTTCAATGTCTCATCAGCTGTTCTTTGGGAGAGGGGGAGGGGGGAAAGAGAGGGAAGGTGAGGAGGGAGGAGTCACAATATAACTCCCAAGACACACAGCTTATGCTTTGTTTTTCTGTTTATCTGAAATGCTGCCCGATGTGGACTCCCACTGGAAATAAATGAAAAGGAATGGTAAAACAAAAATCGACAACACGAGGCAAGATAATCGACAATCTCCTGTCCTCCTACGCAGTCGCTTGTTAAAGCAAAGCACCTGTTGGCTCATGTATAAACCCAGTTGCAATCACATACATACATACATACATACATACATACATACATACATACATACATACATACATACATACATACATACATACATACATACATACATACATACAAACAATCTATCTACCTTTACATTCCTCCCGCTCGCACACCCATTACACACACCAAAAACGGCTGGCGGTATTCATCAGAATGAAGACGTTAACATACCCCCACAACACTCAGACACATCGATATTTATCATCTGGGTGCTTTTAATCGTCCCACTCCTCACCATTCAGACATCTGTACATATTTTTCTTGTAAATAAAATTCATTAAACGTTGGGGATATTCTAAGTAGTTAAGCCCATAGAGCCAATGCAGTATTATGGTAAAGATCTAGTTTAACAGAAGATTATAGACTAGTACGAATACCTCGAAAATTATTGGCCTTATGCCTAATTTGTTAAAAAAATTCTTATGAATTTTTTTTTAGCGAATAAATATTTTATCATTATCACATTTTTTAATTTCTACATGACATTCAGCAACCAAGATCAAAGTGTAGTATATGTTTTGCGTCCCAGGCATTACCCCCTCCCTTCGAAGGAGAGCATGAATAGGTTCATTGCCTGTCATCTGAGGTCACCTCATCCGTTAGAGAGTGTCAACGGAACCGACCAGGTTACTTTTGCAGACGGATCAAAGTCCTTCTTTTTGGTGAGCTGGAAACCCACGTATAAAATGACCTTGTGCCACTGAGGGGGGGGGGGGTAAACAAAAATCGCTCTTTAAGAATAGGTGTGTGTGTGTGTGTGTGCGTGCGTGCGTACGTGTGTTTGATTAGCTTAATGTATACGATGGAGGACTGTGAAATACGGTTATTAAATAATTTACTCCCATTGCAAAAACTGTAATAAAATCAAAACCATCTAGATACTTAATTCAGGACCAATACTGTATCCCCCGTCTCCTCTTCCTCTTCCTCAGGAGGCCCGCTTCAGCTATAGGGCTAACTGGGCATTTGCCCACTACCCACGATTGGTCAAATAATATAGAGTGATCCCCCAAAATGCCACCCATGGAACCGTTAATGCTATTCAAAATCCATTCTGTAATCCAACCATATTGGTATAAATAAATTCAGTCTATAATTGACTTGTCTACCAAGTTTCAATCATGAAGGTCCAACAGCCTTTATTTTATCGCCGTTCAATGATATGCGGGACACATTGGTGATCGTCTCATCAGTAGATGTGATCCTGAATCGGCTTCACACTCATTGGACCGTGATCCCCGGATTTTTGTCTGTGGGGTTATCTCAAAGATAATATCTATCAAACCAATCCCCAAATCAAATAGCCATCACAACCAAAATAAGGGCAGCGAGCGCTAAGAGAGGAGTTGTTCACAATTTTACATGTCGTATCCGTGTGTCCTTATCACTGAAAGGCGATAAAACAAAGACTTGAAATGCAATATTTTATTTATTTGTATTTTCGAAATATTTTCCCAAATTATTGTTGATATTTTGTAATAAAAGGGTTGATATGCCGGAAACATACAAACAAAAAATAATTTTCATGGAGTGTGTTTATATAATTGTTTTTGTTTGTTGTCACAATTTTTTTCAAATATTTTTTCAATATTTTTCTAAATGCTTTTTGAAAAAATGTTTTTCTTATATGCTTTTTTCTAAATGTTTTTTTATCTAAATGTTTTTAAAAAATGTTTTTGAAACTTTTTTTAAATAACTTTAAAAAAAAAATTATTTTTTTTTTCTAAATATTCTTTTTAAAATGTTCTTTTGAATTTTTTTCTTCAAAATGTTTTTTTCAAAATGTTTTTTCAAAATGTTTTTTCAGATTAAAAAAAAAAAGTTTCTTTTCCAAATATTTAAAACGTTTTCTTTCCCCCTTTTTTCACCAGTTACCCCAACCAAAAAGAATAAGAAAAACAAAAAAAACTCTAGCGGTAGTAACTCTGACAGCTCGGACAAAGGTAAGTTTTTTTTTCTACCCAACTATTTTCTCTTTCCACCTGGTCTCCATTTATATCGATTTACTCTAGTTGCAGTGGAGACTTCTGGGGTAGTTCGTCTTCAGGGTTGGAAATTCTATTCCAGAAAGAAGATTCATTGCTTGCAAGTTACTCTTGACCGACTTCGATCGGGATACCACCCAGAACTCAAAAACTGGCTCTTCAAAATTAAGCGGGTAGCCGAGGTAATTTGCAGGAAGTGCAGACTTGGTGATGAGACAGACGACCATACACTGACAGACTATCAAAGAGCTAGTATTTACCTCTCTTCCACCGCGGGGAGATGTGACACAAGGTCGGAAGGTAAGGATTGAGAATCCAGCGCCCAAGAGGAAGAGAACTGTGGCCTACAAAAAATACCTGAGCAGTCTCGTCAGCATTCCCCCGGTAGGGGCGCCTCAGGCGATTAGCAATAAACTAATCCCTTCTTAAAGGGTGAGAAGGTAAAGCCTGGGAAGGTGGACTTGCTAGAACTGCACAGGACCATACCTCACGCTGACAGAAAAATAGATCACCTAACTGAAAATGGCCCAGACACTGTCGGACTGATTGACGAGGACGTATCCTTGACTTGTTATGAAAAACAACACTACCATTACAGTTCACAACCATTTACTAATTGGCCCACTTCCGACGACTTTCTAACTGTCGACCCAGAACGAGCATTACGGATCTGGGAGAGATGGAAAAGACTACCCAACTTCCACGATGCCTCTCAGCCGGGTGATCTCCGCGCCTAACGGAACCCCCTGCGATTGAGTGCCTAACAAACGTTAGCACAAAAAAAGCAGCAGCAGCAAAAAAACAAACAAACAGACTCCCCTAAACTCCACTTCTTTCATCACGGTGGTTGTAGAAACGTGCTATTTTTCAAGCTATGCCGTCTGAAACTCCGTTTAGTGGCAGGGCTACCCATGACGAACAGGTTAGGCATCTATCG
>OY744551.1:15726595-15741595 GCA_963556195.1 Sepiola atlantica | reverse complement strand
TGTGAAGAAAACAACAAAAAGTGAGAAATCGCAAGTTCGAATCGAAAACAGAAAACGATTCAATTTATATGTTCGCCAAAGAAAACACAAAACAAAAAAATATTTTTAAATAGAATATTTCTAAAAATTCATTTCAGTCTTTCCTTTTTTTATTTTGGTACTTCTACAGAATTTAAACCCAACCAAACCGACTTTTGTCGAACTAAACCGTAAACTTAGTTTAGAGTTAGGGTAAACAAATTTTGTACATTAAGTTTTCATGTCTACTCTATAAATATTCGATCCATATTAAACCAAACAAATCATTCAGTGTCTAATGCGTAAATCACGTAGAGACGAGAAACAGACATGTTTCTTTTCAGTCTTCCGTTTATTTTTGATTTCTATAAATAGTCTATAATTGGTTGCCTCCCCACGAGGGCAGAGTTGGATACCAGGTCGATTTTTGATAAGTTTTTCCTGACAGAAAAAAGCGTATTTTGTCATGAAATTGACCATGCGCTATTTGGTAAAAAACAAACAAACAAACAAAAAAACAACAAAACAAAACCAAACAAAAACAATATTTTAGTACGGTTGCACAGAGAACGATACATTTAATAAAAAATGTACAAAATAAATCAAGAAATGTTATAAATACTTCAATACAATATTAACACAACTTTTTTGTTTCATCTAACCCTAACCCTCACCATAAACTATGTTCTAGGTTTAGTTTGACAAAAGGCAGTTTAGTTTGGTTCGTATTGTGTAGAAGCACAAAGTTATGAGTAAGTAAATATATTTTTAAAGTGTTCGTTGGAAAATGATTATTTTAATACACAAACTGAGTTAAGTAAAATTATATTTAATTAAAGATATTTTAAACTTTTTCATTACAAATGAATTAAGTAAAGTTATATTAGACTAAAGATATCTTTTATATTGTTCGTTGAAAAAAAACGATTATTTTACTTAGCTTTGTTTTGTAATACATTTATTTATTCATAAAACTTCTTGTTTGATTGTATTTTCGGTGCTTCTGCATATCAATCCTGACATTGAAATATTTAAAGAATGTATAAACTTTATTATGTACTTACGCGTTAGCTGAAAATAAGATTGCGCAGAAAAAATTACGCAAATTTATCCAGTATTTATTAAATTATAAAAAAAAAAGAAAAAAAAATGATTTTATGTACATTTTGACATTTTTGTAAACAATGGAGACTCCAAACCCCGAAATCGTGAAAATGAGTTATCGTCCTTGCCCACTGGAAAAATCTAAGATACAAAATGGTGGAAATATCTACTGAGTAATAAAATCGTTTTTTTATTTATAATTAAATAAATACTGGATGCATTTGCATAATTTTTGGTGTACAGTCTTTTTTTCATCTACCACGTAAGTACATAACAAAGTTTATACATTTCTTTAGCTATTTTATTTTTAAGAGCGGTCTAACATGTCAGGGTTGATATGCAGAAGCACCGTATTTTCTTTGGCGAAAAATTATAATGTAAATCGAATTATTTTCTGTTTTCGAGTCGAACTTGCGGTTGGACACTTTTTTGAATCTCTGTTAAAACTGAACAAAAACGAATCGATAAAGGCGCACAGTAATATCAGAGTCATTTTTCTTTACCAAGGGCTAAAATAACATCGCATGATCGAACGTTTTTCCGGACATGAATTTAATACTTATCAAGTACACCAGCACACAAAGTTAACAAAATAACCAACGTGCGACGTATGTTAGTTTAAAAATAACATTAAGAAACAGATGATTTATAGCGAGAAATATGTATGTTCTTACCAGCACTGGTTGGAAAAAAGTTAAAAATATGTGAAAAATAAAACCTCACGTCAGAATGTTTTCTCGTATTGTAGTAACGTGTGATCTATTTGCGATAATAAGAAAATGTTTAATAGTTGAGCCAAAAGAAATGTATGTTTTTATTATCGAAAAATCAGCAAAATGTACTATGTGGTCCTGAAAAAGTATAAATTTGTAATAAGTTACTCACGTGAAAGCCACCAGCAGAGAAGCCATGTTGAAAAGCTGTTCGTTAATTTCTATATTCCACTCTATTATGGAATATTGGAATATGTCTACAGAACGGTCGACACAATTTAGTGTGTGAATCTAAATAAATAGTGAATTTTCTTTGTTTAAAGTGAAGAATATGTGAAGAAAAGTGTTATTAGAAGAAATAAATTAAGAATACATGAATAGTCGCAGGAAGGTCTTGGCGGTCCGTGTATCTGACACCCAATCCGATATTCCTTTATTCCTCTAACACAGTTAGAACGACTAGAAAAAATGAAAGTGAAATTGAGGGAGCGTTCATTATTTATATTTAAAATCTAGTGTAGCATGTAGGCAATAGTAAGAGTTTAAAATGAAAGAATAACGGTGATTTAAACGTAAGTAACTATATTAAGGAAATCCCTCGGTGAATGTAAGGGACGTGGGCGTAGATAATTGTAAGAGAGTGAAAGTCTCTGCTTCCTTCTTTGATGAATACGTAGTTGAGAGAAGCAGCTCTTCCGGAATAAATGTAAAAAATGATGAATAAAGACGAATTGTCCACATATGTTCTGGAAACGCGCATTAGGACGTGCTCTAAGTGAATAGTTGAACAGATTAGCATATGAAGCATTTCGTTCAAAATCTATAATAGCCAAAGCGACAGGGCAACATCGACTTTACTTTATCATATATACATATATAATAGGTAAATCTCTCTAATAAGCAAATAATAACAGCTTGCACCCATCGTCAAGATCTAGTTTTCTATCCTTCAAAAATGCTTTGATCGCTTGAGTACATTTTTAGGCCAGCCTTGCGCAATTGTTTGGACGAATATGAAGAAGCTTTTGTTTCGATTTTAGGTCAATTGACACACACCGATTATTGGTGATCAATTTCTTTAGATAAACACTTTCTATAGAAGAAATATTCACGAAATAAAGAAATTCATATTAAATAAATATACATGTTTATATTAAGGGTATATGTAAATGAATAACTGCTATAGTTTTGTTTCCACCTATCCTAAGTACATTAACATCAAAACAGCTGATGCTTATTCAATTCTGTGATAAAACATAAGACTTTGAAATACCGTATATATAGTAATCTGAAAACACCAACAATTAGCTTTAATTTTTATTAATTTGCATATTTATTTCATAAACAGCTTTTGATAAATTAATATTCTGTAATATACATTTTTAACTTGCATTATCATATTTTCTAATAGTGTCTGCAATAATAAGTTCATCGATAGCACAACATCTGATAAGCTAAGAACAGATATTACACTTTAATCTTTGCCAAAAAACCAAAGAATCATAAAAAAATAATGTTTTTAAGACAAAGTGCTTTTAAACGAATGAGAAACCCCCCTGATTTAATCTATTGTCGTATTCTCTTTTAATCTTTTGTATAGTGTAGTATCGGTTCTGTTAACATTAGATCACCTTCCTAGGAATTACCTCCTCCGTTTTTGTGGAGGTAAACCATCCCAGGTATTACATCCTCCTTCGGGGGGAAGGTATAATGTAATATCTGTTCTGTTGTCATGTGATCATACTAACGGCATTACCTTCTCCTTTTAAGTTGAGATCCGCCCAGGTATTACCTCCTCTATTCTTTCTTTTTTGGGGGAGGGGTAGTGTATTATCTATTCCGCTGTCATATCATCCTCTCAGTTTTTACATCATCCTTTGAGAGTCAGCGTAGTATATATTCGTTCACAATAATATCATCCTGCCAGTCTAGAAAAAATATGCGACTTAAGGAGCATATGTTATATATATATATATATATATATATATATATATATATATATATATATATATATATATATATATATATATATATATATATAAATAAATGAATATTAAATCGTATTTACCTGCAGACGACTTCGTTTCGATATTTGGTTCTCATAAGTTCAAGGACGTGGTCATTTCAGACAGTCACAAAGCACGATCCCGTTTCACAGAGTCGCATTTGACTCCGCACGCTTTCTCACGATCTTTTCTGCCATAGGAATTTGTCACGTGATATGGAGAAATTAAGTTATATTTATTCCAATTGCGTCGAACGATAAACATCAAGACATTCTATAGGACTCTACGAACCTAATCGGAGTCTCGCTTTGTAGCTTAAGTCAATGTCTATTATTAAATATCTCCCAACAGTGCTAAACTTTAATTTTCTTGAAAGGGCTTTTATAATAATAATCAAATATTCAAACGGGCATAGGTATATATATATATATATATATATATATATATATATATATATATATATATATATATATGCACGTTTGAATTAAGGTTGAACACACATCTGAAGAAGGGAAATGTTCTTTCCGAAATATTATATTATACAGAACTTCCATCAAACAATAATGGCGCATGTAATATTGTAATATAATAAAATAATATATATATATATATATATATATATATACATTATATATATACATATATATATACAATATATATATATATACAATATATATATATATTTATATATATACAATATATATATATATATTTATATATATATATATATATATACAATATATATATGTTTATATATATATATATATATATTGTATTAATAATAAAGGTAGAAACTACAACACTCATTCCACTGTTATATTTCTTAATTTGCGTTAGTTCGTGTTTTCCCGTTACATTTTTGAATTGTATTGTCTTCTGTAAATTAGCTTTATATACACACTTAACAATGCTTCAAGCAAACTACATTAACCGCATATATATATATATATATATATATATATATATATATATATATATATATATATATATATATATATATATGGAAAATGAAAAAGGAAAACCAAACTTATTTATGTATTCATCAATGTTTCGTCTATATTTCAAGAGATTCCTGAGATGATCATCCTGAGGAAGTCTTGAAATAAAGATGAAAGGTTGACGAATACCTAAATAATTTTGGTTTTCCTATTTTTTCATTTTCCAATACGTTTGAATATTATTACCCTTTTTTATTACATATATATATATATATATATATATATATATATATATATATATATATATATATATATATACACCCTCCGTCTAAAATGACGGAAAATAGTCATGCTTCGCTAGTATTCGCACTAATATTCATATAAAATAATGCCTCAAGTTCAATGATAAGCACAACTGGATACGGCGCAAAAAAAAAACTGTCAATAAGATGGCTAAGTTGTTTACTACACTGACTGGAAACCTGGCTGTGCCAAGTTCGAGTCCAGTTCGTTACACAGAAACACTTACCGGAAGCCGACACCTGACCTTGGAGGAAAATTAAATAACTCTGACGTCACACATTCTTTTCTTGGCACTGACCTGTTTTTGGCTATGATGTCCTCTTCAGTTCAGGAATAGTATGGAAATTGTTTGGATAGACATTATCTTAGAGATAAGGTCCGAATCGCACCTCCTACTTATGAGACGACCAGCAAAGTGTCCCCGCATATAATTGAATTGCGATAAGATAAGATATGTTAGACATTTATGACTGAAACTTTATAGAAAAAGACAGAGTGGAGTTTATTTGTCAAAAATATTTACAGAAAGGATTGTGAATTTTTTTAATCATTCCATTCAGGATCACAATTACTACTGATGAGACGATCATCAAAGTGCCCCTACCTACCCATATCATTGAATGGTTATTAAACAAAGACTGTTGGGCATTCATGACTGAAACTTGGTGGCAAGTCACCCATAGACTGAAGTTTATTTGTAGTACATATGATTGGATTACAGAAAGGATTGTGGATTTTATTTATCATTCCATTCAGGATCACAACTTCTGATGAGACGATCATCACAGTGGCCCGTCTCCATATCAGTGAATAGTGATAAAATAAAGACTGTTGAATATTCATGACTAAAACGTGGTTGACAAGTCAGGTGTGGAATGAAGCTTATTTGTTTCAAATATTGTTGGATTGCAGAAAGGATTGGGAATTTTATTCACGATTCCACGGGTGCCATTCTTTGGAGGGTCGAGGGAGTCACTCGGTATTATCTTGTCTGAGTCGGGATCGAAACCTCGACAGCTGTTTAACCCGGTTCTTTTCTTGCATAAGATTTGTTCGAAACTGAAGCTGATTGATTTAAGCCGTTTTCCCCTCCTCCAAAATATGGGTGTGGTTCCAACGCTTGGTGTGAGAAATTGACTGTTTATTTGCATTCGTGTCGGTTGCACATCCAATTATATAGAATCACCCTCCACTCTCGTCCTAAATTGTTCAACAGCTGGCCACACGCGACCCACCACGTCGACGAGAACGACAACATATTTTTCTCTTAGCATTTTTTCTTTTGTATTTTAATGTGATCAAATATCAGTGATCAATATTTCTTGTGCCATTTTTTGTGCCATTTTTTGTGCCATTTTTTGTGCCATTTTTTCTTTTGTATTTTGATGTGATCAAATATCAGTGATCAATATTTCTTGTGCCATTTTTTGTGCCATTTTTTGTGCCATTTTTCGGTCAGTCAGTTTTTACCCTTAAATGCTTTTAGTTTCAAATATGACACATTCAAGCAAAATGCCTATTGAATATTCAACGAAAATGTGTCAAACTGCAACTTGTTTCACTTCTGCAAAGAGCCTGTTGGCAAGTGTGAGTAGGTATTAGTATGATGTTGCATTAGCACACCCGCTAAATAGGTAATCAGTATCTTCGATGTTACTACCGAGTGTCATCGGTGTGTCATCTGCCTAATTCAAGAGCCTAAACTTTTAAATCTTATAATGGTAAGTAAAATTTATTTTATGATTCTCTAGTGTATTTTAATTATTCAGATGCATATATTGTTGGGGTTTGTTGCACATGTAAAATTTTATGCAATTTGTTGCACATTTGCATCATCATTTATTTTTGTTCAATAAATTGTTTTTCCCAAAATTATTTATACTACTTTATACTAACCCGATGAAACGTTTTTCACTTTTTTCAAACCAATATAAAAAATAAAGCATTTAAAGGTAAACTTTGAAATAGAAAAAGACCCCAAGTCTGTAGTGGAATGGGGCCATAAATGGATGGTAACATTTAACGCTACGAAGACAAAGTTCCTTCCTTTTAACAATTATCAGAAACCTTTGCAACAATCCATTGTCATGACTAATAGCACGCTACCTGAGAGTGCATCATTCAAATCCTCGGCCTAACATCCACAGGCAACATGAATTGGAGCAAATACATACAATACATTGCCAAGGCTTCTGCAAGGAAAGTTGGCTCCATCTATTGTGCTAGAAAACCTCTCACACCTGCCAGTATCCAACATTTCCACAAAGCCACCATCCGCCCATGCATGGAGTATTGTTGTCATATCTAAGCTGGTACATCAATCACTACTCTATTTCTATTAGACAGGGTCCAAAAAGGGCCTCTAAGAGACTGTCTACACAGCTCCAGCCCCGGTCCCATTGCCACAATGTTGCATCTCTGTGCTTTCTTTACAAGTACTACAATGAAATGTGCTCCGACGAACTTGCTGCACTAGTTCCCCCTCAATCTAAATACCCCCAACCAATCCCACAATCAGTTAAACCCCATCCCTTCACTGTAAAGGTCCCCAGATGCCAGAAAGCTTTCTACTCTAATAGTTTATTTCCTCGAACTGCTAGCCTTTGAAATTCCCTCCTTGCTCCCTGTTTCCCTGACTGTACGTTGGTGCATGTTGATGCAGATATTTAAATGTAATGTAAACAAACATCTCGCTGCACAACTTTCCATATAGGATGCCCCTGTAGATATGACCCCTAATTCACAGTAAGACCTTTTGTCGGTCTATCATGTATGATATCTCGTTCGTTGACCAGATGAGAAATTAAGTTGGCTACGAAGATCCGAGTTTATCAAACTTCCGTTCGTAGCATCCTCCTCTATGAACGTGAGTCCTGACCGTTGATAGTTGCAGACTTTTGCAAAATGGAAGTATTTGAGCATTATGTCTGTGTCGCATTCTCTGAGTTCGCTCCTCTTGTCCCGTTGCGGCACACAGACACAGCAAGTTCAGCCGTTTTCCTCTGAAAGGAGGAATTTTCCAGGGAATATAAAATCCATGTAAATCCCGCGAAATACTTTTAACCGCGTTAGTGTTTGCACGTTTTTTTGCAGGAAGGTGTTGCCGTCCTTCCAACATATGGCAGTAGGTATTCCCAAATGGTCACCCATCTGGTACTGACCACGTTCAACGTCGCTTAACATTGGTGATCTAACGAGAACTGGTTAGTACGAGAACGGTGCGGAATCTCTTTTCTTCAGCGAGCTATTCAAGCAAGATATCGTCCCTGGTTTGGTGACACTCTTCAGCATTAATGAGATGAATTTGTCAGAAAAGCCGTCAATCCGGTTCTGGAAGAAGCGGCGTGATGGTCACTCATCTGGTAATGATCAGGTTCAACGTTGCTTAACATCGGTAATCTAACAAGTACTCTTCCGTTCTAATCGTCATCTGTTGACTCTCTCTTTCTTTCTCTCCCCTCTCTATCTACCTATGTCTGTATCTGTCTTTTTGCTTCTCTTTCTCTCAGCTCTTGATATATCCAAGGCCTTTGACAAGGTATGGCATAAGGGGTTCCTCCTAAAAATTCACTCATATGGTATTACTGCAGGGTTGCCAGATTGGCTTTTTTTATGGCCAAATTTTACGAATTTGGCCCTTATAAAAACAAGTACTCTTCATCTCTCTCTTTCTCGCTCACTTTCCTCTCTCTTTCTCTCTCTCTCTCTCTCTCTCTCTCTCTTTGTCTCATATATGCGAGGTGACCTGATTCTGGCGTACACCATCAAATTTATATTTCAAAGAGTTTTTAAAGTCATGGTCTCGGTGGGCACACACAACAGATGTACCATCATCGCTTTCGTCTCAATGAAAGAGAGACAGCATTTCCTGTCCGTGTTTCTGTTCAGTGGAGCAACCCACCAAAGGAGTTTGTGACGATACCTAGCATATCCAAATTCAAAGTGTCCTTGGACAAACAATCACACTGTATATAGATGAAATGATCTGTTTTTTTACATGGTTGTTGCACTTTAATTCACCCCAGACACGCCATATTGCCACTGAGACGTAAGGGGCTACTGTGGATTAGGGGCCAGAAATTATAGGGGCCAGAAATTATAGGGGGCATCTATGCTAATAATTTATAATTTAAATTATTTGTGCAGTCATCTCTGCACAGTTCATATTCCCTCTGTTCACGTGACACATTTGTTAAGCAGAATATTACAGCTATTGTTTCTATATCCAAGTATCCGTATCTGTTCTTCTCTTTCTTCTGGCCCGATAGACTAAGTCGGTAAATAAATATTAAATTGAAAAATAATGAATTCCGTTTTTTAATTAATATATTTACAGTTGTAGTGTATCAAACTGTGATTTGAACCAAATTGCATAGTAAACGCTGATTCATGCCTTATTCTATTTATTCATAAATAATATTTAGACGTTCTTATTATTTAATAACTACGAAAAATCATCCACGCAACGACGTACGTACGTGGTTGAGTTTAAGTAATTGTGTCTATACGTACACCCTGGAAGGAAAGTAATACTTGATATTAATTTTCAACCCACAAACTATCCCTAAATTTAGAAAAAATATACATAGATGACGTAAACAATGATTGTGTAACTCAACAATTAAAAGTGATGAGTCAAGCAAGTGCCAACAAATCATTACTTTATGGCCGTAGTTCAACCATCTTACTCGCCTCTCTCACTGCCGCGTGTTCTTCACTGTGACCTTTAACCCTGGCGCTCATTCTAGACTCTAGAGACGGAGCACCGAGGCTGGTTTGAAAACGACGCAACTATCTTAACCACTGGGCGGGCCATAGTTGGAGAAGATGATGGAAGTTATTGATTTATATAGATATGGGTTTACTTTTATTTCTCATTAGGCGTGAATCGAAAGGCGAAACACAGCTGCGAAAATGAATGATCAATATTTATTATGGATAAGTGAATGGATTTTGTATCTTGGTTTCGTGGGTGGTGATGGTGGGGTACGTGGGTGTGGAGGATGTGTAGGGTGTATAAGAGAGAGAGAGAGAGAGAGAGAGAGAGAGAGATTATTGTTTGTACGGGCGGAATAAATAAAATGAATTGAAAATGTTGACATAAACATCGTGCATTTATATATATATATATATATATATATATATATATATATATATATATATATATATATATATACCTTTGTAAGATTAGTGGGAGAGAACCCCAGCAGAGTGCTCGATTATTAAAAAAAAATCCAAAATAAGAGTGTAATATTTATTTATATATGTATTATAGAAGATTTGAAACCGACAGTACCAATGTTGTTATGATCTTCTGTAATACACACACACAAACACACACACACATATATATATATATATATATATATATATATATATATATATATATATATATATATACATATACTAATCTAAGTTAAGTTTGTATTAACAGGGTAAAAATCGAGAGAATCCTTACTGTGTAAATATAATAGTGCTCAATAATGAATAGATCTATTTAATAGTTTTATATTTATATCAAAGCTACACATGTTTTAACCACAGCTTTAATAAGCAACGGTCTCACCAGGCTTGGAAAACATGTTTGTTTTTAAGTGTTCATATTGAAGACATATGTCTTCAATATGAACACCTTAAAATAAAACAAACATGTTTAATTAGCTATGCGGCAAACAAAAATTCCCCTAAAACAAAAAAAAACTCACATTTATTTTATCTCTAATCAAGAAGAGACTTAGATTTTTGTCTACTGCATCGCTATGTATTTTTTTCTGAAGAAGAACTTTTTTGGTTTCGGAGGAGTCTATAGAGGAAAAATCCGGGATTGACATACGAATTTCAGCTGTTCTTTTGTGAACGAAACGGTCTGTAAATGTACCGAAGTTTTTGTTTTAAAAAAATGATCAGTAAGGTAAATAAAATATTAGTCATTGGAATGTAGCATAATATTCGATTCATAGAAAACCGACCATTTTGTATTTTATTTATTTGATTAATACAGAATGGCCGGGTGTCTTTGAATCGAATCCTTGATTCCTTTGAGGAACTCGTTTCTGTGAGAAAATGCATGTAAAAGGTTTTTTAATTTTTTTCTTCTTGAGGATATACTTCCGGAAGTGATCTGTTTGTCTTCTGATGAGCTGCATGAACGAAAGAGTCTGGTAATTATATGTTGGTTCCGGATGGTTGTTTCTGCGCGAAACAATTGTCAAATTACACTGAATTATTTTGAAATTCAGCAAGAAAAAAATAAGAAAGATTATTGAGATTTAAACTACCATTGTTTACTTATATATATATATATATATATATATATATATATATATATATATATATATATATATATATATATATATATATATATATATATATATATATATAAGTAAAAAAGAAATAACTCAGGCCAACATTTCTGTCATTTCACGTTATAATTTTATTTCATCTCGTCAAGGCTAGAATCATCAGACGTGTTGGTATGGCTAGTAATTATTGGCTCTGTTTTATATTCAAGATTTCACACATAAATTTCTCTATATTTCGCGACACCAACACACACACACACACACACACGATATATATATATATATATATATATATATATATATATATATATATATATATATATATATATATATATATATATAAATTCACTCTATAAGATTTTTCTGCAGTTCCATGGTAGATTAGATCCTCAGAAGCGTCCACCAAATATTCAAGTGCATAAGGACATATAATACGCTCCTGAGGATCGGGTCTACAATGAAATATTAAGATAAGTTCAATTTAATTATTAATTTTTGTTATATCTGAATGGATATTGAGCATTTTGTTTTTGCCAGATCTGCTGCCTTTATTCGGCTCTCATCCGATTCCGAAACTGTTGATTTTTATGTTATCACGCAATTTCAAGGGTAGTTATGCATGTACATATTGATGGATTTCATGGGAGGTTGCGCGTGTCAAGGCATGTGCGCGTCTGATATATATATATATATATATATATATATATATATATATATATATAGAGAGAGAGAGAGAGGTGAAATGTGAACACGATAGAGAAAGAAATAAGCAGTATGTGAGAGAGAGAAAGATAGATAGAGTGCGCGCAAAAGAGAGAGACAGTGAACAAGAAAGCAAAAGAGATGGACAGTGAACGAAAGAGTGAGCAAAATAGACATACAGAGAGAGAGAGAGAGAGAGAGAGAGAGAGAGAGAGAGAGAGAGAGAGATAATAGAAAGAGATGTGGTGTTTGATTGTATCTCGAAGGACTCCAGGTGTGTCCATGTATGCACGCGCGCATTGGCTATATTCCTCACACCACAACCACCACCACCACCACCACCACCCCTATTGCCGCCCGACCCTCTGCCGCCAGGGGGCGTGCGAAACGGGCTAAAGATCTATACTGCAAGATTAGACGTCGCCATTATTGCGCACATCTGTTTTTGGCCCAGTCTTGGACGGGGAACAAAATTATCGCCGTTTTTTATTTGGTTCCATTTCTCAACAGTAAGAAAAAAAGAAAAAAAAAACGGATAAAAAGTTTGACCCGGGGGGATTTTAAACGAAATTATCTACCTTTTACCACCTGTGAATCCAGAAATTAGAATTTTGAAAAGAAATCACCTGAATCTTGGAAAATCCTACCTTGCATTTTGATCGTAAGTAAATTTGTTCATTTCCTAAAAAAAGTGTGTAGGAACAGAATAGTTAACAACTTCCTCCTTAGTGTTAATCATTTTTTTTACTAATGACTCACCGATAATCAAGGCTAAAAGACCACTCGAGGACAAGGATTAATGGGTTTGTGTCAGGTGCAATGTTAGAAAAACACCCTGAGAATTGCAGACCATGTTTGTATCCAAAAGAATAAGTTAAAATTGGACTTGAAAACGACCATGCGCTAGTCAGCTGGGAAGCAGTCCCCTGATATTGCGCTCCAGAGAAGGACAGTTTTTGGAAATAAACTCTGCTTATGGAAGTTCCGTTTACTTCCAGGTACACAGATTAAGAAAGAACATTTTTTACAGTGGTTGTAGTTAGACAAGTTTTGTTTTGCTGTGAATGTTTTAAATGGGGGAACCAGAGATTTGGGCTCAGTCGAGCACCTGCCATAGAAATAACGCTAGAGTAGAGAAAGACTAGCAACGTTTCTTCTGTGAGCAAGATGTACTAAGGAAGAGAAAAGGACATCGCTCACTAGATTTCGAACTTGATTTTGTACTCAGTCAATGCAGAAGAGGGTGCACTGAGCGCCCCCCCCCCCCCAGATGTGACAGCAGGACTCCATCTTAGGACGTATCTGGCTGTATAAGAGGATTGCGTCAGGAGTGAGATACTTTCTGGAGCAGTAGAATGATCCAAACATTTTTCAAGCGCTAAATGTTTACGTTTTTATTTAGTTAGCCATTGTCAACATGAGGAGCGCGGGGTGCCTTTGTTAACTTCTGTTCAGAAAATGTCCGCAATTGCCAAACGATATACTTTTCTATAGCATCTGGTGGTTGTCGAAAGGCATGAAACTGCAATTTTGCTCAGCGTATACTACATTCCCGCCTCTGATTTGTAGTGTTTCTTTGGGTAAATTAACTTCCGAAAACTCGTAAACCAAAACTAAAAACAACGAACAATCTTTACCAACACACTAGAATTAAATTCCCTACCAACTGTATACTTTTAACTTGTGGAAACTGTTTTTAAAATTTTTATATTTCAGCATTAGATTTTGAAAAAAAGAAAAGAAGCTGTCTTATCGACACACAAAAGCAAAAAATTGCGACCGAGATAATCGCTTAACTTCGGTTAACCTAGGCAATTAAGTGTGGTTTTACGAGCTTTTTTCCGGGGCGGGGTGTAATGGTAGGGTAAATATTTTTTTTTCTAAAAAAGAAAAAGAAAATTTCGGCATTGTTTTGGTTGAGATAACAATATTAAAATTTGTTCCAAAAATGATAATTCAACATTTGACAAAATATGGTTATTAGGTTTAAATTTAAAAGTTCAATTTTATAAACATTAAAAAGTCAATGTGAACATTCACTTTGTTGCCAGTGTATTCTAAATAATCTAATTCAACTGTCCAATTTTAGAAGCCTATATTCGGGACATCAGGAAGTTTCATTGGATGTCCTGCTGGCTTTACAGGCCAAGAGCAGGCTCGAAGGGTTTCCTAAAATAATCGCGATGGAGAGGCGTTCGTAATCAATTCTATGATAGTCCCCAGTGTCACGTGTCATTAATAGACCCAGGTAATTGAGAAAGTCCCGCGCGGTGGGACCAATCGCTCTATTCGTTTCCACAGCAATCGGTTGGAATACAAATCGGTCGAGAAGATCGACGTATGTGATTTCAGCAATGAACTCTAATTGCGTTAAGAGTATTCTATATTCCCGCCACCGATTTTGAGCGTTTATTTTTTAAAACATTTTATATACAGTTCCGCTAATTTTCGCCAATAACTTATATTAGATCGAAGTTAATCACTTACCCCCGCCCCACAAAAAAAACGCTGACCATTTTTTCTTGCAATATGGTATCACATAAAATATTTGTTGTCATATAAAAGTCAGAATAACGCCCACGAATGGTCATGTGACCTTCGGTAATGTCTACACCACGCAATAGGCCAAACCTTGTACAACACCCAACACTCGTTGATTGGTGTGAGGTAGGGGATCATGGCTAAATGACAAAAAAGCGAAAGCATAATAATCACATTGTCAAAAGATGTGCAAACCTCCGACCATATGTTCATCTCAATATGGTAAATATTTCAAGTAGTTCGAAAATTTGTGTCTCTGTGCGTAAGTTTGAAAAGCGTGGACATAGAATATTAAAGTAAGCACATTTTTATATGAAAGCGGACCACCGCTTGAAACGCGTTATATAAAATTATAAAATGGTAAAACAACAAA
>OY744551.1:15676595-15714095 GCA_963556195.1 Sepiola atlantica | reverse complement strand
TTGATAACAACCCATGTATTTTATTTGGTTGTGACTTGTGAGACATTTGGGCCCTCTTCCCTGAATAGGGAGGGTAACGTAACACTTGGATGTGGTGTTGTGACACGCGAAGGTATTTTATTGGCGCGATTGTTTAGAATGGATCTTGGTTTAGATGAAATATAGTCTTTGGAGATGAGAATTTATTTAATTTGCATTATTCGGAGTATTATTCTTATCTTGGATGTAATTCTCACAACGTTTCGGCTGAGGTAACCTCCGACCATCTTCAGATGCGTCTTATCGAACATGGGAATCTTTATGTTGAACCCAGGAACCTATACGGAGCCAGAATCGGAGTAAATTGACCGACTCCAAATCCGACTCAAAATAAGTGATATGCAATGAAAAATTCGCAGTTCAATATATATATATAAATGTTTGTGCCTTTATTAATTGATGGTTGATTTAGTATGTGCAAGAGTTATTTCCCTTGAATTATACTGGGCAACAGAAGAATTAACTCTTCAGTTATAAAGTGCACGTGTGAGATTAGAAAACGAGACTTGTCTTCTTTTTGGCAGACCCACATTTACTTAAAATGTTAAAAATTGAAATGGACAAAAATGCGTTAGAAAATTAAAGAAAGGTGATGGCGGTCCACCTGCCACACCTGATAATTTCAGAATGACACATTTCAATCGTGAATTGTAGAGTCAAAAAGGGTCAGCCGATGTTAGAATTGCATTCATGATTTAAAAGGTTAACTAGTGCACACGCTATATCTGAACTGCGTCAACACCAACGTTTTGCGGATTCTTTAAAGCCGGCGTCGACATAGGATGATTGACAGCGCAAACGGTCGGAACACATGCGGTTCTCGTAACACTAGATCACAGTATTTTTTACATGTTTCCGTTTATTATCCTTATCGTGGTTGTTATATTCACAATGTTTCAACCATTGCACTCTCTAGTCTTCTGAAGAAACATTCTGTCAACTGCGACAATTTGGAACGGTAGCGGAGGTCAACTCATTCTGAGTGCTCTTCTTTTGACAATACGGTTATTATGCTTTCTCTACTTGATTTTGTCTGAACTTCTGGAATTAGGCGTGAGCGTTAATGACAATGTTTCTTTTTATTGTCCTGATAGACCACCCCACCCACCCCGTTTACGACTCGGCACTCCTAACAAAAGCAAATGTTTGATCTTTGAACAGCCCGACTGGTGTAGCAGAAATTCACAGGATTTCATCTTTCTGCGCACATCGTCATTCTGCCTACGTCAACACAAAAATAACTGTGTCAATCAGATCTCACAAAAGTGTTATCATGTGAAGCAGCTTACCCAGCTGTATAAAAAGGCTGCGTTTCTTCACTCAGGGGGCAGCTAGGGCTCTGGCTCCGCCTTGCTGCTTGACGAGGCGACGTTACCGCTAACAGCTCTTGCAACTAGAATCCCTGTCAGACGACTCAGCGCCATACACGACTCAGCGCCATACACGACGACGACGACGACGACGACGACGACGACGACGACGACGACGATTGATCAAACCTCGTCCCCAATAGCAGCAACGAAGGGGTTCATAGCATTTCGAGGTTTGCATGTCCATTCAGCATCATCGTTAGCATCTGCCAAGAAAAATAAACCGACAATCGAGCAAAGTAATAGCAGCAGCAAAATAAAAATTCAATAACTCCCAGTAAAATGCCAATGGACATTTTGACCAGGGTCATCATCATCATCATCATCATCATCATCATGATCATCATCATCCGATAACGATCCACCCTTTCCTGCCGATTCACTAAAATAATGAACTCGTTCCTAACATATGTAAATTTATTTCTTTGAAATAAATACGAACTTTATATTTCGTTGCACACGCAAGTTCGTTTTTCTTCCCTTTTGATGCTGTCACGTTCATCGCACATCTTTCATTTTCATTTTTTTTGTTAGCGGGAGTTGTAGTACACTGGACGATTGTGTCATCGTCCGTCCGTGCCGCCGCCTGCGCTAGAGTTGCTTGTAGATAGAAATACACAGGTGAAATATGACAGTTCAAACTATATTATCATGAAAACTCTTTGATATACTTACGTATCAGGCAAAAGCAGACATCTACACTAAAAAAGTAAGGGAAATTATCGAGTAGAATTTCAATTAGAATATAAATCAGTTTTATCGTATATTTCCGATTTTCCATTGATTCTCCATTGACACTAACGCCAAGAGAAGAAAAGGGAAGATAAGTCAGTAAAAGGCGCTTGTGCCAACGGAGAATTAACCGAAAATCAGAAATATACGATAAAACTGATTTATATTTTTCAATTAAAATTCTATTCGATAATTTCCCCTAGTTTTTGGGTGTAGTTTGGCCAAGATCAAAGTGTAGTATCTGTTCCGATGGATACTGCACCCCATAGACTGGTATTGTCTTTGGGGAGGAGTAAGTTTATTGCTTACTGCCTGAGACGCCCCTACCGGGGAATGCCCAGGCAATTTTTAATGGCCAAAGTGCTCACCTTCTCAGGCGCTGGCTTTTCAAGCCCCACTTTCCCGACCCGACCTTGGGTCACATCTTACCTGTGGGAGTAAGATAAAACTGGGCTTGTGCCTAACCTTCTGGAGAGGCGGTAAATAAATACTTACGTTTACCTGATACGTAAGTATATCAAAGAGTCTTCCTGTAATTTTTTTTTAAACTGTCATATTTCACGTGTGTATTTCTATCAACAAGTAAAGCACCATTTTTATTTAACTTTTTATGGCTGTAAAAAAATCCGCCTGGCGTTACGAAACTTCAGGAAGAGTTAAGGACGCGTTTAAAGGACGAGATCGCAGTGTCAAAGTTTCGTTCGATTCAAAGTTAAACATCGGTTTGCAGTCATGACCGTTGTTTTATTTTTAGCTTTAGTTTTCAATCAGCGAAGCGGTGGTGACGTCGCCGGTAAAACTGAACCGCGTACCACGTGACACCAAAAAATGGATGACACACGAACGGCGGGCTGAAGGTAGGGTGGGGGCGTTAAATGCAGACGCAGCGCTTCCGGTACAAACGAAGGAAACAAACGTGAAAACACATCATGGCGGAAAGAAAGGAAAGTTTGTGTGTGTGTGTGTGTGTGTGTGTGTGTGTGTGTGTGTGTGTGTGTGTGTGTGTGTGCAGGGGGAGGGGGTAACACACAAGCAAATACACGGAGAGAAATAGAGACAAAGAGTGGATGAGAAGAAAGATAATTACGCAAAAGTGACGAGAGAGAAGGAGAGAGAGAGAGAGAGAGAGAGAGAGGGGGAGAGAGGGGGGGGGGAAGGAGAGGGAGAGAGTTATATATAGAACACTAGAAAAATACCCGTCCCATGACGATTTAAACTAATTACCTGGACAAAACCGTTTTACACGATTTTTATGTTTCCGTACGAAGATTAAAATCAAGATATAATGCTACTAAATCTTATATCTAGAATCCTTATTCCAATTTTGATCAAAATCCTTTACATGATTTTTGTTCTAGAAAATATGTAAATTATATATATATATATATATATATATATATATATATATATATATATATATATATATATATATATATACAGGGTGGGCAAAAATAAGGGTCCTATTTTTAAAAATTCATAACTTTTTTATTTATTGATTTTTTTTTTTTTTAGAATAAGTAAAGGACCCCTTCCGAAGCAAGCATGAGCCGTATTAGCCCTAAGCAACCCTCATTTAGAAAACATTATTTTTGCTTAAAAAACTCAAAACAGTGTAAAAAACAATACTTTAGTTTTTGTAAGTTTTAAGAAGTGTTTTTCGGCTAAAATTTGTTTTGTTTATTTCAAAAAATCTCGGAAGGGTAAGTCTACACACACATAAAGTTTGGTGAGTTTAACTTTTATTTTGTGGAAGTTATTCAAATTCAAGTTATTCAAATTTAAAGATAGGACCCTTATTTTGGCCCACCCTGTATATATATATATATATATATATATATATATATATATATATATATATATATATATATATATATATATATTAGGGTAGGTCGATTTTTCACTAAAAAGACAAACGAACTTACTTTTAGCAGGGAAAGTTGTGTATTGGTATAATAACTACTCATACCAAAAATGACGTCTCTTACTTGCACCGTTATTTGAGGCAATGGCATCAAAGATCAAAGATCGTCTGCAAAAATCTACTGAAAACTTCTTGTTTTTGAAACATTTCGCCTATAATTTGGTTAGAAAATTCATCACATTAGGCGATTATCTGATTTAGAAAACACAATTTTCATTTGAATATCTCTAAAAAAAAATTTGAAAATGAAAATTGTAAACGTAATTTATAGAAGGCAATACAATGCAGAGGTGTAACGGATTAACACGAACTGAAGCAAAATGAGTGTCCACATTTTATTAATATAATATATTCCCATTCAGAACCGAAAACAATCAGGTCAATCTCTAAATGGGAGTGGGATCTAAGTGAGGGAAAAAAGAAAAGTGTGGGGGGGAGTTTGGAGCGTGTATGGTGTTCTTCCAAGATAAATGCAATTTGGGAGAGGTCGAGGACAAAAAATTGAAAGTGGGGAGTGGGCATCTGGGAGGATTTCTTTGATGTTTCTTTGATCTCACCGCACAACTTATTTTCGTAACTCTAAACTCTGTTGTCTTTTGATATCCTTTAAAGAAACCCCGACTCGCCATTCGCCAAGACAAGCATTTATTTGACTCCTGTGCACACTCGATTAACTCCCTCCCCCCCCCCTCAAAGTCGCCCGTAACGCCGTAAGTCGTTTCCATATAACTTATAAACTCGGGTCAATGGTCGAATTCTTTTTGTTTTGTTATTCGTTGTCTCGCCCACTTTAATTATTTGCCTACCTTATCCCTTTTGTTTTATTTATTGTTTTTTTTACACGGCAGACCATACATAGGAGCAAACAATATCAATCGATGGCGCAGGGAGATTAACTGTCACAAGTTAGGAATGCGATTTTTATAGATGGTGGCGAGTGCAGATCTTTAAAATAGTTCAACGAAATCAATACGCAGCACTAAACAGTTTTTGCTACAACGTTTCGGCCGATGTCACCTTCGACCTTCTTCATGGAAATCACTGCTGAGTCATGAGACACGAGCGAAAAGACGTATTTATTTCTCTGAACTCCAAACATTCCCTCCCCCTATAAAATATTCACAACAAAAACTCGTCTATCTACAACCATTGCCAATAAATTCCCTTTCTCGCTCTGTGTACATAGAACTAAGCAGAATTTCCATGAACAAAGTTTATTTCCTAGAACTGCCCGTCTGTGGAACACAGTACCATGGAGCTGCTTCCCAGCCGACTATAGCATTGCCGTTTTCAAATCCAATGTAAACAAATTCTTGTTGAGCCGTCCTCTTAAATAATCAAATTCTGATCAGTCACAACCATCGATACTAATCCCGTCGGCGTTTCACCGTTTACCTGCTAATTTCAATAATCCTTATCCTCGAGTGGCCTATGGGCCTTGATAAGCGGTGACTCCTGTGACCCCCCCCCACAAGTTTGTCTCCTTTTGTTGTGATCGCCTTTTATTATATAACTAGCCGGGCTACCCGGCGTTGCTCGGGATTGCTATGTCCATTTTTCACTATGTTCATAACACCATAGTACTTTCTTTTTTACCCCCCCTCCCACATTTGACCCATCCCTAATATAGTTGAAGAAGCTGACATTTTTGAAAACTCTCTGAATTAGTGTCTTATACACATGGTTTAAATTTCATAAAAATCGGACATACGTATTTGTAGTTTTAAGGGAGTTATGCCCCCATAGCTCCCTGAGGGATGAACGTGGAGAGTTAGTTAGCACACAGATGCGCACTGTCATTGTCTTCCGCAGATAATTTTATACATATGATATAAATTTCTATCAAAATAGGATATATCTGAAGTTTTAAGGGAGGTTCGGCTCCCATAGCTCCCTTAGAGATTCGGGATCACTTCCATTATCTTATAGAAATGATGTGAATTTCATAAAAAAATATATTTGAAGTTTTAAGAGGGAGGGACTGACCCCATATCCCCATTAGATGCGCACTTAGAGATTCTGGACCACCTCCATTGTCTTCCCTGGAAAATTTTACATATGAATACAGGTTTAGTTATTATGTAGATTCTCTAATCTTTCTTTGTATTGGGAACACACACGGAGACATTGATATTTATTTATTTACGTGCTATCGATAGTCATGGTACATTAGACAACTAACTGTGCCTTGTTTCTTTTTTCGTTTTCATCCTGTACCACAACTCCCACTACATGATTATAGATTTTTTCTGTTTGAAATACTTCATCCAGAACATCTTTCATGGCAACACTTTTAAGTCAGTAAACAATTTTTGCACGCATGACTTATGCAGTATGTGACATTTATCTGTATAATAATAATAATAATAATAATAATCATAATAATAATAATAATAATAATAATAATAATAATAATAATAATAATAATAATAATAATAATAATAATAATAATAATACGCTTTACATATATTATCTATATCATCTTCACATCCAAATAAAAAAAATGAAAGTGTTCGATCGCAAAAAAAATAAATAAATAAAACTATTGAAAATTAACTGGTGTCGCTAAGGTGAACATTTCTGACTTCATCCATTTTAGAATGAAATGTCCCAACATTGAATTCTGTCGCTCCTTCGACTAAACCAGCCTTAAAAACCCACTCTTTGCATTCGTTTTATTTTCATGTATTTCTATTACACACTACTTGTGACAATTTTAAATAAATAAATTCAAAAAAAGTGAAATTCGTTTCATTTATATAACCGGTGAATAGTTTTACGCTAAGGAAAAAGAGGATTTAAATTGTTACATCCTTCAATAAATATACGTACGTATGTTATCACCTTTCACACACATTACAAAACGGTGATTAATCTGATGTCGCTAAGGTAAAACAATTCCGACTTTGCTCATTTTAAAATAAATTGTTCCAAAATCGATTTCTATCGTTGACTAAAACAGTTAAATTAAAAAAAAAAACATTTTAAAACGTGACATTCGTTTTATTGATTTTTAAGCATATTTTGTTGACGATTATTATTACAGTAAGAAGACGGAGAATATTGTTTTAAAAAGAATTAAATTGCTACAATTACAAATAAATAAAGAAAGAATAGACATATGCGTTTTATTTAATGAATATTTAGCTGACAGTTACAACTATTTTTACGGAAAAAGAAAAGTATACTTTTTGCTTAATATCAATAAACTTTACATTCATTATTTTCAGAAAACTATTGTCATTAATAATAAATCATTCAAATAGCAACTATGGAATTTCCACGGAGTCAGTCTTGTGATAATATTTTGACAACTATAAGGTTCTAGCTGAAAATACCCAGCATTGCCCGGAAGTGTATTTGTAAATTGTTTTGCTTTTCCTTCCAGAAAATTTTTCCGGTCGGAATCATTTTCAGATTGCAACCATCTTTAAAACAGAGACAGAATAATATTTTGGAAAAAAAAAAAACACGGTATTTTTATCCAAACTATATATATTTTTCTCTGTATGAACGAATTCAGAGTTACCTCCCTTTTGTAAGATGGCGGCTATTTAAAGGTAATTCCGACCCAGACAAATTATCTTCTGGAAGGAATTTAATAAATTACATTTTATTCTTCCTAACAACATTCTGCAGAAATCCCCAAGAAAAAAACTGACTAACCAGAATAAAATCTTGATTTTGTAGGAAGAAAGCTATCGATGACAAAAAACGCGAGACACGGGCTGGCTGTACTTTATATGTTAGATTTAATTTTTGAAGAAGTTTTCTTGGAATAATGTTAGTCTTTATCTTTCTGGATATTCATGCTTGACAGCGCATGGTTCATGAGTAACACAATCAAAGGGTTGCTCCCTCTGGATGGTATCATGACGAAAGAACATATTACCTCCCAAAGGAGGATGTAATGCCTTGGAGAATGGTCTCATGACAACAGAACAAGTACTACACTGACCCCACACCAAAGGAGGATGTCATGCACACGAGGATGGTCTCGTGACAACAGAACAGATACTACACTACACATCTCCAATGGAGGATGTAATGCCTGGGAGGATGGTCTTATGAAAAACGAACATATACTACACCATTCCCTTCTAGGGGAAGAAGTAATGCCTAGGAGGATGGTCTCATGACATCAGAACTGACACTGCACTACCTACCTCCAAAGGGAGAAGGTAATGACTGGGAAAATGGCATCTTGACCACAGAACAGATATTAAATTACCCCCCCACCCTCCAAATAAAGCAGGAAGTAATGCCTGGGAGGAGGATATAATGACGATCGAACATATACTATGCTATTCTACCCTGGGAGGATGGTCTCATAACAACAGAACAGATACTACACTGACCTTACCCCAAAGAACAGATACTACCCTATCCCCCCCTCCTGAATTGAACATTAAAAGATAGTACATTCGTCTGAAATAGTATAGTAAACTGAATTAAACATTAGTACAATTTAATAGAATAATAGTATAGTTTCGACTGAAGACAGACAGATACCAAATCTTTATTATGTAATCTTGAAAAAAAAAAACACACACACACGCACGTGTGGTAATGAATTGTATAGCAAATATAATACAAGAAATGGAAACAATATGCCGTCATTTTTGAAGTCACAGGTGCACTCGTAATACTACAACCACACCTACTACTACTACTACCACTACCCCTACTACTACTACTACTACTACTACTACTACTATAAATAAAAGTAATGGCGAATCTTCTAATGTTTTAATAACATGGTTTACGAAGCCTAAATATTTAGCGCGTTCTTTTCTGGTTGGCCGCTCTTATTAATAAACGCGTTCGCTGTTGTCGTAATGACGGGTTGCGAGTTTCGAAGGAATGTTTCATTTGACGTCGATGGTCGTCGCGTGACGTCACGCCGAGAAAAGATCTTACGTTTAGACGCGTCGAGGTACATATGTAAGATGATCTGTCCGTTGCATGGTCGATTGGCTGTTCTGTCACGGATATACTTAGAAATAGAATTTTCGACGTGCAGATTTAATTGGCAAAAATTCTATTTCAAACGTAAGCGTGAATAAAGGGAGGTAACCCAATTCCACCTGTTTATTAGATAAACACGGTGAGATTGGGTTATTTCCCTTTATTAGAAGTAGGAGTTCATACTTATCTCCCTTGCAAGCGTCTCCGAAATTTCATGGCTTCATAGTTTTTTGGTCCCCCGATTTTTTGGTCCCCCGATTTATAAAATTGGAAGGCATTTCCATCCGTCCGTCCGTCCGTCCGTCCGTCCGTCCGTCCGTCCGGATTTTTCTCCGCAACCATCGTTTGATCCATCCATTCAATTTTTCTGAAACTTGGCCAAAATGTAGAGGCAATTGTTCTGAATATAAAATGAGCATCCTTGACGTCAGAAAAATTCTGGTTCGCGCCCCCAAGGGGTCAAAGAGGGGTCAAAAATGCCCCAAATTGCCCAAATTTATTGCATTTTACGCTCGCCACATCGAGTCACATACAGAGGGGGACCACGCACGCGCGACTTGTTTTTTTATTTTTTTAAAGTAGGCTCAATTTGTAATGCCCGTTTCGCGGATACCAGTCTACTTGCTACAACTAATTTATTTAATGTTATTTTTTAGTTTTCTTTCCAAAACATGAAATTTATTAAAAACTAGCAAGAAGACACGACGTTGCTCGGGATTTACGCTATGTCCTTTTTTATTATGCTAATAACACTATAATACTTTCTTTATTTTTACTGACTCCCCGTTTCGCCCGTCGTGAGAAACTGAAATGTAGGAAAGCTCTCTGAATTAACGTCTTAAACGTATTGTTTAAATTTAATTAAAATTAGAAACACGTATCTGAAGTTTTAAGGGGGTTCTAGCCCCGTAGACCCCTTACAGGGGACACATACAAATTTGGGACGTAAATAGAAATTCTGGGCGAAATTGAGAGGTACGTAGACATTCGGGACCAGGTTAATTGTCTTTCACGAATAATATTATAAATATGATTTAAATTTAATAAAAAATAGGATATATTTGAAGTTTTAAGGGAGGTTCTGTCCCCATAGCTTTCTTAGGGGGCCACTTATAGATTCGGGCCATTTCCATTGTCTTACCTGAAAAATCTGGACATATATGATTTAAATTTCATTAAACTAGGATATATTTGAAGTTTTAAGAGGGGGTCTGTTCCCAAAGCTCATTAAAGTGGGTGTGAAAAAAAGAGAAAAACAAAAACAAGAGATTTGACCGGTTTCGTTCGTAAAGAAAAAGTGAAGATTTGGAAACAATTTTATTTTGAAGGCACACACATGGGCGAAGGAAAAGATGATCCGATTGGATCCGATTCAAAATAAAATTGTTTCCAAATCTTTACTTTTTCTGAAGACGTTCGTTAATATGAACGAAACCGGTCAAATCTCTTGTTTTTGTTTTTCTACTGCATTTTAACCTGTTTTCCGTTTATCGCTTTTCACACACACACACACACACACACACACACACACACACACACACACACACACACACACACACACACATATATATATATATATATATATATATATATATATATATATATATATATATATAGTGATTTGTGAGTAATGCCAAACCCCATTTCACTGTAAATAATAAACGGCCATACATTAGGCCATCACCACTTTATCGAATAATAGTGAGTTCATATATTTTCAAAGGGTAATTTATGATTTATCAAACTTAATAAGGAACATCTTGATTTGTAGTCATTTATAGGAGGAGTTAATGCATGGGAGGATGGCCTCCCAGGACCGAAAAAAAAAACCTCCATTCTGATTGATGGGTCGAGCCCTCAAGAAGCCAGATCATTAGTGGGTTAGTTGTTCTATTGATCGATTTTTTGGGGAGACGCAAAAATGGACACCAGCCACGTTACTTCAAATAATATAGATTCATAAAATCTTTATATTAATAAAAATTCCCCCGGTTGCATCCCCCAAAAGAGGAAGTTATGCCAGGGAGAATGTTCCCATGACAACAAAAGAGATAGTATACTAACATCTTGCTCTCACAAAAAGGAGGAGCTAATGTATGGGAGGATGGTATAATTTAAACAGAATAGATACTACACTGGCTCCTCTATCACAAAAGGAGAAGGTAAGCCATGGGCGGATGGTGTTATGTCAGAGAACAGATACTACACTACAGCTCCACCTGAATTAAGCATTAGTCAAAAATACTATAGCAACACACCGTAGACATGTAGCAGCGGCAGCAGACACTTCAAATATGCCGGTCTTTCCGGCAGATTTGTGTTCCAGCTGATCGGTGTGGAGACAGATGGAGCGATAGGCCCTGCCACACGCGACTTTCTCAACAGCGTTGGTCTGTTAATGACGCACCACACCGGGGACCATCGAGAATTGACTTGGCTTTACGAGCGCCATTATTCGTCGAAACGTCTTGAGCCTGCTCTCGGCCTGTCAAGCCAGCAGGCCATCCGATGAAACTTCCTGATACTTGCATGTTGGTTTCAAAAAAGGACATTTAATTAATTTATTATTATTTGCCCCTCTCTTATTAACATAGATTGTTACATTTAGAAATATGAAAAAAAATTTTTAAATGCTGAAAAAAAATATTTTTCTCACTTTTATAAATTTTATTAATTTTCATATTTAATCACAAAATCATCTTTTTGCAATATTGCATCATGATGATGATGATGACGATGATGATGATGATGGTTTTTTATCACTCCTGGAGGAAGAACCCCTTCCTGGTTTCTTTCCACCTTGCTTTATCGATGGCTATGCGTTGCCAAGTAGGACCTAGTTGGCTATCGAGGTTGTCTCTTCACCGTGTTTTTGGTCTTCCTTTAAGTCTCTTCCATTACCTCGGGGCCCATTCTGTCGCTTTATATGTCCACTTGTTGTCTGTACATCTCGAAAGCTGACTTGTCCATCTATGTTTTGCCGTTCGTATAGTGGTGATGATGTCATTTCCTCCAGTTTGCTGTCTGATCCAGGTGTTTCTTTTTGTATCACGTAAACTGATGCTTCACTACAATATGTTATAACAGGCATGATGTATTCATTGAACACTTTCTGTTTCATCATATTGTATAGCAAACTTAATAAACATTAAAAGATAGTATAGTTTCGGCTTCAGACAGACAGATACTAAATCTCCATTACTAATACATTGTATGACAACTCGTTGTGTGTATGTTTCTCGTGACTTCGTGACATACATAATTTTCGTATCATTAGTAATCGATTATTTATTGAAATAAAAACGGCATTAGCATAAACGCACCTTAGAAATTCCTATTTACAAAAAAATAATTTAAAGACGTGACATGGCGCGAGATAAAACATTCAATACTACATAACACAAAGAGAGAGAGAGAGAGAGAGAGAGAGAGAGAGAGGGGGGGGAGAGAGAGAATGCTTAGTTAGTATTCACTCTTTTATTGTCACACTCCAGAGAATAAGTGTGTGGACAGTCCCCCCCCCCCCATTTCTGCGTTCGTCACGTGATCAGTATTCGCTTTTCTCTATTGACTTGCTTGTTGATTTGATATCTACGGGTAATCTCCTCCTCCTCCTCCTCCTCCTCCTCCTCCTCCTCCTTGTTGTTGTTGTTGTTGTTCTTCTTCTTCTTCTTCTCCTCCTCCTCCTCCTTATTCTTGTTCTTGTTGTTGTTGTTGTTGTTGTTGTTGTTGTTCTTCTTCTTCTTCTTCTTCTTCTTCTTCTATATAAAGTAAAGACAGTTAATCCCTACTTCTTTGATGTAAAACTTTGTCAACTAAATGTAAAAACTTGAAATTGTGCAGTCAGTCAGTTTTGCCAAACATTGGTCTATGTTCTTAAAAACTAAAAATAATTTCCAACTTATTTCATTGAGTTTCATATTTAATCCGATCAACAGTTTTTGTTTTAATTACTAATATTATAACCCTCCAACTTTTCTGCTACTAATAACAACGAGAAATCTGACATGAATCTATTTAGATTTAATTTTTCCAAATTTCACCGCTTATACTCTCCATCTCTTTGGTTTTTGGTAAGCGATTTACATACACAGTAACGTTCCTATAGAATATTTTATAATCTGCATTTTAATAACGCAGGCATGGTGAGCAAATTGACAATACGTCAGCCTGCTAAGGCGCGATTCCGAGTTCGATTCCTATCCGAGGACGCAAAATCTTTTTTTTTTACATTTATTCTTATTTTTAAATCACGGTCGACTTTCTAATTTGACAGAGTGGGAAAGTCAACTTTTATTTCATTTTTTAAGTTTTAAGAAGGGTCCTTATCCTCAAAGGTCCCTTAGGAGGCCACATAAAGATTCGAGATCACTTCCATTATCTTCCCCGGACAATTTTACATATAAATAGACTTTTATTTTTACATTTATTCATAACCCAAATAACTTTTATTTTTTCAGACGAACAAATACGATTTCATCACGAAAATGATTAATGAAGGCAAATATATTCCCGGGCATCACCGGATAGTGACAGATAGTTATTGATAAAATTTGAAGAATAAAAAAATAGAAGTATGCGATTTAAAAAGAAAAAGTCGAAACAAAAATGAAAGTAAAAAGACTCCCGGGCAGCACCGAGTAGAGACAGCTAGTTTATGACAAAGAAATGACTAACATTTATTTCGATTATTTGGATTATTCGGGCTACTTCCTCATCTTGAATGTTATTCTCACAACGTTTCGGCCGATGTAACATCCGACCTTCTTAAAGCACATCTTGTCAAACGCTGAAAGAAAGAGTGAAGACACAGAAGACAGAGATAAAGGATAATATGTATTAATATTGTTACATTAAATAATAATAAAAAAGTATTGCAAAACTAATTGTGTTTGCGGCTTTAAGAAGTGCAATTAATAGTAAAAGATTCTTTAACGTCCAAGAAACATGGACGACCCTTGAATTGTTCAGATTCAAGTCATCGCATTCAATTAACGAGAGATTTTCTTTACTTGTTAACTGGACTACGACCAGATTCAAAAGAGGAAGAATAGGGACTTTTTTGACTCAGCCCGCCAAAATTAAGTGTTTGTTTATTAGTTAAAGAGAATGATCTTGACCAATCAAATAAGACTCGTTTAGAATAAGAGGGGAGAGCTATTTATGGAGAAAGGGAGCTAACCTTGTTATAATTATGAAGAACAAGAAGATACTCGTCCTAGGATGGGTAAAATTGATTCCCTGAGCAGAACAGTTTTGCACCACTTTTATAACACATTACGAACAGTAAAATCGAGATATAATGATACTAAGCAGGTTCTTCGAAAATTCGAATAAATTTAGTGTAAAGGCGATAATATATATATATATATATATATATATATATATATATATATATATATATATATATATATATATATATATATATATATAACTTCTTTGTAATATAGCAGGAAAAATCCCAGCAGAGTGCTCGATTAATTAAGAATAAAACTTAAAAATTAAGAGCATAGTATTTATTTATTTTGGTACAGAAAAATTAGTACAACATTCGTACCGTCGGTTTCAAGCACGGAAAGACTTAGCCATCCGGCTCTCTTCAGCTTCTGTTGTCATCTGTTTCGGAAATGTGAAGTCACATGTCACTCTCGTTGGGACGCGTTATTTGATTAGCGTGTTGTGTATGTTTGTTTGAATTTAAATTTAGTGTAAGGAAGGTTTGAAAGAAACGGGGGGTGGGGTGAAAAGTAACAGTTGATATTTAAACCGGAGGAGATTTAAAGAGATGTAAAAATATAAAAGAATAAAAATATAAAAAAGTAAATGTTTTAATTCATTGAATGTTTATATATATATATATATATATATATATATATATATATATATATATATATATAGAATATGACATTAAGAACGTTTTGGAGTTAAAATCAATTTGGTATTACGTAGTAATAGGGGAAAAAGCCGTTTAACACTTTGTCCTCTTTAGTAATACAAAGATAAAACTATGGCTACATAAACAAAACAAAAACTTGGAACGTAAACAATGAGTAATGAAATGAAGTAAAGTCTTGTCGTGAATTATAAAAAATACTCTATTAAAAAAATTAAAGTATTTATAAAAATATTTCTTTCACAACATTTTGTAAACACTTCTTAGCCATTATTAAATACTATTCTGGGAATTATTAAAATTGCTTTCTGGGTTAATGAAATTGCTTACTCCGTTTCAGTTAATGTTAAATCGGTTTCGTTTTACTTAATACTCTACTGCCAGTATATATATATATATATATATATATATATATATATATATATATATATATATATATATATATACAAAATACAAGACATTAATGGTTCATTTGAAATGTTAGAAGGTTATAAGTGTGTGTATGCGTGCGACGGTGACGACATTTGTGTGTTGCTTTGCATTAGAGCGCGTACGTGTATGAATGTGTGTGTCACCTTTTGTCAGGGTGCGTAGTTTTACGAAGGTGTGTGCATGCGCGCATGAATTGAGAATTGATAGAGTGTGTAGGCATTTGTGTGTGTGGCGCTTTTTGTTAGCAGGGTGCGTAAGCATGAGTGTGCGCGTTGAAAATGAATAATAGTCGCCCGAGCCCCAAAGTGGCGAGAAGGGGTTGAAACGTTGTCCTTTGGTTCCGTGTGCTGATTTTTTCCAAACTCGACCAAAAAACCACAGCTTAAATTACATTTCAATCGGCTCCAGGAAGCACTTTCAGTTTGGGCGCTAAAAGGAGATTTTAATTATAGGTGTGGCGGACGTAGTAGAAAGCATAACACGTGACAGCTATTTCTGTGGGAGCCGGTTTTGGAAACAAAAATTAAATTTCGCTTTAGATCGATTTTTTGGGGGACGTGGCTTGTATGTTTTTGCCCACGCCGTCGGGCAGTCAACATAAAAGGATTGAGATACATGTCAATCCCATAAAACACCAACATAAAACATTTTTATCGCCTATACACACATTTTTATTGCATTCTGTTTAGGTATACATGCTCATCATTTACCACTAAACCTTTTGTCTAGAATCCTTATTTAAATTTGATTAAAATCCATTACATGATTTTGATTCTAGAAAATGTCTTAAATTAAGGGATGTTCAAAAGAAATTGAAATTCAGAGAACCTTGCTTATTTGGTGTCAAATGACTATGGATCAAATTAAATGCAAATCTGAAATATTTTAATTTTCAAATGGGAAGTTGTGCCTATATTATGCCCCCTAAAAACTCTTAAATATACTGCAAAAACCTGAATTTTGAGAATATTTATTAATTGATGTCTAGTGTCTAATACTTATTGTTAAAATTTCACAAGAATCGGAGGGATTTGAATTTTAACGAAGGGCTCACCCCTCTTTACCACCTTTCTAGAAAACTAAATATAGCTCACATTTTGACCCCTTACGCTAGTAGCTGTGTTCCAAAATGCATAATGATCGGTTAATTAGTTGTGGTGTGAATTCTAAACATACCTAATTTTATAGAAATAGAAATAGAAACAGATTGAAACAAAAAAGAAAGTACAAAGACTCCCGAGCAACAGCGGGTAGGTACAGCAGGTTTCCTGTTCACTTGCCTCCCGATGAGGATAGAGTTAGACAATGTGGGGGAAATCCAGCTCCCCAAAAGATGCACTCTGGATAAAGAGATAAAGCGACTATATGACCTACCCTGGATCCTTGGCCTTTTGGCTAGGAGAAAAGTGGGTGCTTCTCCAGTGTTACACCGAGATAGAATAGAGCTGTAAGACAGAAAATACCAAGAAACCTTTATGATGTACTTACTTGTGAGGGGAAATACGTACCGTTCACCAAAATTCACGTAAATTCATCCAGTAGTTTTTTTTTATAAAATGAATTCAACTTTTCGTAGTACGCGGAAAATCGCCGCCATTATCATGATATTCAAGGAAGAGAATTCATTTTTTTCGCGTTTGACCCCATTTTAAATCTCATTTAAAAAGAGGAAGTTGATTTTGATGGCGACAATGGCGGCGATTTTTCGAGCACTACTAAAAGTTGAATTTATTTTATAAACACATAACTATATTGGATGAATTTCCGTACATTTTGGTGAACGGTATTTATTTCCATCACAAGTAAGTACATCATAAAGGTTTGTTGCTGTTTTCTGCCTAACAGCCATATTCCATCGACGTGTAACACTGGAGAAGCACAGCAAAGTGTAGTATCTGTTCTGATACTACACTTCATATTTCTGTCTCCGTTCAGTGAAGGATAAATCCTTCTAGATTGTGTCAATTTAAATTTTTTCCTAATCCAAAGTGTCTCTTTATGGGGAGTTGGATTTTGCCCACATTAACACCCGACCTTATGTCTAACACTGCCCTCGTGGGGAGGCAAGTAAATAGAGACTATATGACAACCCTAAAAGTATAAAAAATATAATAAAAAAGGTAATAAAGTAAAAAAATAAAAAGATAGAAAAAACAAACAGATGAAACTAATCTAAGTTGGCGTTTTTTCTTGTCTTTCTTCTTGTTTTTTTTTTTACCTGCATATTTTTACTTAGTTTGAACGAAGTGTCCTTTTTGCTTTCTGCTTTCAGACCGACACTTAACGCCGGTGGAATGCGTTTTGATTTTATGATTAGCCTCACGCGGAGACGTTGGACGGTGGGGGGGGGGGGGCTTTAAGCGTGGGTGACGAATTTATAAAGGCCGTGTTACGCATCACGTAGCGGCAAAGTGCGTTTAGTGTTCCTATTTACTTACCTCCCCAAGAGGGCAAAGTTAGACACAAAGTTGGTTTTTAATGTGGGGAAAATCCAGCTCCTCAAAAAGGGGGACTCTGGATTGGAACAAAAATGAAAATTGCATCAGTCTAGAAGGACTTCTCTTTCACTGACCGAGTACAGAATAGACTAAGTGTAACATCAGAACAGAGAACAGATAGTTACGTATCAAAGTGTAGTATCTGTTCCGATGGATACTACACCCCATAGACTGGTATTGTCTTGGCCTTCGGGTCTTGATTTACGCTGGTCAATGGGTCTGTCCTGTGCAGTTCTAGGAGGTCCACCCTCCCAGGATTTGCCTCCCCTCTTTGGGGTGGAGTAAGTCTATTGCTTACTGCCTGAGGCGCCCCTACCGGGGAATTCCGACGGGGCTGCCCAGCCATTTTTGTAGGCCAGAGTGCTTACCTTCTCGGGCGCTGGCTTTTCAAATCCCACTTTCCCGACCTTGTGTCACATCTTACCTTGTGGGAGGAAGATAAATAAAATACTACACTTTGTTCCTAACTAAAGAGTTATTAGGTATGATTGGCCCATTGTGTACCCCCAGTATTTCATACGGCAATTACACCTACGACTACTGCAATGACTACTACAATTAGATTATGATGAAAGAAAAGTCTGAAATTAATATGACAAAAAGGAAAGTCTGAAATTAATATGAAAAAAAGAAAAGTCTGAAATTAATATGAATAAAAAAAATGGTTGTATCACTTTCAGGCATCTGTAGACAATTTCTTCAACCCTTTTCCAGCGTTCCTACCTGTTATGCCCATTCGCCACTAACTCTACAACGACTACTACGATTACTAATTATACATTATGACTAATTCTAGTAAGAGTACTATTATAATTCCTACGACTACAAAGCATACTGACATAGCTACTCCTAATACGACTGCTAAGCGTACAATTATAGCTACAATGACACTATTACTACTGCTATTAAGAACACTAGTGTGGTTACTATAAATCGTTAAATGTTTGAATATTGAATATTGAGCTTTATTTTGGTTTGGAAATTGATTCTCATAGGAATCGATCTGAACTATATACAAGCATTTCTTTATTTATATTGTTACAAACTATATATATATATATATATATATATATATATATATATATATATATAGAGAGAGAGAGAGAGAGAGAGAGAGAGATAGAAGAAAAAAGAGTGATAAATATGCGACGATTGTCCAAATTTATTTCAAATTTCAATTGTTCAATGCAAGGTGTATTCAGTAATAAACTAGTGTTTATTATTCTTTCCTTAAGCCAAGGCTTTTTAAAGATCGACATTTTTGGATTTAAACCTGGAACGAGATGTCATCTGCCTTATTTGGTCCTGGAACTATAAAAAAATGGCCAATTTCTCCCTTTTCAATCCCCTTTAAGTGCGTCTGGACTCACCTATATTTTGAGCACTTTCTCCACACTGTTCCCACGCAAAGAGTTTGCTTCACATTCTACAATTCATTTGACTTCTTTTCAACGGAATTTTACCACCCGGACAATCTGCATATATTTATCACGGAATTTTTCTTTTCATTCACTGCGTTTTTTTAACAAAAATTCCTGTAATAATAATTTTAATATTTTTCAAATATTTGAACTTTGGTTTTTTCGAAAGCCAACTTATCCATCTGTATTTCTCCTCTGATGATAAGATTTCGATCTTTGAAAAGCCTTGGCTTAAGGAAAGAATAATAAACACTAGTTTATTACTGAATACACATTGCATTGAACAATTGAAATTTGAAATAAATTTGTACAATCGTCGCATATTTATCACTCTTTTTTCTTCTATCTCTACAATTGCTCTATCTCGTATATTGAGCTAATCCTCTTCACAATAGGTTCCATCTACTAAAAGTTTTTACTTTGGTTTATATTTGATCCTATATATATATATATATATATATATATATATATATATATATATATATATATATATATATATATATATATAAATATTTGTTATTGTTTATTATCTATGTACGTATACGTTTCGTCCTTTTTCAATCGGGACTCTTCAGCATAGAGATATGACTATTCACTACCGGTCACACGATTCGAAATATATATATATATATATATATATATATATATATATATATATATGACGGCAATTGGAGTACCCCCCAAAAACTTTGAAGACTGTAAAATAGACAGGAAGACATGGCGAGCAGCTTGTTGCATTGGACTGGAAAGATTCAACGAGACCTGTGTGGATAATATGAGAACTGCCAGAGTTAGGCGAAAAGCTAGAGAGAGTGCTCCACACCTGGCATCCGATTACTCACACTCTTGCACTGTCTGCGGCTTTCCTTGCAGGTCTCTGGCCGGACTCAGGTGTCATGAACGATCTAAACACAAATGAAAGTTGTTGGAACCTCATACGTCGCAATCGACGGGAGAGTCCATCATATATATATATATATATATATATATATATATATATATATATATATATATATATATATATTATTTGTACAACCATACTAAGTGCGTGCAAAATGAATGGCCGATCACCAAAATGTAAAAACATTTTGACCCCCCCCGCCATTCACTTAAAATTTCACCAAAATTCAATAAAGTAACCAATTTTAATGACATTTTCAGTATTTATTAATCAACTTATTATTTTATTTTTAATCTTAGTTAAAAGGCATTATTTTCTGATAACAAAATACACCTTTACTAAAGTTACATTTTTAAGTACTTATAAAAAAGCACATAAATTAAAAAAATTTTTTTAATGAAAATAAAGCGCCGTAGATGTTAACAATTAAAAATTAAAAAAAATGTATTTCTTATATATTACGAAACAATCTCCTCCTAAATTCCGTATTAATAAAATCAATATAACTCGAAGAAAAAATAATTTCTCAAATTACTGATATCATTATTGAATAAAGCATTGTTTATTCAATACTTTCACCAACAAAATTATATAATAGCAACAAAAAATGTGATTTTAATGATAACAGTTTCCGAGAAAATTTAAAACGCGATATTATTATATTTCCCATTCGCGCATGAACGTGTAATCATCAGCGTAAGAAATGTTTTTTTATAATCTCGAAAATAAAAAAATTGAAAAGAATTGAGGAAATGGGTCATTCTAAAAATATTAATGTAAAAAATGGGATAATTTCTACTAACGATTAACTTGAAAGTGTATGGATGCCCAATATTGCAGTAAACAGATGAGATATGCACCACCACCCGCCGTCATCAAAATGAAAAAAAAAAACGGCGTGTGTTTATATGACAAAGTCTTTTTCATTTCGACTATTTTGCTCAAATTTTGGATGAAATTGATTGTTGGTCTTAATTGTATTTCTTGTCCTGAAATAAAATTCTAATTTTCTTTTTAACGTTTTGAGAATCGAATTTTAATTCAATGTTTTAATCACTGGCGGCCATATTGTTTTTCCATGCACCGAAAAATATTTTTACGACGTAAAAAGTTTTATTACATACAAAAAATTAAGTTTTTGATACAAAATATACTTTTAACATTTTTTATAGAAAAAAAACTCGTTTAAAACAAAATGAAAAGGTTAAAACAAATATATATTGGTCGATATCTAAAGTATTTTAATATCACATTTGGAAATAAAATCTCATTCAGCTTAATGGTATATTAAATGGGATTAATAAGTAAAAGAAATAAAGAGAATATGGTATGATAATTATACAATTTTTATAAACTATTACAAAATAATATCTTCTTTATAACTGTAAAAATAATAAAATATATTATAGCGCTTATGAGCTCCCATATAATCTCTGAATGTCGCTAACAATATTGTTTACATTTCATCGCCTACACATTTTATCATTACTCTGACATTTTTTTTTTTGATAATTATGCAATTTTTAGTAAAAAGTATGTACATTTTACTAAATGTAATTCAGTGTCTTAAAACTTTAATTTACTAATTATATTTAAAATAGTGCCCGAAAATTTATATTCATCTTTCAAAGATATTTTTAAATGATTTTTTTTTTAAGTTTCAATTTCACTGATTCTTTGTATTTTTTAGTCGATGTGAGAACAGTTTTCATTTTAAAATTTATTTTCACGTGTAAAATTACATTTCTTTTCTTTAGGGATTCACTTGAGGCTTTTATCTTGCAAACACAAGCAAAAGTTAAATGAAAACTATTTAAAATAATTCTGATAAGCCCGTTTTTAAAAATCATAGTCCGTATAAGCCACGGTCATTTTTGCACGTACCTAAAATATACTTATGGCAAGTAAGCTACGCAAAAACGTTTGTTTCATTTCAGGGGGTAATCATCAGGCTAATTGCTCTACTCTACCCACATATTCAGCACTGTTGGAGTAAACACCGAAAAAATATATAAATAATATAATATAATAATATAAAAACAGGTACACGAGTCGAAATTTATTTTAGAAGAGTTCCAATGGTGTAAGGGGCAGATAATTCTCTTTTTTTTAAGTACATAATTTCTAGCTTTTCCGAAAATGGACGCAACGAGGTGAATGCCTTGAATATGCGCGAATTATTATATTTAACCAGTACTACACAAAAAGTGGTGGCTTATCCTATTTATCAGAATTTATGTGGCGGCAGAAATTTTCCGCAACCCCCTACAGAGTCTTTTTGAACACATTTCTGAATTCTATCCCGTTTAAAAAAAACAAAATCAAGAGAAGAAAAAAAACAGATAAATTTATTTTTTAAACTATAAAAAAGAAATCAAATGTTTTAAACCAAAACCGATGGCTGTTCGTTTTGAAATGAAAAAATATTCTGTTGATTTTCCCAAATTCTATTTTCTTCAATAAATGTTCTATCAATATACTGTTGATTTTCACAAATATTGAATTTACATGACTTCTTATTTCAAAAATGGATATTTTACATTTTCGGAGAAATTGCGTACTAAAAAAAGAGAGTTATCTGCCCCTTACACCATTGGAACTCTTCTAAAATAAATTTCGACTCGTGTACCCGATCTATACTTTTATACTCTATATTTTGTATGAATATTAGTACGAACACCGGCGAAGCATATTTTTTGTTCTGGTTATTTTTGACAGACGGTGTGCACTAGTTTTTTTTTTATGATTGTATCTTTTCATGCGTGGTTGATCTTCTTTTTTCTTATTGTTTTTCACAAAATCAGAAAATAGTAAAAAAAATAAAAATAAAAAATAAAAAATAAAAAATGTGGAGAAATGTAAGGAGCGGCGTTTCAAAGAGGAAGAAAAACAATACATGTCATAAAATACAAAAAAAAAAACACGGACGTATAGTGTTACGATGCGACCATTTAATCTACGCGTTTAGCGATGAAGATGCATGACAGACCAACGGACAAAGGACACGGTTATCATCTCTTATAAAAATTCCCGGACGCATCTATAATGTTATTTCGGTCTTAAGCGTGGTAGACTGACAACAGTTGTATTTCAAAACTTAAGCGTGATAGACTAGCGAATATTGATTTACTCCTCTCCAGGAGTTAGGCACAAGGCCAGTTTTGATCTTACTCCCACAAGTAAAATGTGACCCAAGGTCGGGTCGGGAAAGTGGGGTTTAAAAATTGCCTGGGCAGCCCCGTTGGCATTCCCCGGTAGGGGCGTCTCAGGCAGTAAGCAATAAACTTACTCCTCCCCAAAGAGGGGAGGCGAAGCCTGGGAAGGTGGACCTCCTAGAACTGCACAGGACAGACCCATAGACCGGCGTAAATCAAGCCCCGAAGGTCAAGACAATACCAGTCTATGGGGTGCAGTATCCATCGGAACAGATACTACACTTTGATCTTAAGCATGATTGACTGAAAAATGCCATAAACTTAAGCGTGACAGACTGAAATAATTAGATTCCAAACTTAATCATGACAGACTAAAAATACAATCACAAGCTTAAGTATGACAGAGTGACGAACATGATATTTTAAACTTAAGTGTACCGAGTGAAAAAGTACAATTATTTAGAATTGCATTCTTTCACTCTGTACGAGCATGACAGACTAACGTAAATACTATTTAAAACTTAAGCGTGACAGACTAACGTAAATACTATTTTAAACTTAAGTGTGACAGACTAACGTAAATACTATATTAAACTTAAGTGTGACAGACTAACGTAAATACTATTTTAAACTTAAGCGTGACAGACTAACGTAAATACTATTTTAAACTTAAGCGTGACAGACTAACGTAAATACTATTTTAAACTTAAGCGTGACAGACTAACGTAAATACTATTTTAAACTTAAGTGTGACAGACTAACGTAAATACTATTTTAAACTTAAGTGTGACAGACTAACGTAAATACTATTTTAAACTTAAGTGTGACAGACTAACGTAAATACTATTTTAAACTTAAGTGTGACAGACTAACGTAAATACTATTTTAAACTTAAGCGTGACAGACTAACGTAAATACTATTTTAAACTTAAGCGTGACAGACTAACGTAAATACTATTTTAAACTTAAGCGTGACAGACTAACGTAAATACTATTTTAAACTTAAGTGTGACAGACTAACGTAAATACTATTTTAAACTTAAGTGTGACAGACTAACGTAAATACTATTTTAAACTTAAGTGTGACAGACTAACGTAAATACTATTTTAAACTTAAGTGTGACAGACTTACGTAAATACTATTTAAAACTTAAGTGTGACAGACTAACGTAAATACTATTTTAAACTTAAGCGTGACAGACTAACGTAAATACTATTTTAAACTTAAGCGTGACAGACTAACGTAAATACTATTTAAAACTTAAGCGTGACAGACTAACGTAAATACTATTTTAAACTTAAGCGTGACAGACTAACGTAAATACTATTTTAAATTTAAGTGTGACAGACTAACGTAAATACTATTTTAAACTTAAGTGTGACAGACTAACGTAAATGGCATTTCAAATATAAGTGTGACAGACTAATAAAAATGTAATTTTGATCTTAAGTTTGACAGACTGGCGAGAATGATATTTTAAACAGAAACGTGACAGACTAACGAATACGCTATTTCAAACTTAAGTGTGACAGACTGACGGACGGATCTAAGCGAAGGAATAAGACGGGACAATCGTGGAAAAACTGTCAATCCCATTGAGTATTTGAATAAAAGATATTTGTGAAGAGAGAGAGAGAGAAAGAGAGAGAGAGAGAGGGGGAGAGAGAGAGAGAGAGAAAGAGAGAGAGAGAGAGAGAGAGAGAAAGAGAAAGACGCATATTTATTATTATGATAGTATAAGTAATTTTAAAGAACACATTGTCAACAGAACCGGACTTGTTTTCTTATCTATCGGATATACTTGTGCAAGACCATTTGTAACATAAAAAACCGCGCCTCAAGATCGAACCTGAAACTCTCAAGAATTTTCTCCATCGATTTTTATCCCCACACAAAATGTCTTCTGCCATTCCTGATTCGGTTCGTATTCATAAGTAATCACCAACATATTGATCGTCTATAAAAAACAAAAAAAACAAAAAAAAAAAAAACACCATCAAAAACAACAAAAAACGCAACAGCAAAACATATATTTCCGCTTTGTAAAGATTTTGTTTTTAATGAAACCCTTTCGAAAGGATTCCTAAACTTTAAACGCAATCACTGCAAACATTTTCAGCTTTTTTTTTTACACCAAAACAAATTCCATTCAATGCCCAGTCTCCTCTATTATTCTTCTGTTCTCCGTTTCCGCACAACTGACAATGTAATCAATTTCTCTAAGTATCGATCGATTATTTTTTAATCTTAAACATTTTGTCGTGCACAAATGCAATATTCATGATTTAAATCCCATTTTTAGGGTTGTAAATGCAATTAAAAAATGTTTGTTTTTTCATGTTTTTATTTTGAAAATGCAAAAATGAACACAGAAATGAAGGATTTTTTTAATGATTAAAAAAATTCTTCTGCATAAACATATAGATAGATAGACCGACAGACAGACATATAAATAGATAGGGAGATAGATAAATAGATAGATAGATAGATAGATAGATAGATAGACCAACAGATAGATAGATAGATAGATAGATAGATAGATAGATAGATATTAAAACACTTATCGGATTACATTGATAGACAAAGGACGGAGTCAGAAAACTCTTCAGCGTAACGCGTAGTATCTGTCTGATGCTACACGGATAGTCACTCCTTCTAGACTGAGGCACATTTTATTTTTGTCCCAATTCAGTGCTCATTTTTAAGTAGTTGGATTTTCCCCACATTAAAAACCGACCTTGTGTCTTACTCCGCCCTCGCGGGGAGGCAAGTAAATAAGGACAGAGAACAACACGGAATCACTGACATTCGCATTAGATAGATAGATAGATAGATAGATAGATAGATAGATAGATAGAATGCCATGTGTTGAATTCCTTAAAACATTCTAACTTAGAAAAGTTGATTTTAAGTTTGTTACAGGGCTTTGTTATATACATATTTTTAATAATGTAAACCCTCATCTTTGCTGTTCATTGATTTTAAGCGCGAACGCAGACCCCACGTAATTATCTAAAATTTGCTATCCCTACCCGGCATCTCCCTGGAGTTCTTTTACGTTAATTTTTGTTTCACTGTTTTAAAACTATGCTGTATGTTTTATTTTAGGATTTAAAAAATTAAATTTAATTATTTATTTGTAATCGTTTGGTCATTAAATTATCAAATTAACCAAATTGTTATAAAACTATAACTAATTTTCTTAACGAATAAATGTTTTTTAATCTCTATTTTAAAATTATTGGATGCAAAATAGCTTCCAAAACTTTCAATTCAAAAAATTATCTTTAAAATTGGTTATTTAAAGATAAATTATTTACAATTTTATTTACTTACACATTTATTTTTTATAAATATAATTCTCATAAAATAAAATAAAAATCGATATAATAATACGCTCATGTTTGTACTTGCACTTTATGACCTTTTCGCAACCATAAAAACAAATGAGATCGTCCGATTGGCGATTAATCTGACGTTTCTCAATTAAATTCCGAGTTTAATCATTTTAAAATTAATTATCCCAAAATCAAATTTTGTCGACCTGTCGACTAAAAAAGCACAATTTTAAATAAATACATTTCAAAAAGTGACATTCGTTTTATTGATTTGAATCGCATCTCTCTCTCTCTCTCTCTCTCTCTCTCTCTCTATATATATATATATATATATATATATATATATATATATATATATATATAGACGTACATTTTCTTGGTCGAGACATTCTGACATTCTAATTTGGCTTTTCTTGTAATACTACATCCCATCTTTTCTGTCCTTAATCAGTGAAAGAGAAATCCTTCTAGACTGAGGCAATTTAAATTTTTGTCCCAATCCAGAGTGCCCAATTTGAGGTAGCTGGATAACCCCCGTCCCTCACATTAAAAACCGACCTTGTGTCTAACTCAGTTCTCGTGGGGATGCAAGTGAATAGGGAGAAGAAGACGAATGCGCTTCACATGAAATGTCCTTAGTCGCCATTTTTTATATCAAATTGTAACTCATTGAAAAATATGTTGAAAAATACGATTTTCTTTTGTTCTTTCGTTTTCTCGAGTTTCCATAAATAAAAAAAAATGGAGATCGTGTCTTTCTGTTGTTGTTCGGTTTTATGTTGGGGTGATTTATAAAAATACATGAGTTTGTATTAATAGTACAAACAGGTTATCAGGACAAAAAATAGAAAGAGAGAGAGAGAGAGGGAGAGAGAGAGAGAGAGAGAAATATCTAAGTGGATAGATAGATAGATAGATAGATAGATAGATAGATAGATAGATAGGTACAAATAAATATAGATATACTCAAATTGATAGACAGAGAGACTGAACTAGATAGATAAGTATATATATATATATATATATATAGACTGGAATCAACTGATAAAAAGAGAAGTCTGACATACAGATAGATCAATAATACGACTGTTATATATATATATATATATATATATATATATATATAATTAATTATAAATATTTGTTTTTGTATTATATATATATATTTATAATTAATTATAAATATTTGGTTTTGTATTTTATATATATATATATAGAGAGAGAGCTTTATTTATTTTTTAATAAAGTGTGTATGTATATGTCTCTCTATATAAATTGAGATAGAAATATATAAACAGATTGAATGACATATATACTATAGTTAATAAAAGAAAAAAGAAGAAAGTGACAGAGAGATAGAAAAAAACAGATTGAATATATATATATATATATATATATATATACATACATACACACTCACACATATATATATACATACACAGACACACACACACATATATATATACACATACACACACACACACATATATATATATATATATATATATATATATATATATATATTGATAGATATTTTACGTTTATATATTTTTTAAATTGTATGCATATATATTTCGTTCGTGTATTTCTCGTTTTAATTCCTAGACATACATATATACTTTATTTCCCCCTTCTTTCTCTCCTCCTCAGTCAAACATACAAAACACACTAGAGTACACTATACACCCCGCCCCCACCACCACCACCACCACCACCACACACGAACACACACACATATATATATATATGTGTATTTATAAAGCTTATTAAACATATATTAAACTAATTACGTATATTATATTATATTAATTCAATTCCAAAGTCCATGTAAAAAGCAACCCAAACACATAATTTACATCAGTTCCTTCAATTCCTTATTTCCGTACTTCATATATATTTATGAGTATATATTTTCAATTTATAAAAATAATTACATACACAAATATACATATAATAATTATAAACGCAATATAATATATATATATATATATATTAATTATAAAATTGTTATAAAATTAATAACACTTATATAAAACTTATTAGACACACACATTAGTTCATATCTTTACTGTCAATTATGAAAGTAATCCTAACCCTAACCCTAACCCTAATCCTAACCTCGCTGTTTTCGAGAGAATTAAAAGAACATTCTTTTTGAAACCGAATGATTTTTTGAAAATATTGTTTTTACGCTGGTTTTGCCAACTTTTGCCAAATAATTTGACCCATGAGAACGACTGACTTGCTATAATTACGATAGCAACAATAAAAATTGATAAAAAAAAAAAAATGTCTAACAATTCATCAACTCCGTCATCGATCGATCACTATGAGAATTCGTTTATCAAACATCACGCCCGGTTGAATCCAGCAACCGATGATGAGCCCTGGTGTCTGTTTTGCAGAACCAACTTGAAAGCAGAACACATACCGTATAAATATATTTTTGACGAACGCCAGCCCTTAGACGGGCTAATTGAGTCTCGCTTGGGTCTAGAGTTAGATACGACCTTACCATCTGCTTACCTCTGCCACAAGTGCGAGAGGGAGCTTCAGCGAATGAGCTGGCGAGACGCGACCGCCCGTAGAGACGTGCAGGCCAAGTTGGAGTCTAATTTGCACCTCTGGCCGCCCCACTCGTCTCTGCCGGCTCCTGGCGAACGAGGGACTGTCTCGACACACGCAGCAAGCGACCACCAGCGCCTCTTCAACAAGGACGCGTCGTCATCTTCGAGTTTTCAAAACCTGCAGTCCGGTGCCCGTTCTGACTCGGTTACAATGGCATCGTCGAGAGGTTTTAGAGATGCGAGAGAGGTTGAATTCCAGGGAGGGGAGATCGAGGAGGAACCTCATGAAAACGAAGGAGACGATGTCGAAGAAGAGGAAGAAGACGAAGAAGAAGAAGAAGTAACTTTTGGAGATACGTCAACGTATATTATTTACTCTACCCCCAGTGGCACGCTTGAAACAAGACTTGTGTCCCACGAAACATTACGTAGTCCGTCTCGTAAGCGTAAGGTGAACAAAAAACGAACTAGCAGTCGGTACAGCGTCGGGGACAGTGAAAAAAACAGTGGTTCGGAATCGACCTCATTTTCCCAGGATTCTACCTTCGGAGATGTACTTTCGTTATCCGTCCCCGACCGGCTGAACAAGACCGACCGGATTAGTAGTCTTACCAGCAGTAGTTACAACGCCAGCAGGGAACTGACAGTACTCGAACCCCAATCTCTGGAGATACCCGAGGATGGGGAGACGAGAAGCTCAACGGCAACCACGACCCGACTTCGTTACGAACACCCCGAAGAAGAGGGTAGGCTGGCCGAAGATGAGGACGACTCTCGGGAAGAATCGGATGAAGACGCCATCACCACGACCACCACCACCACGACAACGACAACCATGACCACGCCCAAAGGAACCACCCAGTGGACAAAAACGAAAATAAAAACAATATGGGATGATGTCGATGAGGAAGAGGAAACCGAGGAAGTTGCCGTCGAAGTGGCCACCCCGACCACAACCTTACCTTCGTCGACAGAAGCTGCGGTTGCTGCTGCCAGTGCCGCGACCAAAAAAGCATTTAGCCATAGTCCGGACACTCGCCGGAGAAAGCGTGACAATCGCCAGTCGAGCAAAGAGAGGAATGATGAGGATGGGTACCGGGAGGCCGACGGGGCTGAGAAAAAAGCCAAAACTGACCAGGTTGAGGGTGAATTCTTCCAAGAAGATGACCGTTGTCGAAGTCCAGGATTTGATATGGATACCACGACCACCACTACCCAGTATTATGAGCAGAGCCGGCCAAGATCACTTCAGCTGGCCGGAGACCACTTAGGAAACGTGTGTTTATATCGTGGGAACTACGGTGATGTTGGACGAGACTTTGGGGAAAGGGATGAACCCATGGACAGAGTGACATCTACTAGGATCGATATGAAATATATGAGTCCAGATCAGGGCTGGCAATATTTACATGGTAAACCCGAACCTAGCACGGTTGAGTGGTTAGAGGAACAAGATGAACAACTCGAGTATTACAATAACAACATTGAAGAAATAGTGCAGCCAAAAATTGAGGCCGAGGACTGCTATATGAGAAATAAAGAAGAAGAAGAAGAACAACAAGAAGAAGAAGAAGGACGACGAGAAAAAGAAGAGGAAGAGGAGGGGAATTGTGTAAATTATAAAGAGAAAAGAGAAGATAGAGAAAAAGAGGGAGAAAGGATGATCGAAAATGAAGTAGAAAAAAGAGAGTCGTACGCGAGTCAGTTTTACCCGCAACAAGATATTGACGTGTGCCAAGAATTTCCTTTTCCGTCACCCGATCAACAAACCGGCAATTACCGGAGCGATGTCGGGGTGGAGGGTGACATACGTGTGGACGGTGGCTACAGACTGGACGAGAACCGAACAGCAACTATTATCAACTCGTCATTAGGGTATCAATCAACCGAGTTTAATAGCGATTACCCACCCGACAGCTACCCGGGCGAGCAAAGCGAGAACGTAGAAGAACACTGGTCGAACAGTTCAACGACGGATCGTTACGTCGACGTGGACAGAGGTCAGATGCCAAAAGCCGGGGTCACAACAACCACGTACGATAGGTGGACGGACGACGGCCTACTAGCGAATACTTACCCGAAAGATCGCGACCAGACTCGGTCGGGTTTGGAACGTGTGACGGACTTGAGGGACGATTCTTGCGAGGACATGTATTCAGCGGAGGAAGGGTCGTCTTGGGACGGTGCTGGTTCGTCGAAGAATCAAGGTGGAACACAGAAAGGAGGAGGAGGAGGAGGAGGAGGAGGAGGTGATGAAGCATCTGGGGCGAGCTCACCCTCTAATTTGAGGCGGCAGGGTTCCAAGGAAAGCCGATCGGGCGGCCGGCATCGGAAGAGGCGACATAAAGGTAGAAAACGTGATCGGTCCAAAGACAGCGTGAACTCGAATGATTCAAGCAGTGGCAGCAGTAATCCTGTGATGCAACCCCACGAGGAGACTGGAGGAGGCACAGAGGAGAGAGAGGTTGAATTGGCACAGAGCGAGAAGGGGCAGGTCAACCCGACAACATGTGTCGAGGAAGGAGATGGCGCAACAGCTATTGTAGCATGCAGCGGGCGGATGGAAGAAGAAGACGAAGAAGGAAAAGAAGAAGAAGAAGAAGTTGGGAAGGGGGGCAATGTCCCACCGACAGACGAATGGCACGAAAAGGTAAAAGAGAGTAATGCGGGCGCAACAACACCGGGGCACCACTTATGGACGACTGTAGCCGATGACACCAACGACGAGAGGGGCGGGAGCACTACTTCACCTGAAATTTATCACTCACCGACGACAGAGTTAGCTTACAAACATTACCCCGGCGATTACAGTCAGAGGTATTACGACGACGGTGGTGGCGGCAGTGTTGGTGACAGCGGCGGTGGTGGTGATAGGGAAAGCGGCAATAACACCAACTTCGAGGGGGAAGAGAAAAAACTTGACGAAGACAACAACAGCAACAACAACAACAACAACAACAACAACGATTTTAACAACTCTAATGAGGAGTTTTGCAGGGTCGATCGCGAAACAACCAGACTTGACGAGGAGACACTTGTCGCTGCCTCTTCTACGGGAGACTCCTGGGGAGCAGACCCAGCCAGTTGCAATCCAATTAACAATTACCAACAACATTCCGAGGATAAAAACACTGACCAACATTACGGCCAGGTGCCCGACCCTGAACAATCACCGTCAATCCCGGATTACAAATCATTGGACGACCCCTCTTCTCCTCTCGGCGGGGACTACAGCTCCCCTCATACTGTTGACAAAACGCAATCAGACGCCGATTACATCAGCCCGACATCATACAATTTAGAAGAGAGTTGCCCCACGATAACACTCTCCTCCCCAATCATGGATAACCAAGATACTAGAGCAGACAGCGATACGGACGCCCTCTACACGGACAACATTGGAAATAATAACGATCCGAATGTGGACACCGACCGGATGGACACGGATTATGATTTGAACAACGCTTCGACCGCGGTAGAACATTCAAACCTGGATGATAACCAGTTTGAATGTTCATACAATCTGGATGATAATGTAGTCGGACATTCTGACAATGTTGACGCTAACGAAGTGAAACAGTCTGACAATATGGATACGTACCATGAAGAATATTCGGTCAATATGTATGATAATCAAATCCAACGTTCTGACAGTATTGATGCTAATGAAGTCGAACAATCTGGCAATATGGATGCTAACAACATGGATTCTAACCAGGGCCAATATTCTACAAATACCGATTCTAACTCAGCTGAATATTCATACAATGTGGATTCTAACCAGAACCAATATTCTGAGAATACGGATGCAAACTATGTCGAATATTCAGACAATAAGGATTCTGACCAGGTCGAATATTCATACAATGTGGATTCTAACCAGGGCCAATATTCTGAGAATACGGATGTTAACCCAGTTGAATATTTAGATAGCACGGATTCTGACCAGGTCGAATATTCATACAATATGGATTCTAACCAAGGTCAATATTCTGAGAATACGGATGCTAACCCAGTTGAATATTTAGACAATAAGGATTCTAGCAATGTCGAATATTCATACACTATGGATTCTAGCCAGGGCCAATATTCTGAGAATACGGATAATACCCCTGTGGAATATTTAGACAGTACGGATTCTGACCAGGTCAAATATTCATACAATATGGATTCTAACCAGGAACAATATTCTGACAATACTGATACCAAACCTGTCGAATATTTAGACAGTAAAGATTCTAACCAAGTCGAATATTCATACAATATGGATTCTAATCAAGGCCAATATTCTGAGAATACGGATGCTAACCCTATCGAATATTCATACACCATGGATTCTAACCATGGCCAATATTCTGAGAATGCAGATTCTAACCCAGTTGAATATTTAGATAGCATTGATTCTAACCAGGTCGAATTTTCATACAATATGGAATCTAACCAGCCCGAATCTGGACGATACTTGAACGCGGACGCTACCATTACAGCAGAAACCAGCAACACTCAATGGAGCGAGCCGAACCTGGGAACTGACAATTTGAACGAGGGTTCGGAAATTAGAGACGATTATGAAAGTTATCACAAAGAATTCGGTTACACTGGTGAAGCGGGTTCTAACCCTAACCCTAACGAAGCGGATTCGAGTGGTAATGGCGGCTTTGTTTCAAACTACAACGCGTACCAAACTTCGGATCAAATGGATCAATCGTCAATGAAAGACGAAGAAGTGGCAGATTTCGAGAAAGCGCCATCTATCGGTGAATGGACCAGTTACAAAGATTGTGGGGATAGCGATGAACGAACGCAGTCGTTTAACGAAGAGATCACTCAAGCAGACCAAACTACGAACTGGAACGAGCCGTTTGCTAAAGAAAATGATGTAGATGATTATGTGCCCAACGTTGAAACTTGGAGTCCGATGGATAACGACGCTCAGAAAGAAGAGGGAGACGTCGAGGGCGATGGGAATAGACAGTACAATCACGATTACAATGTCACCTTCGATACCGATAACGTACATTGGCAACAAGATGGCGAAAAATATGGCGGGGAATACAATCAAACTTACAAGGACGATTCCATTGGAAATTCCGAATTCGAAGTCGAGGAAGCGAAAGAGTTCAGTGACTCGTACAATAAAGAATATGAGATGTCGGAGTCAAAACTTGACGACTATTCGGCGAGTGACGCCTACACACGACAGGATACGTATCCGCGTTATGGTGACAGCACCCCTGTCGAAACCAACTACATTGTCGAGGAGGGAGAAAGTCACGATTATGGCGACAAAACTGGTGAATATAGCGGCGATACTAACGTCACCTACAATATTGACGAAAGCGGATACCCCGCTACTGACAGAGGAGACGATGCCGATTATATTGACGAGCGACTAGAGGATCAGCTGGATAAAGATGGCGACGAACTGTTAGAAAAAAATGGCGACTTTAAAATCGAAGAAGTCGACCTCAAAGAGGATGGCATCGGGTATGATATGGAGGAAAGTCCCGTTGATCGGAGGACGAGTTATACCCAAGATGTCAGGGTTGATGAAGAAGAAGACGCCTGTTTCAGTGTGGACAATATGGCCGCTTTTGGCAGTCAAGATTGGAACATAAGTCGACAGGAAGACGAGAAGGAAGCCGGCACTGAAAGGGATACACTGGAAGAGCTTTCATGGCAAAGCACCTCATCTGTTCCAGCAGATTACTCAGCCAGACGGCCAGTGGATTTACACCTTGCAAGCACCATATATAATGAAAATACTCTAACAGTCGGGCAGCAGTTTGATAATGGAAATACTCTAAACGTTGAGCAGGAGTTTGATAATGAAAATACTCTAAACGTTGAGCAGCAGTTTGATAATGAAAATACTCTAAACGTTGGGCAGGAGTTTGATAATGAAACTACTGTAACAGTTGAGCAGGAGCTCGACTACGGAAAGCAATCTCCGATAGAAAGTAGCAACGTCGAGTATATTGTTTCTTCACCCGTACACGAAATGCTGAGTAGTCCGTATAGCTCCCCTAGCGAGAGAAAGAACGAACCACAAGAAGAGGTGGTCGAAAGTCTGGCGGAACAAAATATTCATTGGATTAACGAGACAACTGGTGATGGAACTGGACAAGAAAACGAAACCCCTGAAAAGTTCCAGGGTGACTATATCAATCCTCTCAATGTAACCAGCGTATGTTACACAGCTATTCTGAGTCCAAGAGGTACCGAGGTTGAAGAAGAAGTTCTAATGGTTCAGACTGATGAAACTGAAGAAATTCCAATCGTACCCGAAATTCGAACCCGTATTATAAACGGGCGACAACCGTTCGACGATTCCCGTTACTCATCAATGTATGATGAAGATATGGTGACCTCTCTTGACGGCTCTTCATCGATGCAACCCGCATGGAGTTCATTCAGCGCTCAGTACGAGGTAGATGGAGTGGTCGAAGCTAGGCTAGAGGCTGTGGAGGAGGCCGTGATTTTACCTTCAGTACGTGACGGCGTGAATGATAGCTACAGTTATGGGTACGGTTTGATGACGATGGATGCTGTTGAAGAAGGCGGGGCTGTATTAGAAACAGAGGGTAAACTGAGACCGCCCCCAATGGGGGTCAGCGATGAGCCGGGTGGAACCAGCTTCCCGGATGGACCCTCTGAGTGTAATCAGGCCGGCTTGCCTGACAACAGCGGCGAGTTTGCGGACACATCGGCAGGGGGCTCTTTTCTGGATGTAGCGGGTGACACAGAACAGAAGAGGTGGGTGTGTTTCGAGTCCAGCGAGAATAAAGCACCTTCAGCCATCGGTGTGGGACCGCAAATTGAACGTCTGAGATACGGAGTGATGGTTCGATCGGGGCGGGCAGGTATGGAACGATTTTCTTTTGTATTTTTTATTTTATGTTTTTTTGTTGTTGTCTTGAGCGGAGAGGGGGGGATGCTGTTGGAATATGACTTAAATTTTGTACTCATAAAACTTTTCTCCCTCGTCTTTCTCTGTCTATTAGTCATATATCTATCTATCTATCTATCTATCTATCTATCTATCTATCTATCTATCTATCTATCTATCTATCTATCTATCTATCTATCTATCTATCTATCTCAACCAGTTCACATCTATCTATCTATCTATCTATCTATCTATCTATCTATCTATCTATCTAGATTCAAATTTGTTCATCTCTCTCTCTCTCTCTCTCTCTCTCTCTCTCTCTCTCTCTCTCTCTCTATCTATCTATCTATCGTATTGCGTATCGTTCTTTGTCCGTATTTATTTGCAAATAAACACGGACTAAAAACGATACGCAATCACCGACACTAGCATAAGATATATATATATATATATATATATATATATATATATATATATATATATATATATATATATATATATATATAGAGAGAGAGAGAGAGAGATAGATATAGATAGATAGATAGATAGATAGATAGATATTGAATTTCATAAAACATTCTTGTTATTTGTTATCATTTTTTTATTATGTAAAACCTCATCTTTGCTGTTTATTGATTTAAATCCCATAAATACTTTCGAGTTTTTTTGTAACTCTTAAATTTATAAATAACTAGCTGCCCCGACCCAGTGTTGCCTAGGAGTGTTGTTATTTACAATTTGTTTTTGTTTTTAAATTATGCCGTTTTGTCGCAAATATTTTTATGTTAAAAAAGGGAACTAACTCTGCATTAATGAATACAGAGTTGTGCCCCTTCTTTTAAAGATGGCACATCTAAGAAAGTAATTCTAATCCGATCCAAATATTTCCTTGAAAGAATTAAATTGAATTGCATATTATTGTTCTTCACAACATGCGGCAACGATCCACCCAAAGAATTGATTAACCAGCATCAAATATTGATCTTGTAGGAAGAAAGCTATCGATGACAAAAATCGAGAAGGAGACCGGCTTTACTTTGTATACTAGTTGCACTTTGTTCTGTTAAGATAAAACAGAAAAAATGGAACGCTTATTTTTTCCGAAATTCCGAAGTGTTTTTTACAAGCAAAGACTCATTTCTGTCAATTGTTTTTTTAGAGGTGGGGGCTTTCAACTCGGACTTAGGGTTAATGATAGGGGTTAAGGAAATATGTAGTTTAGGGGGCTTATCACTCGGACCTAGGGTTAGTGGTAGGGTGAGTAATTATTTGTTTCACCATGAACCACCTATACCCCCCAAAATAAAACGCACAGAATTTATCTCCCATAGCATTTTTTTTCGTTATCTACCCTAAAAATTAACAATTTTCC
>OY744551.1:15626595-15671595 GCA_963556195.1 Sepiola atlantica | reverse complement strand
TGACAGGTCATGCATAGACTGAAGTTTATTTGTACCAAATATGGTTGGATTGCAGAAAGGATTTTGAATTTTATTAGCAATTCCAAGGGTGGTAATTTTTTGGGCGAGGGATTACTCTGTTCTCTGGTAAGGTGTATTAAGCCCATTGTGTGTCATTGTAAACACATTTTGGTTAAAAAGTAGTATAGCGTCCTGAACATAATGCGATTAAAACAATTGTGTATAGGCGACGGCCTAACCATCACAGGTAACATGAATTGGAACAAATACATTGAAGACATTGCCAAGGCTGCCGCAAAGAAGGTTGGCTCCCTCTACCGTGCTAGTAAACTCCTCACACCTGACATTATCCTTTATCTCTACAAAGCCACCATCCGCCCATGCATGGAGTATTGTTGCCACGTCTGGCCTGGTACATCATCTACTACTCTCTCCCTCCTTGACAAGGTCCAAGAAAGAGTCGCCAACCTAATAGGTCCCTCACTGTCAACCAAGCTCCAGTCCCTGTCCCATCGCCGCAATGTAGCATCCTTGTGCTTGTTTTACAAATACTTCAATGGATTATGCTCCGATGAATTGGCTTCTCTGGTGCCCCCTCGACGTAAATTCACTAGACCAACTTGACAATCAACTAAATCCCATCCATTCACTGTGGAGGGCCCCAGATGCCGGAGAGCTTTCTACTCAAATAGCTTATTTCCTCGTGCTGCTGGCCTCTGGAACTCCCTCACTGCCCCCGGTTTCGAGTTAAAATCTAATTAGTTTTACGCATGTAAGCTTAATGAGAACATGCTGGAAATGTGTAAATAATTGTTAGAGGGAAAAATGGAGTCTTCATAATAACAGAAGAAATGGTTTGAAAACTCCATTTTTTCTCTCTAGCGATTATTTACACATTTCAAGCATGTTCTTCTGAAGCTTACATGCGTAAAACATATTAGATTTTAACTCGAAATGGTTCCTCATTTACTAATATTTAACAACAACAAAAACAACAACAACTGGAAAGAATATTTATCGCCTATACACAATTTTTTTAAAACGAGCAGGTGATTTTAAAATTAGAATTTTCGATTATGGCATTTCTTGTACTCGAAACCCACTCGCTGGCACTCGAGTGAAACCAAAAACGTCTTCAACTGCCACAGCGTTTGGGGAGTCTGGATAGCATGCCTAAACTGACCAAGCCCGCGCGACCGCGTGCGTGACTCTCCTTGGTGTTCGAATTGTTTTAACCTGGGAAGGAACCGACTACAATGTAACTTCGTTTTTTTTTTATTTGTTCAATCGGCCGCCTACTTACTCCCACCAATTTTCGTGTGAGCTACCCGCTCAGCGGACATAATAAGAGGCCCTGTGTTCGGCTTGAGAATACAAAAAGACTTTAAACTATGCGATCAATTCATTGCATGTGGCGACACTTTCAATGAGAAGAGTGGAAAAATAGAAGCTATAATTGTGACTAGCAGACGGTAAAAAAGAAAAAAAATGGCGACCATTTGGTAAAATAAAAAAATAATATATATAACGAACGTTATTCAATACATGGTCATCCCTATAACAGGCCAGGCGATCGTGCAACTAGTTTTTTTTTTACCGGAGGCGATGTTAATTTGTTAAAATAATTGATATAGTCGTTAAAAAAGAGGGGAAAATCCCCCGTGAGTTTAGTTTTATGTTTTTATGTAATATAAAATAATAAGAAAAAACCATAATGATGTAATTGATTGATTTGACGATTATTGACAAATTTATATAAATGATGAGATAGGTAACTTTTAATGAAGAAAAGCGAATGCATATTTCAATGAGTGATTTTTAATTCAATGTGGGATTTTAAAAATCGAATTTGTACTGAATCATGGCCATGGTGAAAATACTTTCAGAAAAAAATTCGTTGGAGCAATGAGTGAGCTAAAAAGGTCTCTGCGTACTACTCTAAGTTAAACTTGCTTCCAGTCAGAGACTCCGAATGTTAGATCTCTCGGCCTGTTATAGGGATGACCATGGTTGCAGGATGAAATCTCGCCGAATAAAAGCTGACAAACAGAGAAAAAAAACCCACAACAATCAAACACAACTAAAAAAGAATTATTAAAATTATATTTTTACATTTCATTTTTTTAATAATTTCTATATTCATGAAATTATATAAAAACTTCTCCGCGTATGTATGTCCGTCTATGTGTCTTTCTCGCATCTACGATAATCACCTATAATTTTTGTTCTGCAGTAAAAATAAATGTTAAGTGAAATTTATTACTATATATTTATTAATTTTGGTACAGAACAATTAATACAACATTCGTACCGTCGGTTTCAAGCACAGAAGGACGTAGCCATCCGGCTCTCTTCGGCTTCTGTTGTCATGTTGACAACAGAAGCTGAAGAGAGCCGGATGGCTAAGTCCTTCTGTGCTTGAAACCGACGGTACTAATTTTGTACTAATTTTTCTGTACCAAAATAAATAAATATTACGCTCTTAATTTTTAATTTTTAATTTTAATTCTCAATTAATCGAGCACTCTGGTGGGATTTTTCCTGCTATATTACAAAGAAGTTGTTCTTGGACATCTTCTTGTGTAACTGTTGAGGCCGAATTTTGATGTGCATTGTCTACTACAGCCTTGACACCCAAAGGCTGTTGAATGTTGTGTAACTCCGGCTGGTTGGTCTGCATGTTGGCTCGCTTTTCTCTTAGGGTTTTCTCACTGATATATATATATATATATATATATATATATATATATATATATATATATATATATATATATATATATATATATATATATATATTATATTTTTTGTTGTTGGAAAAACCATAACAATGGTGGTGTAAAATAAATAAAATTTATTTTAATTTTAGCGTTCGAGATTATACTTCTCCTTGTCAAAGAGTGTTTTTCTTTTCTTCTTTTTTTCATCGTCCGATTGTAATGGACTTTTTGGTCAGAAAATCACGTTATGTCTGCAGGCGAGGTGACGCCGGTTTGAATAAGAAAGGGTATTTAGACATATTTTTTAAACCATTGTTTCGTAATAGTATTACATTTAGCTCTCGAGAATATACTTCTTGTCAAAGAGTGTTTTTCTTTTCTTCTTTTTTTTTTTACTTCATCGTCCGATGGAAATGGACTTAACACGGAGAAGTATATTCTCGAAAGCTCAGATTAAAATAAATTTTATTTATTTTACAACACCATTGTTATGTTTTTTTTCAAAAAAAATACTATTACGAAACAATGGTTTAAAAATATGTCTTATACGATTACGAAACAAGGGTTTAAAAATATGTCTTATATTTCTTATTCAAACTGGCGCGACCTCGCCTTCAGACATAACGTGATTTTCTGACCCTAAGTCCATTTCCGACAGAACGCAAATAGGTCACATCGGATAGTTTTAATGTTTAGAAAAAATGTCAGTTTTGCGTTGTGGAAAAATCTATGCACCCACGAAAAGGTTTACTTGGGAGTGGAACAAAAATAGAAATTGGCACAGTGTTGAAGGATATCTCCTTCACTGACTGATTATGGAAAAGGGATATTTGTTCGATCTGTTAACTATTCTCTCATCCATCATTCATTAAAAAATCCTTTTAAACTGCGGCAATTTTTTTATGGTGTTTCTTTGAAAATATCATAAACGTTGGTGGATTTTCGCCAGATTAAGAACTCACGATGTGGCAAACTAAGACTTTTAACGTGTTCATTCTGGGGTCACTAGGGGAAATAATCGGTCATATCCTTAAAAAACAGAAAATATTGGAACGTAAATAAACTAAATTAACTTTTTAAAATAGATTTTCTTCGTTTCATAAAACAAAAATAAAATTAAACAAAGAATATCTGAGTAAAGTATGTATTTCAAAAAGTTAAAACATTTAAAATAATTATTTTATTGGTATTTTTATGATTAAAAATAATTATTTTATTGGTATTTTTATGATTAAAATAATTATTTTATTGGTATTTTTATGATTAAAATAATTATTTTATTGGTATTTTTATGATTAAAATAATTATTTTATTGGTATTTTTATGATTAAAATAATTATTCTATTGGTATTTTTATGATTAAAAGAATTATTTTATTGGTATTTTTATGATTAAAAATAATTATTTTATTGGTATTTTTATGATTAAAATAATTATTCTATTGGTATTTTTATGATTAAAATAATTATTTTATTGGTATTTTTATGATTAAAATAATTATTCTATTGGTATTTTTATGATTAAAATAGTTATTTTATTGGTATTTTTATGATTAAAATAATTATTTTATTGGTATTTTTATGATTAAACTAATTATTTTATTGGTATTTTTATGATTAAAATAATTATTGTATTGGTATTTTTATGATTAAAATAATTATTGTATTGGTATTTTTATGATTAAACTAATTATTTTATTGGTATTTTTATGATTAAAATAATTATTGTATTGGTATTTTTATGATTAAACTAATTATTTTATTGGTATTTTTATGATTAAAATAATTATTTTATTGGTATTTTTATGATTAAAATAATTATTTTATTGGTATTTTTATGATTAAAATAATTATTTTATTGGTATTTTTATGATTAAAATAATTATTTTATTGGTATTTTTATGATTAAAAATAATTACAGAAAAAAGCAATTTGTTTATTTGCCGTTTAACAGAAACATTAAGAAACGCAGTGTGAAAAATGGCTTCTTCTAAGAAGACCACCCCGCAAAATTGTGGACATGGCGATATTTTCAATTATTTTGCCTCAGAAACTTTCCAACCAGCAATATCTCTCCACATGGTCAACGGCGGGTGAATACTGGTAGTATATATATATATATATATATATATATATATATATATATATATATATATATATATATATATATATATATATATATATATATATATATATAATTTCTTTGAAAACTATGGGCTGACTTTTTACATTAAAAAAAATCTATGCCCAGTGGAATCGTCAGCGTTCTTAATGAGGTCAAATCATGATGAGAAACGGCGTTATATCAATAAAAATCCGACGTATTCCTAGAAAGCTTCTCTGGAAAAACATATTGGTTTGGAATTAATTGGGTTTTATTTGATTTATTATTTATTGTTTTTTGTTTTAAGACCCTCCAGAGATATTGCACATACTACAACCACAACTACACCACTCCAACTAATCTCAATACAACATTACCCCATCCACCACAAATAAAACATTAATCAGTAAATACCTCATCTCTTTTTAACTTTTCTAACATGGTAAATACATGAATCCCCCTAATTTAAACACATAGAAATATAACTATCAAATCCCACAGAATTAAAGGAATTATAGATGTTTTAGATCTACCCCGCCTCACACAGCCCCTATGATAGATTCATAAACCTTATTTGAAAAAGCCAATATAATTAACTAAATACACAAACACAACACGAATGCATATGATAATGATAGTTAAAACATTAGATGCCACTAGATGAACCGATTGATATATCCTCCATCAAAGTTCAGCCATCACATAACAATTAATTCCCCTATCTATCTATCTATCTATCTATCTATCTATCTATCTATCTATCTATCTATCTATCTATCTATCTATCTATCTATCTATCTATCTATCAATCCCCCCTCTCTCTCTCTCTCTCTCTCTCTCTCTCTCTCTCTATATATATATATATATATATATATATATATATATATATATATATATATATATAATTTATAAAGATACATTTCGGGAAAATACTAAACAATAAACAAACAAAAAACAAAAAATGATAAATAAATAAATAAAAGATTTTAACGAATCGTACCCAGAGCCTAATCTATTAATTATGCCACTCAGTTATCCCTAAATATAAACACACTTTTGAAGCAGTAAAACAGACAACTTAATCAATTTAATATAACTCAATTACGATTAAGACCCATATATTATTTCAACCCTGACTCAGTACTTATTTTAAAAGGGACACGTCAACAACGCACCGTTTTTTAACAGTATATTCAGACGCCAGCTCCGTTTATTTTCGTTTCTTTCGAGACGATTTTTTAAAATACGAAACATGTAAATAGAACACAAAACAAAATAGAACCTTTAAAACACAAATAAAAAAATAAAATAAATAACAAATCCGATACACAAATTTAAACCCGGTATCACCATCAAAAAGAGACTTCAATGTTACAACTTTTAAACGACACTTATTTTCACTTTTCATGACATCGGTAATCTCTTACGATCAACAAACAACACCTTAAATGAAAATAAAAATACCAAACTGCAATATAATAAATAAATAAATAAATAAAACACTTAGTATAATAAAATAAATCATTCTTAAAACTATAAATAATAAAAATACTTATACTCAATCAATTCCCAACCCATATATTTTTTCCAGGTAAACTTTCCAGGAATGCACCGTTTTTTTATCGATAAAACGCCATTTCTCATTGTGTTTTGACCTTATTCAGAACGCTGACGATTCCACTGGGCATAGAATCAAAAATGTAAAATGTAAGCTCATCTGGATAAAACCGAGGTTCGTCTCTGAAATATGTAACATATAATTTTCAAATAAATTTAGTTGTAAAATACTCGAAGCCCTGGGTTTCGAATCGCGCGACCAGTAATGAATAGTTATATCTCTATGCTGACGAGTCCCGATTAAAAAGAGAGAAACGTATACGTACATAGATAATAAACAAAACACACACACACACATACACACACACACACACACACACATATATATATATATATATATATATATATATATATATATATATGTATCTGTGCTTGCATGACATTTTTTCTCTATTTTATCATCCTGATGAAGTCTTATAACTAAAGACGAAACGTTGATGCACACATAAAAAACATCCATTTTTTTTTTTTGGTTTTCCTTTTTCATCTTCCCATCACGTCGGATTACTTTCATCCTTCTCTTCCCATATATATATATATATATATATATATATATATATATATATATATATATATATATATATATATATATATATATATATATATATATATAATTAATTAGACAAATGATTTCCCCTGAAATGAAACATTCATGTTTCCGTGTAGCTTACATTCATGTTTCATTTCAGGGGGAAATCGTTATATATATATATATATATATATATATATATATATATATATATATATATATATATATATATATATATATATATATATATTAGTAATTAGCCTGACCCTACGATATTATTGTATAGAGCTATTACATCCTCGGACAAGTAGATCGCCACTCCACAAATAAAATATTTATTATATTAGAATAATGAAAAAAAAAAAAAATTAAATCAATGCTTAAAAATATTTCTAAAAAGTTTTCGTCTGTGGAACACGTAGCCATGGGATTGCTTCCTTGCGAACTACAACATCATCATCTTCAAATCCAATACTAATAAATACTTGTGATAAACCGTCTTCCTAAATCATCAAATTGCTGTCTATTCATTCATTATTTTCAATTCTCTCCTAATATTCTTCATCTTTAAACTGGCAATCCAACCATCTAATTAACTGAGTGAGTTCTGACTTTGATAAGTGTTGGCTCATTAGTAAATCAATTTAAAAAAAAAATTATGGTGAGGTTTCGGGTGATTTCTTAATATATTGTTGATTTTATTTATCTTTACAATTTGACAAAAAAGTTCACAGTGTAGTAAATTTTCTTTAAAAATAAAATTGGATGGGGTTGGATGGGGTCGACTGTCGTCCTCTAGATCAATTGTCTAAGCTAGTTTCAGTCACCAAAATACCACATTCACTCTATGGGTAACCCTACTTAACATTATACCCAATGGTTTGACGTTTTTATTTACAAGAGATATGTAGATAGACTCACCTGTTGACATTGGAAGTGCTAAAATCACCAGAGATTGCTGAAAAATAAAATGCAAAGTGTGGTGGTTAGTAGGACCCTTCCCAAATCTATCTAGGTATGAGCTGCTCACTGTTTTCCGGGGTTTTCAAGAGCCTAAAACAAGCAAGACAGTTTATAAGCGGAAAAAAAGGAAAAAGAAGTAGGCCAGGACTTATTTGCAGCACTAGCTAAGAAACTTTGCTAACTGAGGTATGATAAGACCTCAGGTCGAGTGCACATACATTGTTATTGATTATTGACAGTAAAATTCGTTTCGTCATTACTTCTAAACAAGTTGTTTTGTACTAATGCTATTTTCTTGAGTAAAATAAATACTAAACAGTTAATAAGTGTTTACGGTATTTAGCGTAAAAAATACACGGGGAAATTATTCTTTTTCTTCTTGGTGAAAAATGTTTTTGCTTTCGAAAAATCAAATACGGAAATCAAGGGAGATAATCAACCGTGTCTTAATGTCCAGATATTTTCAACATTTCTATGAAGTTAAATATATATATATATGTTTAGGAATTTATATGTCTCCTAAACTAATTAACGGATCATTCTGAATTTCATCGATGTAATGGTTGGTAATGTGGACTATATTTAGTTTAATTTACTTTTATGCAAAGAGACAAAGAAGGGGGTGGAATTCCTTCGTGAAAATTAAAATCCATCTGATTTTTGTTAAATTTGAAAAATAGTTATTAGACGTCAATTTGGTATATGGTAAGAGTGTTCGCTAATGGGCTGGGAGACCGGGGTTCAATTCTCGGTAATGGCGATGCGTTTTAGTTGAATTGAAAGATGGGGGAATGTCAAAGATTATATTACAATGGGCTGTGGAAGGAAGAAACATGAAATGGGAAAAAGAAAGAAGGAAAGAATGATCGAAAAAAAGGAAAGAATGAGAAAATATGGAAAAAAAGAAAGAACGAATGAATGATGAAAATAAAGGAAAGAGGAAGAATAAGATAGGGGGAAAAGAAATGATGAAAGAAAGAAAGAAAATGGAAGAAATAAAGAGCTGAAAGGAAATAAAAAAGAATGATAGAAAGAGAAAGAAAGAAGGAAAGAAGGAATAAAAGAAAGAAAGAAAAGGGAAGAAATATAGAGTGGAAAGGAAATAAAAAAGAATGGTAGAAAGAGAAAGAAAGAAGGAAAGAAGGAATAAAAGAAAGAAAGAAAAGGGAAGAAATAAAGAGGGGAAAGGAAATAAAAAAGAATGATAGAAAGAAAAAGAAAGAAGGAAAGAAGGAATAAAAGAAAGAAAGAAAATGGAAGAAATAAAGAGGGGAAAGGAAATAAAAAAGAATGATAGAAAGAAAAAGAAAGAAGGAAGAAAGGAAAGAAAGTATGAAAGACTTAACCCATCTTGTAAACAAAACTAATCCCGGGCAACACTTAGTTACCTTATCTTGCAATTCTAACTTAATATTATTAAATTACAACCTGTCGCGCCCATTTTTGTGCACGGACGATAGTGACTGACCTGAATTCAAGACATTCTTTTAGCCAAATTTTTATCCTACGTTTTTAGATGCGTCCTTGCAACTTTGTGCGAGACTCTGTCCGTCTGTCACGCTTATCTTTAACAGAGTGTTGCCTCATTATATTTAGAGGTTTTTTCTCTTGAACAATATTCAAGTTATCTCCCCTGAATTTTACTGTGCAACAAAAGAATGAAGTCTTCAATTCCGGAAACTAAAAATATATGTAAATTCGAACGTGGACGAATTTAGAACCGGATATTCTGCCTATTTTTGGCTTGGACCTAAAGGTTATCGAAAGTGTTTCACGCTAGCTTCAAAATGTTATATGATTTTACGTCACTGGCCCCGTGTCGCAAGATCTCGCTTCTGGTTGCCAGTTAAGAGAGGAATCCCAAACTTCTAGCCATCTTAGCATAACCGGTTTTTATAGATCGCAGCGTTCGTTATCAAAATACTCTGCAATCTTTACACAGCCCAATGCAGTCTCTATAATTAGTTTGCCCTAGCAATTCATGTTATTTTGATTTTGTGTATGGGCTTTGGACGTGAACTCTTCTCGTAGTAACTACGTCTATGATTGTATGTGTAATGTATTATATATGTTATATATTATTATAATGCATTATATAAATTAATTATAATATATATATTATATTGTATTATATACATCATATATTATTATGATGAATTATATTAATTATAATATATATTGTATTATATATATTATTATTATAATGCATTATATAAATTAATTATAATATATATATTATATTGTATTATATATATCATATATTATTATGATGCCTTATATTAATTATAATATATATTGTTATTATAATGTATTATATTAATGAATTATTATTGATATATTATATATGTATTATACAGGGTGGGCAAAAATAAGGGTCCTATTTTTAAAAATTCATAACTTTTTTATTTATTAATTTAAAAAAAATTTTTTTTTTAGAATAAGTAAAGGACCCCTTCCGAAGCAAGCATGAGCCGTATTAGCCCTAAGGAACGTACCCTCATTTAGAAAACATTATTTTTGCTTAAAAAACTCAAAACAGTGTAAAAAACAATACTTTAGTTTTTGTAAGTTTTAAGAAGTGTTTTTCGGCTAAAATTTGTTTTGTTTATTTCAAAAAATCTCGGAAGGGTCAGTCTACACACACATAAAGTTTGGTGAGTTTTACTTTTATTTTGTGGAAGTTATTCAAATTCAAGTTATTCAAATTTAAAGATATGACCCTTATTTTGGCCCACCCTGTATATATAGTATATATTATAATCATATATTATCTTAATTAATCATCATATATTATAATGTATTATGTATATGATATATTATTATTATGTGTCGAATTAATATATTATTATATATACATTATAATGTAGTATATATATATTATATATTATTATAATGTATTATCTTAATTATAATATATATTGCATTATATATATATATTTACAAACAGTAAATAACGACGGTAACTCACTTGAATTTCATTGTCAAAACGCTAAAGTTAATTCGAACTACCCCCCGTCATTTAAAACCATATATTATTAATTATCATTACATTAAAACCGTCATATATATTACTTTAATGTATTATATTAAATAATTATCATATATATTATGATGTATTATATTAAGTGTGATAATGATATATATTATTATGTATTATATTTTATATTTTATATATTATAATAATGTATTATATATATTATTATAATGTATTATATTACTTAATAATTATATGTATATTATAATGTATTATATATATTATAATGTATTATATTAATTGATAAATATATATATTATAATGTATTATTTATATAATATATTATTATAATGTATTATATTAATTGATTAATATATATATTATAATGTATTATTTATATAATAATTAATTAACATATATATATATTATAATGTGTTATTTTTATTATATATTTTTAAAATGTATTATATTAATTAATTATATATATATATATTGTAATGTATTATATATATGATATATGATATATGATATATTATTATTATTATTATTATTATTATTATTATTATTATTATTATTATTATTATTATTATTATTATTATTATTATATTGTATGCAATCGTTCCTTTATTATTAACCTTTCTTAATCATTGTCTGAATTTTAGTAGAATAAATAATATTTGCGGCTAATTTCGGTCTGAACAAGTTATATAATTGCTAACTGGTTCGATGACTTGAATGTTACAAACCTTTAAAGTAAACAAAAAGAGAAAGAATCAAAAGTTAAATGAAGACAGTGAAACAGTTCAGTTAAAATTCGGTCATAAGAGAAGGAAGAGAGATCATAGGATCACATGAATAACCGGATGAGAAGGAAGAGAGATCATAGGATGAAATGAATAACCGGATGAGAAGGAAAAGATATCACAGCATGTAACTGAAAGAAGAAGATAAAGCAAACTTGAAAGAAACTTTGTTCATGGAAGTTCCATTTGGTTTTTGATAAAGAGACAGGGAAAGGAACGTTGTGGTTGTAGCTAGACGAGTCCTTGCTGAGAATGTTTTACAGGGCGATGTTATCATGGATTGGAGCTCGGTCGAGCACCTGCCATGGACATAACAATAGAGTAGAGAGAGACTAACAACATCTCTTCTGTCTGGAAAAGGTTGTACGGGCGAGAAGGGATCATCCCGCACTAGACTACGAAATCGATTAGGTATACTCTGCCAAGACAGGAAAGGGTACCCCGAGCGGACCCCTCCCCAAATATGACAGGAGTATTCCATCTTAGGACGGATCTAGCTTTTATACCGGTAGAGGATTGCGTCAGGAGTTAGGTACTTTCTGGAGCGGTAGAATGATCCAATCATTTATCCAGCAACCGTACTAACATATTTGGGGTAAGTCTTTCATTTCAGGTTTGGAGTGAAAGTCAGTCCTAGGAGCTTATCAAAGAAGGGGTTGCCTTGAGTAAAGAGCTTGCAGCTGTTGGCGACATTTTGGGCCATTTCGGTGGACTTTTATCTGTCGGGCTGAGGTATTCGTCCTGGGTAGTCATAGGAGGTCCACCCTCCCAGGCCTTGCTTCCCCTGTTTGGGGTGAAGTAAGTTTATTGCTTACTGCGTGAAGCGCTCTGACCGGGGAATGCCGATGGGGTTGCCCAGGCATATTTTAATAGGCCAGTATGCCCCTTCTTTAGGGACGTGGGCTTGATTCTTCTCACTTTCCGATCTTGTGTCACACTTTCCTGCAGCAGAAAAGAAGTAAATACCGCCATTCATTTCGACCGAAGTGATGGTCGAGCTTTGGTGGTGAAAAGATGGAAGCTTGGGTTTAGATGCGTTAAAAGTACCCCCCCCCTTCATTGCACCACGTGTATCGAAGTATCGATATTTTTGACAAGCCTAGAAAACCACCAAGTGTGTGATATCCATTTTTTTTTAAGTAAAAATATCTTTTGTATCTTGAAAGTCTAGCTTTTTGGGTCAATCTTTTGAAATACATGGAGATTCACACATTACAGTTTGGCAGATTCACCCACCTCAAATGAAAGCTATCATGTGTTTGACACCGTGAATTCGTGGTAGGGTGTGGCCCAACGACTTCACAACAAACTGAATATATCATTTATCTATTTTTTTCACTGCTTATTAAGTCCAAAAGGCCACTCGAGGATATAGGTTAATTGAATTTGATCGGTAGACAGTGGAACATGGAGGGGATTAGTAACGATGGTTGTAAACTGGTCGGAATTGATTATTTAATAATTTGTTTACATTGGACTTGATAACGTCAATGTTGTAGCACCCCGGAAAGCAGTCCCGTGGTATTGTGTTCCACAGACGTGTAGTTCTCGGAAAGAAACTTTGCTCATGAAAGTTTCGTTTAGTTTTAGGTACAGAGAGAGAGAGAGAGAGAGAGAGAGAGAGAGAGAGAGAGAGAGAGAGAGAGAGAGAGAGAGAGAGAGAGAATTATTAACAGTGGTTGTACTTAGACGAGTTTTATTGTGAATATTTTACAAGGGGAACAATAGATTGAAGCTCAGTCGAGCACCTGCAATGAAAATAGAGATAGAGTAGAGAGAGACTAGCAACGTCTCTTCTGTGAGAAAGAGGCCGTAGGGATGAGAAGAGGACATCGGCCACTAGATTTCGAAGTCGGTTTTGTACTCTGGCTAAGCAGGAATGTGCGCCACCAGAAAGTTTATGGTTCAAGCAAACTACACCAACCTCTTTTTTTCACTAATGAGTCATCACTTATTAAGGCTAAAAACTACTCGAGGATAAGCATTAATGAGATGGATAGATTGACAGTTGAATGATGATGAATACTATGAGAGGATTGGAAGTCTCCACATGTCATCAACTCAAAACAACAGCAGACCCAAGAACAACATCTGAGGTCTAAATGTCCAAATAGGTGAAAGTTACGAGGTTGCGGAAAGTAAACACAAGATCAACATTTGTATTTTTTAGACTATTGTTCTCATCTAGCATGTTTTATGAGTTTTGTAACATCTAGTAACAATTAGAAGTGAACATATTTACAAGGTTTTTCTTGGGGGAGGGGACAGAAAAGGAATCTTTAAGATGGATTGGGTAAATTACTTTGACGAATGTCTTATTTCAAATGAAAAAAGGTTTTGTGTTTCTTTTATACCTTTACTTTTATTTTTACCTTTAATTATTTAAAAAATATTTTTATTTATTAATATCTAATTTAAATTTTATTTAATGTAATTTAATATTAAAAAACTTGGTCTAAAGGGAGAAACTGTAGACTTTTTAAATCAGGGTTATCTCCCTTTGGGCTTTTTTCTTTGAAATTAATATATTGATTGGAGCGAATATAAAATGTAATTCTCATGTGGAAATATTTTTCCATCTTAATTTTAGGTTATATAAGTTTCTCTACGAAGCTACGATTTGTGGTGGCTGTCTATTTTAAACCAATGGTTGTTTCGTATTACACTTTATTTTTAACATATGGTTGTTTCGTATTACACTTTATTTTGAACCAATGCTTGTTTCGTGTAAAACTTTATTTTGAACCAATGGTTGTTTCGTATTAAACTTTATTTTGAACCAATGCTTGTTTCGTATTAAACTTTATTTTGAACCAATGGTTGTTTCGTATTAAACTTTATTTTGAACCAATGGTTGTTTCGTATTAAACTTTATTTTGAACCAATGGTTGTTTCGGATTAAACTTTATTTTAGATGTGGGATTTTTGAGAGGGTTATTTTAATTTTAACTTTAATTTTCAGTATTAATAATTTACCAATCAGTTTTTCCAGCATTTTCTTTTTTTTTGGAGGGGGGGGGTCTTTTCCATGGTTTATACTTTGCATTAGGGTGGGTTGATGCTAGCTCAGTCGAATTCGACTGTAAGGGACGGTTAGACGTACCATTTCAAGTTTTAGAAATACATATATTCGGGGTTGATATTTTGTTAACATTTCTCATGTGAGTTTTTTTCACGTATTTTGAAGAGTTCTTTTTAAAACTTTTCCTATTTTCTTTTCCCATGTATTTGGATGATGGTGTTTTTTCTAGTTGCTATTGAATTAACAATTTCTCTGATGAGCAACACAGTTAACATAAAGACTACGTATTTCTCTTGATTTTGCTGCGAAACGCGCGTAAGATGTAAGAAAACGCATTAGATTTGGAAAAAAAATACACATAAATAAATTAAAGATATACAATATAAACATATTAACATTTTTTGTTTGCCTGTGAAACAAAGATGGATTACAGGTATTCGCCGATATATTAAAGTAAAGAGATTGAAAGAAAAGAAGAAAAGTATGGTTGTGGTCGTTCTACGATATATGAAGAATGAGAAATTGAAAGAACAGATGAAAGATACGGTTATAGATTGAGTGTTCCTTTGGCCATTGGAATGCACCTATGATATATATATATATATATATATATATATATATATATATATATATATATATATATATATATATATACATCTATATATATAATATATATATATGTATATGTGTGTGTGTTCTCTGAAGCTTGTAATACAACTTCATTTAGCTTGCAATTTGGAACATTTTCAGATATTATAAAGAGTATATACTTAAATATATATTTTTTGCTAGAACCCATAATTATATATAAACACACGCACACACATATATATATATATATATATATATATATATATATATATATATATATACATATTTATATATATACATATCTATGCATATATATACATATATATATATATACTAAAATATACACATATATATATATACATATATACATATATATACATATATATACACATATAAATATACATATATATACACATATAAATATACATATATTTATATATATATATATATATATATATATATATATATATATATATATATATAAACAGTTTAGTCTATAATTTATAATTAATGGTCTCGATATTGTATTCAAGTCTATACTAGGGCTACTTCAGAGGTCATTGTCGCCCAACATATGCGCTGATCCTTTGAGTCGTCTTACTCTCTACTGTTCTTCTCTGTCTATATTTTTTACTTCGTCCCATAAGGGCAGATGGTTTCCTTTTCTCTAAAAAATTCCAAAACACAAAGTCTACATTTTATTCTCCATCAGTGCGTATTCACGCTCGTTGAGATCTCTTGTTTTTTGACTCCACACACACAACTCATCGGAAATTCCAAGGCTTGCCTGGTGGGGGTGCTAGTTTAGTCCATGGAACGGGTAGCTTATTTGTCTCCATCCACGGCGGGAATATTATACAATAGGTAAAAAAGTCGGATTTGAAAAGCTAGAGAAAGAGCATTCTGTCCGAACAGAAATTTCCTGGGTAGCCCTGTCTGCATTCCCAGGTAGGGGCACCTCAGGCGATTAGCAATGACTAACCCCTTCTCAAAGGGCGAGACAGTAAAGCCTGGAAGATCATACAAATCGCTTCCACTCGTTAAAACCTGGTGGGTTCGATAGAGAATTTAATTCTAATGCGTTTTATATAAATTATGCGTTGTTTTGGTTTTGATTTACGAGTTCTCGAGTTTTAACTACTCTGTACTTTTACCGTTTTAAAGCATTTCACAAATTGTTTACACACCTTAAAACTAGGCGGGTCTCGTAGAGAATTTCATTTTAATGCGTTTGATATAGATTATGCGTGTTATTTTATTATTTTTGTTGTTGTTCGGTGTATGAATTTTCGGGTATTAACCATTCAGTACTTTTACCGTTATTTAATGATGAATCACACTATTGATTGCATTCGATTAAGTGAAAACAAGTCAGCCAGATTACGGCATAACCGATACCATAGTCAGTCTGGGCATCCATTAGACCGAGCAGACACCCTCTGTACCAGTTGAGTTACAAATACCGACTCTTAACTTACTTTCTAAATTTTAACCGACTAAAACAACAAGTCACGTGACAAACGGTTTTCAGGCTCACTCAAACAGGAAATAATTTGAACCTTGACCCCTCAAATCTGTCAAATCGCCAAGTTGATGACCTCTCGCAACCTTTATGTTAACCCCACTTTATCTAACAATAGAATAATCAAAATCACTTCTTTTTAATATATAATAATACACAAGCCGATTAATCCGCCTACGCTAGTTAACGTATTATACTTATTATATCTAAAAACTAGCAGGGTTACCCGACGTCGCCCGGGGTCCTAATTTCCGTAAAAAGCGTAGATTACAGAAAAATAAAAATAAATTGTAACAATGTACGTAATATTGTAATTTGAAATGTTTATGGTAATTTTAGGACAAAAAAATAACAGAGTAAAAATAAAAATATTATTCTCAGGCGAGGTTCGAACCCTTAATCTTTTTCTCGAAGTAGCGCCTGCTAACCGATTGAACCACTGATTCAATTCTCTTTCACAGTCGCATGTTCGGTAAACCCACAACAGGTTGCATTCTTTCTGTCTTCCTTCCCCTCTTTCGTTACTTTCTTTTACCAAAGCAACTAAAAAAGGAGAGAAAGAAAACAAAAAAGAAGAGAAAGAAAACAAAAAAAAGGAAAGAAAGAAAACAAAAAAAGGAAAGAAAGAAAACAAAAAGGAAGAAAGAAAACAAAAAAAGGAAAGAAAGAAAATAAAAAAGGAGAGAATGAAAACAAAAATAGGAAAGAAAGGAAACAAAAAAAAGAGAGAATGAAAACAGAAAGGAAAATTCAAGATTTCTTTTCTATCCTTTTCACTGTTTTCAAAGAATGAAATTCCCCCCCCCCTCATCTTTCTTTATTCATTACTAAAAATATATAACAGAATATTAAATAGAATTAAATATAAAATTGATTAAATCGATTAAAAATATAAAATAGAATACCGAATAGATATCAATCTAAAATCGATGAAATCGATGAAATAATATTTATTTTGTTTTTAATAAAACAGATCAATATTAGCTATATCTTACTCATGAAATAGATTTGTGTATCTACTTTTTGTTATTAAAACAATTAACGTCACATGTACAGAGGAAAACTGGCTATATATATATATATATATATATATATATATATATATATATAATTTTTAAATACAGATTTTAATCAGACATGGACCAGTGGTTTCTGACAAGAAACGGGTTTAATTCCCGATTCCGTCTTCTTCAGCATAGTCTGAAATAGTAAATGATGGAATTTCTTCAAAAAACACTTATAACCGTTATGAAACGTTATGTACACAGAATTTTTAAATAGAGGACCGGCGAGACGCTTAGATCAGAAAAAGCCGTTAAGTAAGAGATTCTATATTTAGAAGTGAAGAACGAGAAGGAAGAAAGAAAGAAAGAAAGAAAGAAAGAAAGAAAGAAAAGAGAGAAAGAAAGAAAGGAGGGGAAAAATAAAATAAAATAAAATAAAATAAAATTTATAATAATAAAATATTATTTTTATATTTATATATATTATTTTTATATGTAGAACATAATTAAGGGTACGCAACTCTAATCAATTAAATTATCTAAAAAAGGGGAGGTAACTATTTATTATTATATAAAATATATATATATATATGTATATATAAATTTCCGATTGTTTCAATTAATAAATATCAATTTAAAGTAAAAATATAAATATAGATACATATATGAATAAAAAAAAATCAATAAATAAAAAATCAATATATAAATAAAAAAATCAATCAATATATAATTAAAATATCGATATATAAATGAAAAATCAATATATAAATAAAAATCAATATATAAATAAAAAATCAATATATAAAAAAAATCAATATATAAATATACTCTAAATGGAAAGATTGCAACAACTAACCATGGCAAGAGAGTTATTACTTCACCTATTGCATTAGTTGTTGCAGCTGTTGTTGTTGTGCGGTCGGTGTTCGCGCTGGTCAGTCATAAGCACCAAATAATTCAACAGTTACAGATTTTGTAAGCAATTTCTTCAGTTATTCGACTTACCCGGGCAGCGCCAGGCATGGGTCAGCTAGTATATATATAAATGATAGCATTTCAATGCTATTTCAACACCTGAAGATCGGAAGCTCCTAAAAACTGCTCTCGTGAAACAAAATCAATTTTGTAGTCAAAATGAAATAAATTATCATTTATATATATATTTCTGCTCTATATTTTTATTGAGCACTCTCGTAAACCTGGTTCAATTACCCTGGATTTATACCCTGTGGATCTATACCATACTCGGATTATATATATATATATATATATATATATATATATATATATATATATATATATATATATATATATATATATATAGCTCAAAGAAAAGGTAGAGCACTGTAAGTGTAGTATTAACACAGCATGACGTCACTAGCTTTAAATGCATCGTTCCTTTCATTAAAAAATAAAAAGTAGAATTTATTCGCTGTTAAAAATTGGCCGAGTGGTTAGGGCGTCGAATTTGAGTTGCTAAATACTCGTAATCCGGTAGCGAATAGTCATATCTCTATGCTGATGAGTCCCGATTATTAAGGACGAAACGTATACGTACATAGATAATAAACAATAACAAATATCATATATATATATATATATATATATATATATATATATATATATATATATATATAGTTATCCAGGTAAATCTTATATTCACATGGTAAAAACACGAATAATCTTTGCTGTGTTTATATAATAGTGCTCAATAATAAATAGAGCTATTTATATAGAATAGATTAGTATTTATTTATACAAACATACTATGGTTACACATCCAGAACATGTTTCAATCGTAGCTTTGATAAGCTTGATTTCCTCAGGCTAAAATACAAGTATCCGTTCTTTATGTTTTCATATTGAAGAATGATGCGAAATTTCTATCCTTCAATATGAAAACATAGAAAACGGACGTTTATTTTTGGATTGAGAAAATCGAGTTAAAGCTACGATTGAAACATGTTCTGGATGTGTAGCCATAATATGATAAATAAAACTTATATATATATATATATATATATATATATATATATATATATATATATATATATATATATATATCTTTTGTTTTTTGTTTCATTTTATTTCAGTTGAAGTTCTCAGAAATCAAGAGCCCCTTCCTGGGGCTAACACTTAATCTCTATATGAGATACATAGATATTCGAATATTCTATTAAAATTCTCCTTTATTTCTCAAACGTTTAGTTAGTAAAGAAGTTAAGAACATTAATTTCCCTCTCCCCAATTGACCAGTTAACTATGTTGTAGTATATGTTCTTGTGTTCTCTTGAGCTTACCGCATTCCAGCACAAGAATTCATCTAGTCTGGTGGAGTATCCAGCTAAGTGTTGTTACTTGAGGTAACATCACTAGGAAAAGGTGCACAATTTCCTGTATGAGCAAGTGGATAGCCGTGCTGAGGGGATCTTATTTGTGCTGTGGATACTATGTTATTTTGAATTTTGGGTCAGAGTTTACTTGAAGGGTGAAGTATCCTTGTGTCAGGTTGTCCTGACAAACCCTTGTACAGAGAGACCGAATAGACTCGAGGATAGTGTCTAGTAGGAAATTTAAACTTCCCTAATCTCTCTCTCTCTCTCTCTCTCTCTCTCTCTCTCTCTCTATATATATATATATATATATATATATATATATACATACATATATATATATATATATATATATATATATATATATATATATATATATATATATATGTGTGTGTGTGTGTGTGTGTGTGTGTGTGTGTTTATAGAAGCGTGAGCTAAAAATGTTATAGAGTCCTTGTGAGTGGGTAGATGTACTCGTGAGAGAAAGAGAGTGTGAGAGAGAGAGAGAGGAGAGAGAGAGAGAGAGAGAGAGAGAGAGAGAGGCAGACACTGTGTGTTCGTTTGTCTGTCTGTCTGTAGGCGTTCCTAATTCCTTACCAGGTACGCATAAATAAACAATGACTTATATAAGGAGTAGGAGGAGAAGGGGTGACGCGTATCCAGTTTCAGTCACACGGAACCGACAGATTGCGTGGACATTTTCGTCTTCTCTCCGTTCACCTATTTGTCATTGCTTTTCTCACAACGTGCGTCTTCACAAAGAAAATATTTCAATCGGCAGAAAAGCGTAAAAATAACTTTTCAATATCTATTATTACATTAAAGCGGAGTGAATCAACGCTTCTTCCCCCTTTTCCCATACACTTTAATTACACAAAGTACATGCTTTAATGTTCCTTAGTTCTGGGATTGAGTTTTTTTTTCTATCAAATTCCACACTAAGTCTCCTAATTAGCCATAACTTGTAATTAAAAGAACAATTTATTTAGCTATTCTATTTCTCTCGCCCTCTCTCACTGTATGTTGATTCAACTACTCTATTTTGTTATGTTTATTTATTTAGAGAAAACGTGACTCTATCTTTTCAGCTTTGCTTCTTAACTACTTTACTTTGTTATCTAATTTACATAGTGTAACCGTTCACACCGTAAACACGTATGTAAATTAGATGTCAATTTCATAAGTCTGTTTACTTCTATATTATTCATAAGTAAAAAGACTTACTAGTTTGCCATAATCAGTTATGCAAGATATGTCAGTTTATGAATTTTCGAATCAAGTCAAAGCAAAATGCATAATGATAGTGTTTGGTCATGGTAAGTTTAGTCTGTCTATCTGTCTGTCTTTATGTATACATATAGTTTTACCTATTTTTATATATAAAATATAATTATACACGGATACGTGTTTCACTGTCAATAAAGTTCATCAGCGTGAAATACTGGTATATTTTTCCGCATTTATAAATGTTTTTGCCTTTCTGATTGTTTTTTGGCGATAAAAACAACTGAACGTATTCGGGAATCTTGCGGTGTCGCATTCAGTCTAAATGCTAGAGGGAGAGTTATTTTTCATTACACTGTATGACGCCCCTATATGAGAAATGTATCTATATACAGACAGCTGTTTCGCCGTATTGCGGCTCTTCAGTGTGGCTAGGTGGCGGGTGTTTTCAAGCTAATTTGAAACCCGACTGTTCTTTTTCAAAAGTCGAGACATCTTACTCTTACGCTCGCTACGAAAGTAATGAAAATTATGATGGATATGTTTGTTTACATTCAAACTATCAACCGCCTAGAAAGCTCAATTCTTTTCCGAGGAGCAATGCTTTAGGTTCAGTGGTGACCGTTAATTTCCTTTAGCAGAGAGCTGAACCCACGAGGGAAAGCTTATATATATATATATATATATATATATATATATATATATATATATATATATATATATATATATATATATATATATATAACAATAAAAGGATGAAACAAATCTAAAGGTATGAGTTGAAATGGATAAAACAGAAGACTCAAAACTCAACGTTTCGCCCAGTTGTTGCGTGGGCTTTATCATGAGAAAACAAGCTAAAAGTGGTAAAACACGCAACAGCCTGGCGAAACGTTTTGGGTCTTCTGCTTACATATATATATATGTAGTAATGTATGAAAATATATTTATGGCAATTAAGCTACACAGAGGTGTCCGCGTATCATTCCCGCAATTGTCAGGTTCATAGTCGATCCGATTGTCAGAAGTGTATTACTATCCCATTATATATATATATATATATATATATATATATATATATATATATATGTATTTTTATTCACATTTAGAATTTTTTTTATATATTCAAATATAAATGTTATATAATATATATATATAATATAATATTATAAAGTAGTTATAATAGCTCAATAGTGTAAGGACAGAGCAATGTTATATTCCATATTTTTTATTTAATTTTTATACCACATCAATGTTATGAAGGCAGATTCATCTCATTTCATAAAACTTGTTTTTTTATTCAGCATACAATTGTTTCGGCTTACACTAAAATATTTGTAAAATTATCCTGCGCATTTATTTCTTGGTGTGGGGATCTTCAGTGCTAAATATATAAAACAAAGCAAAAAACAAAACAAAAAAAAACATGAAAAACTAGGCGAGCAGAGCCTAAATTACAATCAGTACCTATTATCAACATTATATCATTTATTTAATTTTTTAACATTGAACTATGATCTCAGCATAAGATACGTATATCTTACCACCAGGATATAATGAGAGCATAGTTCCATGTGAAAAAAAAGGATATAATGTTGATATTCTAAAATATTTGTTTTTCTTTCTTTTCGTTTTCCATAGTGTTAACACGTAATCCCCTAAAAAAACAAAATGTCATTTTTTTTGGGGGGGGGGGTTGAGGTATTAATGGAGGGTGTTAATCTGTAAATTTACCGATATCTAAACTTTAAAAAATCTTTTTTTTTTTTTTTTTTTACGTCACTTTTTGATTTTATTTTTAAGCAATTGGTTTTAGTTGTGTTTACCTTTCCGGTGAAGATTAATTAAATTACTTTAAAATGATCTAACTAATTAAATATCTTATTTTTATGGCATAAATAAAAATATTGAAAGTTTGGATATTATTGTAGATTAACACCCTCACACTACTCGATACTCGATAAAACGAGATTCTACTTTTTAAGGCGATTACGTGTGAATACACTGAAAAACCTGTCCAAAAGAGAAATAACAAAACATAATTTAGAATTTAGAACGGGGGATCAGTTTAACATACAAATTTAACGTAAAATAATCCTCTATTTTCATGCTATTCTAGGGTTTTATGGCAGTTTACCATTTTTTGCCATTGAAGGTGAATTTTATGCGTTAATTTTTGTCGAGGGAGAGGGTACGATTGTCTGTGGTTTTACGACCTTGACAGTCAAACATAGGGGTAGTGTTAAAATCATTAACTGCCCTAATAATCTAGAATGACCCTAAAAAGAATCTCATTTTTAAGGGGGGGGTAATTTAGTTGAGGATGTTAATCTACAAATTTATCAAAGTTTATTAAAATTATGGAATTCTCTGAGTAAAAGACATTTTAATTAACGCCCCCCCTCATTCTAATTTATTGCTGCCCCGGAGGGGGGTGGTAGAGGTGTTTCTTTCTTTCTCCCTTTCTACTGTTTATTACACGTGACTATTTTTTTCATCCAAATTGCGTTCTTTGTATAAATTTGAAAACTTTTCTGTTTTTAATTAAAGTTCTGCTACCAATTGATGATGATTGTATTTTACAATCGAAATATTTCGGTAGAACTATTCAATATGTGTTTTTGAGTTTATTTTTGTTAGTTGTTGCTTTGCTTATCCTTTATTCCAATTTTATTTATATATTTTGTCTGAATCATTGTTTTTTTTCCCTCATATATATATATATATATATATATATATATATATATATATATATATATATATATATATATATATATATATATCAACGAGGCATGGAGCTATATATGTTTATGGATACTATCAAATGTTTTATTATTTAAAATTATATATATATATATATATATATATATATATATATATATATATATATATATATATATATATATATATATATATGAGAGAGAGATTTGAAATCCGACTGCTTTGTCGGCAATAAACTCTCTTACATCTGTGACACGGACCCTCCAAAATGTATAAAATCTACATATAAATGCGAAACTATTTCTCACGTACCATGACTATATTAGTAATCAAAACGACCGACGCTTATTTAATTCTATGATACAACATATTGTGAAATACCGTATATATAATAATCGGCAAACACTCATTTATTTTCATACTATTATTTAATTGGTTAATCGAATTTGGCTATTTATTTAATAAAGAGTTTCTAACTAATTAATATTCTACGTTTCTAATGTGCATTGTCACATTTTCTTATATATACGCGATATCAATATTATTATAATGATTAATAATATTAATTAAGGCGATGTAATAAAACATAGGATAACGTTTTAAAACCTTCTTAGAATTCCAGCTTCCTGTTTTAATACAAATCACATGACAACTTCCGGTTTTTAAAAATTAGTCTGATGTCGCTGCGATGCTAACAACATTACTATACATTTTTAAAACTAAAAAACAATGGTATTTTTTTACAGTCGTTTGTGAGGACTAAATAACAAGAATATATGGGAAGCAAGAGTTACGAGGATGCATCCTATTTTGTTCCTTTAGTCCTCATATGTCATGAGTGATGTTTCTGACAAAAGGGGAAGAATTGCTGTTTTCTAGATCGACTTTTGTTTTGAGTGGGTTGTATGTGGGGATTTGTAATCCTTCTATTGCATTCATAATCATTAAACTGCTAATTTTCCCATATCATTAACTTTTATCCTCTAATGTTTTTAGTCTTCATAAATAGTGCTTGATGAGTAAAAAAATTTCTAACAACTTGCATAGTTTTAAAGTTCTGAAACTGTTTTAATGTTTTTATTTCAATGTAAGATTTCGTCGATATCGAGTTTTGGATACACTAAGAACCCAATATGTGTAACCAATCTCTGTTGTCGATGTTTCATTCTTTAAAAACAGTTAAAAAAAGAAAAAGAAAATACACCTTATCACAAACTTAGGTGTGACTGGCAGCCCCAGACTTGAAGTTTTGGTAGGGTAAGCTTTTTCATACTATTATTTAAAACTGAAATTAGCGACCATTTCCAAACAAAATCGAGCGCCATTTTGTATTTATTCGTGTTTACCTAAATGAAACTGACGATAACATCCATAGATAATAGATCTTACAACCGGTTTCTACACTTTAAAATTATACAGGTCGGTAGAAAATTAAAATTTCTGAAGTTTTGTAAACGTTATTTGTTGTATATATATTTTTTTGTTTTCAAATTTCTTGGCTGTTAACTATGCTGCATGAATGCCGGAGCACAAATCGTAAAGCTAGACTTTTGCTTATAAACTTTAATTCTAGCCAGAAATCACTTTCTAATTTCGCCCAACCGTAGAGAAATTTCCATGACATTTTGTTTTATCAATAAAAATTGCGGGGAAGGTGAATGCCCGGAAACGGTGTTCTTCTTCACTTCGGAGACTGGTACATTTTAAAGCGATTTGGAAGCCTTTAAGTTGACTGATAATAAGTAATTTCTGTCTAGATTTAAATTTTTTATGCGAGTACGCACCGGTTCTCGTTTGATCACCGTAGTTAAACGACATTAAACCGACCAGTACTAAATGATGACCATTTGAGAATACCAGGCGTTGTAATGGGAGGACGGCGAAATCTCCTTGTCACAAGGGAACAACCGCCATACCCTCCTGGGCGAAAGCTATGTTCTCAATCATGTGGCGAAGATCTCCGAAGAGAGCATGCAAATCGCGGTTTTGTTTATTATCATTCATTATTTGCGCTCCTAACCAACGTAAAATAGTATTTTCGACCGCGCCACTATTGTAAAAATGAGCCGAAGGAGGAAGTAATTTCTAGGAGGAGGATCGTATGACGAACGAACAAATACTACATTACAAACCACCACCACAATCACCAAAGGAAGATGTAATCTATGGGAGAATTGTCGTATGACAACAGAACAGATACTACACTACATCCCAAAGGAGAAGGTAATACCTGGGGGAATGGTCGCATAACAGAACAAATACAACACTACTCCCGAATTGACCATGGAAAGATCGTACAATAATACATTCATATACGTAATAGTATAGTTTCGGCTTCAGACAGACATATACCAAATGTCCATTACTGCAGTTTCATCTATTATCCATTTTTCAGAAGTTAATAAATATATTCCTGAGCGATATCATACACCTGTATAGTATCGTTAAGGAATATATAAATAAACCTCTGAAGAATGGATAACAGATGAAACTGCAGTAAATGTTCAGATAAGCCAAAATTTATCTATATTTGTACCTACACGGTGTCGCTCGGGATGCAGCGAAGTCATAGTATTTTTTAATTTTTTTTATTTGTTTGTATATACTCAAACCTATACAGAAATAGAAATAAAATTTTAGTTGCAAGCGAGACACAACTTTTTATATTCTGCAATTAAAAAATGAGTTATTCCCCTGGCTGATTATGAGTTTTTCGATTATAATTAAAAAAAGTATTTCCATATTAGCAGTTGTTCGGGCTGGAATACATCATTTTAAAATAAGCTCTAGCTAAGTACGTTGTATTATTGTGACAACAACTTGGTACAACAATTACAACTGAAAATTCGCAAGTCAGAAAGTTAGTAAACTTCATCTTTCACTGTCCGTTGTTGAAAACCGTGTGTAGCCAAAGTAAATTGGCGTGTCATTGAATAATTGCCGTTTTATCGAAATGAAACTGTTGGTATGAAAACAAACAATATAAAAATGTCTTATTTAATAAATACATTATATTCTTACCCGTGATATTGAGCAGTCAGATCAATTTTTCATTCTTCAAAAGATTTGTTTATATAACACACACACCCACACCCCACACACACGCATATATATATATATATATATATATATATATATATATATATATATATATATATATATGAGAAAGGAAGGATGAGGGTAATCCAACGTAATGGGAAATGAAAAAGGAAAAACCAAAAGATGTTTTTTATGTATTCATCAACGTTTCGTCTTCATTTGTAAGACTTGCTCAGGATGATAATTTTAAGAAAAATGTCATGCAAGTACATGAAAATACTGGGTTGACATGATGGGTTAATGAGAAGAAGTAGTAGCCACTACTGGGAGTGCAGGACGAAGGTCCGGGCTGAGAGAAGTCGGTGGTCCTGCGCTCCCAGTAGTGGCTACTACTTCTTCTCATTAACCCATCATGTCAACCCAGTATTTTCATGTACTTGCATGACATTTTTCTTAAAATTATCATCCTGAGGAAGTCATAAAAATAAAGACGAAACGTTGATGAATACATAAAAAACATCTTTTGGTTTTTCCTTTTTTATTTCCCATATATATATATATATATTGCAAGTCTGATTGAATACCACGGAATTTTTGCGCTTTTTACATTTTCTTAGTAATGTTTTCTGTGCGACGAGCAAGCTTTCGGATCTCCAGTGGTAGTTGGTATAATATGGCTCCGAGAGTTCTAGAAATGACTGAAATAAAGAACCGTCGGAGCTATATCAGACAAAGGTAAAAAAATAAAACGTGAAAATTCCTAATTATTCAACCAGACTTGCATAAATAATGACTTGCTGACTAATCTCTCTCTCCCCCCCCTCTCTCTCTCTCTCTCTCTCTCTCTCTCTCTCTCTATATATATATATATATATATATATATATATATTAATAGAGAATGGTAGTTTGCTTGAAGCATTGCTGGGAATAGTAGTAGTATGTTTTAAAAAGGCTGAGGGCAATGCAAAGTGCCGGGTAGGTTGTAAACCGGAAGGAACAAAAATAATAAATCGAAGTGGGACTTACTATTTATTTTTTCTTAAAATCTTACATAACAGCAAGTGTGGTGTTAGCTGTTTGTGTGTTGTCCGGATGATCATTAAAAATCATTTATTTCATATCTCGGGGGAAAAAGTAATAAAAAAATAATAAACACCAAAGGAAAACTCCGTCTGGGCAGAGAATCTACCAAAATGTATATATATATATATATATATATATATATATATATATATATATATATATATATATATATATATATATATATATATATATGTGTGTGTGTGTGTGTGTATATATATATGTATATATATATATGTGTATATTAATATATATATATATGTATATATATATGTGTATATTAATATATATGTGTATATATATGTGTATATTAATATATATATATATATATGTATATATATATACATATATGTGTATATATGTATATATATGTGTATATATATGTATATATATATATATATATATATATATATATATATATATATATAACATGATTTCATAATAGTTATTCAGAAAACTATTCCATATTTCATCCAAACACATTTTATTAGCAAACAATTGTTTCTGCCCATTTCGAAAATATACATACTAATGGTATGCAAAATTTACCAAACATTAAGCAAAAGGCTTCATCAGTTTATAACTCTCCACAATCAGGCTGAAAATAAAGATTTGATTGGGACACATCTTGATTTCTCAGCCTGACTGTAGACAGTTATAAACTGATGAAGCCTCTTCAGGAATACTTGGTAAATTTTGCATATCATAAAGATGTATATTTTCGAAATGGGCAGAAACAGTTGTCTGTTAATAAAATGTTATTGGATGAAATATGGTATTTTTTGCTGAATAACTATAATTATATCGTGTTAAATTTAGAGCTCTAGTTGCTATTGAGCTACAACATAAACCTTTGTGCTCACTTAACGAAATTTATATATATAGAAAGAGAGATACATAGATTGATAGAGAGAGTGAGAAGTAGAGAGAGAGAGAGTGTCGAGGTATGTTGAAAATAAATCAATAAAGTGCTCGATCGTAAGAATGCTAGAGCTAAAATACAAATAATTTATTTAAAAACTATACATTACAGATTCCACCATGGTTTCATTGACACGGGTAGACCTTTACTGTTTAGAACAGGCCCTAATAACCCATTTCAAATCATCAGCGTCTCGAAGACAGTTCGAAAAATGAAACATATATATATATATATATATATATATATATATATAATATATATGTATATATAATATATATATATAATATATATGTATATATATATATAATATATATATATATAATATATATGTATATCTATATATATAATATATATATATAATATATATATAATATATATATAATATATATGTATATATTATATATATATATATATATATATATATATATATATATATATATATATATATATATATATATATATAAGCTTTGGCACCATTGTTGAGAAAACCGATTCGTGTGTTTTTTCGAGTATGAACATCTTATTGGTGGGTTGAATTTTTTCTTTTTTTTTTCTGAATTGGTCACCTTTTTCCCAAGTGAGTGTTTTTGCCTTTACATACTTCAGTTTGCCGATTTTTTTTAAAATCAGAAATGAACCTGGAGTTTCCTCTCTGGTGTTTTTGTTATAAAATGCTTTTTCGCTATTCAACAATCTGCAATCCTCTAAAGATTGACAAAATTGGACTAATTGAAAAAAATACACTTATCTGAATTTAGCCATGAAACGCACGTAAGAGATAGGAATGCATATTAAATTTGAATAAGTTACTTTTGTGTGTAAAATGAGAGATGTAAAAAAACTCATCGAAGTGCAGAAATGAAGAAGTGTATTAAAATTATGGTTCGAGATTAATTCCACATAGTCTATAGAATGCAAATATAAGAAACACACACACACACACACACACACACACACACACACACACACACATATATATATATATATATATATATATATATATTTAAAACGGGTTATTGGTTTGCAAAGTCGTGGAGGTTAGAGCCGAAACCGTCAATAAATAGAGGTATACATTGATTAAATGGAAACAAAAGAAAGCAATTTTGTGTTCCAATGACTTCTCGTTCTTTTTATATAAAAGATAACAATTGGTCGGCCAAGGGTAATCGACTTTTAGCCCTCCCATCTGTGCAAGGCCAAGAGATAAATAACGCTAATTGCTTAAGTATTAGCTAATAGGACCGCCGCTTTGTCTACGGCTGAGAAATAGTAATGGCCGATTGATGACGTCAGCGTCGCCATTTCCCCCTTATCTGTGTCCTCGAAAAAGCCTTTTAAGATCATCATTCGTTTAATTGTTCTCTTTTGTCGTCTCGATTTCAAGATGGCGTCGACAGTTAATTTCTTTGAACAATCCGTAGAAATAAGTTGTTTTTTTTAATGAATTTCTATGATTTTCTTGATACCATCTTGTAGGATATGTTTGAAAATATAATTATAAACATCTTTTATAATAAATATATATATACAAAGTAAGTTAAAATAAATAAAATTAGCACATTATTTCTATCGGTTCCAAAAATTCAAACCCCACAAACATTTGGCATACGATCGTTTCTAAAACGATTCGGAATATTTTATTTCGTATGTTACTTTAGATCAGGGACGGGTAACCTTTTCAGAGTGAGGGGCGGGTAACCTTTTCAGAGTGAGGGGCGGGTAACCTTTTCAGAGTGAGGGGCGGGCAACCTTTTCAGAGTGAGGGCCAGATGAGACTTTTGGAAGGAGACGCGGGCCGGAGTGAAAAACGAAATCTCAGAATTACTATATTTTGTTTACATGAATAAATTGTATAAAAATTGCTATGAACACTCTACAAATCTGATATTTTTTCTCAAGAGAATGTGATGTTATAAAAGGCGCCAACGAAGAGCCATTTTGGAATCATAAAAAATAATGACGGGGGAAGTAGCAAGTTTATCCAGCATTCGTTTTGACACACCTCACATAGGGCCTATGTTTCATGCCCTTTCCTCGTCTCACGTTTCTTCTTTGCCTTTCTCTTTCTCTTTTTCTATGTTTATCTCTTAATAGTTAAAGAAAAATTAAATATACATGCATCATCGCTCGCTTATATTCATACATTTTTATCCCACTGTAAATCTTAATTGAAAACTACTTTTACGTCTATGTCACAAAATGATATGAGTTTTACTGGGAGGTCCGCGGGCCGGATTGCAATAATAAAGAATAGCAGGGTAGCGGGCCGGACGCTAAGCCTTCGCGGGCCGGATGTGGCCCACGGGCCGGAGGTTGCCCGCCCTTGGTATAGCGTAATCATCAAAGCTGTTGAGCAAGAGGAATTGTTGCGGGCTTTTTGTGCCAGTTTTAGGTCCAGATGGGAATCAAAGAACGTAATTTTTTTAAAAACATTTTATTCAGTGCAGAAGGTGTATTGCCACTGAAGCATAAGGGGCTACTGTGATGGGGGCTAGATTTATAGGGAGGAGGGCAACCTGGGAGGAGGCAGCAAGATATCTGTTACCATTACATTTAATTTTCTGCATTTTCATACGGTCAGAGAAACAGGAAGCAGGAAGAGAATTCCAAAGGCAAGTGGTCTATAGAAAGAAGCTATCAACATAGAAATTCTTCTGGCATCTAGGGACCTCTACAGTGATGGGGTGAGATATAGCAGCTAGTTGGGTGGCTTGTGGGTATTTTCATTTCGGGTGTACATGTGCATTAAGTTCATCGGAGCACATTCCGAACGATTGCTGAATTACTCTTTTCACCTTGTATTTTTTTTATTATTCTACCTTTTCTTTCTTAATATGTTTTTTGTTGAGTTTTTTCTTATTACTTTCTATGTTAAACATGATACTCGGGTGACAAAAGTCCGAGGAAAAAATATCCGAGGAAAAACATATATTATTTAAAAACACACATAAAAATTACAAATTTCTATTGCAGATCATGGAATACAGGGTGGGGCATGAAGATATATGAAAAAAAGAAAACATATATGTACAAAAAATTGATTATGCTAGGTGTATAAAAAATTAAATATTGATCAGAATTACATATAAAAAATCGATTGAAATTTTATTCATGTTTATAGATGCGTCCTTGCTTCTCTATGACCTGCTTTGGCCATCGGTCGGTCAGTTTGTAACGTTTTAGTTTAAAATATAACTTTTGTTGGTCTGTCATGCTTAAGTTTTAAATAACATTTTGTAAACTTACAGATTGAAGCAAAGCATCTCATTGTATGTGCGTTAAATGGTGACAGACCAATATGCTAGTCTGTCACGCTTCACTTAAAAATAGCATTTTTTTTAGACCTGTTCACATAGCGATATAAGAGACCCGATATTTACTTCCTTCCCACCGCAGGAAGATGGGGCACAAGGTCGGAATGGTGGGGAGAGCAAGCCAGCACCCCCTAAAGAAGAGGCACTCTGACCTCGTAAAAATTGCCCGGGTAGCCCCGTCGGCATTCCAAAGTCGGAGCGCCTCAGGCAGTTAACAATAAACTTACTTTACCACAAAGAGGGGAGGCAACGCCTGGGAGGGTGGGCCTCCTAGCACTACCCAGGACTAATAACTTAGACCTACAGATAAAAGGCCACCGAAATGGCCCCGTCTCTGTCGGACTGATTGTCGAAATAGGACTCTCGACTGGTATGTATACCGAGACAGAACGGTATAAGAGGGCCTGGCTGTCCGTTGGTCTGTCACGTTTAAGTTTGAAATTTAATTACATCGCTAAACGCGCAGATTGCATGACCTTTCTTTTAAAATATCATTTGTATGTTCTAAACTACTTGTAAGCTGGTTGGACATTTACTCTAGGGTCGTCTACATGTATATTATTATTATTGTTGTAGGGTCGTCTGGTTAAGAGATATGATGTTGGGAAACGAGTTATGCCTCCAAGTCACTAAAATCACTGATGAAGCGGCGCTACGCAATTTTGGGGTTCATTATAACGAACTGGCCAATTTTAGTGATTTGAACTTTTTCCTTTTTTCTTTTAAACAAATCAATCCTATTTAATTTTTATTTTTATTTTTAAATATAAACAACTTTTTTCCACGGAAATTTTGTTTAGTGAGACTCATATCGAGTGATGTACAGAATAAGCCTGGCTGTGACATTTTAGATATTTCGGATTTTTTTTTGCCTTTTTCATTGGTTTTGCACATGTTTATTTTGTATACATGTATGTGTCTGAGTATATATATATATATATATATATATATATATATATATATATATATATATATATATATATATGTATATATATATATATTATATATATATATATATATATATATATATGTATATATATATATATTTATATATATATATATATATATATATATGTATATATATATATATTTATATATATATATATATATATATGTATATATATATATATTTATATATATATATATATATATATATATATATGTATAGTATATATATATATGTATATGTATGTTATATATATGTATGTTATATATATGTATTTGTATGTTATATGTATATGTAAGCTATATATATATATATGTATATGTATGTTATATATATATATATATATGTATGTTATATGTATAGGTATGCTATATATATGTATATGTATGGTATATATATGTATATGCATGGTATATATATATATATATGTATGGTATATATATATATGTATATGTATATATATGTTATATATATGTATATGTATGCTATATATACATGTATATGTATGTTATATATATGTATGCTATATATATGTATATGTATGTTATATATAAATGTCTATGTATGTTATATATATGCATGTTATATATATATATATGTATATGCATATGTATATAATATATGTATATATATGTTATATTTATATGTATGTTATATATATATATATGTATGTTATATATATATGTATGTTATATATATATGTTTATTATATATATATATATATATGTATCTCATATATATATGTATATTATGTGTGTTATATGTATATGTATGTTATATATATATGTATATACATATGTATATGCATACTATATATATGTCAGTGTCGTATGATAGCGCAGTGGTAGAGGCGCCGACTGTCGGTTGAGTTTCAATCTCGGCTTGAGGCACTAACTGGTTAAGCAGCACTGAAGAGCTGTGATACAGTCTGTATGTGGATGACTATATATATATATGTATATTTATATATATGTTATACATATATATATATATATGTATGTGCATGTTATATATATATATATATGTATGCTATATACATGTATATGTTATATATATATGTAGTTGTATGTTATATATATGTATATGTGATCTATATATTTATATATATATATGTTATATACCTATGTATTTATATATATATATATCCATATATATCACTATATCTGTGTATATATATAAATATCTATGTATATATGCATATATGTATATATATATACATATATATGGCTGCTCGTTTATATGTGGTTTTCAGAAATAAAATAAAAACTACAACAATTGGATACAATGTGCGACTTAGTAGAATTTTATATAGTGTTTTTCTTGAAATAGTTTTTCTTTTCGAGATTGATACTTTTGCGATGAACAATTGCGAAATTTAGTAAGAAATTAATGTGGTTTTCACACACATACATTTATATAAAGAAAAACAATGTTTTTTTTTTAAAGAAATGTATTTTGAATCGTTTTTTATTGTCTATTTGTGGTATATCTGAGTGGGTTTAAGATACATCTTTTATTTTGAATATTCCATGAATGCTCTTTTGTAGACAGATATTTGTGAATTCACATCTATCTGTCTGTCTTTATGTCTCTCTCCATATAAATAATACGTGGCAGTTTCGCACTACGAGTCGGGTATCTGCACTTCGTTTGATTCGTCAGATAACTGATAATGGAATCGGATAAGATGTTTCACTTTTAAAGAATCAAGCTGACTTTTGAGTTTTCGCCTGTAAATAAATAACAACTCCTCCGATGAGTTATAATATATTTTTCTACAACCACATATTTTCAGTTTTATTTACGTATTTTTTTTTGGCTAGCTCGACGAAGACGTTGTGGGATTGTGATATTGTGGCTGACTTGTGTGTATGGTATGCATTTTTGTTAGTAGATTACGATTTCAAAACTTTAAGCATAAACCAATTAAAATAAACTACAAAAGGTTTACATTATTTCAACTATTTTTTATCGTGTATCTTTAGCATATCAGAGTAGGTTAAAGATATGTTTATTTTATTTTGAATATTCCATCTATGCTCCTATGTAGAATGATGGCTGTGAATTCACATATATCTGCCTGTCTATCTTCATCCCTCTCCATATATATAATAGGCTGTAGTTTCGTACGACAAGGCGTGTACTTGCACTTCGTGCTATTCTTCAGATAGCCAATAATGGAATGGGATAATATGTTTCAGTTGAAAAAAGTCAAGCTGGCTTTCGAATTTATGCCTGTGTATGTGTTTATGTATTCATTTTGGCTTTCGAGTTCATGCCTTTATGTGTTCATGTATTCATTTTGGCTAGCCCGACGAAATAGTTGTGGGATTGTGATGTTGTGGCCAGGCCGATTCATGTGTATTGTATGCATTTTCGTAGGTAGAAACTTTACGCATAAACCAATTAAAATCAACTAGAAAAAGTGATTGTCTCTGGTTTACATTATTTCTCTTGCTTTGTAGATAATCTCATGGATTTACAAATGCGTTTGGAGTTAGTACAATGCTATTACGCTTGTGGCAAGAGTCCGACTCAGGCCATACGTGATTACAAGAGACAGCATTGTCGTGTCGATAACCCATGCACCCCACAAGATCTTATACAATTAATAAAAATGTTCGAAACAAACTATTCTTTACACGATACCAAAATGTCTGGAATCACCGCTTCCAACAAAGAAGAAAGAATCATCGCCAGTGAAACTGAACTAGAAACATCTTTCAATAGACAGGCTTCATCATCAGCATTATCATCATCGGTTCGTACTGTTTCCAAATCGACAGGTATTCCTTAATCAACTATTCGTAATTGAATGCGTCATGGCAAGGGGTTTCCGTAATATTCTACCAAACCATTTGGTGAAGTAAAGCAAATTACATTTGCTGCACATTCAAAGTTTAGTCCCGAGGAAATGGCAGTTGCTATTGCCAGTTGATGGCGAAGATGCGACATTCTGCAGGAATATGAATAACCCCCTTTTAGACAGTCTTTCTGACGTTTTTATATGTATACGACCTATGAGGATAACATACACGATATAATAAAATGATAGATCGCAGAGACAAAAGGTATGAAAGACAGAAAAGAAAAACAATTAAACACAGGAAGAAATAAAAATGAAACGAGATATTGACCGGTTTCATTCGGATCAACGAATGTTTTCAGAATAATGAAGATTAGATTGAAATCGTCACTTTTTCTGAAGACGTACTTTGATCTGAACGAACCCGGTCAATCTTTCGTTTCATTTTTATTTCTTCCTGTATTTAACTGTTTTTTTTTACTGTCTTCAATACATACGATGTATAAGTAAAAATTATGTTGCATATTTTTTGTTTAATTTTGAATAGTATAAGTAAGTAAAATTGGCGACTATAGTCGAGGGAAACCAGAAGGCTCCCTTTACATTAGCTACTACACCGAGGTGTAGGGGAGGGCGCTACCTCTTTCCTACGATTACTCACCCTTCATCCACAATTCTAAGTGTATAGCAAAGGGACATCAAGTACCATTTTTTAATTCTTTGGTATGACTTACCGAGGATTGAACCCTGGTCTCCCGACCCACTTACTAACACTCTTACCATCGTGCCAACTGTGCCAGTATAGTATACAATTCTTAAATGTTTTTCATTCTTCTGAAAGATTGTAACTTATTGTAGCACATGTATATGTTGAATAGTAACTGTTTAGTTTTTAAATAGTTATTAAAAATGAACAGTTCAAAACCTCTCAAAGCATACACTCACTGTTTGTCGTACGTGCGCTATGCCTCCAAGGACTGAGGTCATTTCGGTAGCTAAAGCAAATACATCTCATGCTTTATAACATTATTTAATTAAGTAATACGACACAAGATCCTTTCGAAAAAGAACTGATTTATTCATACCAGCGTGTTGATTGTCCAGTGCTGACAGATTTAAAGAAATATAATATATAAGACAGATAAAAAAAAAGTGGCTTAAATCATTTCTATTTACGTATTTCATCTCAAAACACAACTTGTCGATATAACATCCAGACAAAACTCTCCCGATCTCAACCACCACTCGTTCAGTTGTCTCCATGACGTCATTTCCGCCCAAGTTCTATCGATTCCTATTCTCAACAACTCATTTTTCCTAGCAGGTTGACCTCGTAACCCTAACACCGTGACCTATCCTGCCTTGGATATATCCTGTTTACACATAAGGATAGATCCAATTGAACATATGTTTTAATATAATATTTATACTAGCTAATATGGCCACCAATATGTATAGCATTGTCTTAACATGCGTCGCGTTAATGTTAGGGTTAGGGTTAGGATCCATATCTCCATGTTGAAGTACTTTGTGCGTCAGGTAAGGGTAAGGATTTGGTTTAAAGTCCAGATTTCCACGTTGAAATCGATGTAACTCATTTCTCGCCCTATAAAATGTAGAATAAACGCAACTATGGAACGCATCGTGGAATCGTGGACATCTATTTGTGTGAGTTTATGTGGAAGCAGAAATATAAGGGAAACGATCTTTTATGCAAATACACAATCACATGAATGGATTTGATCCTCTTTGAGTAAGTAATACAGAGCTTTTTTTTATTACAATGCGCATGTTGTCTGTTTTCTCAGGTGGCAGGGGTATTTTTGGAAGGGGTTTTCTACAATATATATATATATATATATATATATATATATATATATATATATATATATATAGCTATCCCAAGGCACGTGTTTCGTCCTCCCTGCGACTGGTCAGTACGGCTGTACCTAGTGAGATTCGCTACCGGAACCTAGTGACTTACGTCCGGCGTTCTACGAATTGAGCCGTAAACTTCCTAGTGGTAGTTGGAGAAAGTGCATCGCATTATACATTATGTTATTGATTTATTTATATTTTTATTTACGTTACTCATTAGAATCAAGCAAAAAAAAAAAAATACCCCCGCCAATAAAAATCAAAACAGACAATATGCGGGCTGTAGTAAATCAATCTAACTCATTCCAGGATTTGTTATTTATTTTTTTAATGAGATTCTCCTAAAAATAAACCGAGAAAAAAATAAAAATACAAAAGAAAATACCGACAATAACACCAACTACTACCCGAAAGCTTGCTCGCCGTGTCGAGAAAACAATAAAAAAACCTTAAAATTCCGTGGTCTTTCACCAAACATGTATTGATAATGACTTGCTGCCCATATATATATATATATATATATATATATATATATATATATATATATATATATATATATATATATATAACCGCGTGCTACACACTACGACATTTCAACTTTGGTCGTCGATAACATCAAGACGAATGTTAACTTGACTGCGATAGATATGTGTCGGTCATGAAGAAAAAAGAGGAAAACAATATGCTTATACTTCTGACAAGAGTATTTATTACCGAAAGTACTCAAGTTTAAAAAAAAGTTTTTAAAGTAAATAAATAATTTATTTAAAAAAAAACAAATATCTGCATTGTCCCGGTTTTCTAAATATAAAAAAAAATATTCACTTATTATTCACTTATTTTTTGGTGTTGGTCTCTTCTATAAAATATACTGATTAACTATAATAAGATAATCAGAACCAAATATTCCCATTTTGCTTATAGCTAATGAATTTCTAGCTTTTCTTCCTTTTATCTATTTGCATATATGGTACTAAAGGTACTCAAGCTTTTTTATATACATCTTTTATTCCTATATAATTTTATATGCTAACTACCATATCACAGAATGCTTCTTAAGGCTAATGTTTTATTATTATTATTTATTTACTTATATATATATATATATATATATATATATATATATATATATATATATATATATATATATAATTTTTATTTTTTATTTAATTTTTTATTTTTTTTAATGATATTTATATATATATATGATATAGAAAGAAAAAAATCACATACACATTGTAAATGTCGGCATTATAATTTATTTCGACCTCCCGGCCTCTTCAGAATGTAAACGGGACAACTACATATTGGAAATGGCAGAAAAAAGAAATGTCTTTTTTCCGTCATTTCCAATATGTAGCTGTCCTGTAAGAATTCTGAAGAGGCCAGGAGGTCGAAATAAATTATAATGCAGACAGTTACAATGTGTATGTGGTTATTTTCTTTCTATATCATATATATATATATATATATATATATATATATATATATATATATATATATATATATATCATTAAAAAAAATTTTTGAAATCAAAAATAAAAATTATATATATATATATATATATATGAATTTAAATGAATGTATGTGAATTTTTTCTTTATATATTCTATTCTTGCTCTGTTTTCTTCATTGAGCTTTCTTTACTCGGATTTCTTACCAAAATTATTCACGTTAACACTATATATATATATATATATATATATATATATATATATATATATATATATATATATATATATATATATATATATAGTGAAATCATAACTTTATTGTGTCTGCATTTGATTATTGGGAGGGTGGTATTCTGATAAGTACCACTGGAGAGCCATGACTTTAATAGCTGTTCTGTTTTTAAATCTCCGAAACAGTCACATGGTAAACGGCTGGTGATCCACAATTTTAGTTAAGGTCCACTGTTTATGTTTCACTGTAATATACTTGAATTCCCCTTTTGTATTTGTATTTTCCAACGGGAAGTCGGCTTATACAAGTGCTAATTCCGCGATTTGTTGGATTTAGTTAGTACGCCTAGGAATTTAAACTGCATTTCTTTTATTCATTTATAAATTACTCAAAGCTTCTTTAGACTATATATATATATATATATATATATATATATATATATATATATATATATATATATATATATATATATATATATTAGTACTTCATGTATCCACATAAAATATTATAAGTAGATATAATTTTTTATGTGTCAGTTTTCAGTATTTACTTCAACAGTGCTCGATACGTAAGTAGAGCTAGGTAGTAAGCAATGAAAATATATATGGCAATCAAGCTACATAGAGGCTCCCGTGTTTCATCCCCGGGGGAATCACTTAGCCTGACGATTCCCCCCGGGGATGAAACACGGGAGCCTCTGTGTAGCTTGATTGCCATATATATTTTCATTGCTGACTATATATATATATATATATAAAAACCCGCCGTGTGCTAGGAATTTTAGCATGGACTTCTTCACCATTCTCAGCCATGCTCACTCACTATACCACCTAAAAATCTTGGAGACGATCCACGTTCGTCTTAAACGTCCCTCCTTTTGCAAGCAAAGAGAATGTCTATTGGGACTAGATGTAATCAGACTCTAAGATTCATCCTCTATTGTACATATAACATAACGCTATTTTATTTTCTGTACTCTCTCTTTTCACCCCGTTTTTTTTTTAATCCCTCTTTTTTTTTAATCCCTCGATACAGCCTTTGTTAAGAGAGGGCGAAACCGGTCGGCTGGCATTTTTTTCTCACTTGATTAACTTTTAATCCTGAACGATAGAATTCGTCTTCCCTTCATGCTTGCTATAACAAAAATTTTGTACCTCCCAAAAAATCATGAAATATATATATATATATATATATATATATATATATATATATATACACGACTTTTAAAAAGAAGACGACCGTTTAATTATTGGTTAAATTGGACAATTATACATATATATATATATATATATATATATATATATATATATATATATATATATATATATATATATATATATATAGTACTAAATCCGCGTTTGTTCCAGGATTGAGTTGTATTAAAACAATATGCTGGTTGTCTGGGTTTTCCTTTTTAGGTGGCAGGGGTATTTTTTGGTGCTTGACTCTTCTACAAAATATACCGGTACACTATAATATCTGAACAAAATGTTCCCATTCTACTTAAAGCTACGAGGAGATTGTATGTTAACACTTCCCCGAATAACCCCTACTTACTTGCCTTAGAGTTTGGCAGAGTTAGACACAAGGTCACTTTTTAATGAGGGGTATATCCAGCTCCCCCAAAAGAGGCACTTTGGATTGGGACAAAAGTAAAAATTACCTTAGTCTAGAAGGATTTCCCTCTTCACTGATCGAGGACGGAAAAGATGAAGTGTAGTATCAGAATAGATACTACACTTTGCGGTAAAAGAGAAACAGTCCACTTGATGATGACTTCCGGTTTTGGGATCCGAAATAGGCAAGCGGTATTTATCGAAACCCTTTTACCCCATATATTTTATGAATGATTTTTTTTTGGTGGGGGGGGGGGGGGGGGATTAATAATTTTTGTTTACTATATGTTTTTTTTGCTATTAACGCATAAGAAAATCAAACTGTTTTTTCTAATTGGAAATTTTAATGTTTCTTTATTACAAATAATCAAATAACACTTATTTTATAATTGAAATATTTTTAAATTGAAAGTTTTTAAATATTTTCTTTTTGAAAATGTTTAAAAAATACTTTATTCACAAGTGAATTTTTTAGGTTGAATATAAGTTTTTAAATATTTTTTTTTTGAAAATGTTTAAAAAATAGTTTATTCACAAGTGAATTTTTTTGGTTGAATATAAGTTTTTAAATATTTTCTTTTTGAAAATGTTTAAAAAATACTTTATTCACAAGTGAATTTTTTTGGTTGAATATAATTTTTTAAATATTTTCTTTTTGAAAATGTATTAAAAATAGTTTATTTACAAGTGAATTTTTTGGTTGAATATAAGTTTTTAAATATTTTCTTTGAAAATATTTAAAAAATAGTTCATTTACAAGTGAATTTTTTTTGGTTGAATATAAGTTTTTAAATATTTTTTTTGAAAATATTTAAAAAAAATAGTTTATTTACAAGTGAATTTTTCTGGTTGAATATAAGTTTTTAAATATTTTGTTTTGAAAATATTAAAAAAAATAGTTTATGTACAAGTGAATTTTTTTGGTTGAATATAAGTTTTTAAATATTTTCTTTTTGAAAATGTTTAAAAAATAGTTTATTTACAAGTGAATTTTTTAGGTTGAATATAAGTTTTTAAATATTTTTTTTTTGAAAATGTTTAAAAAATAGTTTATTCACAAGTGAATTTTTTTGGTTGAATATAAGTTTTTAAATATTTTCTTTTTGAAAATGTTTAAAAAATAGTTTATTCACAAGTGAATTTTTTTGGTTGAATATAAGTTTTTAAATATTTTTTTTTGAAAATATTTAAAAAATAGTTCATTTACAAGTGAATTTTTTTGGTTGAATATAAGTTTTTAAATATTTTCTTTTTGAAAATGTTTAAAAAATAGTTTATTTACAAGTGAATTTTTTTGGTTGAATATAAGTTTTTAAATATTTTTTTTGAAAATATTTAAAAAATAGTTTATTTACAAGTGAATTTTTTTGGTTGAATATAAGTTTTTAAATATTTTGTTTTGAAAATATTTAAAAAATAGTTCATTTACAAGTGAATTTTTTTTGGTTGTAATATAAGTTTTTAAATATATTTTTTGAAAATATTTAAAAAATAGTTCATTTACAAGTGAATTTTTTTTGGTTGAATATAAGTTTTTAAATATTTTTTTAAAAAAAATATTTAAAAAAATAGTTTATTTACAAGTGAATTTTTTAGGTTGAATATAAGTTTTTAAATATTTTCTTTTTGAAAATATTTAAAAAAAATAGTTTATTTACAAGTGAATTTTTTTGGTTGAATATAAGTTTTTAAATATTTTTTTTTTGAAAATATTTTAAAAAATAGTTTATTTACAAGTGAATCTGTTTCTTTTACTCACTTGGTTCTTCAATTTTACAAAAATCACATCTTCACGCATTTTTGGATGAAGTCATTTATCTATATAGTACCTTTTTTTGAGGAGTTGGATTTCACCCACATTAAAAACCGGCCTTGTGCCTACCTCTGCCCTCGTAAGGAGGCAAATAATTCGAAACAATAAAGACAGAATATTTAAATCCTCATCTTATCAGTTAATTATTAAACATTTGAATGCAAACGTATAGAATGTTAATACATTTCTGATGATCGGACTTACGGTGAAACTGCAGCAAATTATTTATTATTGTTATAAAATTATTTATTATTGTTATAAATATATTTATTAATGATATAAAATTATTTATTAATGATATAAAATTATTTATTATTGTTATAAAATTATTTATTAATGTTATAAAATTATTTATTATTGTTATAAAATTATTTATTATTGTTATAAAATTATTTATTATTGATATAAAGTTATTTATTATTGTTATAAAATTATTTATTATTGATATAAAGTCCTAAAAGGCCGAAAAGGGTGAGGTATTCGTCTGCAATTGAAAACATTAGATACGAGGCAGGAATCATTCGTCCGCTTGTATCAACTCTGCTGTTCAAAGATGGCCGCTGTTAATTAGTCAGAACTGCCAACCGAACGTTTTAGCCATTCTCGTCTTTGTTTTCTCTCTTTTTTTTATTAGTGCTTTTTTGGTGTTGAGTGTGAATTACTTATGTGAAGCCAAGCCTTGCCTGTCAGTTTGAAATGGGAGACACACGAAAATAGAAAGATTCTTCGCATGTTTGTCTGATAAATCATCAACTCTGATTAGCTGTTAAAATCGACTCAACGTTTTTTGATCGGATGATTTAATCATTTAGTTCGTTTTCGAAATGCTTCGTTGGTTAAACTCTGGAATTTATTGCAGACCCTAGAATAAATCGTCAGATGTTGCTTCTGTTGTTGGTGTATTTTTTAGGCGAATCGGACTTGCAGAAGAAAAATATAATTTTGATCAAAGGAAGATAATCCACTAGTGTTTATATTAGGATGCACATTTTGGTTCTCTCCCCTCTTTAATCAAGACAACTTAACAAAAAGAATGATGTAGGATAAAATGAAATATCAGTTTTTGAAACTAACATCTATTCGTGTACCTCTCACCCATTTGTGTTAGTTTAAGTAATATTTAGATCATTATTCCAATATTTGTGCGAGATGAGGTTGAAGTTTGTCACCCAATTTAATAATTATTAATAGATTTTTATGTCCTATAATTGTATTAGTGTTTTAATAGGAAAATGTAGACGTCTATGACATATAAACACTAGGAATACATAACTTAACAGAAAATGAATAGTTAAAAATTGCGATCTTTTAATTCTATATAGAGTAGAGCCTCGGTTTTCGAACGTGATTCGTTCTGAAAAGCATTTCTAACCAAATTGTTCGAAAACCGAATCACATTTCTCATTAAAAAATAATGTAAAAGAGATTAATTCGTTAATTCTTATATAGAGACTATATTTTACATATGATGTGGAGTTTTTTAGACTTATGTCTCACAGAAGAACATTTCTACTAGCCAAAGTGACTAACAACAAAAATACATGACTCACTGATAGTTCGTCCCTTCCATACATAATATAAGGCCTATTCCCTACATCCAACCTCAAGACCTTTCAAATTATTACGAAATTAATTCCTTTATACAATATAACACCACCCCCCTCGCTCTCTCTCGGATATATTATACTATACTTATCACATCCACACTCCCCTTAACAACCCTTATACAACCCACATTCCCACCCTCGTAATCCCTACCCATCACTAATAACATAAA
>OY744551.1:15581595-15621595 GCA_963556195.1 Sepiola atlantica | reverse complement strand
CCTAGTGTCTGTGTAGCTTACTAGCCATAAGTATTTCCTCCAGGAAATGAAATATAAATGTTTCTGCGTAGCATCCTTGCCATAAATATATGTTCATACTACAACTACGAAGCTTTATTTAGTTATCAAGCGCTGTTGAAGTGATTACTGAAAGTATATACATGCATAATATATTATATTATTGGATAATATCATAATTTATCCGCGAATCAACCAGCGTTTCGATGGTAACACGTTTCGACGAGACCGTAATGCTTTATGGTCTCGTCGACGTGTTAACGCCGAAACGCTTGTTGATTTACGTAGACTGTTTCTAATGTTTATATAATTTTATTTATAAAAGCTCTACTTTGTATTGAGCACTTTTGAAAAATATTGGTTTTATGTTTCTCTTATTAACATAGTTGAACTTAATTAATATATATATATATATATATATATATATATATATATATATAAAGTCATGAAAATATATTTATGGCAATTAAGCTACACAGAGCCTTCCGCGTTTCATCCTCAGGGGGAATCGTAAGGCTAAAAGGCATGGAGATAGTTTTGCCGGATGTTTTTATAGACACGTCAAGCTAGTTAACCAATCAGATTCTTTGTTGTTCTATTAGCCAATCGTTGGGTTTCTTACGAACAAAGGTGCGGTTGATTTTACTTCCTATTTCCTATTCTATTGTTCTGTTTTCTATAGGATGACTCATCCCCGTTTCTTTGTTGTTCTCTTAGCCAATCGTTAGGCTTCCCAAACAAAGGTTCGATTTATTTTACTTACTATTTCCTATTCTATTGTTCGGTTTTCTATGGAATGACTCATGTATGTTTGTTGTGTCAATATGATGAGTGACCTTATTTTAACACGTGCTCGCTTGTATTTCTATTTAAGGTTTTAGTTTTTAAGTTTTTAGTTTTTGGTTTAATTTAGTTTTTTTCTCGCTTCTACACTTTAATAAGTTTTGGGGGTCTTTAAAGTTTAGGATTTAAAATTTCTTATTCAGACATAATCTACACGGGTGGTCTCAATTTCTACATGTACTGGCCTGTCGTATTATTTTCCACTCGATTATTGGTGAGCATCTGCTATCTTTAAGCTCCCAATAATATTTTGCTAGTGCTCTTTTAATTCGGGGTTCTTTGTTTTTAATGTGCTGTTGTGGTCGTAATATCTTGTTTTAAAATCAAAGGGAGGTCATACCCACGTAGTACTTCTTGTTATTCGGTCTTTCTTTGGCAATATATATATATATATATATATATATATATATATATATATATATATATATATATATATATATATATATATATATATATATCCCCGTGTTAATATTAGACGCTTAAGGTCTCCTGTTTTTGTTTCACTCGTAGATAATTACCCCTCCCCCTTTTATTTTTATTTTTATTTATTTTTTTTATTTTACTTATATTTTTTCATTTATTAATTTTCCAATGAATGTTAAGTCTGCAATATCTTGGATTTAGTTAGTTTGTCTGGGAATTTATACTGCATTTTACATTTTTATTTTTATATATATATATTTTTTAATTTTTTTTATTTATTATTATTATTATTTTTTTAATGACTCAAAGCTTCTTTAGACTATACATATATATATATAAATATAAAATTATATTTACCTACAGACGACGTCGTTTCGAGCTTTTGCTCTCATCAGTGCAGGGAAGTGATAATTTCAGACGGTCATAAGGCGTGAACCCGGTTTGCTGAGCCACCTTTGACTCCGCACGCTTTTGCCCTATCCTCACGGCCATAAACAATTATCACATGATACAGAGAAATTAAGTCATAATTATGCCAATTACAGCGTAAACATCAAGACAGACTTGAGTACTCAACGAACTTACTCTTGCTTTGTAGCTAAGTGAATGTCTATTAATATCTCCTAACAGTGCACAACTTTAATTTTCTTAAAGGGGCTTTAATATATATATCATATAAACATTTAGATTTGCCTACGCAAATGAAATTACGTTTCAGCACTTCTTGTGTCACGTCGGGACCGAAATATGATATTCATCTACTCATCCCTAGAAACTTCCTCATCGGAGGAAGCCGGCTCAACCCGACCAGAGTTTATGTCGCCCCTAGAAACTATCTACCAGGATAAAGGGTTCAATATCTTACGTCGAAAATAGAGTGTTGTTTTTATATACGGATACGGTATGAGAGTTTGACGAATATATTTTAAAATCACGTTGACACATCGGATCCCGTTAGATTACCCAAGTTAAGTGACATTTAGCTTGGTCACTTCTAAAAGGGTAATCATTTGGAAATACCAGGTGCTGAACGCGTGAGGATGACGGCACCTTCCAGCAAAAAGTAAATGTCGTGAAAGCCATTGCAGACTGACAACCGTAACACCGCCAAAACACGAGGTTTTATTTACTCCTCCCCAGGAGTTAGGCACAAGGCCAGTTTTATCTTACTCCCACAAGTAAGATGTGACCCAAGGTCGGGTCAGGAAAGTGGGGTTTGAAAAGTCAGCGCCCGAGAAAGTGAGCACTCTGGCCATTAAAAATTGCCTGGGCAGCCCCGTCGGCATTCCCCGGTAGGGGCGCCTCAGACAGTAAGCAATAAACTTACTCCCCCCCAAAGAGGGAAGGCGAAGCCTGGGAGGGTAGACCTCCTAGAACTGCACAGGACAGACCCATAGACCGGCGGAATCAAGCCCCGAAGGCCAAGACAATACCGGTCTATAGGGTGCAGTATCCATCGGAACAGATACTACACTTTGATCTTAGCCAAAACGCCAAGAGCACTCTTAATAATGGTAAACCAACCTTAGTCAAAGGTATGCGACTATTCGGGGTTAAAATGAAAACAGCACTCATATTATGAGAAGTGGGTCTAGAAGTTTTTGACATCCGCCCCCGCTCGTATAAGTACATTAGACGGTTTGTTTGTTTGTTTGTAAATAAGAATTTTTTCTTGTTGTCCAATAAGAAATGACCGAGTTATTGAAATGTGAAGAAGAAAGACGCGTCTATAGAATCCATGAAAAAGAAAAGAAAGAATGAAAAAAAAAGCCGTGTTTGAATGGGCGAAATTGAATTATTGAAAGGCACGCATTATTCTCGCGAGAAATGACGTATTTTGTTGAAGGCGTCCTCGCATTTCTGTAAGAGACTCGGTCGGTCGGTCGGTCGGTCGGTCGGGCGGTCGATCGGTCGGTTTGTCACGCATCAGCCTCGAAATAAGATTTTTTCTTATTGTTAAACGCGAATATAGAAAGGACGCATTATATTTAAGATGCGTCCGAGCATCACCATGAGATGCTCTGTCGGTCTGTAACGCTTTGCACACCCCATATATATATATATGTGTGTGTGTGGGTATTTATGAAGGCTGATAGCAATGCAGAAAACAGGAATGGTGAAAGAGAGGATGAATAAAAACAAACAATAGATATTTTACCTAGAATTTTGTAATAAATATTATTTTACATATTAAGCCTGAAATAAAATTGTATTTACAAAAGATTTTTGGTAATAAATTAAAGAAAAAAAAAAGGTTCAACACTAACGGCTAAAATGCAAATCTGTATTAGCCCCCCCCCCCGACAACATCTTAAATAAGAAGAAAAACGAAAACTTGGAGGCCTACAGAGCGCTTCTAATCCCATCCCCGCGTCTTGGCGAGAAATACGGAAACTTGCAGCGTCATCTTTGATTTCGAATAAAGAGTTGAAATCGATGATTTTAGAAGTGGCATAAGTATTCTTCGTGTTCTTCTTCTCTGCATCCCCTCTCTCTCTCACAGACGTGATGTTGCTAGTCTCAGTCTTTTCTATAAATACTATTATGGCATGTATTCTTCAGAATCGTCTGATCTCTTCCCTGCTTCTTTTGTTCCAGCTCGTTTGACTCGTTGGTCTGGTGGTCTTCACAAATTTGTTGCTTTTGATATCTGGATATAATACAACTTCCTATTCCAATATATTTTTCCCAAGAACATCAGTCTTGTGGAACTCTCTTCCTGCTGACTGTTTTCCTCCTACTTAATAGGCATCTTCTGTCTTTGCATTAGTCATCTTTCGTTCTTTTTAGCTCCTTACATCAAGCGACTTCATGCCCTGTCTGGAGCGATTTCCATAAAAAAACAGGTGATAGAGAGTAACATTCTAGAAACTGTGACGGTCACGCTCTCTCGATCAATTGTAACGGAATTGCACTGATTTGTTTCTTATTTTGTTAGCCTCTCTGTCTACTGCATCGTCATGTTCATGTTTGGTGTTCGACTCAGCTCCAATCCCTGGGCCCCGTCCCCTCTAAAACATTCACAGCAAGAACTCGCCTAGTTACAACCACAGCAGAGAACGTTCCTTTTCCTATATCTGTACAAAACAAAACTTCCATGAACAAGGTTTCTTTCTTAGAGCATCCAATCTGTGGAACAAAATACCACGTGGCTGCTTCCCAGCCGATTACAACATGGTCCTCTTCAAGTCTAATGTAAACAAATCCCGCCCATTTTGCTGTAGAGGTGGATACATGCCGGCAGATCTCTATTCTAATGACTTCTTTCCACATACTACTTGCCTTTGGAATTCCACCTGTTGACACTCTCTTTAACACTTATCTTCGAGTGCCCCCGCCCCTGCCCCTGCCCCTGCCCCTGCCCCGCCCCTGCCCCGCCCCTGCCCCGCCCCCGGGGTTTGATAAACAGTAACTCAATTACAAAAATGTTTCATGTGGATCCCACAGGTGCGTGTCTTCATAGTCGTTGGACCGTTACGTTTCACCGGTCCATAAAAATCTCCCACAGAAGATCACTTGCTTATGGTGTTTATTTACTCCTCGCGAAGTTAGGCACAAGGCCAGTTTTATCTTACTCCCACAAGTAAGATGTGACCCAAGATCGGGTCGAGAAAGTGGGGTTTGAAAAGCCAGCGCCCGAGAGGTGAGCACTCTGGCCATTTAAAAATTGCCTGGGAAGCCCCGTCGGCATTCCCCGGTAGGGGCGCCTCAGACAGTAAGCAATAAACTTACTCCTCCCCAAAGAGGGGAGGCGAAGCCTGGGAGGGTGGACCTCCTAGAACTGCACAGGACAGGCGTGCAGTATCCATCGGAACAGATACTACACTTTGATCTTAGCCAAAAGGCCGAGGCCAAAATGGTGAGCAAATCACTTGCTTGGGTCGTGCAAATCTCCTTTCATCAAGGTCCCAGATGTGGGTCTATATTTGCTTTCCACACCTCGTGGGTTGAGTTCTCTGGCAAGAGAGATCAGTGGCCGCGTTTAGCGTAAATGCACAGCTCTTCGTAAAATAATTTTAATGAAATAGATTTCGGCATTTGAATCCCAACTTATTTTGTACTAAAATCATTATTTATATCCCGATTTATCCCCCCCCCCCACGAGGACAGAGTAAGACAAAAGGACAGTTTCTAGTTTAAGGAAAATCTATCTCCCCCAAAAGCGGAACTCTGGATGAGAATTAACATAAACATTACATCAGTCTAGAAGAATAAATACGTTACCGAAGTTTTGGATTAAAAAAAAAAAAAAAAACAGTAAAAGGAATAAAATCTTGGTCACTGAAATTTAGTTTACATTTTTTTTTATTTATACATGCTCTGTTGTTAAATGTTAGCAATCATCGAGCTTTTTTATGAAAGTCGCTCCAAACAAAGCATGAAGCCACTTTATGCAAAGAGCTAAAAAAACTACTTCAAGGTCAAAAACTAGCCAACGAGAAGTGTTAGATGGATAGATTGCGACACAGAACATAGCAATTCTTTCCCCTTTGTCAGAAACATAGCTCATGGAATGTGAGAACTCAAGGACAAAATTGATCTTTTAAAAATGAAAATTATATGCACAAATATATATTTTCTTACATCTCTCTCTCTCTCTCTCTCTCTCTCTCTCTCTCTCTCTCTATATATATATATATATATATATATATATATATTTAGATTTTTCACTTATAAAATAGATTATTCAATGAAGACCCGGGTTATGCCAATAAAAACAAGCATACTCGATTACAGAGTACAGAGCATTTGGCTTGGTGGCAGAAATAATACACGAGCTACTTTTCTAAGACATTTTCTATGTTTTCCTTTTTATCTTTGTACTTTTTTATTTTTTCATTTTTTTCCTCTTCTCTTCTTAAGTGACCTCAATTAATGCAACGCCACATTGTGTATTGTCGGATGTTTTAATCCTTATTCCAGACATTTAATTTTCCTGATGATCTGCCAAACAAGTACCTGCTTGGTAGTGAAACACGTGTAGGAAAAAACATTTAATTTGAATAAATAATATTTGTAAGAAAAAGTATTTCATGGTGATAATTGGTCTCCTGAACGGAATGCTTTGGTAAGCCTTCATAAAATCGCATATATAGTTTTAAAAATATCTATTATTACTTACAGACACCGATATTTAATGCTTATGCAATTTTCAGTGCAGGAGATGCTAATTACTGACGGTCGAAGGATTCGAACCCTGTTGTAAAGTTACCTTTGACTCCGCAGCCTGATAATCAACTCCCAGGCCACCATACATTAACATGGGAATGAAGAGAATTTAAACTCTATAAATGTCAAATCAGCGGACATATACAGTAAGCTAAGTCAGATAGTGTTCAACAGCAGGTGCTGTAATATCGCTTTACGCCTAGTGTGACTGCTTATTTAAAAATTCTCCTATATACGCGTTCCACGCTGGTATTCCAGCCCCTTTTCAGTGTCACAATTAGCGGAGATTTTTATGGCGTCTTTTAAATTCTAATATCTGTTTTCCTTTTTTCTCTCTCTTTTCAGCTGCATCTGTTGGCCGTAAAACTGACGACCAGAAACCTCTCATCGGAGGTGACGGCAAAGAGTTTGACGACAGGGACGGTGACTCTGGATTTTGGACACCTGATACAGAAAACGACGAAAATACTGACACAGACACGGTAAGCAAAGGCTTGATAGCACGCACACACACACACACACACACGCACACGCACACACACACACACACACACACACACACACACACACACACACACACACACACACACACACACACACACACAACACACAACACACACACATGCAATGACATAGTGATATGGGACAAGAGGGAGAGAGTATTGATTTACTCCTCTCCAGGAGTTAGGCACAAGGCCAGTTTTTATCTTACTCCCACAAGTAAGATGTGACCCAAGGTCGGGTCGGGAAAATGGGGTTTAAAAATTGCCTGGGCAGCCCCGTCGGCATTCCCCGGTAGCAATAAACTTACTCCTCCCCAAAGAGGGGAGGCGAAGCCTGGGATGGTGAACCTCCTAGAACTGCACAGAACAGATCCATAGACCGGCGTAAATCAAGCCCCGAAGGCCAAGACAATACCAGTCTATGGGGTGCAGTATCCATCGGAACAGATACTACACTTTGATCTTGACCAAAAGGCCAAGAGAGTAGCAATCATAGTTAAAGTCGGTGTCCCTTATGATGCTGGCTTAAACATAGCTGAGAATGAGAAGATTACTAAATAACAAGGTCTCATGGGTAACATGAAAAGAGACTGGAATCTTAGGAAGATTTCTATCATTCCAGTAATAATAGGAGAAACCGGACTCATGAAAAAGAATTTCAAAAACTACCTGGCGAATATACCCGGCGAACCAATATGTCTACCCTACATGTATCCGTACTTGCATGACATTTTTTCTCTATTTTATCATCCTGATGAAGTCTTATAAATAAAGACGAAACGTTGATGTACACATAAAAAAACATCCATTTTTTTGGTTTTCCTTTTTCATTTTCCCATCACGTCGGATTACTTTCATCCTTCTCTTCCCATATATATATATATATATATATATATATATATATATATATATATATATATATATATATATTAGTTTGGTTTGGTTGTTTTACGGCATATCAACCCTTTTTGAATTATTTAATGCCGAATATAGTAATTTTAGTAAAAAATGTTATACTTCAAGTTATTTATACCTTCAAATATTTATTCACGGTGTTCGTTTTTTTTTTTTTACGGCATATCAACCCTTTTCGGATTATTTGATGCCGAATCCGGTAATTTTAATAATAAAAAAATGCGGCAAGTTCTTTATATCTTGGTTTGGGGCTTTACGGAACATGATTGAGTCTTGCAAAGTCGAAAAGAAAAAAAAAATAAAATTATTATTTCATGTATCCACATAAACTGTTATAAGGGGATATACTCTTTTATTTATCAATTTTCAGTATTTGCTTCAACAGTGCTCAATACGTAAGTAGGGCTTGATTTTAAAGCAAGATATTACCACAACAGCAGCACATTAAAAAACCCAAAAGACCGCCGAATCAAAACAGCATTAACGAACCATTATTGGGATCTCAAAGAAAGCGGACGCTCACCAATAATCGAATGGAAAATAATACAACAGGCCAGCATATGTAGAAACTTAGACCACCCGTGTAGATTATGTCTGAATGAGAAATTTGAAATGCTAAACTTTGAAGACCACCAACACCTATTCAACTGTAGAAGTGAAATAGCAAACAACTGCTTACACAGAATAACATTTACTTTAGGTTAACAATACATAATAAATAAATAAATGAACAAATAAATAAAACTAAACTAAACTAAAATAGAAATACAAGCAAGCACGTGTTAAAATAAGGTCACCCATTATATCGACACAACAAAGAAACAGGGATGGGCCACCCAATAGAAATCAGAACAATAGAATAGGAAGTAAAATCAACCGAACCGTTGTCTGTCAGACGCCCAACGATTGGCTAATCTGATTAGTTAACTAGCTAGACTAAACACAATGTGTATATATAAAATCACCCGGCAACACAAACTCCATGCATTTTAGCCTGACGATTCCTTACGGGGATTAAACGCGGAAGCCTCTGTGTAGCTTAATTGTCATAAATATATTTTCTATAACTTACTATATATATATATATATATATATATATATATATATATATATATATATATATATATATATATATATATATATATATATATATATAACGAGTAAATGAGTAAATATGAAGTAACAATTTCTGACAAAATGTAAAATTGGTTATGAAAATGTGGACAAGCAATTTAATAGTCTTGTAAAAATAAGGACCCAAAAACATCATTAAAGCTGGGCCAAGATATTTCGGTCGAAGAGTTCGACCATATTCGTTTGGTGATGTTGCTTTATTGAAAACAAAACTAAACATTTTAATACAATGTAGGAAGAAAGAATCCATGGGGAAGGAGAAACGGTGGCAGGGAAAGGTGCCAATAGATGCTGAGTGTAGTAGCTCCCCTTCTCACATACCTACTATACCGACGTACTAATCTCCCCCCCCCTTTCCCTCCTCTCGCATAGAAACTACACTCCGCATCTATTACCCCCTTCATTCTACCGCCGTTTCTCCCTCCTTCCCCGTGGATCTTTTCTTCCTACATTCTATTAAAATGTTGAGTTTTGTTTTCAATAAAGCAACATCACTTAACAAATATGGTCGAACCTATCGACCGAAATAATGTGGTCCAGCTTTAATGATGTGGTTGTGTCCTTACTTTTACTAGTATGTTATTTGCTTGTCCACATTTCCATGATCAATTTTACACACACACGCACATATTTCTAATTTTATTTTTCGTTTTTGTGTGTCTAGATGCCTTTCGGCTTTGGAAAGAAGAAAAGCGCCCCTGTAATTGAGAAGAAACAAGAATCTTCTGTCGCAGAACCTCCGCAAAAAGTGGAACCTGTCGAACAGGTGCCTGCCAAGAACGAAGAGGTCGTCAAGTCGGCCGAGGATGCGGACGCCGGCGACAATACCAGCCAACAGGCTGTTGTGTCGAATGAGACGGCCAGTGCCCCAGAGGAGACCAAGACCGAAATGGTCCCGTCGGATGCCGTCGATGGTGGTGCCGACCAACAAGTTGACATTGAACAGGTAACCATCTCTCTCCCCACCCTCTCTTTCTCTCTCTCTTTCTTTCTCTCTCTCTCTCTCTCCCACGTATTAGAGCACAATCATGCTTTCAAGTTTGAACAGGCCCAAATTATCAAACACATTCATAACAAAGCTCGGCGAAGACTACTTGAAACAGCACTCACCACAGCCTCTAACACCATTAGACAAGGAAATGGTTTCTACAATCTATCTCCCCCTTAATAAGCAAAATTATCCTGACCGAACAAAAACTAAACCTAGATCATGGCTAACCCTTCTTCTTATCGTCCTCACTTGCATTTATATACAACTCCCTGCATACGCACTTACGTACTGACTCCTCTCTCATATATATATATATTTTGTATATTAAGGTAGCATCTATCCAACTTATACAGGGTGGGCCAAAATAAGGGTCCTATCTTTAAATTTGAATAACTTGAATTTGAATAACTTCCACAAAATAAAAGTTAAACTCACCAAACTTTATGTGTGTGTAGACTGACCCTTTCGAGATTTTTTGAAATAAACAAAACAAATTTTAGCCGAAAAACACTTCTTAAAACTTACAAAAACTAAAGTATTGTTTTTTACACCGTTTTGAGTTTTTAAAGCAAAAAATAATGTTTTCTAAATGAGGGTACGTTCCTTAGGGCTAATACGGCTCATGCTTGCTTCGGAAGGGGTCCTTTACTTATTCTAAAAAAAAAAATCAAAAAAAAATCAATAAATAAAAAAGTTATGAATTTTTAAAAATAGGACCCTTATTTTTGCCCACCCTATACATTACTACCCTCTCCTCTTCTTTATCCAACCGTAAATCCAACAGACGTGGAGAGACTTGTTTTCACTTAGATTCAAGGAAACGCCACCTGTTTTTGCCAATGAGCTATTATCCAGTGATTGCACATTAACTAAAACAGGCGGTGTTCCCTGGAATCCGAGTGAAAACATGTCTCCCCAGATTTTCAAATCGCTTTTTTCGATCACCATTGCAAATCACTTTGCGTTCTCACAGCAACCGTTTCCCATTGAATACTGGCCGATAGTGGCCGATGATTTTCTCTGGAATTTGAATAACAATAAGAGTTCTCAAGATTCCAGTACCACCGTGTCATCTCAGTGGAGGTCTGGATGGTGCTTTTGTTGTATCATGGATCCTGGGTTCCATACCATTAAGCAAAGTCTTTCTATCTTAATAAAGTAAATAAAACCAACTATATTATTTTAGTATTTTAATAATTTGCATTTTCTTTGGTATCTCCCATACAGACACATGGCCAAGAGAACGAGAGTCTTCTTGTCTGTTATGATCAACGAGCCCATATGAATTTTCGTCTATCCGGCTTCGCTTCTAATCACTAATTCAACTATCATTGAACAAAGGAAGAAGGGATTCTATCTTCCTTTTGTGATGACGTAATTCCTCATCCGGTTTCAGTTTGTTATGTTTGCCCATTCCCACATTTAGCTGTTTAACCTCTGACCCCTTTTCTAACAGTGCGACTTTGAAACATTCTCAAGGTACAGGTGAACAAAAATAACCGTCATTCAAAACTAGTTAACTTACCCACGCTCAATATATTGCACTTTCCATTCTCTGACTTTCCATCCTCTCAGATCCCTCGCTACCATTTTCTGTGGTACCAACCGATGTTGATGCCACTGACGTTTCTTATTTTAATAATTTATATTTTTATTTATTATTTACTCACGAGGACTTCTCACACGATTCATTTTCAGTGTTTGCTCACTGGCAATAACAAGTGGTGTTCTCTGGAGTTTGAGTGACAGCAAGTCTCCCCAGATTTCTTGTCTCGGTCTTTCTATCTTCAGTGATCTTTCAAGACAATTTTTTGTAGTACCAGCCAAGGCTGGTTCCACCACATGTGTGCGTGTGTGTATTTATTTTTTGGGGTCGTCACGTTATGGGATTGCTGGTCATTTCAGTTCCTTTGAGTTCGTGTAATGTTCGTTCTATATTTTTTGTTTTATTGTTATAATTATTTTGTTATTATTATTATTATTATTATTATTATTATTATTATTATTATTATTATTATTATTTAAAAAAAATATTTTTATTATTATTTTTATTATTATTATTGCTATTATTATCATCATCGTTATTATTATTTTTATTATTATTATTATTTTTATTATTATTAAATTATTTAAGAAAAATTATTTTTATTGCCATCATCATCATCATCATCATCATCATCATCATCATCATCATCATCATCATCATCATCATCATCATCATTATTATTATTATTATTATTATTATTATTATTATTATTATTATTATTATTATTATCATGCTACCGTATTCCTGTACGTTTGTTCAGGTAAGCGCTATTCTTTATGGAGATATACTGGCTTCTAGCATCGTCCACTGTATAGTCTTTATTTGTTTTTCTAATACTTTAAAACTTATTATTTGTTTTTTTCTGTTGTTTTTAAATAACATATGCAGAGTCCACCATAAATAACTATATACTTTTATTTCAACCATGGCCATCCCTATAACAGGCCTAGAGATCTAACATTTGGAGTCTCTGACTGGAGGCAAGTCTTACGATCAGTTAGCAGAGATCTTTTTAGCTCTGAACATTTCGCTCTCATTGCTTCTAGAACATTTAATTTGGAAAGAATTCTAACCATGGTTATGATTAAGTACAAATTCCCTAAAACAAATCCGACATTGGAAGAAAAATCATTCATTGAAAACTGCATTCGCCATTGTTTATTGAAAGTTACCTGTTTCTTCATGTATAGGAATGTGTTACTAATTATCAGATGAATCAATTAGCTTCTTGCGTTTCTTATTATTTGCGATGTAAAACACATAGAAAACATCCAACTAATCTCAAAGGGAAAATTCCCCGGTTTTACACTACGACATCGATTATCTTAGAAAATTTACATCGCCTTCAGTAAACGATTCCAGTTGCATGTTTGCCTGGCCTGTTATAGGGGTGGCCATGATTTCAACATGACTCCATCAGAAAATATATAGTTACTTATAGCGGACCCTGTATATTGTTTACCGATTATTCTATTACCCAGGACGACGAAATCATAATATTTGTGAAATGACCTGTGACTAGTTTACAACCCTAGAATTCATCCCAGAAGGAAATGTAAACAAACTGATTTTTCTCCAGGATAACTCCATTATAAAGTCCCTTGACCTTTTGACTAGGAACAAAGTGTAGTATCTGTTCTGATGTTACACTTAGTATATTCTGTCCTCGGTTGGTGAAGGAAGAAGTCCTTTTAGACTGAGGCAATTAAAAAAATTTTTACATACAGAATGCCCGTTCAACATTAAAAACTGACCTTGTGTCTAACTTTACCCCTCGTGGGGGGGCAGGTAAATAGAGACTACTTTTTTGGCCTTTTGGCTAGGAGAAAAGTGTAGTATCTGTTCTGATGCTACAGTAAGTCAGTTCTGTCCTCCGACAGTAAAGAAGTGGTCCTTCTAGACTGATGCAATTTTTATTTTTGTCCCAATCTAGACTTCTTTTTGAGGAGCTGGATTTTCCCCTCATTAAAACTGACTTTGTGTCTAACTTGACCCTCTTGGGGAGGTAAGTAAATAGGAACACTAAACGCACTTTGCCGCTATGTGCTGCGTAACACGGCCATTAGAAATTCGCCACCCACACTTAAGGAGCCCCCTCCGTCTCAGTGTGAGGAGATTGGCTAATCAGAAAATCAAAACGCATTCCATCAACGTTATGTGTCGGCCGGAAATAAATAGGAACTCCATTATGTTGTGCAATCGTCTGCTTGATCCTGTTTTCGTATTTAGGGTTCCGTGTGTGTCCCGGAGTTTGGCAGCACCAAGCAACGTCGAATGCCTGCTTTTCTATGCAGTCTAGTCCAAGGATTGACATCGGTCAGGTGTCGTACTGCAGTTATATCGATTCTTATGCAACTGAACCAGGTCTTTTAAGGTCTACCACGCACTCTAGTGGCCGGGATATCCCAAACGCGTCTGCAGTTGATGCAAGATGTAGCACGCGGTACATGGCCGAACCACCTGATACACCGAGTGCATATGGAATCCGTAATCTTTTAAATACCACATTTCTGATGAAGTAACTTCCATGAACAAAGTTTATTTCCTAGAACATCCCTATCCGTGGAACATGTTACCACGAGTCTGCTTCCCAACTGACTACAGCATGGTCGTCTTCAAGTCTAATATGAACAAACACTTGTTGAGCAGTCCTCTTGGATAATCAATTCTTCTTAAACAATCTTTTGCCCATCCACCCCTTTGTTTCCGTTCCTCTTGTGGAGGCGATCATAGTCCAACCGAGGATCTCTTTAACCTTTATCCTCGAGTGGCACCCAGACCTTGATAAGAGGTGCCCCATTAGTAAGAAAGAAAAAGAAAGCAAGATTAATGGAATCTTTTCTTGGAGTCTGCAGCCGCACTCCCACTTGATCATGACACGATTATTGCGCCAAGCTTTAGCTCGACCATCGATTGAGTGGACAATAATCGTTAATAAAATGCACAATCCCTTCTGCAATCTAACCAGATTTTCTACAAATAAACTTCAGTCTATGTCTGACTTGTCCACCAAGTTTCAGTCATGAATGTCCAACATTCTTTGTTTTATTGTAGTCCAATGATATGGGGGCCACTTTGATGATCGTCTCATCAGTAGTACTTGTCATAATATAGAGTGACCCATTAAAAATGCCACCGATCGAATCGTTAATAAGATTTACAATCCTTTCTGCAATCCAACCATATTTGGTACAAATAAACTTCAGTCTATGTCTGCCTTGTCCACCAAGTTTCAGCCATGAATACCCAACAGTTTTTGTTTTATTGCTATGCTTCAAATGTGCACCCTGCGTTGCAAGTATACTTGTATCCGACGTGCAAAATTGTGAATAACTCTCACACACTCTTCTCTTCGTGCTGCCATGATTTGAACTGTGATCGCCAGTTTCTTCAGTTCAGCAATAACATGAGGATTGTTTTGGTAGACATTATCTTTCAGATAAATATCTGTTGTGTTAAGGTCCATTCAATAGTAAGCACACCTGGATCCGACGTGCCAAATTGTGAACAACCCTAACAAACTTCTTTCTTATCCAATTCTATTCATCCCTCACAGCACGTTTGTCTTCCGAAGACTACCCAGAATTTCTGAACAAACACAAAGTAGTTATCAGTATTAAAAACGAATGAGAAAAAAAAAATAACAAAAAAAAATGACTGAGCATCCCTTCTCATTTTTAAGCCAGTAAATATCAATGATCCCATCAACCAGGGGTTGGTATCTCTTCCGATGGACACTACACCCCATAGACCGGTATTGTCTTGACCTTCGAGTCTTGATTTACGCCGGTCTATTGGTCTGTCCTGTGCAGTTCTAGGAGGTCCACCTTCCCAAGCTTTGCCTTCTCAAAAGGGGTTAGTTTATTGTTAATTGCCTGAGGCGCCCCTACCGGGGAATGCCGACGGGGCTGGCCAGGCAATTTTTAATGGCCAGAGTGCTCAAATTCTCGGACGCTGGTTTTTCAAATCCCACTTTCCCGACCTTGTGTCACATCTTACCTTGTGAGAGGAAAATAAAGATAACCTTAGATAAACAAATGAGTAAAATAGAAAGACTCCATTTTATCATGGTCGCCGTTTCTGAAAACAGACATTGAGAACGGTGTTTATCCAAACATTATATTTAAGACCGGATATTTCAACAATTTATTAACAAACAACAATATCAAACTGTTTTTTTATAATTGGGAAATTAAAAAAAAAATTAATTCTGAAAATTTTTTTTAACAAATGATCGAATCAAATTTTTCTTTATAATTGAAATGATTTGTTTTTGTTATTCTGAAGATATTTTTAAAATAGTTTAATCGTATTTTATTAATAGAAAATTAAAAAAATTAAATTTTAAAAATATTTTTAAAATAGTTTAATCGTTTTTTATGAATAGAAATATAAAAAAAAAATTTTGAAAATATTTTTTAAATAGTTTAATCGTTTTTTATGAATGGAAATTAAAAAAAAAAAAAAATTGAAAATATTTTAATAATATTTTCAATTTTTTTTATTTAGTTTAATCGTTTTTTATGAATAGATATATTAAAAAATAATTAATTTTGAAAATATTATTTAAATAGTTTAATCGATTTTTATGAATGGAAATTTAAAAAGTAAAAATAATTGAAAATATTATTAAATAGTTTAATCGTTTTTTATGAATGGAAATATTAAAAGAAAATTAATTTTTGAAAATATTATTTTAATAGTTTAATCGTTTTTTATGAATGGAAATTAAAGAAAATAAAATTTTTAAAAATATTTTTTAATAGTTTAATCGTTTTTTATGAAAAGAAAATTGAAAAAAAATTTTTTTGTTGATATTTTTTAAATAGTTTAATCGTTTTTAATGATCTATTCATTAATAAAAAAAAATTAAATTTTGAAAATATTTTTTAAGAGTTCAATCGTTTTTTATGTATGGAAATTAACAAAAAAATTTGAAAAGATTTTTTTAATAGTTTAATTGTTTTTTATGAATGGAAATTTAACAAAATTTAAATATCTTACAAATTCAACTGTGCATTCACGTTTGCATCGAGGAAAAGTTAAACTAAAAATTAAAATTTCACTGAAAGTTAACCGGCCTAAAATAATGGGGAATTGTTTTGGGATAAACACTGTTTCTCATTTCCGATTTCGGTAACAGCGGCCATGATGAAGTGGATACTTTTTATTTTACCGGACAATGCAATATATTTGGTGGACATTTTTGACGTCATATATGGAAGAACACAAGGTGGAAACTTGGAGACTTGAATATTTGATTGCACACAACATAATGGAGAAATCCCGAAAAAAAAAAATCAGCCTGTTAGCATTTAGTTCTGGGTTAAATGCTAGGGTTCATTGACTAAAACGTCGTAGAAGAAAAAGCAACATGAAAAGAAAGAATGCCAAAGTCGATCCATAACCAAAATAATTAATTTTATTTAAATTTTGTTAAGACAATGTAAAATAAAATGTTCGTAAAGAATGGGAGTTCAAAGAGTCCAATAACGTTCTGGTGAAAGAAAAGAAAGTTACTTTTTTCTGTAAGGAGAAACTGAGCAGAAATGTTGATTTCGGCTGGCGCCGTCTGCATTTACGTATGTATAGACGGGATATGCATGGGATATGTACCTGTTTTGTTAGTGTTTTCAACTGTGTATATGCGTTTACGTATGTTTAAATGAAACATATATGTAAACGCAGATGACACCAGCCGAAATGAACACGTCTGCTCAGTTTCTTCTTACAGTTTTCTTTCACCAGAACGTTCTCGAACTCTTTGAACTCTCATTTATCACGAACTCTTTATTTTGCATAGTTTTAACAAAGTTATCAATAAAATTAATTATTTTGTATGGATAAACTGTGTGTGTATTAGCGTGCCTGATTTGTTAGTGAGAGAGTATGCGCAGGAAGTGAGCGATATGTGCGTTTGTCGAGGGTCTTTGGCCCGGGGCAGAAGTTAGCTTTTAAGGATGTACCCACGTACGTCGGTTATAGACAATGAGAAAGATGTGTGTTTGGGTTTTTATAGTACGTCCGGAATTTCGGAACTGGATATTTCTTGCGATGTGATCGGTTAAAATAAAGTACTGATTGAATATTTTTTGCAATCGAGAGTTTATGCGTAAAAACAACATTTACTGTCGCTGCTACTTCTAATTTTACGACCTTCGGTTTTTCACCGTCCTGGGAAATGAAGTAATCCGAGGTTGATTATTAAATTTGTTTGCGTTACTTTTTAAGTTTACATTTTTCTTTCTTTTTTAATTGTTTCTAAAAACTATGAAAATGCTTCACCACAATCACGCATCCATGAAAAGGGAAGAAGCGTATTTTTTAAAAAACGTGCGGATTTTTGAAGTGAATACTCCAAAGGTATTTTAGAATATATTTGCATTCCAATAACAAACAGCTTGTACAAGAGTTCTTTACATTTAAATGCCACTTTTTCCATGATAATATTACGGATGTCGCCATATTTGTTTGTCTCTGTATCAAATGATGCCACAACAAATTGTATACTAGCTGTTTCTACCCGGCGTTGCCCGGCATTATCTTTACTGTCATTTTTGTTTCGCTTTTCCTTTTAAATATGATTTCAAAAATTAAGTTTAATAATTAATTATCGTTTGGTCCTGATGAATTGAACAAATGGACTGGCGAACTTTTTCCCACAATCTTATATATTCACCTGCCAAATAAACACATATATTCACCTGTCAAATAAAAACGTTATTCTTCGAAACCAAACTTTTTATTTATGTTTTAAATATATTTTCTTTTAGTTTAGGAACACATATAAACTGATTTTGTTCACCAATTTCATCGGATTCGCCTACGAAAAACGTTTAAATAACTTTATAATCAATAGTTTAAATGCTTAGAAATTCCCTTAAAGTACTTCCTTATTTGAATAAAATAAGATTCCTGTTTATTTTACGTGATTTACAAATAATAATTCAAAGTGTAATTGGTTGAAATAACGTTCAAATTCTGTAATATGAAAGAAACACCATGGTTGGTCAAATCTGTCGATTAGCCAATCAAAACGAATCTGACATCGGTGCATACAATACATTTCTCTTTTTAAATAAAATCTGTTTTCGATAAATGGCAAAAGGAGGACTTCAACTGTGGGGGGATTACCCCTCCTATCGCCTATATAATATCACTAATAAAACTGTTAAGATTAAATATTGAAATCGATTCAAAATTCTACAAGACGCACCTGAAGAAACTCGGAGATTAAATTGGCCGAAACGGTGCGAGAATAACACCCAAGGTGAGAACAGTAGTCCGAATATTACTAGCAATACAAATTATCAGTCCTTATTTACAAAATTTCTGAAACATGATTTTGAAAGTTTTATTTAATAATTACGTTATTGTTTCGCTCTGAAATTAATGATTAAACAATTAGCTGTCTGGTGGGCTTTTGTTCTACAATCATATCGTATTTGCTTACTCCCCTCACATCCAAAAATCTGTGTCTACTAAGTACATGACTAACATGTTTTTGAGTTTCCACTTAGTAGAGTGTAGCATCTTTGTTTTTTGCATACACACACTAGCTACAATTTCTTCGAAGTGGTTATAAAACGATACAAGCTAGGTAAGGATGGACATTGAACTGTATCAATACCGTTCAATACCGTTGCCGGTTAAAATATATTGTTTTTATACAATAACTGTTGCTTGTACAGCAGCATTGCTTCCAACAAAGCCTACCCTTTTGGTCAAGATCAAAGTGTAGTATCTGTTCCGATGGATACTACACCTTATAGACCGGTATTGTCTTGGCCTTCGGGGCTTGATGACGCCGTTCTATAGATTTGCCCTGTGCAGTTCTAGGAGTTCCACCCTTCCAGGCATTGCCTTCCACTCTTTGGAGAGGAGTACGTTTATAGCTTACTGCCTGAGGCGCCCCTACCGGGGAATGCCGACGGGACTGCCCAGGCAATTTTTAATGGCCAGAGCGCTCACCTTCTCAGGCGCTGGCTGTTCAAATCCCACTTTCCAACCTTGTGTCACATACACCTATTGTGGGTAGGCGTTAAATAACAAGCCTACTTCAGATGATGACTCTAGGTTCAGGCATAGTTTCCGAGGCCGAAGCATCATTACCAATAACCGAGAGCGTCCCAGCAGTATCTCACGATACTACCAGACTTTGTTGGATTGTCGTCAATGTGGGATTGCCATATTCACACTGATGCAGATAGAGCCTTGTCTTGTATTTTATTTATGTATTTTTTTACTCATACATATATATCTCTGATACTATAATATGCGTTATGTATATGTTTCAATATATATATATATATATATATATATATATATATATATATATATATATATATATATATATATATATATATATATATGGAAATAATATTCCAACGTAATGAAAAACCAAAAACCAAAATTATTTATATATTCATCAACGTTTCGTCTTTATTTCATGAGTTTCTCAAGATGATTGCTTTTAAGAAACAACATACAAGTACAATATTTGACAGTATTTGGTGCGTTTGTAACGTCAAAAAAAGCATCGCACATTTGTAATTTAAACGGCTATTGTTCGTTCGAAAAAAAAACTTCATTTCACATCATAATCGCATCACATTAAAAAAAATTCTAACGACTATGTTTCGTTTAAAAAAAGAAAACTAATCCTTTTCACGTCACAAACGCGCCAAATATTTTCAAATATTGTACTTGTGTGTTATTTGTTCAAATCAATCACCTTGAGGAAGTCTTGAAATAAAGACGAAACGTTGATGAATATATAAATAATTTATTTTTTCCCTTTTTCATTATGTATATATATATATATATATATATATATATATAGCCATACCTTTGCATGAAATACAAAGGGAGGTAATTCAGTATATATTCAACAGAACGGCATCAGGAACAGGAGATTCGACGTATAAGTATTATTTGTAATGTAAAAATAACGATAACTGTTTCTTTTAAGTGAATTTAATCATAAAACTAAAAAGTTGTGGATATGTTTGGAACCCATGCTCAGACAGGAAACATATACTCATACCTGACCCTCTTTAAAAACGTAAAATATTAAGATTTTGTGACTATTGGAGTATTTACGCCAAAAATTGGTAACTGAAAAAGTTCTTTTTCATGGGGGAGTGATTGCATGAAGCACCACAAATAAATAACATAAATAAATAATAACAATGGTTCTCCCGCGTCTGTGTTTAGAAAATTGAGGCTCAAATCGAAGACCAGGAAAAAGTAGTCGAAAACGCCTCGAAATCTCTAGAAGAGACAGTGGAAAACGCAGATAAAGAAGAGACTGTCGAAGCGGAAGTTCCCACTGCCAAGGAACCGGAAGTGATCGAACAAAATGTCGTCGACTGTGAGAAGGAGTTAGTCGCGGCGACGGATAAGGTCGCCGACTTAGCCGTCACGCAGGAGGTGATGAGTGTCGATCTAAACGAACTGGAAGACGATTTCGAGGTAGTCATATTAGATCGATTTGAACTTTTAGGAAAGGTAATTGGGGCATGAAGTGAACACACTTTTTTCTTCTCGAATGCGCTACTAATAACAAACAAAATGGCCAATGGTATTTTTCTTAATCTTTTTTTAACATTTTTAACGTTTTAAAATTCATACACCATTTTATTTTTATCGTACAACGCAGGTGACTGATTTGATATCTCTCCGCACCGAAAAAAAGTCCTTTCAAAATTTATAAATGTGCATGCTGAATAATCCATCTATGTTGGTTTTCTTAAAGTTTCTAACCCTGCATGAGCATTTTTAAGATGAAAACATGTATATAGGTTTCAGAAAAATGAATTCAAACATTGATACATGTATTATAAGATAGCCATCACAAAGAAAATGTATAAAATATTTTTTCTTCATCTTTAAAAACATTTTACCACTTAAAAATACACCTTTTTATTTTGATTGCACAACACAGGTGAATGTTGTAATGTTTTTCTACCACTTTTAGCCAGATTTGATATCTCTCCGCACCGAAAAAAGTCCTTTAAAAAGTCATAAATATACATGCTTATTATTATTATTATTATTATTATTATTATTATTATTATTATTATTATTATTATTATTATTATTATTATTATTATTATTATTATTATTATAGACCTGTCTCTACCGTTTTCCGATAGAAATGTATAAAACAATATTTAAAAAAAAAAATTAAAAAAAAACATTTTTAACAAGTTTAACATTAAATAAAGATACACCATTTTATTTTCGTATATCCCATGTAGATATTGTAATGTTTATTTTACGACTTCTTTTACTCAGATTCGATATCTCTCCGCACCGAAATAAAGTTCTTTCATAATTTATAAACAAGAAATTTATTTAGTTATACTAAATTAGTACTACTCGATAATTTTTCCTTATTTTTGGTGTGGATACATATTTTTGCATGATACGTAAGTATATTAAAGAGTTTTTATTTGGAAATGCGATTTTCGTGGGGGGAGAGTTATGGACTTGTACTAAATATTGTAATGTTAATATTCCTATCACGTTTACTTAGATGTGATATCCCTCCGCACCGAAAAATGTCTTTTCAGAACTTATGAATATGCATGTTATTTAATTACACTAAATAACTTAAATTATGTGTCCTTATGGGGTTTCTCAGATGTTCTACTCCTGCAAAAAATGGGAATATGTATATAGGCTCAACAGAAAATGAATTCAAACATTGAAACCTGTATTATAACATCACCATCAAACAAAAATTTATAAAACCTTTTTAATCAATTTTAAAACATTTTTAACGCTTAAAATAAATATACATGTTTTTATTTTGATCGTATATTGTGAATATTGTAATATTATTTTTCATACCACTTTTACCCACTTTTAGCATTTAAAAATTCATACACCTTTTTATTTTGATTGTATAGCACAGATGAATGTTTTGATATTCCTCCGCACCGAAAAAAAGTCTTTTCAGAATTTATAAATTTGCATGCTAAATAATCTGAATAATCAACCTATGCCGATTTGCTTTCAAATTGTCTACTCCTGCCTGTACAGCTTAACCCTGTTTTGTACAGTAACACAAAATAACAAAAATACAGTAATCAACATATTCGGAGAATGTTTTGTCTGTAAAAATTGTTAATTGATAATAATTGGTGATAATATCATAATATCATCCACAAATACCGGAAACTTATTGAACATGAAAGATGAAATAGTGACACTATGTTAACATGAAAATAAGAATGTGTTATCTTTTTTAATGACTGCTAATTCTATATATAGTCATATTGTAGAATGTAGTCAGTGTTGGGATAGGGTGAATTGTGTTTTAATTAGTCTATTTAAAAATCGGCTATGTGTAACACAACTGTAATGCGAGGTTGTAGTTTTATATTAACGAAATGTTAATATGATGTGTCGTGGTGTTCTAATTGTGAATAAACCAACGTTTAAATATATCTTTCTTGTTTATATTTGAGATGAGTGGTTAGTTTATTATTTATTTGACGCATGCGTGTTAGCGTACATTTACCTACGGTAGTGGTATTTGATGTTTAATGTTTTTAGATACATATCTCTTCACGAGGGCATAGAAAAACACAAGATTAGTATACACTATGGGGAAAATCTAACCACCCGAATAAGGGAAAACTGGACGAAACAAAATTAAAATAAAATTAAATGAATAAAAAATGAATAAATAATAATAATAATAATAATAATAATAATAATAATAATAAAGATGATGTATACAATAAAATCATGATAAAAATCAATGTTTTGTGTGAAAATATTGATGATTGACAATGATTATTGATATCGTTCAAAGATAGTAGAAACCTATTGAACAAGAAAGATGAAATAGTGACAATATGTTCATATGAAAATAAGAACGTCTTATATATTTTTAATTATTGATCATTCCGTCTAGTCTTTAACGGAATAACGTCGATGGTGAAAGATACTTGAGTACGGAATACTATCGAACAATAAATATTTATTTATTATTGTTAAAAACATTGCATGAAGCATGAAATGCGTCAAAAAAGTAAACAAAATGCATTATTTATTTGTTAAAATTATCATAATATATATACTATCCGTTTGATATTATTACTTATGTATGTATGTATGCATATATATATATATATATATATATATATATATTTACTTTAGCAGGACTATCATTTGACTTTATGGTACTTCTACAGAATTGAAACCAATCAAAGCAAATGTTTTTATCGAGTACACCTTGCATTGAACAATCGAAGTTCAAATAGATTTGTCATTCGTAAATCTTTATCTCTCTTCCTTCATTTATCCTTATATATATATATATATATATATATATATATATATATATATATATATATATATATATATATATTCAAACATTGTTGAAGATAGCAGAATTCGTCTGTTTAATTATACCTTTTTTACTGTTTCAATTTTTCTTATGGTCTTTTTGTATTAAAATAAAAAAAATATTAAATTTTCATAGGTTTCACGAACGTTTTCAATTCTTCGTCGAATCATCGTCAGGTGTAAAGTGCAAATGAACAAAAAAGCTGGAGAAAGAAGAGAATATTTTAAAAGGCAGAGGAGAAACGCGCAGAGAACGCTTTTCGCATTGTTCCAGGAAAGTCGTTGACGATTTAAATTCAGCAACGCTGGATGAGATCACAGAACAAAATCGCATTACGTTAAGCATTTTAAAATGTTACCACTGGTATCATATGTGATTTTGTTAAATTTTTATTTTTAATTTTTAAAAATTGGTTTCGGAATGTATAACTGTAGTGTTATTAACTAAAACTTGTTTTAAATCAGAGGGAAGGCAGTTATATTTTTGTATATAGATGGGCGTGTATATACATTATATATATATATATATATATATATATATATATATATATATATATATATATAAGGTAAGGTACACGATAATTCATGAAAATGAAATGTCGTGATGGACAAAATGTGTGAAAAATGACAAGCGGAAAACAAGTTAAAGTGCAGGAGAAAAACAAAAACAAGAGATTTTTGACCGGTTTGGTTCGTGGCGAACGTCTTCAGAAAATGAAGATATGGAAATAATTTTATTTTGAAGGCACACACATGGGATGAGGGAAGAATGATCTGATTGGGCATTAAGTGATGTTGTGCCTTCAAAATAAAATTATTTCCATATTTTGATTTTCTGAAGACGTTCGCTACGAACGAAACCGGTCAAAAAATCTCTTGTTTTTGTTTTTCTCCGGCACTTTAACTTGTTTTCTGTTTGTCATTTTTTCAAACACACACACACACACACACACACACACACACACACACACACACATATATATATATATATATATATATATATATATATATATATATATATATATATATTGTAAGTTTTTAAAACCAATACAGCCCATATATATATATATTTTTAATAAATATATATTTATTTAAAATCAACTTAGTTTCGACGATATAACGTTTTCTTCAGGCATAAAAACAGTTTTGTTTTCTTTTTTCTTTCTTCTGCCACGTGGCATGGTGTCACTAGTAAAGTAAAGTTTGTATAATCTTCAACTGTGTTTTTTAATATTCTAATCAGGAGGATCTCGATGGCTCACGTAGAATGAAATAAGAGATTTTTTCCTTAGTATAAGCGTTGTGTAAATTTGAATTGCAATTTGTAAGTGTTAGTAGCCAAAACAACGCATGTCTATACATATTTCAAATATATATATATATATATATATATATATATATATATATATATATATATATATATATATATATATATATATATATTATATATATATATACGAGGGGCGTTCAATAAGTAATTCCCTTGACCCATTTCCCATAGCAGTAGATTAATGAAACATGGCACAGTTATTAGTCTTTCTCTACATATGAACCACCAGTTATGCATTTCTCCTATCGTTTGATGCAGCTCTGGACACCATTTTTGTAGAACACCCCAGGTTGATCCTCCAACAACGTCGTAACTTCAGAAATCAAGGCTGCATCATCTGGGAAACGCTTTCCTTTCAAACACAACTTCATGGCTGGGAAGAGATGAAAGTCAGAGGGTTCAATATCAGGAGAGTAAGGAGGATGGGGAAGATTTCATAGCCACACGCCCTGGCGACATGCGAGTTGTGGACCGGAGCGTTGTCATGCAGGAGGAGGATACCTTTGCTGATCTTGCCCCGCCTCTTGAATTTGATAGCTTCTCTTAATTTCATCAAAAGTGAAGCGTAATAGGCTCCTGCAATTGTGGTACCCTTTGCCAGGAAATCTGTCATCACTACTCGGTCCTGGTCCCAGAAGACTGTGAGCATGATCTTGCCAGCGGAGGGCTGCACCCTTGCCTTCTTTGGAGGTTGCGAGTCCAAATGCTTCCACTGCATTGACTGGGCTTTGGTCTCTGGATCATAGTGATGGACCCAAGTTTTATCCTGTGTAATCAGTCTTTTGAAAAACTTTGACTCATCTACTTGGCACATCTCCAAATTCATCCTCGAGCACTCGACGCGTTCTTGCTTCTGGAAAGGTGTGAGCAACCTGGGAATCCATCTGGCAGACACCCTATGCATATACAAATGGCCATGAATGATTACTTCCACAGACCCTGTACTAATCTTGACCTCTTGGGCTATTTAGCGAATAGTAATGGGTCGATCTTCCAAAATGGCAGCCTCAACTTGACGGACATATGCCTCATCAATGGCAGAAGAGTGACGACCAGGTCTGGGAGCTGTTTCTACAGACTTCTAGCCATGTTTGAATTCACGATGCCAGCGTTTTACAAGGTCATATGATGGGGCATCATCACCATAAGTTTCTTTCATTTCATCAAAAGTCTTCTTTGGTGTGCGTCCTTTCAAATACAAAAACCGGATCACTGCGCGACACTCAACTGGTTTCATTTGACACCTGACTCAGTTCAAACATCTGTTAATCAGAAACCACGATTAGTTCAGAGCTGTGTTTTGCAACATAACCCATACAGATATAAATCATTACACATGCAAAATTTCATCTAGATCACACAACTAGAAGTGGGTCAGGGGCATTACTTATTGAACACCCCTCGTGTGTGTGTATATATATATATATATATATATATATATATATATATATATGTTACTTTTTTTCAGCATGCGCATGGTGGTCTGTGTTTTTTTGATAATACAGTCACATTTTTCAATTTTATTTTTTTTGTTTTCTTTGTTTTTTTGGTGTTTTGTTTTTATTTTTAATTTTTAATTTTTTAATTTTATCTATTTGTTTATTTTTCAATTTATTTGTTTTATTGTTTTTATGTTATTGTGTTTGTAATTGATAAAAAGTTTGGTTGGACATAAAAACAGCAGCAGTAGTAGTAGTAGTAGTAATAGTTATAGTAGTAGTAGTAAAGTTTGAAAATTGATTTTATTAAAAAAATCCATCTTGAAGACGCTTCAAGGTGAGCCATCAGCTATGTGTTGTTTCATCGCGTGTTTCGGGTTGTTCAAGATCATATCAGTTCCACCCGTAACCCCGCCTTGCTTTAATCGCTAACCAGGCTAAATCTCGAGGAAAGTGACACACGCTACATGCGATATTGGGATATTTTGTGTAAATGGGATGTTTGACTTTTTTGTCTAAGATTGGGGGAATGCTTGGTACGATTCCTGGGCTTGAACCTTTGTTTAACCTAGGGATTTCCCAATTATGCGTTCTACCCAATTTCCCCTCCTGAATCAAATGGAGTTTTAATCCGCGCAGATTTGAAATGGTATTTCCAAGGGATACAACAAAGACATCAAGAATTTCAATCCTCTCATAATATTCATCATCATTTAACTCTCAATCTATCTATCTCATTAATCCTTTATCCTCGAGTGTTTTTAGCCTTGGTAAGTGGTGGCTCATTCGAAAAAGAGTTACTTGTGAAATAAATTGATGCAGTTCCAAAGCGGCCTAAGAAGCTGGTGGCGAATGCTGGTGCTTAATTTGAATTCTAAATCAAACCCCTATTCTATACATTTTTTGTCATATTTATTTCCTGTAAGAATTATATTTCAGTAACCAATTACGAGCACTTAATTATCATGGTTTCCGTTCAGTTTTGAGAGACAATGGATACCCCCTGTGAGGGTGGCTGCACATGTAATTGTAATGCAAAGGTTGCGCAATCTTCATCTTCCTCTCCTGAATCGGTACTGCCTTATTCCAGTGGTAAGAAGAAGTCCAGGACGACTAGAAACAATGTCGTAACATCGAAAATACTTATTACCTATTTAGCAGATGTGGTAATGCAACATCATACTAATACCTACTCACAATTGCCAATAGGCTTGTTGCAGTTTTGAAACAAGTTGCAGATCGACACATTTTCGTTGAATATTAGATTAAATAGGCGTTTTGTTAGAATGTGTCATATTTTAAATAAAAAGCATTTAAGAGTTAATTTATTGACGTCTTAATATATGTTAATTATTTGTAAAAGTACAGAATAGTAAACACCTAAGAAATCGTACACAAAAATACGTTTTACACGGTTTCCGACATTTTGTTAAGTTGACGAGTTCACGAGTGTTAACTATTCTGTACTCTGTACTGTTAACGTTTTTAATCACTTTAAGACTATACGGGTTCGGTAGATAATTTTATTCTAATGCGTTTTATATAAATTATGTATTTCTTTGGTTATTTACGAATTCCCGAGTGTTAGTTATTCTGTAATTTTTACGTTTTTATTCTAATGCGTTTTATATAAATAATTTTTTTTGTTTGTTTGCTTGTTTGTCTACAAGTTCTAAAGTAATTTTATTCTGTAATTTTAAAATAATAAAAAAAAACTCTTACAAGTCGTTTTCACACTTTCAAACTCTGCGGGGTCGGTAGAGAATTTAATTCTAATGCGTTTTATATAAATTATGTATTGGTTTGTTTGTTTGTCTACGAGTTCTAAAGTAATTTTATTCTGTAATTTTAAAATTAAAAAAAACTCTTACAAGTCGTTTTCACACTCTAAAACTATGCGGGTTCGGTAGAGAATTTAATTCTAATGCGTTTTATATAAATTAGGTGTTGTTTTTGTTTGTTTACAAATTCTCGACTGTTAACTATTCTGTACTTTTACCCAATGATTCTTTTCAGCCTGTTGTTGAACAAGTGCCCGTTGACAGCGTCGCCGAGAAGACGATTGTGGAGCCTCCGATTCCGGTCGTAGAAAAGCAAACCAAAAAGCAGCCGCGGGTCGAGTCAACCCCACTCATTGGAAAACAAACCAAAGTGAAAGACACTCAACCAGGCTTTTTGTGTTGTACCATCATTTAAGATGGACCAAGAACCTCCAAATCTCCCCCCCCCCAATCCTTAAACGAAACAGACAGATACTACAGACACGCAGACAGTTAGTGTTAAAAAATTAAAAACATAATTTTAAAAGAACACTCACACAGCCGAATACGTTCGTGTCAGAGAAACTACCGCAGCTCCCCATAAAAAATGAAAAAAAAATGTCCCCAACTATATTATACCTTTTCTTTCTGTCTAAGACACATCTTTCTTTCCTCTGCGAAAAACTATTTTAATATTCCAATATTTATTCACGAGAATATATATCTGAAAACCTCTTGGGAAACATTTCAATAAGTCGCTCGTATTTATTCCCCTTTGTTATAAATCAATTGACTGCTTTCGAGAATATCCACTTTAGAAAATACCGATCTTTTCTAAAATAAAAAAAAATACGTCCATTCAAAAGTCACCTCAATAAGAATTCAAAATGTCAAAAATATTTTAGCCAAATTTTAAATCGATCGAAATTAGAGAGAATATTTTACTTTTTATTTCTATTTTCTTATCGCAATGCTTTGCGTAACTAAAATTAAGTCAATGTTAATCTTATATTTTTAAAAAATATTAACATAAATCAATTGATCGAATTAATCGATTTAGAAAATTGATAGCTTTATATTGATTATGTTAGACATAAAGCCTAAAATATAATCTAAAAAACAAACATCCATTGTAGCTTTATTAGGATGAAAGAAGACGCTGAATCCCCCCTCTTTTTTTTTAAATTAAATTTATTTTCCCACTTCCGGTATTTTTCACAACTTCCGGTATTTTTTCCAAACTTCCCGTTTTTATTTTCCCAATATTTTTTTTTACTCTGATGCCATTTTCCTTTTCTTTTTCTGTACCTTCTTCTGTTTTGCTAAATTAAAAAAAATATTTTAAAATACAAAGCGTAAAAGTAAAAAATAATTAGTAATTGCAAAATACTTCTATTTTAAATGATTTTTATAAATGATAGACATTTTTAAAATGAAATTATCTCCGTTAAATGTCTTTTTATTTCGAGCCTTTGGGTAGATTGACGGTTACCTGGCACGAGGTCAGTGGATATTGTGTGCCGGTGATCATCAAAATCTATATATGTGCAATGCACATTCTGCAATGGACATCGTGCAATGCATATAGTGCAAAAATTGCAATCAAAACGATAGATATTTACAGTCCTATGGCAGGTCAAAAGGTATAAATAGAATGAGATAGATAAGTTCTGATTGAGATAGATAGATTGGCCAATTTATAAATGTAGGTATACACACATACACATATAAATATTGAGTATACATTTGCATTTACATAAACATTTTTGGCTACACATTTGCAGACATATTTCAGATCTAGGCGGGAATCAGCTGAACCTCATCAGGTCAAGTTATTAATATGAAGGCTGTGATGAAATAAAAACATCTTCATCTTAATACTTAGAACTTGTCCTGACGAGGTTCAGATGATTCCCAGCGAGAACTGAAACATGTCGGAAAATGTGTAACCCCAAGTGTTTGTAGGAATAAAGATTTACACCAAATAAATATACAGCTTTATTTATTATTAAGACCTATTATATAGACACAGTAAGGATTCACTGGATTAACTTCTTTGAACGAAACCTTACCTGAATAATGTATATATATATATATATATATATATATATATATATATATATATATATATATATATATATATATATATATATATATAATGTGTGTGTGCCTAGAAAGATAAGCAAGTTAGTATGAACATAGAGAGGGATATATGAACCGACCTCCATAGATAAAGACACGCGTACATTTGATATATAATAGCATTCCATGATTGGAGCAATGGTATTATCGCTGGCGTTTTATGCCATACTTGAGTAGATGTATTTCCAGGGTGTATGACGCTAGGGTGACTTGTAATACCCTTGGTAGATGTATTACTGAAGTATTAGCAGAGTCAGAGATGGCACTGAAATCGATAATTTTGTGTGTACTTTGGATACAACCATCCCTTCAATCAAATAACATCTTAGAAAAAAGGAATTACTAAATAATGATAATAATAGTAATAATAATAGTAGTGATAATAATAATAATAACTCTCGACTTCAACTGGATATTTTGGGTAATTTTTTTCCTTTCTTCTCTTATATATATATATATATATATATATATATATATATATATATATCTTCTTATATAGGTTCGTTTTTCACCCTTTCTTCCAATCGACCACCTCTGTAGCACCTAATGCCTGAGAATGAAGATGCGCAATGGATTATGGTTTGCTAATAATAGTTCGATCTTGAAGAAAAAAAATTCTTTCTTTACAAATGTTAAAAATTATTAAGTTCTTTTTTTGCTATTAATTGGCATCCGTCTCGGTCCCCTAAACCTTTTTTTCAATAAGACCTTGCTGCGTTCCAATTAAATTAATGTTAACATCTTGTGGTAAATTCCAACTCCACCAAGAATTTGTTCAACATCAAGAATTGGACTCCAATAAATCGCATTCGCTGTTCAATATTTTCAACTATGGAACAACGTAGGGGCTAAAATTAGTAATACTAAAGAGTCGCCAAAAACGAATCCAACCCCTTCTTTCTCTGTTTCTTTTTTTGGGTCCTTTAGAATAAAAAAGTACTCTGTCCAAAAAGTGCTCACACTTTTTCTATTTCATTCTCTTGTATCTCGAACACATATCTACATATAATATATATATATATATATATATATATATATATATATATATGGTAGATATGTAGTAACTATTTTGTTTTAATTATTAACCATTCGGTTATTTTACTATACAACCCAATAAATTTTGACATCCGGCCTGGATCCCCCCCCCCTCCTCAGCAACACAAGCAGAAATAGAATAATGGAAACTATATCTAAAACAAATCAAATAATTTCTGATTTTAAACCATTTCTTCTTCTTCTTCTTCTTCTTCTTCTTCTCCTACTCCTTACCCTCTTCCTTCTTCTGGCCTGCCTCGTCTTTCTTTTCCTTTTTTCCTAATAATTTAATGGAGGGCGCACTTCAAAAAAAAAGAAAGTCGTCTGCCATTAACATTGCTTCTCCATCAGCTTTCTTTGAAATTGTTCAAGATGCCTGATTTTAAAATACGGTCCGCAAACTTGCTAGCATTTCTCTTTAGAATCGGCGCCATTTTTAATCTGGTATCCTCACGTCAGCCAACGGGATTTTGCATATTTGTGATCGGTCTATAAAGATAAAAAGAAAATAACATCCAACAAATAACGTGTTTTTATTGGCTTCCCTTTCAGGAATAATCATAAAATTACATATAAATAAATATATATATAAATAATGAGTAATATAAAACGTTTTTTTTTTTTGGATACCCGTGTTTTGCATAGGGAGATTCTGGATTTATTCATAAACGGAGCAGGAACAAATAAAGCATCCACAGAGAGAAAAATGAAATTAAGACAAGATTCGAACCTGCGGCTAAGAATAAGGGACAGATAGTCAATTAGTTAAGACACTGACTATAAGCAGTTCCGGTGAAGGGGCAGAATAATTAACAAAGCTTCCACCACATATTAAGAATGGATTTGTAAATACTATTTATAAACCCATTCCTAACATGAAGGCGAATGAGCCATTGTTAACTATTCTGTACCTTCACCGAGGTTCCTATTCTTAGACACGTGTTCGAATCCTACCCGAGTCTCAGATTTCTCTTTGTAGATATTTGTATGTATCAGCCCCGTAGATAATTATTTTCATTTTATTTAATGCTGTATTCGTCTACACAAAACATGGGTTGGAACTTACTTTAACACTTAACTGCAGTTGCATGAGTTATCCAATCTTCCAAAATTGCTTTAATACATTCTTGAACGATTTTATGGACTTCATAATTTCAAAATTTGAATTTGTATTCAAATTTATAAAATCGATCAAGAATGTATTAAAACAATTCCGCATATTAGAGAGACCATGAAACTGCAGTAAAATCTTAAGATACGTCCCTATTTATCACGTAGATAATTATCATCCGTTTAATTAACACAGAATATGTCTATGCAAAACACGGTTATCCTAAAAGACGTTTACTAACAATAATTATTGATAATTAGAGCTTACCTGAACACCTTACTGCAGTTTCATGGGTTATCCAATCTTCCAAAGTGTTTTAATAATTCTTAAACAATTTTATGGATTTCAGTACAAATTAAAAATTTGAATGTTTATTAACATCTATAACATTATAAAAGAATGTATTAAAACACTTCCGCATATTGGATAGACCATGAAACTGCAATACAATCTTGAAATACGCGCCTATTTATCATTATTGTTTGTGTATATATATATATATATTTATTTATATATTAATATGAAAACTTTAATTATGTTTATCAAAGTTAAGTGACCGTTGTTTGGCTATCGACGCTGAATAAAAAATAAAGAAATCTCCAACGTTTTAAAAAGAAAATACATCTGAAAGCGTAAAAAAAAACATGAGAAAATAAAGAAATACTCAATTAGAATCTTTAAAAAAAGGAAGAAAATCCTCATTATTTTTTCGGTAGCAATTATAAACTTTAATCTTTGAAGACCAAGAAAGAAGAAGAAGAAACACACTGAAAAAAAGAAAGACATTTTTAAATATATATATCTATATATCTATATCTCTATATATATTTGAAAGAAAGAACAGTTAAAAATAAGACTTCGAGGAGATGTGCTGTCCAATAACACTTGAGCTATGCATGACATAACAGATATGTTCAAAATCGACCAATCAGCATTTAGTTGGCTTAATGACTATAGACTACCTTTGAAATAGCCAATCGACATTAGGTTTACAAAGAAAGGAAAACATTTACTTAAATAATAAACAGTTTTAATTGTTTTTAATAGGATTATTAACTTATATAGTTTAAATAGGGTTACTAATTTGTAGGGTTGTAATGATTTTATTAACTTGTATAGTAAAAACAATTTTAATAAGGTTAACTCGTTTAGTTAAAACCAATTTAAATAAGGTTAACTTTTTTTAGTTTAAAAGCAATTTTAATAAGGTTAATTTTTATATTAAAAAAGAAACAGATTTAATAAAATTATAAATGTGTATATTTTTAATAAGTTTATTAACGTAATCAAAGTTTTAATTACTATAAGTAAAATATACCGAGGTGACTTTTGGTGGATAAATTACATAGAAAGCAGCTACCTATTTCTTGCTATGATATATATATATATATATCTATTTCTCTCTCTTTATCTTTACATATATATATATATATATATATATATATATTATAAAATGGGGACACACCAAAAAAATTGATAAAATATATTTAAAAAATCTACCAGAAAAAAAAATGATTCAATATTTAAAAAGTAAAAACAAAATGGCTTGAATTCACTAATTTTTCGTGTGGGCTTGACAGAAATAATTTTAATTATCTACCTAAAAACAAAATACAAAAAGAACAATATATAAGAATGAACATTAAAAACATCTATATCAGAAAAAAATTAACCATAAAAAAATGAAAAAAAAAATGAAAATAAACAAAAAAGTGCATATATATATAAAACAAAATAAAAAGCAAAAAACTTATTCTTGAAAAAAAACCCTCTTAAAATATGATAAAGTTTTTTGTTATTTCTTCATATCGACCAGATTTTTCGCCTATTAAAATATATATACACTTATATAAAACTATAATTGTGGTGAACAATCCTACCCCCCCCCACCTGCTCTCAGTTTAATAATGGACTGTTCCTGATTATAAATGATCCTGCTTCTTATTAGCTTCATTTGTACTAAATAGATTGTTATAAAAACACACGAAGAAGCCTTATTGAGGTTTTATGTAGCACAAGTGAAGTTAGTAAAACGCAGGATAATTTATAATCAGGAACAGTCCATTATTACACTTAAGGCGGGGGTAGGATTGCCCACCACAATAATTGTATCAGTACGAAATACTGCAAATACTAAACTTATGAGACTATATTAATCACAGATACCCTTTTTCTATGTAGTTTTCTTTTTTTTTAAACAATATTTTACTTATAAAATGTAATATTAAGGAAATCATTTGTTATGTTAATAATTGGTGTTTGAGAAATTCATTTTTGAAGTGCCTTTTTTCGTTTTTTAAAAACGTGTGTGAGTTTTAGATAATTATATTCCTGCGGTCGAAATTAGTTTCATTTTAAATAAAAGGATTAATTCCAAAATGGCGCCTATGCAATCATGGCTACTGCTTTACTTAGACTTAGAGATAAAAAAAAAAACAGGCGTTAAATGTGTATACCTTTTTAACAGCCCAGATCACAGGAAACTTGTTAAAGAAACTGAAAGAAGGCATAGATTTTAATTTATTGCGTAGGAAAAATGGCTTGTGTGAATAATCGATACAATAAATGATTTTGATTCTGAAAAATAAAGTTTATTTTAAAATGATAATTGGCGCCATTGTACGCTTAACTTACGTTTTTGACTACTACGACAATTTCAAACACAACGACATGTTTTAAGCGACACACATTGACACTATCTTATTGTTTCCTACCGCAACTTTTATCTTCTGTGATATATTTATTGATAAATGCTATTTGTAAACGTCTTTTATCCTATTTTATTTAAATACAACCTCTATTTATTACTTCCGCCATATTAGGCTGCTCATAGACGCCATTTTGATTGGGCGTCTCGGAAGATAAACATGGATTCATGGATGATCTCATAACTTTGGATAAATTGCATCGAAATCTTCCTAAATGTTTTCTGTATTAAAAAAAATACCTACATTTACTTACAATTATACCTTTTAAGTCGTTGTTTTAATGAAATTATATCTTTAAAAAATCAATGTAAGATGTGAAAAGTTGCAAAAATATATAATAGAGTTTTTTTTTATACCATTGTGGCGATTTAATGTGTCAACATATTCAGATGATATACGTACGTACACACGCTTACACACATAGTATTATATATATAGTTATTACATATGATACTATACAATAATATTTCGATTAGCCATTGGTATCTGCGGTTTCAGGAGGTATGAGAAAATTTACCTCTTGTGCTAAAGTATACCACATGTAGTCCGTTCTTCATTTAATGGTTTAAATAAAGATTAGACCATTGAAAGAACGGAGTACATGGGGTAGTCTTTAGCCCAGAAGGCAACATATTTCGTATCCCCCGAAATCGCAGGTATAAGTGGCCAATCGAAATATTACTGTATATTATCATATGTAATAAATATATTATGCTCGTATTTGAGCACTCGTGTATATATATATATATATATATATATATATATATATATATATATATATATATATATATATATATATATATATATATATATATAACGGACGCACGTGTATTATAGTTTAATCTGAAGCAGCTGGTAATACAGTAAAAAATAACGCCACATCATAATACCATTATAAATTTTTTGTTTCTCTTATTTTTTAACTTCTCCCATATATGAGTATGTAAGGCAAGGATTATTCAGTCAGTCTAAGGATGTTAACCTGCCCAATTTATTAAGCTCGCCATATTTACTATTTTGTAAATATATCGCCATTAACGGTTGTAACATGATTGAATAGTAAATACATGATTTTTTGTTGTTGTTCATTTTAGTATAATTATTTATCTTATTGTTGTTCTTAATTTATATTTGATGCATACTCTTATATCGGTAGATCTAACATCCTGAGTTCTTCGACTCTTGAGTTTATCTTGTAACTTTTCCAATGCGTTTTTGAGAATGTCCACTTTGAATGGATCCGAAAGGAGAATGGCGCTTCACAAATTAAGCGCTGTACATTCAACGTTTAGAAAACGTTACAAATCTTCTCAACGCAAGAAGAAGGCTGGAGGTGATTCGACCGAAATACCCTTTATAGTATACATACAAATACGGGCTATTTGGTACGACAGGGGCGCGCGTTCGAGAACCCATGCATTTCCTTTAGTTTTGGTACGCAACTGAACGATAATACTTGACTTTTGTCTCTAAATTTTAATTCAAGCTTGCAATTACTTTCTATTCGACAGTGTAAAGGCTTCACACTCACTTTAGACTTTCGAAGGGTCACAATCATATATATATATATATATATATATATATATATATATATATATATATATATATATATGTAATCCATCATTTGATAGGACACATTTGACCTATGTTTACATTGTGACCCTTCGGAAATTGAAAGTGATTTTGAAGCATTTACACTGTCGAATAGAACATAATGTGAAATTGATTTTATAATCCTTTTCAAAATAGCCGACCTTGTGGCTCTTCGAAATTTTACATTGATTTTAAAAGTCTTTTACAAAATGGCGGCAGTAGTTTTGGATTGAATTAAAGGTTAAATGTACGAATCAAATATTATGATCATCCAATTGTGTTCTTAAACTTAAGGAAACCATGAATATTCGGTCGCGCGCGCCTGTCAGATCCATGAGCCAAAATACGAAATTTTCATGGGAAATAATATTTTTAGATAAAATAAAGTACGACAAAAGAAAGATAATGTCTAACTAATAATACCCAAGGAGATTAAATAGATTTTGTTTTACTGTAGTGTCATCTTTTAGTCTATTTAAAAATCGAATTTATATTTGCAGGCGTTTGTTGCTTAAGTTTCGTGTAAATTAAAAATAACCCCGTTATTTTATTAAAACACCCGAATGTTTTAAAGTTTGGTTCAATTAAGATGTTTATTATCTGATAATAAGTTAAGGTAGGGAATAATTTTCTTTTACACCGTTTGACAAAAGACTTTGCTGACGATCTTTCTAGAGTGGTTGTCTCCCCTTTACTTTGTCCATAGTTTCACTGTCGATTTTTACGTTCTTAATTTCTTCGAAACAGAACAGTTTCAATTTCTTCAGATCAAGTTTTGAAAAGAAAATGATTTTAATATTTTTTATTCTTTGATACGATTGGGGCGTTGTCGAAAAACCCTGTGTTTTATAGATTAGGAACAAAAATGAACCACAATACCTGACATTTGTCTATAAACTTAAATTCAAGCTCAACATTCCGATCTTTTCGCCAGTTTAAAGGCTTTAGGATTTCGAAAGGCTCCGATTTAAAGATTATCTGTCATTTTGTGTATCTATTTGTAATCGATATATAAGGGAGTTACAAAACTATATTATATATCCGTTATAATGACAAAGACTCAAACATGGCTCTCTTTTTTTCGTTGCCATTCGAAATTTGAATGTGGTTTTGAAGCCTTTAAATAAGCGAAGTGGAATTTGGATTGACCGTCAAGTATTATGGTTCAGTTGTGCTGCAACACATGGTCTTCGACATCTTCTTTATCATTTTATAGAACTTTTTTAAAATTATAAAAATAAGCTATTACATGTAATTTATTATTCAATCTATTATTTTCCATTTAGATAGTTCATGTAAAGTGAAATTGTTTTTATAACAGAAATATTTTAAAATGTTAATTGTAAGAATAAAAAAAATACTTACTTTATCGTATTAAACATTGCCCTAATTACGCCCCCTTTAACAATAACTCTTTCATATATATATATATATATATATATATATATATATATATATATATATATATATATATATATATATATATAGTAATGTATAAAATTATATTCAGGAAAATAAAGCTATACAGAGGCGTCTGCGTTTCATCCCCGCAGAGAATCATAATGGTAAGTCGTTTCCTGAAAGAAAGACGCTGTTGGACACACATGATGAACTGAAAATAAACATCGCATAGAAACAGCCGGAAACAACTTGGATACCATTATGTGTACTCTTTTAAAAAATATATAATTTGAAGATAATTAATACCTTTAATATATATGATGTCTGTTCTAAATTATATATATATATTATAGACAAATACTTATTCTATAGTTACAGTATGTCATTCTCTAGAGCATTATTACGTATTATAAACTAAATTTGTTCCAAGTTTTACAGATTAGCTTTCGTATTTGTAGCAGTTAATAACCCCCCAAAAGAACTGTCTAGAAACAAAACCAAATCGCGACATTACGTATTTATTTTAACGTTTCTGTTTTTAAATAATTACTCGACACTAACAAGCGGTGTTAGCTGGAACTTATGCGACAAAACAGAGAATGGCTCGAGCAAAGATCGCCATGTGCTACCCTGTCCCCTCTTTACTGTTCACACGACATAAAAAAAACCCAAATGACATCACAGATATGACAGGACAACAAGACGCCTCGCCATTATATTTTTTTATAAAAAAAATATTTTCTTCTTTTTTTAAATTCAATATGGCGTATTTTTAACACAAGCATAGTTTTACCCTCAATAAAACGGATTCAGAAAGCATATCGCCTTTGTTTTCTTTGTTTTCTTATTTTTATATGCGAATGAAAAATTAACTAACGAAATATTACTAACTTACAAATATACGTATATATATATATATATATATATATATATATATATATATATATATATATATATATATATATATATAGAGAGAGAGAGAGAGAGAGAGAGAGAGAGAGATGTTTTTTTTTGTGTGTGTGTGAGGCAATAGAAAAGTATGACTAAATATATGTGGGTGGTGTATATATACATATTTTTACATATATATATATATATATATATATATATATATATATATATATACGTAGATATACATATACATATACGTATAAATATATATCTGTACATATATATATGTACATACATATATACACATACATATATACTCATATATTTACATATATATACATATCCACATTTGCTAATATATGTGTATGTACATATATATATATATATATATACATATATATGCAAATACATATAAACATACATATATACATATATGTACATATAAATAAAATAATATATATATAATAAAATGAAATGCCGTGGAGGCATTTGTGAACACACATATTACATACACATTATATATATATATATATTATATATCTATATGTATTATGTATATATAAATATATTTCTATATATATTATATATATTTATATATGTATATATATATATTATATATTTATATATTATATATATATATATTATATGTAATATATATATATATATATTGTATATTTATATATAT
>OY744551.1:15511595-15579095 GCA_963556195.1 Sepiola atlantica | reverse complement strand
CTTGGCCGCAAACTGTTGGGGAGGTAAGCCTCCTTAAGCATGATCGACAACCTTCCTAGAGCTAGAGTCTGGAACAAAATATCCGGTTTGCAAACCTAAAATTGCTAAATGAGTAAATTGACTCTACCTATGGCCCGGCCTTCCACCCTTCTCTGTCTATTAGAAGTACTAGCGCTGGGACACCTCAAAGACACCCAGTGCCTGACCTTTTTTCATGACTAGGACAATGAACGCCGCCTCTCTTTCTCTCTATTTGGGCAACTTAGGGAAAGATTTTTCGTCACTACGTCTTACATGACTAGTCTGGGTCGCTCTCTTCCGACAGGTTGAGGATACCGATTAGACAGCTGTTTCCGACTGTCAGTACAGGAACCCTAACTCCTAGGTGGCGCTAAAAACGGCTGCTCCATCAACAGTTATATAATATCGTGGGTAACTGTACGTGCCATGTCGCGCATGGAAAGAGACTCTACAGTTATCGCCGGTGGGCTTTCCTGAGGACCCAACCCCCATGTAGAAAGTCACGACTAATGTACTGGTTGTGTGGGCTTATTAGTACCAAACAAGCACTTGCTTTGCCCACCCTACTCTAGCTCAAACAGACATGACATTACAAAGTTAAGAAAAATCAAACATAGACCAGACACCTAACAAAAAACATCTTCACATCCGCCCTTAAGACTCGCATTCACAGATAACCATGGACTTAGAATCAACATCAACGACGTAGAAACCTTTCTCCTGACAAACTCCCAGGATATCCTAGCACAATACTCAATCTCCTCTCACCACTTTGACATGACTGATTACCTCCAACCCTACCGTAAAGACTGACAAACATATGCACGGGCTAGGAGGTTATGTTCGGAACACCCACCCATTGACAAGAGAACATAGGTTAAAATCAGATAACCAAGCCTACATGTGCTTTAGATTGACCGTACAGCACAGCGTTAGTTACTTATATTTCTTATACCGTTCTCCTTCGACCCAAGACTGCACCCTGCTTACGCCTGTCTCTGATAGCAAAGATAGAGCACTTTGGTCGACTCGAATGTATTTGGGGATTTTAATGTGTACCACCGTGACTGGCTGGGATTCTCCAGCTATACTAACGCAGCTGGTAACTCTACGTATAATTTCTCCTTAGCCTCCTCCCTCTCACAGACTGTCACTTTCTCGACCCGCCTCCCTGATTGTGTGCACACGCAATCCCTACTTTACGACCTATTCTGTACCTCACTGCCTGAGGTTAGTGTGACGAATGTCCATAGCCCGCTCGGAAACGTTGATCACATTGTGGTAATAAGTGATATTACCCTAAAAACTCGTCCAAAAGCTAATGAGCCGTTGCTCAAAATGACGAGATACTACGAGCAGGCTGATTTTGAATCCCTCAGAGATAACATCAGTAACGCCCCGTGTATTGAACCCTTATCACTTTTTGCTGATTAGTGTGTTAATGAGTAAACCGAATGGGTCAAAGATGGCATTGGAGCATATGCCCCCATGCAAATATTCTTCAGCAAACCCCAATCTGTCAATGGTTCACATCGGAATGTACAGCTGCTATTACTAAGAGGCAGCAAGCATTCCGACAATTCGGCCGTCATAAATCAACTGCGAATGAACAGAAATTTTTAGTCAAGAAATAATTGTAAGGCCGTGATAAGTGAACCAAAGAGAAGATATACAGAGATAACCAAACAATGAGAACCTTGTCATCACCCCATCTCAGGTCAGAGACATCATAAAAAACCTTGACACCTCCACAGCGCGTGGGCCTGATATTATACCAGTAATAGTAATAAAGAAATGATCTGCTGAACTGGCCCCTGTCCTCTCCAAATTCTACAACAAATGCCTTGCTGGATCTTGCTTCCCTGATAGCTGGAAAATTGCCTTTGTGTTACCAGTCTTCAAGAATTCTGGAGACAAAACTGATCCTCAGAACTACCGCCTCATCAGTCTAATCCCGATCTTTGCTAAAATCTTTGAATCCTTAATCAATCTCGCGATAGTCCGGCACTTAGTTAATGCTAAACTTCTTTCTGACCGTCAGTATGGATTTAGGCAAGCACGATCTACTGCGGATATCCCAACGGTCATCTCTGAACGCATATATCATACACTGGACAAGGCAGGTGAAGCTAGGATTGTAGCGCGTGGTATATCCAAAGCCTGGCATAAACGTCTGGCATAAACGGCTTCTACTAGAAATTCACTCATATGCTATTACTAGACAAATATCTAATATAATTAGATTTTTCCTAACCAAAAGAAAGATCCAGGTTGTCCTCGATGGCCGTTCATCCAACCAACATCACATAAATGCTGGTGTACCCCGGGGATCTATCCTTGGACTTTTAATGTTCCTGATTTTCATAAACGACCTCCCTGGTAACATTGAGTCTGAGTTAGATATATTTGCTGACGACACCATGTTCTACTCTCGTCATGTGAGATAAACATACGCGCACATATCCGAGGCAATGGCTGAATCCTTAGAAAATGACTTCCAGGCAAAGATAAAGCTCCTTTCCTTCAATAACTACAAGAAACCTCTTCAACCTCCGATTGCCATGGCAAATAACACCCTACCCGAGAGTCCAACGTTCAAACTCCTCGGCCTAACATTCACAGGCAACATGTATTGGAGCAAATACATTGAAGACAATGAAAGTGGGCTCTCTCTACCGTTCTAGTAAACGTCTCAAACCGGACATTATCCTATAATTCTACAAAGCCACCATCCGCTCATGCATGGATTATTGTTGCCACATATGGGCGGTGCATCATCCATTAGTCTCTCCCTCTTAGACAAGGTTAAAAAAGAGTCGCCAACTTAATAGGTCCCACACTATCCACTAAGCTCAAGCACCTGTCCCATCGTCGCAATATTGCATCCTTGTGACAGTTTTACAAGTACTTAATGGATTGTGCTCCGAATAACTTGCTGCTCTTGTGCCCCCTCGACGTAAATACACTAGACCAACCCGACAATCAGCTAAATCCCATCCATTGACGTTGGAGATCCTCAGATGCCGGAGAGTCTTCAACTCTAATCCTCGTGCTGCCGGCCTCTCGAAATCCCCCTCCTCCCCTTTTCCCCAACTGTAGCGACATGCAAAAGTTCAAAACCAATGTGAACAGGCATCTCGCTGCACAGCTCTGAACTAATGATGACCCCAAAACCTACACCCTAATCCTCACTAGCCCTTACGTCTACAGTACAGCCTGTCATGTTTGGGTAAACTATGATAACAAAATGTTTTCACTTGGTTCATATATATATATATATATATATATATATATATATATATATATATATATATATATATATATATAGAGAGAGAGAGAGAGAGAGAGAGAGAGAGAGATAAATATATATATATATATATAGATATATATACAAATATATATATATATAAATATATATACAAATATATATATATATATATATATATATATATATATATATATATATATATATATATATATATATATAAATATACAGGGTGGGCAAAAATAAGGGTCCTATTTTAAAAAATTCATAACTTTTTTATTTATTGATTTTTTTTTTTTTTTTTTTAGAATAAGTAAAGGACCCCTTCCGAAGCAAGCATGAGCCGTATTAGCCCTAAGGAACGTACCCTCATTTAGAAAACATTATTTTTGCTTAAGAAACTCAAAACAGTGTAAAAAACAATACTTTAGTTTTTGTAAGTTTTAAGAAGTGTTTTTCGGCTAAAATTTGTTTTGTTTATTTCAAAAAATCTCGGAAGGGTCAGTCTACACACACATAAAGTTTGGTGAGTTTAACTTTTATTTTGTGGAAGTTATTCAAATTCAAGTTATTCAAATTTAAAGATAAGACCCTTATTTTGGCCCACCCTGTATATATATATATAAATCTCTCTCTCTCTCTCTCTCTCTCTCTCTCTCTCTCTCTATATATATATATATATATATATATATATATATATATATATATATATATATATATATATATATATATATATATATATAAAATGACATAAAACGAATATTTTCAGAAGTGCTTAATAACAAGTAGAGCATTTATATAATTACATAAACAATATTACAGTCTTACGTCAATAAACAAAAAACTGAATAAAAATAAAAAGTGAGAATCCCGCATTGGAAATGTCGCCAGTAGAAAGCCGGATGTTAAGAAAAAAAAAGGAGAAAATACAAGATCCAAATCCGATCCAAGTTCGTGTCAGCCAAATATAAGCCACAGTTCGCTGACCCTTCACACTTGAATTAATAAACAACTAGCTCCCTCCTATATCCTAACGAACGCTCTTCCGCCTCCTGAGCGACTATCATTTTGACATACGCTAGACAGAAAAGGCATGAAGAAGTTAAATATATATATATATATATATATATATATATACATATATATATATGAGAAAGGAAGGATGAAGGTAATTCGACGTAATGGGAAATGAAAAAGGAAGAACCAAAAAAAGGATGTTTTTTTATATATTCATCAACGTTTCGTCACTATTTATAAGATTTCCTCAGGATGATAATTTTAAGAAAAATGTCATGCAAGTACGTGAAAATATTGTGTTGACATGATGGGTTGATGAGAAGAAGTTATTATTATTATTATTATTATTATTATTATTATTATTATTATTATTATTATTATTATTATTATTATTATTATTATTATTATTATAACTGTAAAATAATGATGGCGACATGTTGAGTAATAACGCATAAGACGTCACAGGGAGGCTAAGCGCATGACCCCGCAATAATAAAGAAAAGCCGAAGACTAAATAGATTGTCAATTAGGCTTAAAGAACAACGGAAATGAATCGGTGTCTTTTGAACGAGCCCAGGTGTGTGAGGTCGACGATTTCATTTCAGAGTATGACGTCGTAAAAAACCCGACTCGGTAACCTTCAAAAGGTTATTACTATTACTGCTATCAATATTATTACCACTATTACTATCATTATTTCTATAACTATTTGTATTTGTTTCGCAACTACGCAACTACGGCAGTTGATTAACACAACGAACGTCGGACGTCTAATCTCACTGATGCAGTTGATACACACTGACTTGATCTTCCGAACATACTCCTTTTATTGTCCAAGTGTTCATCATCAGCCAATCGGTGGTCAGAAAAACAGTCACGTGAGGCCTGACGTCATCGCTCAATAATAGTACAAAAAACCACAGCCGCCATTAATCTAATTTCCGCCCTCCCCGCGATCATCCCAGCAGGTAAGACAACACGCGCAGACACGTGGTCGCTTTTTTCCTTCATTCTGTTCGACTTTACACTCCCCTCTGGTCTCAAGATCACACATGCGGCATGGCGGCCGCGGTCGTTTGTTACGGGCACTCCTACGGAGGGGGATTAGCTGGACTTCTTCATCTTCATCAGAGCTCTCAAGAGGGGTAACAGATCTGTCGCCATCAACGTTGCCAGCAGTCCTTCCATCAAGCTGGGCTCCATCGTCATTGGGGCTTTCAGAAGTGGCGCTGGAACTATCGCCATCTGTGCTGAGGTTCTCAGCCATGTCATCACGGCAATGGGGCATAGGTCGGATCCACATTTCATCATTGGATGATTCATCACTTTCGCTGTTCGATATTTGGTTTGTATCAAGGGCGGGTCGGACATCCTTCACATGCCGTGGAGTACCATCAACCAGCACAGCCTGCTCACTAATTATGCCGGTTATCCGTCCTCTTCCGAAACTGGTCGTACATCGGTTACTGGGAGGCCTTACCCAGACGGTGTCCCCCAACTTGTACCGTCCCTGCGTCCTCTTCTGATTAGGCAGGCAGGCGTCAATGCCCTTAACACGCACTCGATAGCAATGTATCGCATTAGCAGGTGCACTTTCAGCAGTCGCGTCATCCTTTGGTGTCGTATTGTATCTATATACTGCCTCTGCAATCGTACATTGCTTCCTTGCTGCTATCCTCTTCACACTTCGGTGGCACCGCTCCGCTATACCGTTGCCACTCGGTACATATGCACACCTGTGTCTAAGCCGGATCCCCCACTCGTCTACGAAACGCCTGAATTCTCCGCCGCAAAAGGCTGTGTCGTTGTCAGTGAGAATCTCTTCAGGTGGCCCCCGTTCGTAAAATATGGACTCTAATTGACGAATGACACTAGCCGAGTCCTGTCTTGTTAATAATCGCCAGATCGCAAACCTCGTTGGTCCGCAATCGATCAGTGTGAGGAAGTGCTGACCACCATAATGGGTTATGTCCATGCCCAGTCGGCTCCAATTCTCGTCGACTTCCAGCCGACCTTTCTGCCATTTGGTGGGAGCAGGGTCGATTGACTGGCATATTTGGCATTCCTTGACCACTGCTTCTACTTTGCTTTTGGACACTGACGGGTTGGTTAAGCGTACAAAATAATACGTCCGTCTCACTCCGGGGTGTCCACTGTCATGGTGTACCTTCTTGATTTTATCCGTCTCCTCAACAGAGGCAGCACATAAAGACCCTGGTTCGGCTTCTTTCTTCATTGCGTCGAACCATCTCTGGGGCACACGGGTAAGTCTATCGGCAAGATTGCAGGTTGAAGTGACAAGCACCGCATTCACCGATAGGTCGTACTCTTCCACCAACTTCCTTATTGTCTCCAACCGTCGTCTGATTAGCATTTCGGTAGCCGCCTTGGTGCGCACTCTCGCTTTGCCTGTTAGTGTGTCAAGTATCCAGTGGTATACGCACAGCGAATCTGTGTGTATGCATAATTCTTTGACTTTCCACTGGAGTGCCAAGTTTATTCCTTTTGTTACCGCATCCAACTCCGCCAGGTTGATGTGAGCAGCATCATCCATTGGTCGCAACCAGCAGGCGTCCTCAATCACGGACCCGTTCATCTCCAATAGCGCCCCGATCGCGAGGGAGCTCGCATCCACCCACACATTTAGCCTGTCTCCCTGGACGCACCAATCTCCTTTAGCGGGGTCCTCCTGCTCGACTCTTGTGATGGTCTCCTTCACCATGCGCAGCAACAAATTGTCCACCGTCTCGTCATCCCAACATTTGGTAACTGCACTTGCCCTCCTCTTCATGATGGCTGTCGCGGCCCGAGTCCATCCACCTACTGGTAGGTGTCCCACCAGTTTTCCACACAGGGAAAATATAGCCCGCCTCGTAAGGACATGGGGCACTTCAGGAAGTGCAGTTCCGCGCCTCCACTTCAAGGTCCCTCGCTCCTGTTGAACGCTCAACCCTAAGACACGAGCGCCATCCTCCAAGCGTTCTGGATCCTTACACATCAGTCCAAGTTCGGCTAGCTTGGCCCTCACACGTGATGACGGCACAATGTCTTCATCCACGTATATGTCGTCAAGGTATGCTGATGTCCCTTCTTTTACGGTCTTATCCTGTGACAATGCAGCATTGACAATCGTCTTCATTATTTGGGGCGCAACGTTCAGCCCAAAGCCCAGTCTTGTGAGACAATACCTTCTACCGGCAAACACTACCGTCTGAAACGGCCACATTGTCTCGTTAACTCGGACCTGCAGATATGCCCTTCTCAGATCCAACAGGGACACATTAGAACCCAGCTGGCGCCACTCTCGTAGTTTGCTAGCACATACGTCAGCATCAGCTGTAAACGCATCGACATGCGAGTTCAGTTCTCGGTAATCCATTACCGGCCTGACTTTGGCTTTGTTGTGCTGATTGACCGCCATTAATGGGATCAGACCCTTAGGAGGTCCAAGTTTTTTGTATGGGTAGGGAATCAGCCAGCCATCCTCGATCCATTTGCGAAGTTCCTCTTCGTACGCGGGCCTCATGTGGTCGGGCACATGGTATTCAGTTATTCCATTCTGCAGTTTGGCTGGTTCACTGTTTTTCGACCACTTCCATGAGGCAGTCCAAACCCTCTTTTGCTCGTCAAATTCGACGCTGAAGTCTGGTTGGTCGATCCTTAGCGCAGCACACACTGGGGCTTTCTCCTGAAAATGTACCGCCCCTGTCACCGTTATATGGACACCACCAAGGGCTCTGATGGCATCATATCCTAGGAGCAGGTCAAAACTCAGGGGTTTTTCGAGCACTACCAGCGCCTCTAGGTTAGCGGAGCTTCCATTTTTCGTCCGTATAGTTACATTGCCCACGCCGCAACATGTGCGCGTCTCTCCACTGATGGTAGTCACTCTGACGTTCTTCTTTCTCCAAATGTGGCAGAGATCTGCACATACGATAGTGCGGGAGCACCCGGAATCGAGGAGTGCTGAGCACAGTGTTTCGTTGATATATATCGGGATGATCGGCAGCGTCTCATTTAATTTCTGCGTGGGGAAGAGGTCGACGCTGACACCTTGTCCCCGGTTCCGTTTCCCGGACAGTCTTGAGCTATATGGCCAGCTTCCTTACACCGGTAGCAGCGAACAACCATTGCTTGTTGCCGGCAGTTCCTTGCGATGTGGCCCTGTCCATTGCATCTGTAGCATACGATTCCACCACGTGGACCGGGTCCTTGATACGGTTTCTTATTATTCGGTGTGGACTGAGCAGCAGCAATTACTGGTTCCCTCATTTCGGAGTAATTCTTCATTACAGTCCTGGCCCGATCTACTAGGTCATTAAGGGGCAGCGAATCTGCACTTGAGCTAGCTCGTAGTAGTTGCTTCGCTCCTGTCGGGAGTCCCGCTAGGAATTTGCATGCTAAGGCCCGCTCAGGCAGTCCACCAAACAACACTGTCAACTTCGTCAGCTCTGCCAAGTACACGTCGACCGTTTCGCCCGGACGTAAGGTCCTTGCCTCAAGTTGCTCCCAAGCAGTGGTGGGGTCAATCGCAAACGCCTTGAACAGTGCCGCCTTGATTTTCTCGTAGTCCTGTTTGCCCTCATGGCTGAGCTGTTGATACACCGCAAAGGCGCCGCCGGACAAGCGCAGAGGAACAACATGTTCGAGGTTTTTTACGCCAGACAAAAGGCAATGTAATTCCACCTTTTCCACCCAGTCAATTACCGGGTTCGATCCATCAAACTCTGGTATTAATTTGAGGTCAATTTTTTCCCCCATTTCGCCGAAATAGCTTGTATTTGTTTCGCAACTACGCAACTACGGCAGTTGATTAACACAACGAACGTCGGACGTCTAATCTCACTGATGCAGTTGATACACACTGACTTGATCTTCCGAACATACTCCTTTTATTGTCCAAGTGTTCATCATCAGCCAATCGGTGGTCAGAAAAACAGTCACGTGAGGCCTGACGTCATCGCTCAATAATAGTACAAAAAACCACAGCCGCCATTAATCTAATTTCCGCCCTCCCCGCGATCATCCCAGCAGGTAAGACAACACGCGCAGACACGTGGTCGCTTTTTTCCTTCATTCTGTTCGACTTTACACTATTATTACTATTATTATTATTACTATTATTTTTACTATCACTACTATAGTTATTATTACTATTATTGCAATAATTATCACTACTATTATTATTGTAAATACTATTATTCTTATTATTACTTATTATTACTATTTTTATTATTTTTATTATTATTTTTATTACTACTGCTACTACTATTATCACTACTGCCACTATCCTTATTACTACTATTATTACTATTATTGCAGCAAAACCAAGATAGACAACCCCCAGGCTGTAATATTATAATCTATTTCTCTTAAAATTTGTCCCCTATTAAAATATTGGAAAGCTTACACATAATCCTAGTTGTATGATTTATTTAACATCTTTTAATTAAGACTAATTTTATTAGTTTACTGGGACTCTACTTCCTTATACCAAATTATACTTATATAAGGAGTGCATTAATATTTGTGCTATATTGTTTAGTTATTTATGTAAAATTTTCTAGATTGTTCACAAACTTATCCAGAGTTCGTCGTCTGAAAATAAGATCATCAAGTAAGAAGTACACCTGAACCAATGGATCAACAAAACAAATACCATTGATTGGTTCAGTAAAAAGTACACATGAACCAATGGATCAACAAAAAATACCATTGATTGGTTTAGTAAAAAGTACACTTGAACCAATGGATCAACAAAAAAAATACCATTGATTGGTTCAGTAAAAAGTACACATGAACCAATGGATCAACAAAACAAATACCATTGATTGGTTCAGTAAAAAGTACACCTGAACCAATGGATCAACAAAAATACCATTGATTGGTTCAGTAAAAAGTACACCTGAACCAATGGACTAACAAAACAAATACCATTGATTGGTTCAGTAAAAAGTACACCTGAACCAATGGATCAACAAAAAATACCATTGATTGGTTCAGTAAAAAGTACACCTGAACCAATGGATCAACAAAACAAATACCGTTGATTGGTTCAGTAAAAAGTACACCTGAACCAATGGATCAACAAAACAAATACCGTTGATTGGTTCAGTAAAAAGTACACATGAACCAATGGATCAACAAAACAAATACCGTTGATTGGTTCAGTAAAAAGTACACATGAACCAATGGATCAACAAAACAAATACCGTTGATTGGTTCAGTAAGAAGTACACCTGAACCAATGGATCAACAAAACAAATACCGTTGATTGGTTCAGTAAAAAGTACACCTGAACCAATGGATCAACAAAAAAAATACCATTGATTGGTTCAGTAAAAAGTACACATGAACCAATGGATCAACAAAACAAATACCGTTGATTGGTTCAGTAAAAAGTACACCTGAGCCAATGGATCAACAAAACAAATACCGTTGATTGGTTCAGTAAAACGTACACCTGAACCAATGGATCAACAAAACAAATACCATTGATTGGTTCAGTAAAAAGTACACCTGAACCAATGGATCAACAAAACAAATACCATTGATTGGTTCAGTAAAAAGTACACCTGAACCAATGGATCAACAAAACAAATACCATTGATTGGTTCAGTAAAAAGTACACCTGAACCAATGGATCAACAAAACAAATACCATTGATTGGTTCAGTAAAAAGTACACATGAACCAATGGATCAACAAAACAAATACCATTGATTGGTTCAGTAAAAAGTACACATGAACCAATGGATCAACAAAAAAATACCGTTGATTGGTTCAGTAAAAAGTACACCTGAACCAATGGATCAACAAAACAAATACCATTGATTGGTTCAGTAAAAAGTACACATGAACCAATGGATCAACAAAACAAATACCATTGATTGGTTCAGTAAAAAGTACACATGAACCAATGGATCAACAAAAAAATACCGTTGATTGGTTCAGTAAAAAGTACACCTGAACCAATGGATCAACAAAACAAATACCATTGATTGGTTCAGTAAAGTAGAAGAAAAGAACCGCAAAGGATTAAATTTTGCAAAAATACACCCGGCGACATGAATGAAATAGACATGATATATAAATGCCTGAAGACTGTACTGATGTATGATGAAGAACAATGGATGAAAACTGAATCTACAGACTCGTTCGATGTATTGATGGGACCACTGGACTGCGTAGACATGTCTGACCTGGTTGTTTAGTTTATTTTATTAAAGCTCACAGAAAAGGGTTTGGTTAGCATTAACGATATAGGGATCTATAGTGACGATATATATATATATATATATATATATATATATATATATATATATATATATATATATATATATATATATATAAAGAAAGAGGCAAAATGCCTTCAAAAACCATGGATTACATGCAGATATTTTTTTATTAAAATGAAAATAAAAAATCAAAACATTTTTTTTTCTTTTTCATCTTGACTTTTTTAATCTAATATTTCGCTTGATATGACAAGCATCGACAAAGCTTTAAACAAATAAAAGGTATTAACCCTTTTTTTCGTAATAATCCTGGTCTTTTAGAAGTGACGATCGATGTTTTGTCGACTAACGGTGCAAATGTCTCTTTTAAATTGAACTTAAATCGCGCATGGTCGCTGGTAGGTATGAATTTGAGAAAGTTCATTTTATATATATAAATTTATATATATATATATATATATATATATATATATATATATATATATATATATATATATATATTAACACCATTTTTTTAAATAGCTAAATAGTGTACAATAAGGGTTTTAATTAAATTTAATGTGTCATAAACATCAGTAAATGTAGAAAAAAGTTTTTTAAATTCATCAAAAACAGTTTTTATAAGCATACAATTGTTAGGACATTCCTCAATCACACTGTTTCGTGCTATACAGAATATACAAAGTACTAATTTATTGAGGAGGCTTCATCAGTGTCTATGAAAATTTCACTCATTACGCTGAAAAAAAAAAACTGAAGTGCATTTATTTCTTATTTATTTTTTATTTAATTTTTTTTTAATATAGTTTCTATTCGCTGATCATATAATTCAATGTACAATATTTGTTTACAACTAGTTTTTCATCTGTCTTTATACTTAATTTATAGAAATTTGAATTGACTGCGGTCTAAGTGACATTAAATTATATATAACTGGAATTGGACTTAAATTTGACTCTTGTTCCGGGATTCAAATCGTGCGACTGGCGTGAATGGTTATCTCTACACTGATGATTCCGCAAGGATGAAACTTATAAGTATGTAGATAATATTTAAATATTACATTTTAACTGTTTTGAGCAGAGTATTAATGAATTTAGTTTTAAAAAGAATAAGAAAGAACATTTAGCAAACATTGTAAAATTTTTAATTTGCGAAAACCCTGAAGCGAGGGTTATTTTTTCAATAAAATCCTAGTTGTCCATAATATGGGCAGGCTTAGTGAAGCTTAAAGGGATTTTTTAAGGTTCGCGATATAGGACTTTCAGAGTCCAGTTGCGGGTGTCAATCTAGGCAGGAACAATTGTTCTCTCGACATCCGGTAAAACCGAGCAGGAAGTGAATAACAGAGAAGTATGGTCATTTTATGGAGTTGTGATACCCCGGTAATGTCGCAGTTACATAATCCATCTGGTATGAGGTATTTTAGATTTGAGTCGTGAAATGTAGTTCAATCTTTGGATTTTTGATGCTGATCGACCTGTGCGTTGGAAATGACCTTCAACCCATACCGCGTAGATACGGACATGGTAGGGTACGAGTAGGCAATGATGCAGTCCACATGTCAAATAGTTTGGGGAGTTAAGTTGAAGTGCACAGTCTCTCAGCCTGCACATCATAAGGTAATAGGAGCCATAGATGGGGTACAATTAAAGGAAGTTACCGTATTTAAGTAACTTTGGATAAGGTGAGAGTAGGACGTGGACCTGGTTTAGTGATCCGATGTGTTCCGGTGTGGGTGTTGGAAATAATCTTTGAATTTTTAACTGTGCTGTGTAGTTAGAACCACGAGGTGGGTCACTTATGTAGAGTTCGGAGTTGTTGCTCGCTCCGATAAAAAGGGGTTGGGAGTAAAATTGAGGCGTGGTGGTTTTCGGATATTCGTGTCGAGAGTGATGAGGTGTTTAGGGTCCAAACATAGTGTGTGGTATAGAAATGGTACTTTATATAAAATTCGTGGACTGACGCGCGTAGGGCAAAAGGGTCAAGCAGTTAGTAGACAATGGAACTCTGGGTGTGTACTATGATGTTATTGGAAGATTTTGCGCAGTGAGATGGAAGAGAAAGAAGCCCTGTAATCAAATGATGACATGGGATGGCCTATGAAGCCGATATTGGTAGTAAGTAAACTTTACATACATCCCAGAGGATATGTCATGTGGACCGACGTGGTATGCTTGTCAGATGAACACCTATGTGTATGGTTGTAGAGATAACCAGCCAAGTTTAGTTCCTAAGAATGGTGATTGTGGTTCTGACATGCCCTGCGGAGGGGTGCGAAAATCCTAGGATTGTTTTTCTTTATAAGAGAGGAAGGTATGTTACATTATAGAAGACCCTATGGAGGATAAGTGTAAATCAACTACTAGTAATTTTGACATGGGTCAAGCATAGTGTAGGTTGGCATGACACAAACTTTGGGAAATGCATCTGTTCACGGAGAGTGAATCATAAAATAGGATGACCTGAGGGTCAAATCACAAAGTAAGAGGTTAAAAAACAAAGGGACGTCAGGCGATATAACGATGACGTAAAGTTTACGAAGAGTTCCGTGTGGATGGGGTACAAGCAAAGCGAACGTGAAATAATTATGATTTGAAACAGTTAAAGTAGCCGTTAGGCGAATATGTGCCCCCAAGATATTCACTAATAAGATAAGTTATGTACCCAATCTTTTGCAAGTGTATAAAATAAGAAACATCTGGTCGCTCTCATATAAGTTAATGTTTCTCTTCAGAAAAATAAAACGCCTGAAATTCCAAATAAAAATTGTTGAGTCTTCTTTATTAGAGATGACCACACAGAAAGGGAAGAGACGAAGAAATTAGTGCAGCGACGAAAGGGAATAAGAAAAACGATAGCGAGACAGAGGTAAATTTAATATTAATATTAAAATGGACATTTAGGCTTGTCGCTTGTCGCTTGAAAAAAGAGGTGAAGAGACTACAGAATTAGTGTGCACCCACATACACACACGTAAACGCGTTGAAAGAATTAAAATAATAAGTACGCAAAAGGTGCGTAAAAATGTTAATGATTAAACACGAACACACGTATAAGGAACACATCATACACGCATACAAAATGTAATGTTCATCTCTTTCACCGTTCCGTTTTTTCTGCATTGCAAACAGCATTATACACACACACACATATATATACATATATATATATATATATATATATATATATATATATATATATATATATATATATATATATATATACATATAAATATATCTTGACTGCGACAATGTCCCAATCAAGAGGGATTAAAAAGAAAAGTAAACGTAAAAAAGAACAAAAATGCCTATACTTTTGACAAAGGCGTATAAACGCTGAAAGATCTCAAGTTTTTAGAATAAATGAATAATTTATTTAAAAAAACAGAAAAATATTACGTTGTTCTGGTTTTTCAAAATATTCTTGTTATTACCTTCCATCAACGTTTCTAGTATATATATATATATATATATATATATATATATATATTGTGTATTTAGGCATCATATATATATACACGAGAGGTGTTCAATAAGTAATGACCCTGACCCACTTCCAGTTTTCTGATCTAGATGAAATTTTGCATGTGTAATCATTTATATCTGTATAGGTTATGTTGTAAAAACAGCTCTGAACTAATTGTGGTTTCTGATTTACAGGTGTTTGAACTGAGTCAGGTATGAAATGGAGCCAGTTGAGTGTCGCGCAGTGATCTGGTTTTTGTATTTGAAAGGACGCACACCAAAGGAGACTTTTGATGAAATGAAAGAAACTTATGGTGATGATGTCCCATCATATGACCTTGTAAAACGCTGGCATCGTGAATTCAAAGCAGGACTACCCGGCATTGCCTGGGCACATAAAAGAAGTTACAAAATGTCTGTAACATCTTTATATTAAAACTTCTATTTTTCTACCTTTCTCAATCTGCCCCTTTCCCCCTTTTCCCACACCCTTCATCCCGCCTCTTTCACTGCCGCCCAGCCCATTCCTCTCACTTGTTTTAATGTATTGAAAATAATAATAATAATGTAAATCATACACCACTCCTTTATATAATAGATAATTGGAAATTGTTGGAAAACCGCCTCCTCCGTCCTGACGAAACCTGGGTCAGTTGACCTCCAAAGAATGAATACATTCTTTTTAAATTTTAGATCTAATTGATCCAGGACAACATCGATCAAGAAAATACCAACTTTGTGGCTGTTTGTTTTGTAGATTTTGACTTTTAGCTGGACACACACGCACACACGCACACACATACAACACACACAGACGCACACACACAGAACTACTCTTTATATAATAATAATAACAATAATAATAATAATAATAATAATAATAATAATAATAATAATAATAATAATAATAATAATAATAATAATGATAAATGGCTGTTTGACGACAGGTAGCTTCCCTAAATTGCTGACAAAGGGCACCACAGTCTTGATCATAAAAAATAAAAGAAAATGGGCTGAAGTGACAAACGTTTAGACCGATCGCTTGCTTCTCAGTTATGTGGAAACTTTTCACTAGCATAATGTCTGAAAGTATTTATGGTTATTTGGACCAAAACAATTTGCTGCCTGAGGAACAGAAAGGCTGCCGAAAAAGATCAGATGGCACCAAAGATCAGCTTCTGATCGATAGAATGATCATGAGAAACTGCAAACGAAGAACTCCTAACCTTGCCATGGGGTGGGTGGATTATATGAAAGCATTTAACATGGTCCCTTATTTATAGATACAACAATGCCTGGAGATTTTCGGAATGGCCCAACATTCAAACAGCTAAAAGAATAGCATGATGAATTGGGAAACTAATTTAACTCTAGAAGGTTTTGCATTGGGTAAAGTGAAAATCAGGAGAGAGATTTTCCAGGGCGATAGTTTGTCCCCTTTTGCTTTTTGTTATTAGTTTGATCCCAATAACACTTCTCTTACGTAATGTGAAGGTATGATAGGGACTTGGGAAATGACTCTCTACAGTCATTAAGGTTTTTGGAAAGAGTGAACTCCAACTTGATACCCTAATGAACACGGTTAAATTATTTAGTGACGACATACGAATGAAATTGGCAGCACTAAATATGCCATTCTTGTTATAAAAAGGGGTACACTTGTCAATTCAGATGGCTTGAACTCCCAACAACAAATTTGATAAAAAATGTAGACAGTGATACGGGCAACAAATACTTGGAAATTCTGGAGGCGGATAAGATTAAAAACAAGAGAATGAAAAACCAGGTCACATCTGAGTACAACAGAAGAGCAGTAGCTATCATTCGATATAATGCCGGTATACTTGACTGGAATGTAAATTAACTAAAATGTTTGGATACTAAAACATGGAAATTGCTACAATTTATGGAGCTTTTGCAAAGAAAGGAGATGAAGATCGATGGTATATACCTAGAAAGGAAGCTGGGCGAGGTCTACTTAGTGTTGAATATGTGAATATAGAAGAAGGTTGTATATATAAATATATTTCTGAAAGTAATGAGATTCTTCTTCGTGAAGTGAAAAGAGAGGAAATACTAAGAACTGGGGTCAAAGGTTACAAGAGAGATGATTAAAATTATTTGGAAAGAAACTACACAGTGTATCTTTCAAGAATACTGCATTTAGAGATAATGACAGATGGAATCGGTTGGTCAGGAGTGATATCAAAAGATCTACTGAGAGCACCTTAATGGCTGCCCAGAAAGAAGCCACACACACTCGGCCCATCAAACATTACATTGAGAAAACTGCAGAATCACTGATATGCCGAAAAGCATATTGTATCTGAATGCCCAATGCTAGCACAACACCAGTATAAAAAATAGAGACACGACAAAGTCGCTCAGGTACTACACTGGAATATACGCAAACTTTATGAATTGGACCACAATGAGAAGTGGTATGAGCATAAGCCAGAAGTGGTACAGGAGAACGACAATGTCAAACTTCTTTGGGACATACGCATACAGATTGATAAGGTTATTGAACATTCCAATCCCAACTTAATGTTTCTAAACAAAAACAAGAGAACTTGCTTAATCATTGATATAGTCTGCCCCTTTGATACCAGAGTACAGGAGAAAGAACACGAAAAAATATCAAGATCTAAAATGGGAAATAGTTAGACTATGGAAATGTAAAGAAGTAAAGGTGATTCCCGTTGTAATTGGAACGCTTGGAACCATAACGAAAAACCACCATAAATGGCTTAAACAGATTGACGAGACAATTTCTTTTCCAATTCTGAAAAAGGCTTGCCTGTTAGGAACAGCGAAAGTGTTACGGTACAGCTTGAATATTTAAGGTCAAGGGACTTGACTTGATGTTCAAAAAAGAAAACTCCAACTAAAAACATCCAAAAGTTGAGACTACTATGAAATAATAATAATAATAATAATAATAATAATAATAATAATAATAATAATAATAATAATAATAAATAAACTATTTGTGTATTTTATAAGTTTGCCAATGACTGAATTAGTGAGTTTTGGCATGCAAAGGGAAGGGGCGTGCAGAGGAGGTGGCGACGGGGCAGTGGCCTCGGGCATCCAAATAGGGGTACATACAATCATATTCAAACTATTTCCTTTTCTACTAATATTTCTCAGTACTAGGACTTATACCTGATTCTTCGAGGCGTACAATATATGTGTTGGCATCAGAGCATCATGAGACCACTGCACGCTCTTGGGTACACCACTGGTAAAATATTAGTTTTTGTGCCTGTAAAATGTTGAATCACTGGTTCAAAGCTTTTACGCCTTCTCCTTCGTTGCTGACAATGTCATACGTAGACCCCCCCCCCCCCCCCCAAGCTAAAACACGTCACGATAGGAAGTTTCTCTGGAGACAATCTGTGCTGACAGCCCGGAGGTCAACACAAAACATTACACAATCATCCATTTCCCATCAACACTAATGCCCCTCTCCTCACCCATCACTAGCATCAATCCCTTGGTTGGCAGGACGCAAACAGACAGAGAGAGACGCGGTACAGAGCAGACAATAAACATGTCGGAAGAACTTAATATACCCCTACGAAGGTAAGCTTTTTGTTTGTTAGATCCGTCCACGTTGTAGGTCGATCTGTCACGCTTAAGGCTGAAGACGTATTTTAGTTCATGTGACACGCTTAAATCTAAAATAGTATTTATGTTGATAGATAGATAGATAGATAGATGGGTGGATAGATAGATAGATAAATGGATGGGTGGATATATATATATATATATATATATATATATATATATATATATATATATATATAAAATTCTCTGGATTACCACCCTGTGGATATTTTTCACCTGGATTATTACCATTATTATATATATATATATATATATATATATATATATATATATATATATATAGAGAGAGAGAGAGAGAGAGAGATAGAGATAGATAGATAGAAAAATAGATAGATAGATAGATAGATAGATAGATAGATAGAGAGAGGGAGCGAGAGGGATAGATAGATAGATAGATATATATAGAGAGAGAGGGAGAGAGAAGGATAGATAGATAGATAGATAGATAGATAGATAGATAGATAGATAGATAGATAGAGAGATAGATAGATAGAGAGATAGATAGATAGATAGAGAGATAGATAGATAGAGAGATAGATGGGTGGATATATATATATATATATATATATATATATAGAGAGAGAGAGAGAGATAGAGATAGATGGATAGAAAAATAGATAGATAGATAGATAGATAGATATATATATAGAGAGAGGGAGCGAGAGGGATAGATAGATAGATATATATATAGAGAGAGGGAGATAGATAGATAGATAGATAGATAGATAGATAGAGAGATAGATAGATAGAGAGATAGATGGGTGGATATATATATATATATATATAGAGAGAGAGAGAGAGAGAGAGAGAGTGAGAGAGCGAGAGAGAGAGAGATAGATAGATAGATGGGTGGATATATATCTATATTTATATATATATATATAGAGAGAGATAGATAGATAGATAGATAGATAGATAGATAGATAGATAGATAGATAGATAGATAGACGGATAGAAATAATTCATATATGTTATTAAATATGTGTTCATACATTAAGATAGACACGCACATAAAAACATACACACACGTGTGTGTGTGTGTGTGGTTCATTTTACTTCAGTCGAAGTTCTCAGAAATCAAGAGGTCTCTTCCTGGGCCAAACACTTGCTCTCTATATTAGATACATAGATATTCGAATATTCCATGAAAGTTCCGCTTTACCTCTCAAACATTGCATTTGTAAAGAACAGTAAGTTTCCCCTCCCCCATTTAACAAGTTAAATATGTTGTAGTATATCTTTCTTTGTGGTTTCTTGGTCTTAGAATTCATCTAGTCTGATGGAGTATCAAGCTTAGCGCTGTTACTAAAGGCAACATCACTAGGAGAAGGTGCACCATTTCTTCGTGTTGGTTAGCCATACCGAGAGGATCTTATTTGGGGTTCGAATACTATGTTATTTTGAATGTTTAGTCAGGGGGTTACTTGTAAGAGGAAATATCAAAGTTGTCCTGACAAACCTCTGTACAGAGAGACCTTATACACTCGAGGTAAGTGTCTAGTAGGCAGTCAAGTACACACACACACACACACACACACACACACACACACACATATATATATATATATATATATATATATATATATATATATATATATATATATATATATATATGATATATATATATGTGTGTGTGTGTTGGGTAGTGGGTGTATGTGTGTGCGGTTTCGTTCGGATCAACGAACGTTTTCAGAAATTTTGATCTGAACGAAACAGGTAAATCGTGTATTTTACACTCATATATATATATATATATATATATATATATACGCAAACATTGTTAAAAAAAAGCAGACTTCGTCTGTTTAATTATATCTGTTTTATCTTTTTTTTTCAATTTTTCTGATTTTTGCTATTGTATTAAAATAAAAAAAAATGAATGAATGTTCCATAGGTTTCACGAACGTTTCGATTCTTCATCGAAAATCGCATTACGTGAAGCATTTTAAAATGTCACAACTGGTTTCATATGTGATCTTATGAATATCAGGTTCACATTATATTCCATAACCATGTTTTTATATTATTATTTTTATTTTTATTTTTCACGTTTCCAAAAAACATAACATTTCTGTGACATATATTTTTTACGGTCCGTTTCATTTGTCTTGTGCCAAACAACATTGTTATGTTAATATCGTCTCTGCAACGTAACAAAATCATCAGAAAAATTCACAAAGACTAAAAAAATTCTTGGATTAAAGTGTCTTGAAAAAACCTACACTATACAATGGTTCATTTTTGGGTGAAAACAAACAAAAAACAAAGAAAAGAGCACACGTCGGGAAACCCACTAATACGCCATTTTTCATATATATATATATATATATATATATATATATATATATATATATATATATATATATATATATACAGACACACACACACACATATATATATATATATATATATATATATGTACATATGTGTGTGTCTATCTGAATGTATATATATATTTATATATATATATATATACATATATAAGACACGAGACTAATATATATTAATCTCACTCTTTCTCTCTCCTCTCTCTACCTATACATATATATATATATATATATATATATATATATATATATATATATATATATATATATATATATATATATATATATATATATATATGTGTGTGTGTGTGTGTATAGTATGTTGGATCCGTGAAGGATGAAGTAATTTTGGTAGGATATTTTGCGTGAGAGAGCTCAATGCAATGCAGAGCAAGAAAAAAGTTTAAAAGGAAAAAACTAAAACAAATGGCTAAATATGTTGGATTTAGTATATATTAGTGACCATCTTTTTCAGGGAGTTAGACACAAGGTCAGGTGTAGTTTTTGATAAGCGCAGTCTAGTCTACAAAAATGCATGAGCAGCCCCGTCGGTATTCCCCGATACGGCCACCTCAGGCGATTCGCAATAAATTAACTTCTTCACAGAGAGAAGGTAAAGCCTGGGATGGCTTAAGTTTGAAATATCATTTCTTTAATCTGTTACGGTTCAGTTTCAAATAGTATTTTCTCATTAACTTTATATACCCCAACGAAAGTAACTATTCATTTTATTAGATCCGTCCGCATTGTTGGTTGGTCTCTCAAGTTCGTAGACACATTGTCGTTTATATGTCACGTTTAAATTTGAAATCGTATTTTCGTTTATCAGTCACGCGTAAGTTTGAAATAACCTTTTCAAGCAAGATTTCTTACAGAAATTCTACATACTTGATCTAACCTTTGCTTGAACTACGAACTTTCAAGTTGAGCTGATTTCCAGAAAAGGCCCGTAACGACTATTAATGGAGGCAAAACATATTCATCGATGTCTCTCACTCTTACAAAAACAAATATATAATTAGTCAAATCAAAATTAATGATAATTTATTACAATTTTCCTATTTGTTGTTTCGTGACAATCAATGCGAATAGTATTTTCTTTTAATTTTCATGCAAAAGTCTTACATAGCAGTGTCGGTCGTTTATCTGTCACGCTTTTGTTTAAAATAGTATTTTCTCTTATCTGCCACGCTTATGTAAAAATAGTATTTTCTCTTATCTGTCACGCTTATGTTTAAAATAGTATTTTCTCTTATCTGTCACGCTTATGTTAAAAATAGTATTTTCTCTTATCTGTCACGCTTATGTTAAAAATAGTATTTTCTCTTATCTGTCACGCTTATGTTTAAAATAGTATTTTCTCTTATCTGTCACGCTTATGTTAAAAATAGTATTTTCTCTTATCTGTCACGCTTATGTTTAAAATAGTATTTTCTCTTATCTGTCACGCTTATGTTAAAAATAGTATTTTCTCTTATCTGTCACGCTTATGTTAAAAATAGTATTTTCTCTTATCTGTCACGCTTATGTTTGAAATAGTATTTTCTCTTATCTGTCACGCTTATGTTAGAAATAGTATTTTCTCTTATCTGTCACGCTTATGTTTTAAATAGTATTTTCTCTTATCTGTCACGCTTATGTTAAAAATAGTATTTTCTCTTATCTGTCACGCTTATGTTAAAAATAGTATTTTCTCTTATCTGTCACGCTTATGTTTGAAATAGTATTTTCTCTTATCTGTCACGCTTATGTTAAAAATAGTATTTTCTCTTATCTGTCACGCTTATGTTTAAAATAGTATTTTCTCTTATCTGTCACGCTTATGTAAAAATAGTATTTTCTCTTATCTGTCACGCTTATGTTTAAAATAGTATTTTCTCTTATCTGTCACGCTTATGTTAAAAATAGTATTTTCTCTTATCTGTCACGCTTATGTTTAAAATAGTATTTTCTCTTATCTGTCACGCTTATGTTAAAAACAGTATTTTCTCTTATCTGTCACGCTTATGTTAAAAATAGTATTTTCTCTTATCTGTCACGCTTATGTTCAAAATAGTATTTTCTCTTATCTGTCACGCTTATGTTAAAAATAGTATTTTCTCTTATCTGTCACGCTTATATTCAAAATAGTATTTTCTCTTATCTGTCACGCTTATGTTTAAAATAGTATTTTCTGTTATCTGTCACGCTTATGTTTGAAATAGTATTTCTCTTATCTGTCACGCTTATGTTAAAAATAGTATTTTCTCTTATCTGTCACGCTTATGTTTAAAATAGTATTTTCTCTTATCTGTCACGCTTATGTTAAAAATAGTATTTTCTCTTATCTGTCACGCTTATGTTTGAAATAGTATTTTCTCTTATCTGTCACGCTTATGTTAAAAATAGTATTTTTACTTATCTGTCACGCTTATGTTTAAAAATAGTATTTTCTCTTATCTGTCACGCTTATGTAAAAATAGTATTTTCTCTTATCTGTCACGCTTATGTTAAAAATAGTATTTTCTCTTATCAGTCACGCTTATGTTAAAAATAGTATTTTCTCTTATCTGTCACGCTTATGTTTGAAATAGTATTTGCTCTTATCTGTCACGCTTATGTTAAAAATAGTATTTTCTCTTATCTGTCACGCTTATATTCAAAATAGTATTTTCTCTTATCTGTCACGCTTATGTTTTAAATAGTATTTTCTCTTATCTGTCACGCTTATGTTTAAAATAGTATTTTCTCTTATCTGTCACGCTTATGTTCAAAATAGTATTTTCTCTTATCTGTCACGCTTATGTTTGAAATAGTATTTTCTCTTATCTGTCACGCTTATATTAAAAATAGTATTTTCTCTTATCTGTCATGCTTATGTTTGAAATAGTATTTTCTCTTATCTATCACGCTTATGTTTGAAATAGTATTTTCTCTTATCTGCCACGCTTATGTAAAAATAGTATTTTCTCTTATCTGTCACGCTTATGTTTAAAATAGTATTTTCTCTTATCTGTCACGCTTATGTTAAAAATAGTATTTTCTCTTATTTGTCACGCTTATGTTAAAAATAGTATTTTCTCTTATCTGTCACGCTTATGTTTGAAATAGTATTTTCTCTTATCTGTCAGGCTTATGTTAAAAATAGTATTTTCTCTTATCTGTCACGCTTATATTCAAAATAGTATTTTCTCTCATCTGTCACGCTTATGTTAAAAATAGTGTTTTCTCTTATCTGTCACGCTTATGTTTGAAATAGTATTTTCTCTTATCTGTCACGCTTATGTTAAAAATAGTATTTTCTCTTATCTGCTACGCTTATGTTAAAAATAGTATTTTCTCTTATCTGTCACGCTTATGTTAAAAATAGTATTTTCTTTTATCTGCTACGCTTATGTTTGAAATAGTATTTTCTCTTATCTGTCACGCTTATGTTTAAAATAGTATTTTCTCTTATCTGTCACGCTTATGTTTGAAATAGTATTTTCTCTTATCTGTCACGCTTATGTTAAAAATAGTATTTTCTCTTATCTGTCACGCTTATGTTTGAAATAGTATTTTCTCTTATCTGTCACGCTTATATTAAAAATAGTATTTTAGCTTATCTGTCATGCTTATGTTTGAAATAGTATTTTCTCTTATCTATCACGCTTATGTTTTAAATAGTATTTTCTCTAATCTGTCACGCTTATGTTTAAAATGTATTTTCTCTTATCCGTCATGCTGATGTTATAAAATAATATTTCAAATTATCTGTCACGCTTATTTTAAAAATAGTATTTTCTCTTATCTGTTATGCTTATGTTAAAAATAGTATTTTCTCTTATCTGTCACGCTTATGTTTGAAATAGGATTTTCTCTTATCTGTCACGCTTATGTTAAAAATAGAATTATTTCTTATCTGTCATGCTTATGTGTTAAATAGTATTTCTCTTTTCTGTCGTGCTTATGTTAAAAATAGTATTTTCTCTTATCGTTCACGCTTATGTTTGAAATAGTATTTTCTCTTATCTGTCACGCTTATGTTTGAAATAGTATTTTCTCTTATCTGTCACGCTTACGTTCAAAATAGTATTTTCTCTTATCTGTCACGCTTATGTTTGAAATAGTATTTTCTCTTATCTGTCACGCTTATATAAAAAATAGTATTTTAGCTTATCTGTCACGCTTATGTTCAAAATAATATTTTCTCTTATCTGTCATGCTTATGTTTGAAATAGTATTTTCTCTTATCTATCACGCTTATGTTTGAAATAATATTTTCTCTTATCTGTCACGCTTATGTTTAAAATAATATTTTCTCTTATCTGTCATGCTGATGTTAAAAAATAATATTTCAAATTATCTGTCACGCTTATTTTAAAAATAGTATTTTCTCTTATCTGTTATGCTAATGTTTGAAATAGTATTTTCTCTTATCTACCACGCTTTTGTCTAAAATAGTATTTTCTCTGATCTGTCATGCTTATCTTAAAAATAGTATTTTAATTATCTGTCATGCTTATGTTAAAAATTGTATTTTCTCTTATCTGTAACACTTATGTTGAAAATAGTATTTTCTCTTATCTGTCACGCTTATGTTTTAAATAGTATTTTCTCTTATCTGTCACGCTTATGTTTGAATAGTATTTTCTCTAATCTGTCACGCTTATGTTTTAAATAGTATTTTCTCTAACCGTCACGCTTATGTCTAAAATAATATTTTCTCTTATCTGTTATGCTTATGTTAAAAATTGTATTTTCTCTTATCTGTAACACTTATGTTAAAAATAGTATTTTCTCTTATCTGTCACGCTTATGTTTAAAATAGTATTTTCTCTTATCTGCCACGCTTATGTTTAAAATAGTATTTTCTCTTATCTACCATGCTTATGTCTAAAATAGTATTTTCTCTTATCTGTCATGCTTATCTTAAAAATAGTATTTTTTATTATCTGTCATGCTTATGGTAAAAATTGTATTTTCTCTTATCTGTAACAACTATGTTGAAAATAGTATTTTCTCTTATCTGTCACGCTTTTGTTTTAAATAGTATTTTCTCTTATCTGTCACGCTTATGTTTGAATAGTATTTTCTCTAATCTGTCACGCTTATGTTTTAAATAGTATTTTCTCTAATCTGTCACGCTTATGTCTAAAATAGTATTTTCTCTTATCTGTCACGCTTATGTTTGAAATAGTATTTTCTCTTATCTGCCACGCTTATGTTTAAAATAGTATTTTCTCTTATATGACACGCTTATGTTTAAAATAGGATTTTCTCTTATCTGCCACGCTTATGTCTAAAATAGTATTTTATCTTATCTGTCATGCTTATGTTTGAAAATAGTATTTTTTCTTATCTTTTATGCTTATGTTAAAAATAATATTTTCTCTTATCTGTCACGCTTATGTAAAAAATAGTATTTTCTCTTGTCTGTCATGCTTATGTTCAAAATAGTATTTTCTCTTACCTGTCACGGTTATGTTAAAAATAGTATTGTCTCTTATCTGCAACGCTTATGTTTTAAATATAATTTTTTCTTATCTGTCACGCTTATGTTCAAAATAGTATTTTCCCATTTCTGTCACGCTTATGTTTAAAATAGTATTTTCTCTTATCTGTCACGCTTATGTTCAAAATAGTATTTTCTCTTATCTACCACGCTTATGTTTGAAATGGTTTTTTGTTCTTATGTGTAACGCTTATGTTTGAAATAGTGTTTTCTCTTATCTGTCACGCTTATGTTTGAAATATTATTTTCTCTTATCTGTCACGCTCATATCTAAAATAGTATTTTCTCTTATCTGTCACGCTCATGTTAAAAATAGTATTTTCTCTTATCTGTCGTTTTTATGGTAAAAATAGTATTTTCTCTTATCTGTCACGCTTATGTTTAAAATAGTATTTTCTTTTATCTGTCACGCTTATGTTTGAAATAGTATTTTCTCTTAACTGTCACGCTTATGTTTTAAATAGTATTTTCTCTTATCTGTCACGCTTATGTCTAAAATAGTATTTTATCTTATCTGTCACGCTTATGTCTAAAATAGTATTTTATCTTATCTGTCATGCTTATGTTTGAAATAGTATTTTCTCTTATCTGTCACGCTTATATTAAAAATAGTATTTTCTCTTATCTGTCATGATTATGTTTGAAATAGTATTTTCTCTTATCTGTCACGCTTATGTTTTAAATAGTATTGTCTCTTATCTGTCAGGCTTATTTTAAAAATAGAATTGTCTATTATCTGTCACGCTTATGTTTGAAATAGTATGTTCTCTTATCTGTCCCGCTTATGTTCAAAATAGTATTTTCTCTTATCTGTCACGCTTATGTTTGAAATAGTATTTTCTCTTATCTGTCACGCTTATATTAAAAATAGTATTTTCTCTTATCTGTCATGCTTATGTTTGAAATAGTATTTTCTCTTATCTGTCACGCTTATGTTTTAAATAGTATTGTCTCTTAACTGTCACGCTTATGTTTAAAATAGTATTTTCTCTTATCTGTGACGCTTATGTTCAAATAGTATTTTCTCTTATCTGTCACGCTTATGTTTAAAATAGTATTTTCTCTTATCTGTCATGCTGATGTTAAAAAATAATATTTCCACTCATCTGTCACGCTTATTTTAAAAATAGTATTTTCTCTTATCTGTCATGCTAATGTTTTAAATAGTATTTTCTCTTATCTGTCACGCCTATGTTAAAATAGTATTTTCTCTTATCTGTCACGCTTATTTCTGAAATAGTATTTTCTCTTATCTGTCACGCTCATGTTTTAAATAGTATTTTCTCTTATCTATCACGCTTATGTTTGAAATATTATTTTCTCTTATCTGTCACGCTTATGTAAAAATTGTATTTTCTCTTATCTGTCATGCTTATGTTTAAAATAGTATTTTCTCTTTTTTGTCGTGCTTATGTTAAAAATAGTATTTTCTCTTATCTGTCACGCTTATTTTTAAAATAGTATTTTCTCTTATCTGTCACGCTTATGTTTAAAATAGTATTTACTCTTATCTGCCACGCTTATGTTTGAAATAGTATTTTCTCTTATCTGTCACGCTTATATTAAAAATAGTATATTCTCTTATCTGTCACGCTTATGTTAAAAATAGTATTTTCTCTTATCTGTCGTGCCTATGTTAAAAATAGTATTTTCTTTTATCTGTCACGCTTATGTTTGAAATAGTATTTTCTCTTATCTGTCACGCTTATGTTCAAAATAGTATTTTCTCTTATCTGTTGTACTTATGTTAAAAATAGTATTTTCTTTTTCTGTCACGCTTATGTTTAAAATAGTATTTTCTCTTATCTGTCACGCTTATGTTTGAAATAGTATTTTCTCTTATCTGTCGTGCTTATGTTAAACATAGTATTTTCTATTATCTGTCACGCTTTTTTTTTAAATAGTATTTTCTCTAATCTGTCACACTTATGTTAAAAATAGTTTTTTTTATCTTATCTGTCACGCTTATGTTTAAAATAGTATTTTCTCTTATCTGTCACGCTTATGTTTTAAATAGTATTTTCTCTTATCTGTCTCGCCTATTACAAAAATAGTATTTTCTCTTATCCGTCACGCTTATGTTTAAAATAGTATTTTCTCTTATCTGTCACGCTTATGTGCAAAATAGTATTTTCTTTTATCTGTCACGCTTATGTTTTAAATAGTATTTTCTCTAATCTGTCACGCTTATGTCTAAAATAGTATTTTCTCTTATCTGTCACGCTTATGTTTGAAATAGTATTTTCTCTTATCTGCCACGCTTATGTTTAAAATAGTATTTTCTCTTATCTGCCACGCTTATGTTTAAAATAGTATTTTCTCTTATCTGCCACGCTTATGTCTAAAATAGTATTTTATCTTATCTGTCATGCTTATGTTTGAAAATAGTATTTTTTCTTATCTGTTATGCTTATGTTAAAAATAGTATTTTCTCATATTTGTCACGCTTATGTTCAAAATAGTATTTTCTCTTACCTGTCACGGTTATGTTAAAAATAGTATTTTACTCTTATCTGCCACGCTTATGTTTTAAATAGTATTTTTTTCTTATCTGTCACGCTTATGTTCAAAATAGTATTTTCTCTTATCTACCACGCTGATGTTTGAAATAGTATTTTCTCTTATCTGTCACGCTTATGTTTGAAATAGTGTTTTCTCTTATCTGTCACGCTTATGTTTGAAATAGTATTTTCTCTTATCTGTCACGCTCATGTCTAGAATAGTATTTTCTCTTATCTGTCACGCTTATGTTTAAAATAGTATTTTCTCTTATCTGTCACGCTTATGTTCAAAATAGTATTTTCTCTTATCTGTCGTTCTTATGTTAAAAATAGTATTTTCTCTTATCTGTCATGCTTATGTTCAAAATAGTATATTCTCCTTTCTGTCACGCTTATGTTTGAAATAGTATTTTCTCTTATCTGTCACGCTTATGTTAAAAATAGTATTTGCTCTTATCTGTCATGCTTATGTTCAAAATAGTATTTTCTTTTACCTGTCACGGTTATGTTAAAAATAGTATTTTCTCTTATCTGCCACGCTTATGTTTGAAATAGTATTTTCTCTTATCTGTCACGCTTATGTTTAAAATAGTATTTTTGTTTATGTTTCGCTTAAATTGTAAATAGCATTGCCGTTTATATGTCACGCGTAAGTTTGAAATAGAATTCTCATGTGAGTCCGTCTGTCCGTTTGTTTGTTACGCCAAACACGAATATAGTTTCTGGTTTTACGGTAGTTAGGTACGAGGGGGAGATATATATATATATATATATATATATATATATATATATATATATATATATATATATATATATATATATAGACAGTTAGAGAGGGAGAGAGAGAGAGAGATGGGGAGAGATAGATAGAGATAGAGACATAGAGGAGGAAATATATATATAGAGAGATGGGAACAGGGATAGACAGAAGAGAGAGGTGTAATGATAGATAGATATATAAAAATAGAAAGAGGGTAGAAAGAGGCAAAGAGAGAGAGAGAGAGAGAGAGAGAGAGAGAGAGAGGGTGAAAGATAGATAAGTAGAGATGAAGATAGGGAGAGAGAAAGAGAGAGAGGGTAGAGATAGATAGAGAGATAAAGAACAGTTTATAAAAGGAGGAGAGAGAGAGGGGGAGTAGAGATAGAGAGAGAGAGAGAGAGGGAGAGAGAGGGGGGAGCAATGGGAGATAGATAAAAATGGAGGATAGGGAGAGAGAGATACAGACAGGATCGAAATATATATATATATATATATATATATATATATATATATATATATATATATATATAATCCAGGTAAATCATCCACAGGGTTGTAATCCAAAGAATTTTAACCAGGTTCATAGAAAAGTGCTCAATATTAAATAGAGCTTTTATATATTGTTATTTTTATTTATACATACATGTACAAAATCTGCGACACTGGCATGTCGATATTATCGATCAACAGCTATTATAAATTGAGATCTCATCAGGTAGAGTTATCCGATCTTAACCTTAGATTATATTTGGAAGGAACCAAATATGATCTAAGGTTAAGATCGGATTCTAACTCTGCCTGATGAGATCTCAGTATCTATCTATCTATATATATATATATATATATATATATATATATATATATATATATATATATATATAAAATAGATATAAGAATTCGGAAGAGTCTACGCGGATCTACCAACGTTTCGATGTACACAGTCCCGTCGAGAAATGTTGGTTGATTTGCGTAGACACTTTCTAATGTTTATATATATTTAATTTATAAAAGCTCTACTTTGTACTGAGCACTTTTGAAAAGATATTGGTTTTAAGTTCATGTTATCAATATATTTAAACCCAATGTAGTAATTTATATATATATATATATATATATATATATATATATATATATATATATATATATATATATACACATTTTTATACTCATAATTTCTTAATGTTGTCTACGTTGTTTATTCTTATATTTTTGATGTTCTTTTTATGCCATTGAGTTCGTCTGTATTTCTATTTGTTCTGTATCCTCTTTAGAAGAGAATTGACTTTGTGATATACGAACCCTCGCGTTTCTTCTCGAATTACTATGTAATTGAGGATAAAAAAAAAACTTTTTGCTGCTTTGTTTGATTTCGAACTTTGGTATCTATACACAGTGTTAATCAAGATACTTAAGATAAAGGTCCAGTTCGTCTCGGAAACGATCGTACACATGACTGTTACATTACAAAATTTGCCAAACATTTATAGAAAGGCTTCATCAGTCTATAACACATCACAGTCAAGCTTACAAAACAAAATGCATCCAATATTCATTATATTGTTACATATTTACTTTTATATATTTTTTCCTTCTTTTTTTAAAAACTCCAATCAAAAGAGAAAACGTGTTTCTGCATTTAAGAGTTCAAAATACATTTTGTCCACCATATTTGTTAATTTTATTTTCAGTCATATTTGACTTACAAAAAAAAACACACATGACGAAATTACACATATCAAAATAAATCATTATACCAACCGTTATTATCTTTATTTATATACTTTTTAATTTTTCTTCTTTCCTTTTCTTCCTTATATATATATATATATATATATATATATATATATATATATATATATATATATATATATATATATATATGTATAATCATCCAGGTAAAACATCCACAGGGTAGTTATCCAAAGAATTTCAACCGGGCTTATAAAAAGTGCTAAACATCAAATAGAGCTTTTATATATGATTATTTTTATTTACACAGACATGTACAAAATCTGCGACACTGGCATGTCGATATTATCGATCAACAGTTATTATAAACTAAGATCTCATCAGGCAGAATTAAAATCGGATCTTAACCTTCTTCTTTCTTACTTTTTTTCCAAATATGATCTAAGGTTAAGATCGGATTCTAACTCTTCCTGATGAGCTCTCTGTTTATAACAACTGTTGATCGATAACATCGACATGCCAGTGTCGCAGATTTTTTACATGTATGTGTAAATAAAAATAATCATATATATATATATATATACAGAGAAATAGAAAGAGAGAGGGATATATTATGAATTCTATTTTCAAACTATATATATAATTATAAATAATATATTCGAATTATATATATATGTATATATATATATATAAATAATATTTTCAAATTATATATATATATATATATGTATATATATAAATAATATTTTCAAATTATATATGCATATATATGTATATATATGTATATATATATTTATATATAAATAATATTTTAAAATGAGTTCAATCTACTTTCTTACAATTTATAGGAAGTTTCAATTGATTTACTTTAAAATAATTTTAAAACTGTTTTTTTTAACTTTTAAGTGCGTTAGTTGTTTTCAGTTTGTTATGCCGAATTAAAGTTTATTCTAAGTTTACATTTTGTTGTTTATTCAACTTCTACTATTCAATAATTCGGTACTATTTACATATATCTCTTTATGTAATTATATGTACAACATTCACTCCAAACTTAATGAATCGATCGGTCTAAATTTTGTAACTCAGTAAGTATAAGAATTTCAGACGAAATGTAAAATTTGTCATGGAAATTTTTACAAACAAGCTAACATTCTAGTGTAAATAACGACACAAACACTTCATTAACGTTGGACACGAATATTTCGGTCGAAGGATTCGACCATAGTCGTTTAGTGATATGGCTTTATTAAAAAGAAACTTAGCTTTTTATACAATTGTATAATTCCACTAGAATGTTACCTTGTTTGTCAACATTTCCAGAACTAATTTTACATACATACATACATACATACATACATACATATATATATATATATATATATATATATATATATATATATATATATATATATATGATAGTAATTATTGAAGAAATAATATTTGAACGTGATAGAAAATGAAAACAAAAATTATATATTCATCAACGTTTCGTATTTATTTTAAGACTTTCTCAATGTTATTGATTTAAGGAAATAACATACAATTACGATATTTGAAAATATGTTGTGCGTTTGTAACGTGAAAAGAATGTTTAAGTTCTTTTTTCGAACGAACCATAGCCGTTAAAATTCAAAAGTATATGTTATGTAGAAAGTTTTGTGGGGTATCTCGTGTAACTTCTGTTCGGTTAGTATGAGTTTGCTGATTAAAGGAGATAAATTGTAGAAGTCGTCACGTTGTTTAATTGTGTTAGAGTTTATAATGAGTGCTGATTCAATATATATATATATATATATATATATATATATATATATATATAAGAGACAACTCATGTCTAGATATCCTTTGGTATATCCTTCTAATAGTCCGAATCAGAATCTTAGTTTCGGAGAGAAACTAGCTGATGAATTTACCATAGTTTGGATTTGTCTCCCAAGTACTTTCAGACCCATCCGGGTTCATCTTCAGGGAATTGAGGTTAATCAGGTACATACCATGTATTAATATTATAGACGGTTTCGGCGGGAATTATGTAATAAGTACGAAACTATATTTAGAAAGTACTTGGGAGAGAAATCCAAACTATGGCAAATTCATCAGCCAATTCCCCTCCGAAACTAAGATCCGGATTCGGACTATTAAAACGATCTACCAAAGGATATCTAGACATAAGATGTCTCTTATATTCAATAATAATTGCCTACAAAGGAAGTTGCTGCCTAGATATATGCATTTACTCATTCCTCAACACACCCACACACACTCGGAGTGTTGGACCCGTAAGACCTCGTAAGGCTATCCATCTAAGATAAGGAAATCTTTGACAAAAAAACCTTGCTACCAGCTACTTACGCCGTGGCAGTAAACTGTTGGGGGAGGATGGCTTCCTTAGTCCTGATCGACAACCTTCCTAGAGTTGGAATCTCGAACAAAATATCCGGTTTGCAAACCTACAATTGCTTAAGGAGTAGATAGGTTCTACCTATCGCCAGCCCTTGCACTCCTTCTTTGTTTATTAGTCAGGCGCAGAGGTAACAGCGCTGAGACGCCTCTAAACACTCAGTGCCTAGCCTTGTTTCCTTACTAGGACAATGAACGCTGTTGTCTTTCTCTCTATTTGGGCAACTTAGGGAAAGTTTTTTCGTTAGTAAGTCTTACATGACCAGTCTGCGTCTCTCTTGTTCCGACAGGTTGAGGATACAGGTTAGACAGCTTGTCTGGCTGCTGTGTCCGACTGACAGGACAGGAGCCCAAACTCTTGGGTAGCGCCAAGAACGGCTGCTCCATCATCAGTTGCATAATACCGTGAGTAGTTGTATGTGCCATGTCGCGCATGGAAAGGAACTCTGCAATTATCTCCGGTGGGCTTTCCCGAGGCCACAACCCCCATGGACCAGGTCGTGACTAATGGACTGGTTGTGTGAGCTTATTGGCACCAAACAAGTACACACCTTGGCCAATCCACTCTATAATCAAATCAAACATGCCATTACAAAGAAATAAAATCAAACCTAAACCAGACACCCAAAAGTCACTTTCGCCTTCGCCCTTGAGGCTTGCATTCTCAAATATCCGGGGACTTAGAACCAACATCAACGACGTAGAAACCTTTCTCCTGACAAACTCCCCGGATATCCTAGCTCTTAGTGAAACTAACCTCCAATCCTCAATCTCTTCTCACCACTTTGACATGACTGACTACCTCCCACTCTACCGTAAAGACTCTGACAAACACATGCACGGGCTAGGAGTTTATGTTCGGAACACCCTCCCCCTGACTAGAGAACATAGGTTAGAATCAGGTGACTACGACTACATGTGCTTTAGATTGACTTTACATCACAACGTTAGTTACTTATATTTCCTATACCGCTCCCCGTCGTCCCAGGACTGTACTCTGCTAAACTCTGTCTCTGAAAGCATAGATAGAGCACTCTTAATTGACTCGAATGCCCAGATACATGTATTTGGGGATTTTAATGCCCACCACCGCGACTGGTTGGGATTCTCCAGCCTTACTGACGCAGCCGGCAACTCTACGTATAATTTCTCCTTAGCTCACTCCCTCTCTCAGACTGTTGATTTTCCGACCAGCATCCCCGATCGTGTGGACCAACAAGCCTCACTTCTAGACCTCTTCTTGACCTCAATACCCGAGGTTTGTGTGACGAAAGCTCATAGCCCACTCGGGAATGCTGATCACATTGTGCTAATGATACATATCACGCTAAAAAGTCGTCGAAAAGCTCAAAACAACAAGATACTACGAGCAAGCTGATTTTGAATCAATCAGAGATCACATCAGTGACGCCCCATGGAGGGAAACCTTCTCACTCCCTGCCAACCAGTGTGCAAACGAATTAACTGAATGGGTCAAAGCAGGCATTGAAACCTATGTCCCCATGCGAAAATTCTTTAGCAAGCCCCACTCTCCTCAATTCGGAATGTGCAGCTGCCATTTCTGAGAGGCAACAATCATTCCGTAAATTCGGCCGCCATAAGTCAGCTACTAATAGGCATACATTTATAGAGTCAAGAAATAATTGCAAGGCCGTGATAGGCGAAGCGAAGAGAAGGTATAATGAGTTAACAAAAAAACGCATCCAGTCACAGAAACTAGGTACTCGCGATTTCTGGAAAATCTACAATAGTGTAGTGAATAATGGTCAATCTACGATTCCCCCACTTTCAAACCACAATGATGTCGTTTGCACGGCCACTGATAAGGCTGAACTACTTGCACAGCGTTTCGCTTCTAACTCTACTTTAGACTCAGGTAACCACCCTCTCCCTGAATTACCTTTGCGGACCGAAGCCACACTTGATAACCTGGTCATCACCCCATCCCAGGTCAGAGACATCATAAAAAACCTTGACACCTCTAAAGCTTGTGGGCCTGATCTAGCGATAGAACGTCACTTAGTTAATGCTAAACTTCTATCTGACCGCCGGTATGGATTTAGACAAGCACGATCTACTGCAGACATCCTAACGGTCATCTCTGAACGCATGTATCATACACTCGACAAGGCAGGTGAAGCTAGGGCAGTAGCGCTTGATATATCCAAGGCCTTCGACAAGGTATGGCATAAGGGGCTTCTCCTGAAAATACGCTCATACGGTATTACTGGGCAACTACTTAATATAATTAGATCCTTCCTAAACAAAAGAAAAATCCAGGTTGTCCTCGATGGCCGTTCATCTAAGCAACATGACATAAATGCTGGTGTGCCCCAGGGATCTATTCTTGGACCTTTGTTGTTCCTGATCTATATAAACGATCTCCCTGATGACATAGTGTCTGAGATTGGTTTATTTGCTGACGACACCACGCTTTACTCTCGCGATGTTGGCAAAACAGACGCGATCATATCTGAGGCAATGGCTGAATCTTTAGAAAATGACCTCCAGGCTGTAGTGGATTGGGGCTATAAATGGTTGGTGACTTTTAATTCCGCAAAGACTAAGCTCATTTCCTTCAACAACTACAAGAAGCTTCTCCTACCACCGATTGTCATGGCAAATAACACCCTACCTGAGAGTTCATCATTCAAACTCCTTGGCCTAACCTTCACAGGTAACATGAATTGGAACACATACATTGAAGACATTACCAAGGCTGCCGCAAAGAAGGTTGGCTCCTTCTACCGTGCTAGTGAAATCCTTACACCTGACATTATCCTGTATCTCTACAAAGCCACCATTCGCTCATGCATGGAGTATTGCTGCCACATCTGGGCTGGTGCATCATCTACTAGTCTCTCCCTCCTTGACAAAGTCAAAAAAAGAGTCGTCAACCTAATAGGTCCATCACTGTCAGCTAAGCTCCAGCCTCTGTCCCATCGCCGCAATGTAGCATCCTTATGTTTGTTTTACAAATACTTCAATGAATTATGCTCCGATAGGTTGGCTACTCTGGTGCCCCCTCGACGTAAATTCACTACACTAACTCGACATTCTACTAAATCTCATTCATTCACTGTGGAGGTTCCCAGATGCCGGAGAGCATTCTACTCAAATAGCTTCTTTCCTCGTGCTGCTGGCCTCTGGAACTTCCTCCCTGCCCCTGTTTCCCCGACAGTACTGGCATGCAGAAATTTAAAACTAATGTAAACAGACATCTCGCTGCTCAGATCCCAATTTAAGCTGAACCACCAATCCTTCTCCCCTTTTCCTTTTTCTCAGTAGCCCCTTACGTTTACAGTGGCGGCCTGCCTTGTTTGGGGTGAATCATGTTAAAAAAAAAACAAAAAAAAAAAAAACACACACAAAGTGGGGTGGGGGGCCCAAGTCAAAAAGTGAGGAGGCTTCAGCCTTCCCTGCCCCCTCCCCCCCCCCCCCGGTGCCGCCGTCCATGGAAAACCATTAATTTCAAACGTAATAAATTATTGTCATCATTTTTTGTAAGTAGTCACTATCCCCACGACACCTGGCGGTAGACATACACAGTTCGTTTACGTTTCGTTATGGATTTTATATAATCGTTCATTATCTACGTTTTAAATTCACCTCGATGTACATGATGGAAACAATTATTTTTTCCATCCATGTTCGAACACCGATCGTTTTTTATTTCGCTCTGAATTTTATATAATCATGCGTTTTTTTAGTACTGTTCGTAAAAGTGTTTTTTGTTTACACAAAATAATATATTTGTGCTAAAAGAATACATTTTCACTAAGATTTAATAGGAAATATATAAAATAATGGGTCCATTATATTCCGTCATCGCTAATTAATCTATACTGAAAGTTTGATTAAAATTGGTTGATTTTCTAAATTTTGGTGAATCTTTAAGTGAAGGGAGGGGTTAAAATGTTTTTTTTAATTTTGGTGAATCTTTAAGTGAAGGGAGGGGTTAAAATGTTTTTTAAATTTTGGTGAATCTTTAAGTGAAGGGAGGGGTAAAAATGTTTTTTAAATTTTGGTGAATCTTTAAGTGAAGGGAGGGGTTAAAATGTTTTTTAAATTTTGGTGAATCTTTAAGTGAAGGGAGGGGTTAAAATGTTTTTAAAATTTTGGTGAATCTTTAAGTGAAGGGAGGGGTTAAAATGTTTTTTAAATTTTGGTGAATCTTTAAGTGAAGGGAGGGGTTAAAATGTTTTTTAAATTTTGGTGAATCTTTAAGTGAAGGGAGGGGTTAAAATGTTTTTTAAATTTTGGTGAATCTTTAAGTGAAGGGAGGGGTTAAAATGTTTTTTAAATTTTGGTGAATCTTTAAGTGAAGGGAGGGGTTAAAATGTTTTTTAAATTTTGGTGTATCTTTAAGTGAAGGGAGGGGTTAAAATGTTTTTTAAATTTTGGTGAATCTTTAAGTGAAGGGAGGGGTTAAAATGTTTTTTTAAATTTTGATGAATCTTTAAGTGAAGGGAGGGGTTAAAATGTTTTTAAAATTTTGGTGAATCTTTAAGTGAAGGGAGGGGTTAAAATGTTTTTTAAATTTTGGTGAATCTTTAAGTGAAGGGAGGGGTTAAAATGTTTTTTAAATTTTGGTGAATCTTTAAGTGAAGGGAGGGGTTAAAATGTTTTTTAAATTTTGGTGAATCTTTAAGTGAAGGGAGGGGTTAAAATGTTTTTTAAATTTTGGTGAATCTTTAAGTGAAGGGAGGGGTTAAAATGTTTTTTAAATTTTGGTGAATCTTTAAGTGAAGGGAGGGGTTAAAATGTTTTTTAAATTTTGGTGAATCTTTAAGTGAAGGGAGGGGTTAAAATGTTTTTTAAATTTTGGTGAATCTTTAAGTGAAGGGAGGGGTTAAAATGTTTTTTTAAATTTTGGTGAATCTTTAAGTGAAGGGAGGGGTTAAAATGTTTTTAAAATTTTGGTGAATCTTTAAGTGAAGGGAGGGGTTAAAATGTTTTTTAAATTTTGGTGAATCTTTAAGTGAAGGGAGGGGTTAAAATGTTTTTAAAATTTTGGTGAATCTTTAAGTGAAGGGAGGGGTTAAAATGTTTTTTAAATTTTGGTGAATCTTTAAGTGAAGGGAGGGGTTAAAATGTTTTTTAAATTTTGGTGAATCTTTAAGTGAAGGGAGGGGTTAAAATGTTTTTTAAATTTTGGTGAATCTTTAAGTGAAGGGAGGGGTTAAAATGTTTTTTAAATTTTGGTGAATCTTTAAGTGAAGGAAGGGGTTAAAATGTTTTTTAAATTATGGTGAATCTTTAAGTGAAGGGAGGGGTTAAAATGTTTTTTTAAATTTTGGTGAATCTTTAAGTGAAGGGAGGGGTTAAAATGTTTTTTAAATTTTGGTGAATCTTTAAGTGAAGGGAGGGGTTAAAATGTTTTTTAAATTTTGGTGAATCTTTAAGTGAAGGGAGGGGTTAAAATGTTTTTTAAATTTTGGTGAATCTTTAAGTGAAGGGAGGGGTTAAAATGTTTTTTAAATTTTGGTGAATCTTTAAGTGAAGGGAGGGGTTAAAATGTTTTTTAAATTTTGGTGAATCTTTAAGTGAAGGGAGGGGTTAAAATGTTTTTTAAATTATGGTGAATCTTTAAATGAAGGGAGGGGTTAAAATGTTTTTTTAAATTTTGGTGAATCTTTAAGTGAAGGGAGGGGTTAAAATGTTTTTTAAATTTTGGTGAATCTTTAAGTGAAGGGAGGGGTTAAAATGTTTTTAAAAATTTTGGTGAATCTTTAAGTGAAGGGAGGGGTTAAAATGTTTTTTAAATTTTGGTGAATTTTTAAGTGAAGGGAGGGGTTAAAATGTTTTTTAAATTTTGGTGAATCTTTAAGTGAAGGGAGGGGTTAAAATGTTTTTTAAATTTTGGTGAATCTTTAAGTGAAGGGAGGGGTTAAAATGTTTTTTAAATTTGGAGATCGGCCATTCATTGTGCACATACCTTAGTCCTATATAAGTAAGGGTTTTATCTAAGTTTCAGCATCGGTAAAAGACTGCCAGGGGTATTTTTACCCCGCCTAATAAACCAGTATCGCCCGGGCCTTTAGGTCTGGATTTACGCCGGTCTATTGAGGGTTGTCTGGTCCTGTGCAGTTCTAGGAGGTGCACCCTCTCAGGCTTCGCCTCCCCTCTTTGGGGAGGAGTAAGTTTATTGCTTACTGTCTGAGGCGCCCCTACCGGGGAATGCCGACGGGGCTGTCCAGGCAATTTTTAATGGCCAGAGTGCTCACTTTTTCGGGCGCTGGCTTTTCACACCCCACTTTCCCGACCCGACCGTGGGTCACATCTTACTTGTAGTAGTAAGATAAAACTGGCCTTGTGCCTAACTCCTGGAGAGGAGTAAATAAGCATCGGTAAATTTTAATCCTAGCTTGTTTACAATTATTTTGAAAATTCATACTAACTCTAAGTCATGAGAATTAGAATAGATTAGCTTTATTTAAAATTAATTGAAATAAATTAAAATTGATTACTACTAATTTAATCAGATTAGTTGCCGAAATAAATATCCAAAATAAAAAAGGTTGAAAATAAATACCGTTGAGCATATTACAAGCGGAATGGTCTAAGGGAGGCTACTCAATATTAATAAGGCTAAGACAGTTATTTCCCTTGCCTGCCTCACGAAATACCGTCTCCAAAAATATCAAATTCAATGCTATCCAAAAAACAACAATCGTGCAAAGCTGCGGAGATTTTTCCCGATTTTTCCCGTTTACAAACCCTCTTCCTTGCCCCCCCCCGCCGCTGTTGGCGCCGCCAAGAAGGCTTCAATATCCGACATGGCGACATGCCACACGCACATGGATTTACACATTTACAACACGCACACATACTTATACACCACACATAAACTTGGCATGTCTTTAACTAATACCTACGTATGTATGGACTTTTTTCTGAGAAGATTCTCCTGTTACGAACTTGTCTCAGTTCGCTACAACTAGGACAGTTATCCTTCATATTTTTGACTTTCAACCCTTTTCTTCGTCTAGACTCATGAACTTATCCTATTACTAAAACAATCTTCATTATTTACATGTTAACGAAGATGCCCAATAAAGTTGCTATAAATCTTTATTTTTATTAGTTCGCTACTTGAAATACTCGAAACATTTATTTAAAATAATAAACATCTCATTCATAACTTTGTTGTAAACCTGAAACATAATCTTTCTTATCTATCCAATGGATAAACATCATCATTTTCGAAAAAATATGAGAGAAAAAACTAATTTGTCTTTTCCCTTGCAATTTAGAAATAGATCCCAACTTGTTGAAAATTAAGTCGGTCCCTGTAAAGAAAGGAACATTTGAACACAAATACTAAATATTTGACCAGGAAATAAAACGATTTTGTGAAACAGAACTATTTGTTATCTTAAAATAAAAACAATCATTGAATTAAAAAAAAAACAATAACAAATAATAGTTAATTAATAAAATGTCATTTTACAAAAACAATAACAAATAAAAGTTAATTAATAAAATGTCATTTTACAAAAACAATAACAAATAAAAGTTAATTAATAAAATGTAATTTTACAAAAACAATAACAAATAAAAGTTAATTAATAAAATGTCATTTTACAAAAACAATAACAAATAATAGTTAATTAATAAAATGTCATTTTACAAAAACAATAACAAATAATAGTTAATTAATAAAATGTCATTTTACAAAAACAATAACAAATAATAGTTAATTAATAAAATGTCATTTTACAAAAACAATAACAAATAATAGTTAATTAATAAAATGTCATTTTACAAAAACAATAACAAATAATAGTTAATTAATAAAATGTCATTTTACAAAAACAATAACAAATAATAGTTAATTAATGAAATGTAATTTTACAAAAACAATAACAAATAAAAATTAATTAATAAAATGTCATTTTACAAAAACAATAACAAATAATAGTTAATTAATAAAATGTCATTTTACAAAAACAATAACAAATAATAGTTAATTAATAAAATGTCATTTTACAAAAACAATAACAAATAATAGTTAATTAATAAAATGTCATTTTACAAAAACAATAACAAATAATAGTAAATTAATAAAATGTCATTTTGCAAAAACAATAACAAATAATAGTTAATTAATAAAATGTCATTTTACAAAAACAATAACAAATAATAGTTAATTAATAAAATGTCATTTTACAAAAACAATAACAAATAATAGTTAATTAATAAAATGTCATTTTACAAAAACAATAACAAATAATAGTTAATTAATAAAATGTCATTTTGCAAAAACAATAACAAATAATAGTTAATTAATAAAATGTCATTTTACAAAAACAATAACAAATAATAGTTAATTAATAAAATGTCATTTTACAAAAACAATAACAAATAATAGTTAATTAATAAAATGTCATTTTACAAAAACAATAACAAATAATAGTTAATTAATAAAATGTCATTTTACAAAAACAATAACAAATAATAGTTAATTAATAAAATGTCATTTTACAAAAACAATAACAAATAATAGTTAATTTATAAAATGTCATTTTACAAAAACAATAACAAATAATAGTTAATTAATAAAATGTCATTTTACAAAAACAATAACAAATAATAGTTAATTAATAAAATGTCATTTTACAAAAACAATAACAAATAATAGTTAATTAATAAAATGTCATTTTACAAAAACAATAACAAATAATAGTTAATTAATAAAATGTCATTTTACAAAAACAATAACAAATAATAGTTAATTAAGAAAATGTCCTTTTACAAGAACAATAACAAATAATAGTTAATTAATAAAATGTCCTTTGTGAAAATTAGCAAAACTTGCGACTGGTATCGCATATATAAGCAGTAAATAAAAAAGATGGTACGTCTATTGTGTAAAGTTGAATTTACTTTTATTTACCAATCAGAGATACGTCATCGACGATCAGGCCGACAGAGAGTGGGCCGTTGTGGCATCTCATGGCCCTGCTCTCTGGGGATGAGATATGGTTCTGTTCAGTCTCAGGGGTCCACCCCCAGGCTTTACCATCTCTTTTAGAGGCTCCCCTACCGGAGAATGCCGACGGGGCTGCTCAGGCATATTTTGTAGGCCATAGTGCGCTAATTCTAGTGAGCTTGCTTTTCAAACCCATACTTGACCTTGTGCCTAACCTCCCAGGAGGTAAATTAAATAAAGTTCAATTAACTTGAAATAGAAAGTTTTGACCTCACCTTTAGTAAGAGAGTAGAAAGTGACTAACTTGTGTTTACATTCGGCAGCCTCATAACTCTCGCTTCGTTTATTTTGTCCTTTAGTCCTCACATTCAATGAGCGATGTTTCTGACAAAAGGGGAAGAATTGCTGTTTTCTGAGTCGGAATCTATCCATCTAACACTTCTCTTTGTCTAGTTTTTGACTTTGAAGTGGTATTTTAGTTGCTTACATCAAGTGGCTTCATGCCTTGTCTGGAGCGATTTCCATAAAAAAAAAGAGATGGGCCCAATTTTCGGATTTAGTCATTTAGGTGTCATGTCTGTGTATTTTCACTTTTTTGCGAAGAAAAAACCCCACACTCTTTTCGATTAATTGATGCGACAGTGTCACGTTCTAAAATTAATATTTTCCTTTTGTTTTAGGAGCACAACTGAACGATAATACTTGACTTTTGCCTTTAAACTTTAATCCCAGCCAGATATTACTTTACATTCGGAAGTTTTGAAAGCGTCAAAATCACTTTCGAATAAGAAATATCACGATAATAGTAGTATTAATAAAAAATATGTCTGACTATGGTTAACTATTGTGACACTCTCTTATTTGAAAGTAATTTTGAAGTCTTTAAGCTGACGAATTAGAAAGTAATTTCTTATTTAATTTTTTTGTTTTCAATTTTCTTATCCTTTTGCTGGGGATGTGGTATTCTAATGGATGCCATACATTATCGCATTATTTCAGAGACTTCACCCGAGAGATCTTTTTAGGATTCTAACCGTCCCTTTAAGTGCAATTGTTTGGATCTCTCTTGCATTTTGTTTACTGGGTTAATACATGTGTAATGGTTTATGTCCTTCTAAACCAAAGGAAAGATATTCATTTTGTCACGTGCCTCTGTTGTATCGAAGAACACTTTCTAATTTTTATTTCTTTCATTTATTTTTGATATTTCCTTCTTTTATTTCAGATACCAATGCCGTTTGTCTTGTTACCAGTGGTTGGCTGCTATCACTCTACTCTTGAATCCGCCCTTCGGAGGTATCTCATTCTTTCTGTGTCGAAAATCGCGCCAGTCCTTAATGGCGGGAAAAATAGAAGAGTCTTCCCGCCAATCTCAACTGTCGACGGCGTTGAGCGTGTGTGGCCTCCTCTGCACACTCATAGTCGTCACCCTCTTCGTCCTGTGGTCGGCCCGGCCGGCGACTCCCAAATTTGAATCGAACTCCAGTTTTTCGACGCTGATTCCACCTTTGAAGAACTACGAGAATTTCAAAGAAAACTTTTCGAATCCGCCGTCGAACAATGAAACGGAATTAGCGGAACTGTTTGATATTTTTCATTTCTAATACAAAAAAAAAATGGGATTTTTAACAACTTCCGGTTCTACAGGACATTTAAACCATTATCGGACAATGGAATTTAAATAAGAACTAAAAGGAAAACCTTTGAATACACACACACACACACGCACGCACGCACGCACACACGCACACACACATCTATATATTTTACATCTGAATCAATCAACGTTTGTTTCCTTAAGGCTTTTCCTCTATATACTTTAATAACACAAAATACATGTTAAAATATTCCTTAGTTTTGGATTTGACTTTTAAAACTTGTAAAAACCTTTTTTTTTTATCTTCCTCCAACGGCGGTAGGATGTGACACAAGGTCGAAAAGTGGGGATTGAAAAGCAAGCGCTCATGAGGCTGAGTACTCTGGCCTACAAAAATGCCTGAGCAGCCCAGTCAGCATTCCCTGGTAGGGGCGCTTCAAGCGATGAGCAATAAACTAACCCTTTCTCAAACCGGGTTAGGGTAAAGCCTGGGAAGGTTGACCTAGAACTGCGCAGAACCATACCCAAGTCCGATAGAGCAGGACCAGGTGATGCCACAACGGCTCACCCTCTGTCGGATTGCTGATTGTCGAAGACGGATCCTCAACTGTCTTGAAAATTATTGCAATTGATTATATTTCTTGGTCTTTGGTCTAGAATGAAAGTGTAGTATTATTTTAAGTAGGACGACCCCCTAGAGTAAATGTGGTATTGTGGTGACTGAGATGATTCTAGTTAAGAGTAGGATAGACATTGTTATCTCTTTAGACAAAGAATGACCAACGACACCCATTTTCCCCACATTTTTTATGGCCTTGTGCCTAATTTGTTTTAAATATAATGCTCTTTTATATTTTCTGCAAATAAATAATTTAAAGTGTAGTATCTGTTCTGTCCTCAGTCAGAGAAATAAAATCCTTCTCGACCGGGGCAATTAACATTTTTGGTCCCATCCAGCGTGCCCCTTTTTGGGGTGCTGGATATCCACCTACATAACAAAATCGACCTTGTGTCTAACTTTGCCCTCGTGGGGAGGCAAGTAAAGTGAAACAAAATACATGCTAAAATATACCTTAAATCTGGGATTGAGTTATGTTTGAGAAATAAATTCTGTCTTAATCCTTCTAATTAATTTGTAATCAACCGAACAAGTGCCCCCCTCCCGCTTTCACTTTGCTGTCTATGTATTTCTCTCGTCGCTCTCACTCTATGTTGATTCAACCACAATTTGATATTCCTTAATACATCTGTGGGCATTTACAGGAAAAGCGACTCTCTTTTTTAGCGTCGTCATCTAATGTACATACGTGTGTTTATACACACCACAAACACGTATGTAAATTAGATGGCAAAATGATTAGTCTCTTTACGTCTATATAAGAATAATAAAGAATAAGAATACTTTTGTACAATAACGAGCAGGGTGACCCGACATTGCCCAGGATTGAATGAGCAACACTACTATGTCATTTTCACTATGCTGAGAAAAACATATTGCTCTCTTTTTTACTGCTCCCCCTTCCCTCGTTTCGCCCCCTAATATAGTCGGGAGAAACTGAAATTTTGCGAAACTCTCTGAATTAGTATCTGATACGTAGGATTTTTATTTCGTTAAAATCGGATATACGTATTTGAAGTTTCAAGGGGGTTCTGACCCCATGGCTCACTTAGGGGGTAAGTAGTGATTCATCATACAGATTCAGGACCACTTCCATTGTCTTCCCCATAAAGACAGAAGATTCATAACCCCATTACGGGCGCACTTAGAGATTAAGAACTATTTGCATTGTCTTCCCTAATATGTAGATTCTCAAACCTTTCTTTATATAGGGAACACACACATCAAATACACACAGACATTGACTGACATAACACACACACACACACACACCCACACACACACACACACACACACACACACACACACACACACACACACACACACACACCCACACACACACACACACACATATATATATATATAAATGGAGAGATAATAAAGATTAAAATGAAATTTCATCTTTAAATTATATTCTATCTTGAAAAGTCAATGCTCAAAATACAAGATGGAGCAGTTATATAAAGAAATGAGTGATGAGAATAAAAATTGGAAAAAGTACAATATTTATTGAATCATCAAATAGTTCAAACGACGAATATATAAATACACATTTTTTACTTTATTTCTTTCCTTAACCCAGGCATTATATATATATATATATATATATATATATATATATATATATATATATATATAATCAAATATAAACCAAAAGTAAACTTTTAGTAAATAGGACCTATAGTGAAAAGGTTAAGCTCAAAATACGGGATAGAGTAATTATAAAGATAGAAGAAATAAGAGTGATAAACATGTTCGAATGTCCAAATTTATTTCAAATTTCGATTGTTCCATGCAAGGTGTATTCTGTAATAAACCAGTGTTTATTATTCTTTCCTTAAGCCAAGGCTTTTCAAAGATCGAAATCTTATCATCATTTTTACTCGTTCTCCAATTTTTGTAACTCGTTTAAAATTGTTAAGACTTCAACTATCATATCTTGAGAAGTAAAGTAAATTCGGTTGAATCAGAATGGCACAACTTTGTTGACCGGTTTGATTCTGTTGTCGGTATTCTTGCAGGAGGGACCACGTGAAGGTTGCCAACATCCCTAAGTGAAAGTGGTATTATAGAATCGACTGGATTCGAACTTGGCACACCCAAGCCCTCTTAACCACCGTCAACTACTATATATATATATAGAGAGAGAGAGAGAGAGGGAGAGGATGGAAAAGAAAGAAAATGATATATGTTACCTTTCGTAGTGTTTAAAATATATATTTTCAACTGTCTTAAATTTTGAATTTGTTGAGAATTTTTCAGCAAATTGAGCCTGTATGTTAACATTACAACCGATCTAGGGGACTGGAGGGAGGGAGGCTAGTTTACAAACGGGGACATGTTTTTATTTTCCTTTAATTCACCCGAAACAAAACATTTTACCATTAATGAGTAAGGAGCTACTGTGATAGAGGCCAGATTTATAGATGGCAACCTGAGTGACGAGTTGGGTAGCAAGGTGTGTGTGCTCCCTCGACGTAAATACCCGTGACCAACCCGACAATCAGCAAAATCTTACCACGTCACTATAGAAGTTCTCAGATGCCGAAAGTCTGTATGCAATAAAAGCTTCTTATTTAGAACTGCTCGCTTTTGGAATCCCCTTCCTGTTCCCCGTTTCCCTGGCATTACTAGCATGCAGAAATGTAAATCTAATGTGGGCAAACATTTCGTTTAATTCGCAGTAGCCCCCTTACGTCTCAGAGTCAATGTACCTTTTTTTGGGGCGTGAATTAATGTAAAATAAATAAATCAATAAATAAATAAAATTAAAAAAAATTGAGGCTGTTATGAAAATATTTAGAATTCATTTTGACAAAATGTTCCGGAAAATAATAAGTGATTCTACCTTATCGTTGAGATACTGACATCAAGTGCCTTAAATATTTATCTGGCAGCTTGTTTATGTTTTTTTTTTTCACCACTTGCTTTCAAATGTTCATCATCAAGTGTGCATGGTCGCCCTTTACCTTCTTCATTTTAACATTTTTTCTATAATTACTGAATATCTGAAACTATGTTCGTACTGTCCAACCATTTTCAGAACTTTCTCGCCATGTTCTGTTGAAAATTACGCCTGCTTTTTTTTCCAGCAAAAAATATACATTCACAACCATTTTTTTTTAAACAAAAATAATAATCATAAAGGTTATCCTTTGCATTAGACATGAAGCCTGAATCGTTTTTTTGGGAGGGTGTCGATGGTCATCCAATTTTGTTTAAACACTGTTAGGCTTACACTATGCTAGACACTCTGACCAAAATACCACATTCAATCTGGCCTTATATTTTCCATTTAAAAAAAAAAAAATTAGTGGAAATTTATTAAGCCTATAAATTACATACATTATTAAGCAAGTAAAATTGTTTATAAAACATTAAGTTTACACAAACGCTAAAATTCGTTAACGAAGGGAGATAACTCTTCCAGTTTAAACAAGGCAGATAACTCCTCAATGCTATTTTTTTAATGAGACTTATATGACTGTTTGGAGACTTCGGTTATCTCCCTGGAAATAAATTTCAGAGTTAAAAGATAGTAAGGTTGCACCGATTAAGTAATCAAGGGAGACGCGAGAGCGCTCTATCCCTTAATAGACTACACGAATGGCCTATGCTGGAAATCTCATTCCTTTGATCAATCATAACTCAAAAACCAATAAACCAAATTACTTAAAACTTTGCACAACATTTTTATTTGATAGGTTCTATAAGTGTGTAGAATTTAAGCATCATTAGTCAAGGCAACCTAGAGATCCAGAAAGTTTAATCATGAAATCATGTTATCTGTGTGTACGTACGTATGTACGTACGTACGTACGTACGTATGTGCCACCCTGTATCTCATCAACTATTTGATGGATTCAGCTGATTTTTGGCAGAGATAGAGGTTCTAGGGTCAAGTTGATGTCATTTTAATTTAAGTTTACGATATACCTTAGTTTTCCAGAAAATTAAAAAAAACCTTAAAAATGACCATTGTATTGAGGCATAGCCTTTACAAAAGTAGTGACATTCCATGAAAAATGCCAGTATACTGAAATCATATGCCTTTAATAGGGTTAAGATGAAAATTCATATACACTAAATGTACAAAAGCAAGGAAAGTCCCAAATTTTTACACTTTTATTGCCATTAAGGCTATGACTACATATCAACCAAACCATTTCATTATCACATCACTACAGTATAAATCTCTATGCATGAGTGGATGAAGTGTGTGAGGTGCGCTGAAGAAAAATTCCTACCAGTAAAATACATAGATCTGTTGTGCTCGCATACCCTTAATGACAATAAAAGTGTAAAAATTTGGGAATTTTCTTGCTTTTGTACATTTAGTGTATATGAATTTTCATCTTAACCCTATTAAGAGCATATGATTTCAGTATACTGGCATTTATCATGGAATATATATATATATATATATATATATATATATATATATATATATATATGTATATATATATATATATATATATATATATATATGGGAAATGAAAACGGAAAAACCAAAAAGTATGTTATTTTTAAATATTCATCAACGTTTCGTCTTTATTTTTAAGACTTCTTTAGGATGATAATATTAAGAAAAATGTCATGCAAGTACATGAAAATATTGGGTTGACATGGTGGGTCGATGGGAAGAAGAGGTAGTAACCACTGCTGGGAACAGTAGAACCGGGGTCCGCGCTTAGTGAAGTCAGTAGCAGTGGCTACTACTTCTCCCCATCCACCCATCATGTAACCCCAATATTTTCATGTACTTGCATGACATTTTTCTTAATATTATAATCCTGAAGAAGTCTTAAAAATAAAGACGAAACGTTGATGAATATATAAAAAAAATATCCTTTTTGGTTTTTCCTTTTTCATTTCTCATTACATCGGATTACCTTCATCCTTCCTTTTTCATATATATATATATATATATATATATATATATATATATATATATATATATATATATATATATATATATATAGTAAGCTATGAAAATATATCTATGGCATTTATATCGAGCACTGTTGAAGTAAATACTGAAAATTAATACATAAAAAATTATATCTCCTTATAAAATTTTATGTGGATACATGAAATATTAATATATATATATATATATATATATATATATATATATATATATATATAGGCCAAAGTGCTCTTTCTTTAGGGGCGCTGGCTTGACTCTTCCCCCACTTTTCGAACTTGTGTCATATATTCCTGCGGTGGGAGGGAATTAAATACCTGGCCGACATATTTGCCGTACTCGTTTTGAGCTAGATAAAAGAAAAAATATACAGACATACATTGTCTGTGATATATATATATATATATATATATATATATATATATATATATATATATATATATATATATATATATATATATATATATAATATTTTATAAATAAATATTAATCATTTATTACCTACATACATCGATGTTTCATGCTTACGCAATCTTCAGTACAGGAAGCTAATTCCCGACGGTCGGCGGGCGCGAATTCCGATCACAAATCGCCACTGATTCGCAGTCAACAAACCTACCCGTTGGCCACCACAAATTAGCTTGGAAGTTAGAGGGAATTTAACTTTGTACATACCAAGTCGGCGGGTATTTACAGCAAGCAGCGAAGAGTGATCAACAACAACACACCGTGTTGGATCTCGCAATGAAGCTAGTAGTATTGCTTGTTATTAAATTCACTCAGAGTGCCCGACCTTAGTAAAGGGGGCTATGTAATAATGCAGACATTGTTAGAAATAACAGAATTTGTCTGTAAAATTATACATTTTTTTATTTTTTCAATTTTTCGGATGGTCTTTTTTGTATTAAAATAATAAAAAATTAATAAATGTTTCACAGGTTTCACGAGCGAATAATCCTCAGGTGTCAAAAGCAAATGAACAAAAAAGCTGGAGAGAGAAAATAATTTTGAAAAGACAGCGGAGAAACGCACATAGAACGTTTTTCACATTGTTCTAGGAAGTCGTTGACGATTTAAATTCAGCAACGCTTGATGGCATCACAAAACAAAATCGCATTACGTTTAGCATTTTAAAATGTTACGACTTGTTTCATATGTGATGTTGTTAATTTTAGATGATTGTTATGTTTTTATGTAGATAGCTTCCAGTATTTTTAATTTTTTAAAAATTGGTTTCGGAATGTATAATATTATATATATATATATATATATATATATATATATATATATATATATATATTCTTGAGGCGTTAGTCATTAACAACTATCGACCTAGCCTGTGTAGACAAAAGATTTTGAAACATCAGTTGGAGATCTTTAATGATTCAAAGCCACCATAACGTTGAGAGATTTAATTTTTTTTTTTCCCCCTTCTCATTCGTTTCCTCCAACTGAAATAAGTTTTATTTATTTATTTATTTATTTATTTATTTATTTATTTATTTTTTCTCCCCCCTTCATTTCTCATTCGACTTTTAGTTTTTAATTTACCATTCTGACGTTTCCTCTCAGAGGGTCAGACGACAAGGCCTTAAGGTAATTTTAACAATTTTCCTTTTTTTTTTCCCACTCGTCTGTTTCATTGATTTTAATAATGCTTCCTCTAAAATTAATCCTACCATTCTGTTGTACACGTAATTTACTTATATATATATATATATATATATATATATATATATATATATATATATATATATACGAGGCCTGTCTAAAACGTATCTGACCTTAAGCCAGAAAAATATTTCAAATACGTGGCGGGTTTGAACTCTAATCCTCTTCAAAGTAGGTACTTTATGCTTGCCAACCGATCCATCCACTGCCGGAAACACCTCTGGAAGTCTTCTTTTAGAATGGTGTTCATCTCCGCCGTCGCGTTTCGCATTATCTCTTTTCTCGCACCCTCTCAACCACAGCTGCACTCCAAGCAGTTTTGGACCTGCCAGAACGCTGGTAACTCTCCACTGATGTGCGACCATTTTTTAATCGGTTGAACCACTCCTGAATTTATGTAACAACCTTCGCATCTTCTCCTAACACCTGCTGAATTTAACGCGACGACGGAGATGAACACCATTCATTCCGGCAGTGTTCCTACTTTGAAGGGGATTAGGGTCCCAACCCCGTAACGTATTTGAAATATTTTTTCTGGCCTATATATATATATATATATATATATATATATATATATATATATATATATATATATATATATACTAAAAGAATACCTTGTCCAGAACGGGTAAAATTAATTCCAAATACTTTGTACCACATTTATTCCCTTTACAAAGATTCAAATCAAAATACTAAACTTTATGTCTAGAATAATTATTCCAGTTTTGATAAAAATCCATTGCTAAGCGTTAGGGTCGGTAATGTGAGCTATATTCAGTCAATTTTTAAAAATGTAAATGGGATAGAAGTTTCGTGAAAATTCAGATTCTAAATTTTATGGAATTTCAACAATAAGCATCAGACATAAATTAATGAATATTCCCCACATATCATTTTATTTGGATTATTTTAAAGGGTTTTTAAGGGGGCATAATATTGCCACATCATCCCATTTTAAAATTCAAATATTTCAGATTTGCATTGAATTTGATTCATGGTCATTTGGCACCAATTAAGCGCGATTTTCCGAATTTCAATTTCTTCTTAAGAATCTATAGAATACAAAACCATTTAATAGATTTTTATCAACATTTGAAAAAGGATTCTAGACATAAAGTTTACTATCCTTTTATCTTGATTTTAATCTTGATAAGTGGACATAGTTATCTTTATTCTAAAAATAATGTACTTATCTTATAAAAAAAAGGTAATCAAATTAGAAAAAAAGATATAACGGGCGAGGAACATGAGGTTCATTGAGTCGCATATCGCAAATTACACCGTAACTAGTTGATTACATAAACCGTAATTATGATCGTAGGACGAAAAATGGAGAGATAAAAAGAAAAGAAAAGGAGAGTTGGCTGATTCGAAAGGTTGAAAATTTTTTACATTACTAACATCACATTATAGCATAAGTGTCTTTCGCAGTCGTTTGTTTAAGACTAACCTTAATCTGATCGCAGAATTTCGTCGTTTTCGCATCTAGGACGTCACGTCCGCCCACATCATCAACTTCTTTTCTCACGGTCTGGATTCTTAGTCACTGTTAACCTTTGTTGACATTCTGTCTGAAACGTTTGTACTAGCCACTGTATACACTAACTTACGAAATTCCAATTTCTAACGCATGCGACTTTTCCCAAATAATTAAACGTTGATGCAAGCGAATAAAATCTTGAATACTTAACAAAAGAAAAATAGAATTGTCAGCGAAAAATATTTTTTATTAATTCAATTCAATTCTTGTAGAGATAAATAATTATGATACATTATTATTCTTTTTTTAATTTGTTTGAAATTATTTTTTTTAGAAATATTAGGTTGTCGAGAAGCGCTGACCATCAGAGACATATGATTTTGGTAGTTGTAGAAGATACGTTAGTTATCTTTGTAGGAAATCTCCAAGTTTTCTCACACATTAAAGCGTTGACTTCATATATATGGCATCACGTCAATCCATGTATTATCGACTTCCTTTCTCATCGTCTGACTTTCTAATCATTGTTAGCCTTTGTTGGTCTCCTGTATAAAACGCGTTCTGTCGTCTAAGTAAACAGTATATATGTGCTAGGTAATATATACACAGGTTTACTTATACAATATCTTACAGGTGAGAGTTCTTCCCAATAATTAAGCGTTCAAGGGAGCGAATAAACTCTTAGAAAATATATTAACAAAAAAAAAAAACAATTATGTAAGTGCAAAATATTTTTATTTGTTGAATTCAATTTTTGTACACATAGATAATGTTGATACAAGAGTATTTTTTAAATATATAGAAATATTTGATTTTCTTGAAACGCTGGTAGTTGTTGAAGATAAGTGGGTTATCCTTGTGGGAATTCTCCAATAGGCAGAAGAGGATATTCTACCACATGGTCTTGCTACGGCTCTTGAGGTATGCGCAGATCTTGGGGTGAGAGGACACACGTTTGTAGAGGGCCATCAGTTTAGGGTAGTTGCTGAACATGGACTGGTTCTCCATGTAGGGATTCTCCATGCAACAGTAGCACATCATGTCACACCACATCATCTACAAAAATGAAAGCATAATTGTAATCGCTATACATTAATATTACTATTAACAACGTAACTACCTATGTACATATATGCGTCATAATGTAACTTGCTCAATGAGTAATTGAACGTGGCACAAATAAGTCGTTCATTTGTAACGTTCCCTTGGTAATTCCGTCTCATTGGCAGTCAACAGCTGCAATCTCGTTGACACGTTGTATGTAGTCTCTTGAAACGTTGTATGTAGTGTGGCACAATTAATTACTCAATCAAAGAGAAAAAACCGGGTCCGTTTTGAAATGACCGTTGTCGGCGAATGCATCGAAGGTAAACGCAGATAAGCCTGTTATACTTGACGCGTTGACAGCTTTCACTAAGAAACAAGGTTTTATATACAAATTCTAAAAGGTTGAAACACTCAGTTTGTGCATGAGCTGGGATGGTAAATGAAGTTGAATAATATTTTTGAGTGACAACCCCATCGAAGCTTGGAATTCAGTTTTGTCAACCTACAGCGAACACAACAAAAGCGTGTCTAAGGGATACTCCGACTATAGCAGTCAGAGTCAGTGGCTGCTAAAATGAATTTGAAAAGAAAATTATATTTTTCTAACTCAAAAATTTCTCGTTTACTTGATGTTAAGTCATTACTTTCAGCTAGCAGACTCATTCACCGTTTGCCCATAAACTCAAGACAATACTTTCACTGAAAAAGCAAAGCAGAGAAGTAATGCTTATAGACGCTTACCCTCCAAGCTTCAGATCAGCGGCGTCAATATAGCAGTCTTGAAAATCGTTATCCACTTCACCAAGTCACCTCCCAAAAACCTTAATTGTATAGCATTGTATAGCAGCTCTGTTTCAGGGTTCTTTGAACAATGCTGAGGATGTTTAATATCGTCTGGAACTTGTTGACTATGAACGAATGCATGTTTTTTTTTAATCAGACACCTTGTTCTTTTATTCGATGTTGGGTCATTAGTCGAGGAACGGTGAAGGAGAGAGACAGACAGTGAGCGAACAAATGTACACTGCTACATTTAAAACACGCCCCATCGACTACATACATTTTTTTACTGCGTATCGAGGCCATTCGACGATAATGGTTAAAGTGGTCGTCGATTGGACACAACCGGAACAATGAATTGAGAGGATTTTTTATTAAAAAAAGACGGCTCAACAACTATTTGCTTACATTGGACTCGAAACCGTCCATGTAACAGTCATGTAACACAACAGTTATATATCACAACAGTTATGTAACACAACAGTTATGTAATCGAACAGTTGTGTAAGACAACAGCTACGTAACACAATAGTTATGTAACCCAACAAATATGTAACATAACAGTTACGTATCACAAAAGTTACGTAACACAACAACTATGTAATACATCAGTTATGTAACACAACAGTTATGTAACACAACAATTATGTAACATAACAGATACGCAACACAACAGTTGTGTAATACAACATATATCTAATACAGCAATATCGTTTATTAAGTATTTACAGCATGTGTATATTCTTATTAAAAAACGATGATAAACATACCTGATCTCCCATAAAGAAGTTGCTGCCGCCATTGCGCATGCTCAGAGTCCTCTCCATGAAGGGCATCACTCGGTTGAAGGTGTTCATGTATCTCCATTGCAAGTAGTTCTGCAATATAAGAAATGCCAATATTTATTTTTAATTACATAACATGGATCGATCTATGAACAGCTGTAATTATATACTATTAATAGATGGATTTTAATAGTAAACTAAACGTGACTCGTTGGATCTTTGTAGAGATATAGGATATTTGCGGTGTGAGAAGTTTTCTAGCACGGAAGAGGGAGATCACCTTCTTTGCAGCAGACTTGACAGTATCTTCTATGTATTTGTTCCAATTCATGTTACCTGTGAATGTTTGATTGTTGAACTCTCAAATTGGATGCTATTAGCCATGACAATCGGTGGTTCAAACGGTTTCTTTTAATTGTTAACTGAAAGAAGCTTTGTTTTATTAGGTTGTGAAAAACACAATGGCCGCCTGAAGTGCCGGGTTTTAAAAAGTTATTTAACCACAGTATTTGTAGTTTATTTCTGGTAAATTTTAACATGTGTAATAATCAATGTGTTCTCAATAATAATTTGTAACTTATTTTCAGATAGAAAGTATTTTTAAAGCATAGACGGTCCTCAATGATGAACATGCCAAAACATGACCTTGGCCTTCTTATGTTGCGTGAGTTCAAACTTGGGCACAATGTCTCCGAAACTTCTGCCAATATCAATAGGGCATGGGGAGATTGATCCACGAGCGATAAGACATTACGAAGGCAGTTCCTGAAATTCTTTAATGGAGATGAGAGCTTTGAAGATGAAGAAGGTAGAGGACGACCGTGTAATCTTGACAATGAACAATGGCAAGCACTTGTTGAGCAAAATCCACGTCAAAGTGCCAAAGAAATGTCTCAGACACTTGCTGTCAGTACTATAACAATTTCACGTAATTTTGAGAGTATTTGATAGGTGAAAACATTCTATGAATAAATGTATGTTTCTGAAATTGGCCATTGTTTTTGTAACGATCTAATAATACTATCATCCTTTTTTCATTCAAATTTTGACCTGTGTGGGCTATTTGTGAGTTAATAATAATATAGAAGTTATGAGGCGTATCATTTTTTTTAAGGACATCGTATCCCTTTCAGTATTTCCTCCTAAAAGTCTAATCAATCTTCACCGTGGTAGGAGCGGTGGCAACATAACAATGTCATAACTACCTGGCTAGCAGGGTGCAGGTGAAAATCAAAGAAGATTCGGTATCAGGATCCGTCGTCTTGTGGTCGTCTCTGCCTCTGCATGTGGCAAGCAGACGTGTAAGGCGCGGAACAGCAAATCAATGGAGTGAAAGTGACAATGTTGTTTCATCGCTATTCCGTTGTGTGTTCTGGGCCAAACCTTCCCCGACTTCGCATGCAACCGCCGAGCATTGCTATTCTCGGTGTCGGGGGTAAACACCTGCAATCATGCAAGTTAACGAATCGCTTCGATCAACGGGGAGGACTTCATGCAGACCATACAATCCCGAGACATGATATTCGCGAACTCTTGCAGAAGTCCGATTCGACAAACAAGCAAATAAGTAAAAAAAAAAAAACCCCTTCCCAAACAGCAACACTATGCTACTATGATATTAAACAGAAATAACTTAACTACTGTTGAATATTGAACACGTGACGCACTTTGTTTTCTATGGTCATCTTAGTACCATCACCCTTCTGTTATTTAACTTCAAAGAGGACATCGTATCACACCCAATAGTACCAGATAGCATGTGATACTAAGCGTATAAAAAATTAAATACTCTTTACTATTACTATTAAACATCAGATACTATTTCGTTAATCTCGAATAATTTTATTAAAAGAACAACAAAAAAAATGAACTTACGTCGTAGTTAGAGTTCATCATATCACCATTGTTACCTCCCATGTTGGAAGACATCATTCCGGAGTTACCTCCCATGTTAGGAGACATCATTCCAGAATTACCTCCCATGTTGGAAGACATCATTCCGTTGTTACCAAACTGAAAAGAAAAAAAAGTGTTCATATTAGTTTACGTAGAATTTATGATTTTAAAATATATGTCGCATTGTTCATTTATACGTCATAATCATGTGACACACCGGTTCTCGTTAGATCACCGAAGTTAAGCAACGTTCAGCTTGGTCAGTACCAGATGGGTGACTATTTGGGAATACCACTCGCTGTATGTAGGATGACGTCGACCCCTTCCTGAAAGAATTGCAAAACTTAATGCCGTCATCTCCTCTGGCCGGGATATACATGCAATTGGGGACAGTTTGTGAATTTAATATTCCCTAGAAACTTCCCTCATTCGGAGGAAGCTGGTTCGACCCGCCTAGGGTGAATCCTGCTTTGTTTCATTCTTTTAATGGACACCACAACTACTATATATAATTAAACTATATTTACTAGAAAGCATTACTAAGTTGGTGGTGGTGTCAAAACGTAGGAGCTAATTCTGTAGCGATATAAGATGCGGAAGGGTAAAATTGTGGTAAAATTCCACGTTAAAAATGGAAATTTCCATTAAAGGTCAAGTTTAAGATTAGGCTGACGTGTAACGGAAGTAACGTTATAATAAGAAGTACGTGTCAGAGAGGCGAGATCGGCTTTGCTTCTTGGGATTTCGGCGTTAAAATGTACGATCCCTGTTTACTGTTTAGATGCAGTTCATCTAAATGTGAATTGATGTAATATGCAAACTGAATCCCAGAGCAAATAATGGTGTTAATTAATGTTCTTTTTAATTGCTTCTATTATTTCAGCCACAAAAGGAAAAAGAGAAGAAAATAACAACATGGCTGGCGAAACGAGAGAAAGCTAAACCCGTGGAATAAATAAAGGAGTCTGTTCGAAATTCCGAAACCTAGAATATAACAACTTTTACATAGCGTTGATAACAAAGTGGGTTGGACTGATGCTGTCTCGTAGTCTTGTTTCTTAGAGAGATAGAGGGGCGTCTTTTACGTAAATCCAACTGGTTTGGCAGATGATTTCGGCGGTCGTAATCGATCATGTCATGAACACGAGGCGCCCACATTTATTTACTCACAGTTGCTGTATAACTCTAAGTTTCTTTATGAGAAAGCAAATGCGCGAATCCTCATCAAAATGTTATCAATGAGACAACGACACCTATTTATGGTTCACATATTTATTAATGTTATATCTCTCCAGGGTCTGGTAAAATCGTACTTGTTAATCGAACAACATGAAATGACTCACAACTTCTCCCTCCAAGAAAGAAAGAGAGGGAGGTTGGATCAACACAAGCCTCAATACACGTCGCTGTTAAAACGAGGGCCGACCCTGATTCCTTCACCCCGGCTATGAAGTCACTCACGAGATCTCGTCCCCCATCTCTAATTATACAACACAATAACGGATACAAAAAAAGAGACGTACCCTGAAACGTCCGTTCTTCCAGTGGTAGTACCTCATGTAATCGTGCATGATTTCGTAGAAGCAATCAGCGATGTAGTCACACCTCATCATGTCCATGCTGCTCTTGGGGTAGAAATCTAATTGATAGACATTAAATGAGAATATTAGAATAAAAATAAAACATAGCCTACATTAAAAACTGCTTATTATTTTTTAAAACAGTGTTCTGATGAATAAATATTTCGATAAAACATAAAGTGTATATATATATATATATATATATATATATATATATGTATATTTCGGCAGCAAGTCGTTTATTAGACATGTGTCGTTGAAGATATATATATATATATATATATATATATATATATATATATATATATATATATATATATGTATATATATATTCATTAGTTTGACTACCCATAGATACCTTCAGTTTTACGGAAACACTTGCAACTCTACGCTCAAGATACTAAATAGATACGTTCTTAAATCGACGGATTTCAAGTGTTTCCACGAAATCGAAAGTATCGACAGACGATCCAACTAATGCTTAGTGTTTTTGTAATAATAAAATATATGCTATTACATATATAAATATATATAAAGATTGTAAAAATACAAACTCTATTAGAATAACGTAATAGATTTTGTATTTTTACAATATTTATTCTCATATCAAAGTGAAGTCGCGCTTTGAAAATGACGGATTTGTCGAAAGTCTCAGCCTTTAAAATAAATGATTTTATTCGTTTAATAAAATAATTGAATCACATTATTTTGATTTTCAAATGTCTATAAATAATACTATACAAAAATAATCCTTCACAAGATGTGACCAAGTTCTTTTATTCAAAATATAATAATTGGGTTAAAGTTAGCAATAATAAGTTAATGATTAATTGGGTTAAAGTTAGCAATAATAAGTTAATGATTAATTGGGTTAAAGTTAGCAATAATAAGTTAATGATTAATTGGGTTAAAGTTAGCAATAATAAGTTAATGATTAATTGGGTTAAAGTTAGCAATAATAAGTTAATGATTAATTGGGTTAAAGTTAGCAATAATAAGTTAATGATTAATTGGGTTAAAGTTAGCAATAATAAGTTAATGATTAATTGGGTTAAAGTTAGCAATAATAAGTTAATGATTAATTGGGTTAAAGTTAGCAATAATAAGTTAATGATTAATTGGGTTAAAGTTAGCAATAATAAGTTAATGATTAATTGGGTTAAAGTTAGCAATAATAAGTTAATGATTAATTGGGTTAAAGTAAGCAATAATAAGTTAATGATTAATTGGGTTAAAGTTAGCAATAATAAGTTAATGATTAATTGGGTTAAAGTTAGCAATAATAAGTTAATGATTAATTGGGTTAAAGTTAGCAATAATAAGTTAATGATTAATTGGGTTAAAGTTAGCAATAATAAGTTAATGATTAATTGGGTTAAAGTTAGCAATAATAAGTTAATGATTAATTGGGTTAAAGTTAGCAATAATAAGTTAATGATTAATTGGGTTAAAGTTAGCAATAATAAGTTAATGATTAATTGGGTTAAAGTTAGCAATAATAAGTTAATGATTAAACGATACTGTAATAATCAAATTTAACCTAAAAATGTTAGTAAAAAACGGTATAGTAAAAAATTAAAGTACAAATGACTCCCGAGTATTGCCGAGTAGCTGGTTTAGCATAAAACAAATACTTACTGTGTTCTCGGGCAAGGTACCTGGCAATGGCCATGGTCTCGGGCATCTTGTTGCCACCGTCCATCTCCAAGACGGGAACACGCATGCAGGGCATATCTGAAAATAAAATAAATTACTTAGTTTTAATCATTGACGATATTTCATTAATCTATTTTTGTTTGTATTCATCTCCTTCCCACAGCAGTAAGATGTGACACAAGGTCGGGAAAGTGGAATTAAAAAGCCAGCGTCCTAGAAGAAGGGCACTCTGGCCTACAAAAAGTTCCTGGGCAGCCCTGTCGGAATTCACCGGTAGGGGCGCTTTAGGCGATTAGCAATAAACAAAGCTCCTTCTCAAAGAGTGAGAAGGTAAAACCTGGGAGGGTGCACCTTTTAGAACTGTACAGGACAATACATCAGAAAAGCGGAATCAAGTCTCGAAGGCCGAGTTATTTACAATCAAGAGGTTAGTCACAAGGTCAAAGTATTTTTATTTACTTCCTCTCCAGGAGGCTGGGTGTGGTCAGCTAGTGCACTAGGATTAGCCCGCTCTGGACTGATCTTAGACAAAAAGCAAAGGAGGATTGATCTATTATATATAAATGAATTGCTATACGTAAGGAAATCATGTGACAAAGATATATGAAGTAGAATGTGATTTTCCCCTGTATCGCTGACGGGTATAGTTTTCGAAGCAAAAGCTGCATATACACATCTGCTTCAGAATCGGGTATAGGTTTTTAGGGTTTGATGGAGAGGTTATGTGGTTAGTTCGTTAGGAAGAAAGTCAGGATGAAAAACGTAACTTGGTAGAGTTTGTTGTATCTGGCCGAATCTGACTGAAATAGAATATTGAACAAGAAAAAAGGGTCACCATCTTCCATATATAAGATCAAATCTCAACAACTAAATAGGTATCAACTTTTATTCAAGGGAAAATTGGAACACAACGAGAATTATTCAGTAGGCCGCCTTTTATCGATAAACGGATGCTGTATCCTGGAAGTTCCATTCTAGTCGGCCACTCGTAATGAAACGACGAGCACATGGTAACATCCTATCAACAGGCGATCAAAACGGGAACTGATTTGTATTGTCTTTTGTGACGCGAAGATACGTCTAACCGTATTGATCTTACTTCTGCACCGAGTGTGTGACCGCGAACCCAAACCACGACTCAATCCAACGCATGATACTGCGCATACATTAAACAAAATAAGTTCCTTCTAACCATAAGCTGCATATACAAGTTTGCTTCGGAATCGATCTAGACCAATTAATGTTGCATGTTTTCCGAAGCTATACATTTTTTTTCGTTTAATTTCATCGGTTTTTACATTAATCCCGGCTCGATATTTTCTCATAAAAATTGCATGAATGTGAAAAACTGGACATTTTCTACTTTGTACAACGTTTATTCTTTGTCTCAATTTACGAGTCGATCGGTTGGCGCGAAATCTCACCATTGAATAAAACGAGACATAACCAATATTTCTCTGCTTGTTCATTGCGGAAATGTTTCCAGCTGTCCTAAATATCTTGCCAACTCAAGCAATGCATCGTAAGAAGAGATGCGGTTAGAGATTATACAACCCTTGTGTGACAATAAAGAGGAACATTCACCATCAGGAAAAAAAATGAGGTGCTTCGCATGTCGTGTATGCAGATTTAAAAAGGCCTTCTCTGCATAGGTGCAGGTGTATATGTGGATATCAGGTGATATAAGTGAAAAGGACAGCTGAGAGGGCATGTGGACGAGTGGTTATAGCACTTGTCTTTGTGCTGGACGACCCGGGTTCGATCCTACTCACGGCATTCGAATTTTCGGGTCTGAAAACTCCCTCTGTCCACCCAGCAGTAAATGGGTATCTGACTAAAACTCAGGGAAGGTTCAAGGCAGCGGAAGGAGAGGGATGGGCTCCGCCTTCCATATGCTGTGATGAGACATGGTGATTCATAACAAATCACCGCCGCTACGGCCAGTGTGCGATGTCGGCAACGACACTCGTGCGCGTCCAGGCTATGCGACCTTTACCTTTTTTTTTACAGCTGAGAAGGAGGAGAAGCGATTTGGATTGGAGGGAGAAAGGCAGAGAGAAAGTGGGTTGCACGAAATTCGGTTGGAAATTAAATTACAGTAAAAAAAATTTTTTTAATTCTTTTATTTTTCTGGCACAGTTAGTTAACATATATTCACAAATAAATACACATTGTTCTATATTAGAAAGTGGAGGATGATGTACCGGCCTCAGACACGGCCCTATATAGAAGCAACTACATATCGAGCGCAGTAAAATAGTTCCATCGGACTGGTCAAGTGAGCCTTTCAGAGTCTTCTACTTTTTAACCCTTCATCTCTTTATCTCATTGTTTCCATCTAGAAAATAATAATTAAATATTTAAATTAGAAATTGAATATTTTCATTAGGAAATAACTTTTTACTCAAAAGTTGTCTTCCTTGCCTCAAAGAGTTTTGAGCAGTTATGTCTCTTGTATTTCACCAGCTGAGATTTTAGGATAACATTAAATGGATTAATTACGTCCTCATCATAAAGTAATTATTTTATTAATTCGGTTGGAAATTGAATTACAATCAAAACTTTTTTTAAAAATTCTTTTATTTTTCTGGCACAGTTAGTTAACACCTTGCTTAACTAAAGACATTTGAGAGGCTGAAGGAGGCCTACTAATACACATGCGATTATTAGGATAAACAACTAAATTTCTTACCATTTCTGTATTTGTCCCATTCGTTGAATTCGAACCTCTTGTCCATGTATTTGACGCCGGCAGCGGCCATCATCATACGAAGGATCTCGGCACGGCCGCGGCCATTGAAGTAGTACAGAGTGTAGTTAGGCATGGTGGTCAATGCAGAGCGGACAGGTCAACTGTATATTTTGGTAAGTAAGTTCGCGCAAGGCTCTCTTCGACTCGAATGATACGGAAGCTACGAGTTTACTGACTTTATATAGAATCAATGAACAATGAACTAATTAAAATAATAGAAAAAAAACAATGCTAGTCTGTATGTCTCAAATGATATTTAATTTGTCTGTAGCTGATTAAAGATTTCTTTTGAGAAGACATGGAGGGTGATGTGTAATTTGAATTGCATTTGCGCCAACAATAGTCGAATGTTGGAACGACCGCAAAAAGTGTAAAACTCTTTTTGTTCGTACTGTGAGCGCTGATACACAAATTGGCCTTTGTCATTCTTCTTGATTGAAACAGTGAATAATTCGTCGGCGTTCGTCTAAAGTACGATATAAATAAAAGAAAACTGTAAAGCAAATAAACAATGTGTCATTAGTGATTAGTGTAATTATATCCATGTTTTGCACGTTAATCAAATGTCTGCACCACCTTCTTGTAAACTAGCAGAAGTACTCACCATTTATAGGGTGCAACATTATAAGAAATGAAACATCTACGGAAATATGTTTAGTATACAAATGTAGGATATTGCCAGTGTGTTTAAAAGAAAGACGAAAAACACCTATGCATGTCCTGAAGATCTATTTTCAAAATTAAACTATTCTGAAAACTCGATTTATTGGATGCCCCCCCCCCCCCAAAAAAAATGTGCAGAATTTTTAACTATAAACACACACAAGGTTTGTAAAACTTCAATAGATAACCTTTTTGTATAAAGGTGGCGCTCGGAATATTTCAACAACTAATGGACGCAATGTTGCGTTACTTGATTTTTGCAGTCGCTTATTTTGATAATATTTAACTAAAAAGCGAAAATTAAGAACCAATCGCTGGACATTATGTAAAAATCGTATTTAATAAAATTAAACAACATGGTTTTAAAATAAGTATTGATAAATGCAAAATTTAAAATAATTAAATACTTTGGAAACATAATTGATTAAAAAGTCGAAAACTAGATCCAGTCAGATCTCAAACAATAAAAATATGCCTCCCTCAACAAGTTCACTGACATTGTATGCTTTTAAGAGTTTTCAAATTATTACAATAATTTTATTCCTAGAATGCACGCATTAAGAAATTTACTAAATAAATTACTTCTGGTTTTCTAAATTTCAAAAGTTATTTGAAGAAATTATAACGGCTTTAACATCAGACTTATCTATCGTGCATTTTGATTTTCAACGTTAAAACATGTACCTGATGCTAGTAACGTGAGATTTGGAGCCGTTCTACTGCAGAAGGAATATAACGGACACCAGGAACGTTCATAACGGACAGATAAATTTCAGACAACAGAAATAGAAGCATTCGTTATAATATTTGAACTTTTACACGGAAGAAGATTTATTTTGCAAACGGACCAACGTATGTTACTATCAATATTTGGATCTAATAAAGACAGACCGGCTCATACTTCGAATCGCCTACAACGATGGGGAACTATTCTTTTAAACTATACATTTACAAGGGAATTCCTCCCATCCAAGAAAATAGAACACGCAGACAGATTGTCAAGACTTATTGCAAAACTAAGGGTTTGACTAGAATAAATAATGTTTTGTTCATTAATTACAGGAATAGATGAAAGCGTATTTGCAATACGGTAAAATAATTGCCAGTAACCTCGGAGATGATTACATTTAAAGTGACATTTAATAAACTTATCACAGCAAAAAGAAATCAGTAAAATGTGGTGATATTTGTTAATACGGGAAGCGCGTGGTGATTGAATGATTTTCAGAGGAGACATCTCGGAATCAATAGGACAAAAACTCGGTACTTTTACATAATACGAATATAACTAAACCGATATTTACCGAAGCAGATTTCAAGAACCAATCGGAAGCAAACGAAGCAGTTTACGAATCAGAAGCCGCGAAAGAAATGTGTGGCAGACGACAATTAAAGATGTCACGCCAAAAATTGAACAACTCTTCCAATTCTTCTTCATCTGCACTAACCCCTTCTTCGTCTGCACGTGCAGAGGACGACTGTTTTGTAACCCTAACCCAAACCTAATCCTAAAAGAACCCAAACCTAACCTGAAACAACCCCTAATTTAACCCTAAATCAACCATAACCTAATTATAAACTAACCCTACCCTATATTGTAATGGACTGTTTGCCCTTTCAAACAACAACACAAAAAAGGAGGAGTGTATTTTGAAATGATTAAGTAAAATTATTGGGGGAAAAATGATGGAAAAGTTGTTTCATTGTTTACCTCCGTCCGAAATAAATAGGCTAGGATTAGTTTAAGGTAAAGTTAGGATGGCGTTAAGGTAAGTTTAAGGTTATGTTAGTGTTAGGCTAGGGTTAGTTTAGGGTTAGGTTAGGGTTAGTTCATGGTTAGTTTAGAGTTAGGCTAGGGTCAGTTTAGGCTTAGGTTAAGGTTGGGTTAGGGTTAGGTCAGGGTTTGTTTTGGGGTGGGTTAGGGGTGCTTTAGGGTTATTTTAAGGATATTTACCTGTTATTTCAGATTATTAGAATGATTGAGATCTCCCAAAGGTTCTTGTTTCTTTTAATGTCATACATAATACCTGTCGCACATAAGATCTTCGTATTTAGGTATCTTCTCCGTCTCAGTTCTGTTTAAGCCAGTATCAATCATGAGAGACAGACAGAACATGTATTTTCACACAAAAAATGTTGTTGGATATTGAATCAATATTTTTTTTATAGAATGATGAGTTTTCATTTTTCTTAATAAAGAGCTAAAAATGAGATTTAGATGAGGATGACTGGAATTTAGCTGTGACACAGTCGTCGCGAAAAAGATCGATTAAACTTATTATTCTTGCATTCATATTGATACATAAAAATACATTTTTATGAACTAATTTAAGCATGAATAATAATAATGTCTTATAACTTATATAATATCTTATAAAGTCTTATATTTTAAATAATATCTTAATGTTTTTGGCGAACCATGAAAAAATATGCCACACCCCTTATCTATGACAAAAGATCACCTTTAATTGAAATAAGGCGTTACTTTTATTTAATCATCAGCATAATCATTAAATATTTTTAGGCGACGAGCTTGGGGAGGAAAGAAGAAGAAAAGAAATACCACGTGTTTTTTTATAGTCACGTGGTATCCTGGAGCCATTCTCCTCATTCTAAAAAGGCCGCCAGAGCGAGCGAATCAGAGAGCAGTCTATTCGGCAAACAAGCCGCAACTTCGTATGTTTTTGTTGCAAGCCTCAACTTCCCGTGTCGCCATTCAGAAGTCACAACATATTGCTAAAATCGCAACATGAGAAAGCAGAGAATTATCCGATTTTCACAAAATCATATTTATTTTATTCAATACATTATACATTTCATGATGAATAGGATATTTTATTTGAAGATATTTTCATTTTGAGAACATTCCGTATGCGATGTGTTTAATTAGAAGCACAACACCATATAATACAGATCTACGTAATATTATAAGTTATCACTTTTTAAATAGTCAATTATAAGTCATCTCCCTTTATCATAACTTTTCAACGACGTCATGCGAGAAATGTTGTCGCGAATTTAATTTTGAGACTGTTGTTGCAAAATAGATCGATTGAGTTTCTTTTTTATTACTGCTTAAATTGCTTCATAAAAATTTAAATGATGTCTCAAATGACGAGTTTTCCGTGGACCACCAATGCTCAAGTGGGTTCGCTTTGAACGTTATGAGGTAAAACTAATGAGTTAATTCAGGGTTTTTCGTGTCTGCATTTTTTTGCGCTGAAAGGTTAAAGAAATAAAAGCTTCATCCTTTTGAATGAAATTCAACCGTGGTTAATTCGAATCAATATGCTGTATTGCTGGTTTATAATACGTTCGT
>OY744551.1:15504095-15506595 GCA_963556195.1 Sepiola atlantica | reverse complement strand
TTCAATTAATATCTATTCATCTAAAGTTCTCACGGATTTACATATATATATATATATATATATATATATATTACAGAATGTCACATATATACACCCATAAAAGGAGACATATAGCTGTGTGTATAACTTTGTATGGGTGAGTGTGTATAGTTCTGTATAGGTGGGTATGTGTTTATTTTCGCTTTTTAATTTATTTTTGCTTGTTTATGTATTAAATTTTGCTTGCTTATAAATATATATATATATATATATATATATATATATATATATATATATATATACATATATATATATATATATATATGAGAGAGAGAGAGAGGTATATATTTTATATACATATATATATGTATATATATATATATATTAAAAAATGTTTTTAAATGTATTTATCTTTGACTCTATACATATTTACATATATTCCTTCTCTACATGGACCCTACCACTGTATATAGTTCTCATAATTTATAGACATTCTCGTCTTTTGTCATTTTTTGCATTTTTTTGTTCGCCCTTGACAAAGCCCATATAACATTTGGGCGAAACGTTAAGCTTTTTAAGTCTTCCGCTTATTCCATTTTAATTTCATACCGTCGGATTATTTTATCCTTTCATCTATTCATATATATATATGTATATGCTCAAATTGACTTTCTTCTAATATTCTTCTTTCTTTATGCATTTTCCCAACTCCCCCACTCTTCCAGAACTTTCTACAATCATAAATTATAATGCTGTCCGTTCTAAAAAATATTTTTCTTTTCCGAATCTTCTCTATCAGTTACCTTATGATGTTAGACCTCGAATAAGGTCGTAGCTGAAACAGGTATGCACATATGTAGCCTAAATGTTAAACAAAATTAAAATGGCTTCACTGTATTCCGGTCAAGACCTGGTAGAAATTCTCATGTAGATCTTTCTAAATGGATTTTATTCTCAATTAGAAACGAAGAATATAAGCTCAATATTTCTTTAGACGATAAAATAAGGCTTATTATATATATATATATATATATATATATATATATATATATATATATATATATATATATATATATAATGCTTTATTTTTGCCTTCTTATTTATATATATATATATATGCACATATTGTTAAAAAACAGAAATCGTCTGTTTAATTATACCTTTTTATTTTTTCAATTTTTCTAATGGTCTTTTTGGATTAAAATCAAATAAATTAATAAATGTCACATAGGTATCACGAACGTTTTCGATTCTTCATCGAATCATCGTCAGGTGTCAAAAAGCAAATGAACAAAAAAGCTTGAGTCAGAAGAGAATTTTTTAAAGACAGCGGAGAAACGGGCAGAGAACATTTTCGCATTGTTCCAGGAAAGTCGTTGACGATTTAAATTCAGCGACACCGCAGTGACATCACAGAATAAAATCATATTACGTGAAGCATTTTAAAATGCTACCACTGGTTTCAAACGTGATGTTATTAATTGTAGGTTGTTGTGTTTTTATGTAGATGACTTCCAGTACTTTTAATTTTTTTAAATTGGTTTCGGAATGTATTATTTTAGTGTTATTAACTAGAATTTGTCTTAAATAAGAGGGAGGACAGTTATGATTTTGTGGATGTTGGTAAATTTAGCTAGAGTTTACAAGATGCATGGTGAGGCGGCGGGATAGGGTAGTGGTTGTAAAACCAATGTAGCTATTAGCTTTATTATTATTATGAGAGTTACATTCTCCCAAAAGGCATTTAAACTTATAAATAACATTGGTTCTTTCTAGTCATTTTGGGGTTGGGGAGGAGTTGTTTTATTTTCCAATATTTTGCATAAATTAGAAAATGCTGCCTAAATACACATACACAATATATATATATATATATATATATATATATATATATATATATATATATATATATATATATATATATATATATACAGGGTGGGCCAAAACAAGGGTCCTATCTTTAAATTTGAATAACTTGAATTTGAATAACTTCCACAAAATAAAAGTTAAACTCACCAAACTTTATGTGTGTGTAGACTGACCCTTCCGAGATTTTTTGAAATAAACAAAACAAATTTTAGCCGAAAAACACTTCTTAAAACTTACAAAAACTAAAGTATTGTTTTTTACACGGTTTTGAGTTTTTTAAGCAAAAATAATGTTTTCTAAATGAGGGTACGTTCCTTAGGGCTAATACGGCTCATGCTTGCTTCGGAAGGGGTCCTTTACTTATTCTAAAAAAAAAAAAAAAAAAAAATCAATAAATAAAAAAGTTATGAATTTTTAAAAATAGGACCCTTATTTTTGCCCACCCTGTATATATGAGAGAGAGAGAGAGAGGTATATATTTTATATACATATATATATGTATATATATATATATTAAAAACAATTTTTTTTAATGTATTTATCTTTGACTCTATACATATTTACATATTACTTCTCTACATGGACCCTACCACTGTATATAGTTCTCATAATTTATAGACTTTCTCGTCTTTTGTCATTTTTTGCATTTTTT
>OY744551.1:15489095-15499095 GCA_963556195.1 Sepiola atlantica | reverse complement strand
TACACTAAATGTTCAAAAGCAAGGAAATTCCCAAATTTTTACACTTTTATTGTCATTAAGGGTATGTGAGCACAACACGGCTATGTATTTTACTGGTAGGAATTTTTCTTCAGCGCACCTCACACACTTCATCCACTCATGCATAGAGATTTATACTGTAGTGATGTGATAATGAAATGGTTTGGTTGATATGTAGTCATACCCTTAATGACAATAAAAGTGTAAAAATTTGGGAATTTCCTTGCTTTTGTACATTTAGTGTATATGAATTTTCATCTTAACCCTATTAAGGGCATATGATTTCAGTATACTGGCATTTATCATGGAATGTCACTACTTTTGTAAAGGCTATGCCTCAATACAATGCCTTATCATAAGTTTTTTTTGAATTTTCTGGATAACTAAGGTATATGGTAAACTGAAATTAAAATGCCATCAATTAGACCCTAGAACCTCTATCTCTGCCAAAAATCAGCTGAATCCATCAAATAGTTGATGAGATACAGGGTGGCACATACGTACGTACGTACACACAGATAACATGATTTCATGATTGAACTTTCTGGATCTCTGGGTTGCCTTGACCAATGATGCTGAAATTCTACACACTTATAGAACCTATCAAATAAAAATTTTGTGCAAAGTTTTAACTAATTTGGTTTATTGGTTTTTGAGTTATGATTGATCAAAGAAATGAGATTTCCAGCGTGGGCCATTCGTGAAGTCTATTAAAGGATAGAGCGCTCTCGCGCCTCCCTTGATTGCAGAAAAGATAGGACAAATACAAATGATGGTGGGTAATAGCTGAGTTACTAGCAACGAAACATATTGGCTAACACGTGGGCAAAATATAAACAAGGTTCGCTTCGATAAATGAAATAATACTAAAAATGATACTAGCACTATTTAATTCTATCTTTAGAGAAAACAAAACGTAATAATTTTTGCCGGCGATGCTTAAAATGTCGGGATATTTAAAGAGATAGAAAACTGGGTGCTTCTGCTGTTCAGCGGCCGTATTAAAAAAATATTTTCATAAAAACAATATCATATACTTATTCAGCGTTATATTCTTAATCACTGTACAAAAAAGTAGAAAAAAATTATCCATTAGAACTTTAATTACACGTATTTTTCCATTCTGCGTATCATAACAGCGATTCGTTCACTAAGCCTCCATCTTCTTTCTTAAGAAGATTTCAAGGGCGGATAATTGAAATCACAACCTAAGAGTTAAGAGTACAGACGGGATTAACGCCTTCACTGATAGGTATATGCTTATCGTTTGTCACTCAGGGAGCTGAGGTGCCGTGCCAATACGTTAGCAGCCCTTCTAAAGACGGCCTCTCGGTGCGGAACACCGTGTTACACTTCCCTGACCAGCGACTTTATCACATTTAAACTGTGAGTTCTAAAGTTTATAATTTGTTTTCTTTTAAGAATATTTTTCTAGTTTGGTGTCAAGCATTTATTATAGTCTAGCAACTTGCTTTTTGCTAATTCATTGTTTAAATAACCGGTTGAAAATTTTACATCTAAATTATTTACTTGAAATAACTGACTCACCCTGAAGTTTCCGTTCTTCCAATGGTAGTACCTCATGTAATCGTGCATGATTTCATAGAAGCAGTCGCTGATGTAGTCACACCTGAACATGTCCATGGGGTTATTGGGATAGAAATCTGTAAATATAAAATAGGAATATTAACCCTTAAATAACTAGTAATAAAATTTAACTTTTTAAATGCCAATAAAACACTACTTACCAAGGCCCAAATCCACTCGAGGATAAATGTTAATGAGATTGTTAGTTTGATTATGAACAATACTATGAGAGGATTGGAAATGACGAATACAATAAACGGCTGGTGGCGCAATTAAGTAGTTGATGGCGTTAGGAAATTGGGTAGACATAAAAAAGGTTTAAAGGTATTTCGGTGTGATCGAATGGAATATAGGGAGAATAACTTACCCAAGGCTTCTCGAGTCAGTTTAGAGTCGTGTCCGGGACACCATATACATAAACTTGTAGAGAGATACGAAAGACTTTGATTAGGAGCAGACCTCTGGTATTTTGAACGTTTCAATTAAATTCACAATACTTTTGACTAATAAAGTATTTAAACCTTAAGATTTTCAGTGGATAAATAAGTAAGGATGAACAAAGTACTACAAAAATTAAAAAGTTATATAAAACTTTAAATGATAATGTGTTGATTTCTTTTCAATTTTTTCAAAGAAAACAAGTGTAGTTTCTTTTTAACGGCAACAGTTATTTTTATACCAATGATATTACACTACCCGATGCCAAAATCCACTCGAGGATAAGAGTGAATGAGATTGTTAGTTGGATGGCGAGCAACACTATGAGAGGATTGGAAACGATTAATGGAATGTAAAAAAGTTGAATTTAAAAGAGGACGGATCTACAAGTTTTTATTGACATTTAAATCGATTAGCCCCATATTGTAGTCTGCAGGGATGCAATCCCATGACAGTGTGTTCCATAGATGGGAAGTTCTGTTCATGGAAATTCCGTTCGGTTTTAGGTACGCAGAGGAAAAAAATGAAAGTTATTTACAATGGTAATAGAGAGACGAGTTCTTGCTGTGAATGTTTTACAAGAAGGAAACCAAAGATTAAAGTTCAGTGGAAATGACGATGGAGTAGAGAAAGACTGGCAACCTGTTTTCTCTGAGAAAGTGAAATGATCATCCACCACTAGATTTGGAAGTCGATATTATACCTTGTACAGGGAAAGAGAGAGTGCTTTGAGCGGCACCTCACCAGATGAGCCAGCAGTAGTGATGGGATGATTCCAATATTTTTACCGATTCCGATAAATAACCGATTCTGTTCTAAATTCCCGATTCTGTTCTAAATTCCCGATTCCGATAGAATTATTGATTCTAATTCCGATTATTATTAAATCTCTAAATATTTAGCTATAGAGTTGTTGTTTTTTATTTTTGGATTACCGTAAAAATTCATTTAATATATGTATATATATTTCGCGAACTTAAAAATACACTTGTGGGGGTGATCTATAGATTTGAGTTTTTCTGATAGTTTTAAAACAATAAATATTCATAATTTTATTATTAGTACCAGCGATAAAAAAAAAAGTTTTAAACAAAAACAAATAAGAAAGACAATTAAAAGAATCGTTTTTAGAATCGCAAATAAGGCTCACATTTTTCCGATTCTGATATCGATATCGATACCCCCAAAAGTTCCGATTTTTTCGATTCCCGATTCCGATTAATCATCCAAACACTAGTCAGAAATTCTTCATTTTATGACGTATTTGATTTTTGTACAGGTAGAGGATTGCTTTAGGAGTCAGGGGCTTTGGGGGGGGAGGGGACGATAGAATAATCCAACCATGTTTCCATTGACCTTAGCAACAGATCTGTTGTAAGTATTCCATTTAAGGTCGATTATAAAAGTTAGTCCCACGAGCTTAAAGCAAAGAGAGAGCATTCATTTCAATTGAGTCAAAGTGAAGACCCGAGCATTGATGGTGAAAGGAGAGATCCATTTATTTTAACTGATATGAAACAAGGATCTGATGGTTTATGGTGAAAAGACAAAAGGTGGTAATAAAAAGATATTTAATATTATTCCTTCTGCGTTATAGGAATTGTATTTAAAAATATGTATCGGTGATATTTTTTAATGTTAATCTTGAAAAATGTGATTCCTTTAAATAAACTGGTATACCCATTTTCTTTTGTGCAGAAATATAAGTTACTTACTGTATTCACGGGCCAAGTACCTGCAAATTGACATAGTCTCGGGCATCATGTCGCCATTGTCCATCTGCAGACAGGGCATGTAGTTACAGGGAAAATCTGGAAGAGAAAAAAGAGAAATGAATATATATAGCTACTATGCATTTCACAATCCATTTAACAATCCATTTAACAATCCATTTAATAACCCATTTAATAATCCACCGATATAAACTACTCATGATACTACTGTACATTTTCTATCCTGAAACGATTACGATGGCTACAAGCAAAACAAGTGATCGTGCTAACAGAAAATACAGATTTCGTATAGGTGTACTGACGCATTACACAGTCCTTGTTCCGTTAATTACTGAGATAATAGACGGCTTGTTGACAGAGCTTTCGCCAGATGGAGCACTGGACGAAAGTGTCTTACTGATAAGAAAAAGATATGCACATTACAAGACAAATACACAGGCACACACAATATATAATTTTAATCCCCCTCTCTCTTTCTCTCACACACAAACACATTTTCTCTCTAAAAATCATAAAAAATTAAAAAAATTAGAAGAATATTTTTGAAAATCAAAACAATGTGTTTTTTAAAAAAATAAATTTATTTATTTTAAAGTCTTGAGATCTTTCAGCGTTATACGCCTTTGTCAAAATTATATAGACATTTAATGCATTTTTCCTTTTTCTTTTCTTTTTAATCCTTCTTGACCGAAACATATTTCGCGACCAAGATGAGAATTCGTCCTGATGTTTGTTTCGACGAGTGGTATTTGTATGTCGGTATGAGTCACGTGGTTACGTATTGTTGAATAATGAAAGCAGCCACACTTGAAACGTTGATGGAATAACAATTAGAAGAACATTTTTTGAAAACCAAAACAACGTGTTATTTTTGTTTTTAATAAATTTATTTATTTATTTTCAAGTCTCGAGATCTTTCGGCGTGATACGCCTTTGTCAAAAGTATAAAGGCATTTGATGCCTTATTTTCTGTTTCGTTTTTTTTTTTTAAATCCTTCTTGTCACAGCCAAGATGAGAATTCGATCTGATATAAAAAACTTTAAACTAAAAACTCGGACTCTATTCCCTTACTATATTTTGAGTTCTTGTATTAAACACACTTTTTATGTGATCTTAAAGAATTTTATTATTAAACGTTTTCTCCGCTAGCTGTAAAATACGCACTAACATGAGTGAGTGTCATCCAAGCCTTACGATATTGGGCCAAGGTGTTCGGTTGTTTCATCTTCATGTTCGTCCATTCACAAACGTTGTCTTTTCTTATGTCTACCTTTCGACCGGCTTCATTGTATTATGTCATCAACGCATATTTTTCATAGTCCTATACTGGAGCGCTTGATGTGACCAAACAATCTCAAGACTTTACATTTGATGACAGAACATATTGATGGGATGCCAGTGAGTTTTCGCAACTCTGCGATACTGATGTTTATTTACTCCTCGCGGAGTTAGGCACAAGGCCAGTTTTATCTTACTCCCACAAGTAAGATGTGACCCAAGATCGGGTCGAGCAAGTGGGGTTAAAAGCCAGCGCTCGAGAGGTGAGCACTCTGGCCATTTAAAAATTGCCTGGGCAGCCCCGTCGGCATTCCCCGGTAGGGGCGCCTCAGACAGTAAGCAATAAACTTACTCCTCCCCAAAGAGGGGAGGCAAAGCCTGGGAGGGTGGACCTCCTAGAACTGCACAGAACAGGCGTGCAGTATCCATCGGAACAGATACTACACTTTGATCTTAGCCAAAAGGCCGAGACCAGAATGATGTATTCATAAAGTTTATGATCACTAATAAGGTGCATCATGTCGCTTTGGAAAGTGTCTACTTTCTGATGTAATTTTACAGTCTAGTTGACACATTCAAGGTCATATGCGTTATAGATTTTCGCTTTCATTTGTATGGTATGCGTTTAGAAGTTAGAGCGGTTTTGTTCCTTGTAAAGAATTCCTAAAGAGTAAAATAGTATATATCTAGATATCTATATAAAGTCAGGTATGTATATATGTTCATATAATTCATACGGGATTCATTTCTAAACTAATTAACGGAGCATTATGAATTTTGGAACACAGCTGCTAGACGTAAGGGCTGGAAATGTGTACTATAGTTAGTTTTATTTAATTATATGCAAAAGGGCTAAAACTGGGTTAGGGTTAGGGTTAGGGTTAGTGCAAAGGGTTAGGGTTAGGATTAGGGTTAGTGCAAAGGGGCTAAAACTGGGTGGGATTGTAATAATACGTTTCATTTAAGAAATAAATATGTTTCCTCTTTTCTAACAAGATATCAAATTACTAAAACTACCAACCCTTCTATATACAACAAAAAAACGGATTAAATTGTTTGCCCATCCCAAACCTTTTTACTCGAACCCCGAATCCCTCCGGAAAATCATTCATTTTGTAAGTCGCCAAAGATTTGAGATGGGTTGTAAGGGTCTTTTCTAGAGGGTAAAGGTCTACCAATGTCAGTGAAACCATGGTACATCTCTGGAATATATAACGTAAAGTTTTTAAATATATAATTTGTAGTTTAGCTCACGCATTCTTAACATCGAGCACTTTATTTATTTCTTTTCAACATACCCCAACGCACTATATATATATATATATATATATATATATATATATATATATATATATATATACATATATATATATTGATTAAGTTCAAATATATTGATAACATGAACTTAAAACTAATATTTAAAAAAAATGCTCAATACAAAATAGAGTTTGACTTACGTATACGAATTGTCTGAGCATTTTGCGTGGCTTAAGTGTATATGCGTCCGTCAAATATGTTGAAGTAGGTGGGAGGAGCTGTCTACTCGTAGGAAAAATAAATTACACGTTTAATGAGGTTTATTGTCAACTGGCCGATTTTGTTCTGTCTAATTTCTTTTGGGTACTTTTAATTTCTTAGCTCATTATACAGTCCCGTCAAGACGTATTAACGTCGAAACGCTGGTTGATCGGCGTAGACTGTTTCTAATATATATATATATATATATATATATATATATATATATATATATATATTTGTGTGTGTGTGTGTGTGTCATATTTAAAATAAAATAATATGTTGTACTTCCTTTATATCGATGTCAAGCGTGTGCGCAAAACCCAGGATAATGTATCAATTTGGATCAAAATGAAATATACTCATCAAATAATATATACGAGTTTGGGAGTCTATCTCAACAACTATAGGACAAGTTGTTATATATAAAGGACGAAGAAATCCCAAGCATAAAATATGTTTGTATTGTATTAGCGCAAATGTGTTCTGTTTTTAACATCGTTGAATACCCGTTCTGAGTTCATCGTCTTGAAACATAATTCAAAGAATAAAAACTATACTTATTTGTGACGTCATCTAATGTGTAAACCAACAAAAGATATCCAAATAATTAATATGATAACAATTCCTCACCATTCCTGCAACGATCCCAGTCGGAGAATTCGTATCTCTTGTCCATGTATTTGACGCCGGCCATATGGAACATCATACGCATGCACTCGGCACGGCCGCGGCCATTGAAGTAATGGAGAGTGTAGTTAGGCATGGTGGATTGGTTTTCGACTTGTTGACGACCAACAGGATAACTGACTGTTGTGGTTCGAGTGACTTCAAGTCTTCTCTGACGACCAAGAGACCAACAAGCCTCGTATTTATACTCTCAGGTTAATCAAATTGTTAGCGTTGATCAACAGGTAAAAATGTAGTTGTCCAAGGACGCCTATTCAATATTCCTCAGGTGACAGAATTTAATTTCATTTGCACCTTACGATTTCTAAGCGTACACATTCTTCGGGATAATTATAGACTTGACACCAGACTAGACATCGATTGAACCACTTAAACGCGTGTTCAACGTCGATTTTGTGTTTCGGTGCTAAGAATATATTTGATTATAATTGAAACTCTCGGTTCATGAACGTGTTTGGAAGTGGAACAATTCGGATTTCGAACAAAACATTCAAACCGGAAATGTGTCAATTTTCTAACAAAATTTCGTTTCCAGAACCATGCCGACGGCAACCGAAACACACCGTCTGATGTGCAGGATTGCCATTCCGGGTTTTTAAATCAACATCTGCTTTTCTTTTAATCAATCTGGGTTTTTTATTTTTTGAATCTGGGGTTTTTCTTAGGAACTACATTTTTTATTAAAATAAACTAAAAAAATATTACAAAATGTGCAGTAAAATTGTTAAAATATAAAACAACTAAAAATCGTTTAATTCATAAAAATTTAACAAAGAATATATTTTATTACGAAATAACTTATTTTTATTATACATTATAGTAGGGGTGGGACGTAATGGGTGAACATTTCAGATTCATGCGAGTAGTATTTTTTGTGTTCATTTATACATAAATAACACTAAACAATCAAACATTTTGAAAATTTTGCAAAATTCAGAAATTGCATTTGGGCTATTTTTCACTAGTTTTTGGCTATTTTACATTCATGAAAACCCTTTCACAGCCTGAAAATGGTCCTAAATTAAAGTACTATCACAGATTTAACCATCTATATCCATTCATAGCTTTTGAGGATGTTTTAGGACCTGCAATGTCGCATGAAACCACTTTTTCACCGAAAAATGATGGATTTTAAGTCCCGTGGAGCCCTGTTTTGATCATTGCCGTACTGTGTATGTATGGTCCATTTGATTCCAATTTCTCCCAGTCTTTTCTCCGGTTTTTTTGGGATTGTTCCTAGTGCTCCTGTGATTATTGGTATTATACTGACTTTCTTCATGCTCTATATTCATTTCAGCTCTCTGGCTAGTTCTATGTATTTGCTTCGTTTTTCCGTATGTTTGATCTTTACTCTGTTGTCTGCTGGAACGGCGAAGTCTACGATTTTACAAGATTTTCTTTCTTGTCGATTATAATATCAGGTCTCCTTACTTGTATGAGTTTATCTGTTTGTATATCCCAGAGGATTTTGTGTTTTTCATTATCCAGAACTGTTTTATGTTTGTACCATTTGTCCGCGTATTCGAAATTCAATTATTTGGACAGTTCCCAGTGTATTGCTTTTCCCACACATTCATGTCTGTTCTTGTATTCTTTTTGGGCAAGTTTGCTACATTCACTTATTATATGATTTACTGTTTCGTCTCTTTGCCCATACACTCTGCATTTACTGTTTTCCTGAATTTAATGTAGTTTTTCCTAATCGCATTGTTCTGTGAGCCATCAGTAAATATTCCGTTTCTCTGTTCAAGTGTGCTTTTCTTAGCCATGTTCAGCTATTTGCGTTGGTTTCTTCTCTTGTGAGTCTTATGAAGCGTCCATGTAGTTGTTTTTCTTCCTACTATTCTTTTCTTGTCTGTTTGTGTCCGGTTTCGATGCTTCCTGCGTTGTTCGTTGGGACGGTGTCTTTTGCTGCGGTGATCAGCCTTTCTGTGTTCTGGTTTATGTATTTCTCCAGCTCTTTTTTAGTGTCGTCCACGTTCTATACTTACAAGTCCTCTTCCCCCTTCGTTTCTCTTCACGTAGAGTCTGTCTGTATCGTCTTTTGGATGTAGTTCGTTGTGCATAGTCATTAATTTTCTAGTCCTCTGGTCAAGGTGCCTGAGTTCTTCTTTAGTCCAGCTTATGAATGGTCCAGAATATCTTATTAATGATACTGCCCAGGTATTTATTCCTTTGATTAGGTTTCTGCTATATAATTTTGTTTCTAAGAGCTTTCTTGTTCTTCTCAGGTATTCTTTTCCAATCTTCTCTTTCATTTGTGTTGATTTGATTGTGTCTGCTTCCAAAACTCTCAAATATTTATCGCTGTCTTCTTCGCCTGGCGGCACCCATCTGCTCTTGGTTGGGTAGTTCCATACCCTCAGTCATGTTCAGCTTATTATTATTATTATTATTATTATTATTATTATTATTATTATTATTATTATTATTATTATTATTTCATAATAGTCTCAACTTTTGGAGTTTTTTTAACATCAAGTCAATTCCCTTGACCTTAGACATTCAAGCTGTACCTTAACACTTTTGCTGTTCCCAACAGGCAAGCCTTTTGCAGAATTGGAAAAGAAATTGTCTGGTCATTCTGTTTAAGCCATTCATGTTGGCTTTTCGTTATGGTTTCAAGCGTTCTAATTACAGCGGGAATCACCTTTACTTCTTTACATTTTCATAGTCTAACTAATTCCCATTTTAGATCTTGATATTATTTTTTCGTGTTCTTTCTCATGCACTCTGGTAT
>OY744551.1:15406595-15484095 GCA_963556195.1 Sepiola atlantica | reverse complement strand
CTTTATAGTTGCATTCCAATGACCATAGGAGAAACCAATCTAAAACCATAATTTTCATTTCTTCTTCCAATGTTTTTATTTTCTATATTTCGACGAATCTCTGTATTTCTTTTTCGTCTCACAAACGCATTTTTTAAAATTCATTTTTTTGAGGCTTAAATTTTAAAATAAAGAAGTATGAAAATAAAGAAATTGTAACAATAATTGAAAAAAAAAATATGTATGTATAAAAAGTCTATGTGAAAAGTATATATTTTGTAATATATCTTTTATTTATTTTCTATTTTTTGACGTCTAGGAATATCAATTGTCCCTTATGTATAAAAAAATAAAAAAAAGCTTTTCTTAAAACGAGACCAAAATTTTCGGCCGCGATCCTTCGGCCTTCTTCAGTGTAATGGGGGATTGTGTGTGTACGGTGGGAGGTGGGTGGTGGTAGAATGGGAAAAAGGGTGGGGGAGACCAGTGAAATGGTGAAAAAAAACAGGAGTTGTCCTTAATAGCTGACAGGCAAGAGTCAAGTGGTCATAAACACGATTCAAATGTACCCTGATATGAATGAATGAAAAAAAGATAATATAGATAGATACACAAGTAAACCTGTGTTTATAAATACCTACACAAAGACACATCATCACTTTCACCTACGTATGTCAGCTTACCTATACACCCGCGCACACACAGACATACATCCATATACACATGAAGCAGGGAGAGAGAGAGAAGGGGGGATAGGGGCGATAGCCCAGTTGGCTGGAGTCATGAAAAGTTCAGAGTGGGATGGGTTTTTTTAGTACACGGGGAGTTTGTGAAGTTAGAAAAATGACAAAATGAAAATACTTTGGAGATTGGTACATGCATATATCCGCATACACACCCACACACATGCATACACTTATACATATGCACACGCACATACACACCCATATATACACATACACATACATACATATACATACATATATATACATATATACATACATACACATGCATACATGCATACACATACATACACATCCGTAACAACATACACGCACATTCACGTGGAGAGAGAGGGGGAGAGGCATAGGCAGATACATGTGTATAGGTATATAGATGCACATACGTACACCCACAAGGGCATACGCCCCCTTCTCTCTCTCTCTCTCTCTCTCTCTCTCTCTCTCTCTCTCTCTCTATATATATATATATATATATATATATATATATATGGGGAGAAGGAAACCAAGTGCGAGAGAGAGGGTAGACTAATGAATACAATTTACTGGTGGAACTGGCAAATGTTGTCGGTCAGTTCATATGTTTGTAGAAAGAATAACTATTAAGAAGTCCCAGGTCTATATTTAGTCCTGAGGTATGCGTGTTTAGTTTCAGAATGAGTTTAGTCTCATATTTTCGTCTGTGTTGTAGTGATTTGAATTTGGAGGCTACGAGTATGCATTTCATGTCGTCTGTGGAGTGGTTTGGGAGATTGAAATGCTCGGAAATTGGTTATCGTGTGGAATTGTCTCTAATCGTTTGTTTGTGGTTGGTGAGGCGTTTGCGGAACTCCAGGTTTGTTGCCTTTTGTGCATCTGGTGCAGTATATCATGTACACCACGTTGGGGCGATCGCAGGTGAGAGGGGGAGATCAAGTTAGATGTTGGTGCTTGCAGGTGTGAATGTGTCGTTGGTGGTGATGCATTGGCATATTTGGCATCTTGGTTTGTTGCATTTCTTATTTTCTTGGGGTGAGAGGGTGTGGTGTATTTTGGACGATGTTAGTAGAGAATACTAGTTAGAGGGCTGTCGTTTTGCACAGATTGGCGGTGTGTTGTATATCGTGTTAATGGTGGGGTCATCTTGTAGTTGTTTGAATATGTTTTTGAGAGGGGTGTGTAGTTTGTTTATTTAGGGCTGAAGTCAAACACCATTGGTATTTGTGGGGATGATATTTTACTGTTATTGTATGTTAGTAGATTTTGTTTGTTTGGGCTAGATGCTTTCCTAATGGATTTCTTTATTATTTTAAAGGGATAGTTTATGTAGAGAAAGTGGTTGGCTAAAATGCCTACATGTGTTTGTACTCAGTAGGGTCTGAGCAGATCCTTTTGATGTGCAGGCATTGACTATATACAATATATATAGATATATACATATATATATATATATATGGATAATATAAATATTAATATTTATAAGATAAATATATATGGATAATATAAAAAAAAGTTTTCTATTAGATCCTATCGTGATAAAACCATGCTCGATATGGTAGATAGAGCATCATTATAGGAATCATATATATATATATATATATATATATATATATATATATATATATATATATATATATATATATATATATATATATATATATTTTTATTTTTTTTTATTTTACTTATATTTTTTCATTTATTAATTTTCCAACGAATGTTAAGTCTGCAATATCTTGGATTTAGTTAGTTTGTCTGAGAATTTAAACTGCATTTTACTTTTTTTAATTTTTTTTTTTTTTAATGACTCAAAGCTTCTTTAGACTATATATTGGGTATGTAGATCTGTATGGCTAGGTTTCCTTCCTCTTATCTAATTACTTTTCTGGTACCAAAGGTACTTAAGCTTTATTTTTTATTTATTTTTTAATGCAACTTTGATTCCTATATAATTTTATTACTAGCTACCATATTGCAGAATGATTCTTGGATATAGTGTGTAGATAGTATTATTATTATTTTTATTTTTTTATTATTGTTATAATTAATGTTATTTGATATGCAAATTACTATATCATACGGTAGTCTTAAGGGTAATATATTATTATTATTATTTTATCATTATTATTATTTTTTTATGTATATATTAGTGATATTTTAAGCTGAATTATTTCGACACTTGATTATTGGGGAAATGGTCGTATAATCAGTACCATTGGAGAGCCATGAATATTAAAACTGTCCTGTTTTTAAATCTCCGAAACAGTTACATGGTAAACAGCTGATGACCCCCGTGTTAATATTAGACGCTTAAGGTTTCCTGTTTTTGTTTCACTCTTAGATAATTAACCCCCCTTTTTTATTTTTATTTTTTTATTTTTTTTATTTTACTTATATTTTTTTATTTTTTTATTTTACTTATATTTTTTCATTTATTAATTTTCAAACGAATGTTAAGTCTGCAATATCTTGAATTTAGTTAGTTTGTCTGGGAATTTAAACTGCATTTTACTTTTTTTAATTTTTTTTTTTTTAATGACTCAAAGCTTCTTTAGACTATATATATATAATTATTTAATAATAAATATTTAATTATTATCTACATAGTATACGTTTCATCCTTGCGAGATCATCAGTGTAGAGATAACCATTCAAGCCGGTCGCACGATTCGAACCCTGGAACGAGAGTTGTTTGTTTATAACTAAGTCCGACAATGTAACCGATAAGGCCGGCATGAATCTTCATAGGAAATCATGCGAAATAAACTTATTTATGCCAGTAAGCGGATATTTTTATAATCAGTAGTCAGAGAATGTTATACAAAAAGGAACGTTGCATTATAACTGTTGTGGTTGCAAGGTTGAACAATAATTAGTGAGGAATACAATGAAGACGCAAACAACAAGGAGAATGCAATAATAAGTGTATTAAAGAAAAGGTATAGTTACAGTATGTACAAATGAAGGTGTCGAGTCAGAGAGTCTTGGTGGGAGGACATGTACGCTCTTCGGCGTCACTTCCGGTGGCATTTAGGTAACACACACTAAGGCCAACCTAGGCTTGCCATTTATAGTGTAACGTTATTCGTATATGCAAATGAGTGGTTGCCACCACAACAATAACCAAGGTTGACGGCTGTCTTATCTCGCATTAACGGGTCCAGCTTAATGGCGGCTACAAATAATTATTTAATAATAAATGTTTAATTACTATTAAAGAGGAACAAGTGAAGAGTTTAGGAAAATGGTACAAGGGTGCATTAAATCAGTGGTCCTCAACCTTTTTGTTGCCGCGGACCGGTAAGCGTTAGACAATTTTACCGCGACCCGGGGGTAGATTGTTTACTTGCAACTTACATGTAGCATCGTACCAACAACATAACATGAAAATAAAAGCCTCGAAATAATAATAAATATATCATTAAAAAGTTTACATTAAAAATTTACTTTAAACATTCCTTTCAAAATAAAATACAGGTACACCAGAAAAACGAATATAAAGTGCATGAACATTTTATCATTACTAGAACACCAAGTCAATGAGAACACTAGTGACTAAGCTTACAAAGCGTATGACTAATCTTATGACAAAGCGTACAAACTGAGATAAAGAGCTTTAAAAAGCTGCGCACATGTATGCAAACTATATTTCTAAACTGTATTTCTTACGCGGCCCGGTACCAATTGGTCTACGGACCGGCACCGGTCCGCGGCCCATCGGTTGGGGACCACTGCATTAAATGATAGAAAAAAGGGAGCGAAATTACAACAGCAAGCGGAAGAGGGACTGCGAACTTTAGAAAAGACTGATCTACGTGGGAAATTCAAACGATGGTGCTTACAGTATGCGTTGTAGCCAAGGTTAATGAGGCCTTTACGAATCTATGAGATACCATTTACACGAGTTGCAAGAATAGAACAGCGATGCAACATGTATATAAGAACATGGCTGGAATTGCCAAAGATGCTCAATGATACTGAAATAGTTGGCAGAAATAATCAACTACAACTGCCGGTTGCGTCTATTGTAGAAGAATATAAGGTTTCTAAAGTGCGTACAGTGATGGTGCTTCGCTTTTCCAGTAAAAATCAAAGATTATTCACCTGAAGTAAGAACTGGGACGAAAATGAGGAGCAGAAACTGCAGTCGATCATGCAATAGCAAAGTTGGAACATGCAGATGTTGTTGGAGAAGCGCAAGACGGTACAAATGTATTTGGAAACTTAAAACTATTTTCCAGGAGTAATATAAAGGAAAAGAGGGATGCTGTAGTGAAATAAATTAGGAAAGAAGTTCAAGAGAACCGAAATTTGCATCTTGTTAAATGTGGGCAAAGGACAGGGTCTTACGATGGGAGGGGTGTGATGTCGAGAGAAGAATTGTGAGGAAAGAAATATGGGCCTGGGAACGGAAAGGACATCGTTCTTGATTAAATCAACATATGATGCAATGCCATCACTTGCCAATCTTGATTGTTGGAGGATATGTGATAATGTTAGATACCGATGCGGGAAAAAGGGAACACTAAGGCATATTCTCTCAAACTGTGAGCTGGCAACAGAAAGGTAAACGTGGCGTCACAATCAAATGCTTGCAATAATTGAAGAACAAATCAAGCAAAAAATAAAGCAATTCTATGATGGAGAATTACCCAAGATTAAACAAAGAAAGAAAATGGTATTCAACAAAGCAGACACAAAAAGTAATCTGAGTAGTCATCCAACGACTATAAAAATAGATAACAGATGGACTGGAAACTGGAAGTTCAGTGTAGATCTAGAAAACTTTTTGATGTTCCCGTTGGTATAATCTGGACAACGACCAGATATCGTGTGGTGTGAAAGAAAAGAAATGAATAATACTGAAATTAACAGTGCCATGAGAAGAAAACTTTGCTGCTACAGAAAATAGGAAAGAGATCAGATATGAAGAGTCGGTACAGGAGTGTCAAAATAAAGGATGGAAGATCGAATTCCATCATTTGGCCATTGGGGCAAGAAGAAATGTAAAGCGAACTGTTGTGAACCTATTTCGACATCGCTTTTATTGTAACAACTCATAATTGAAGAAATTGATTAAAGATCTTCAGGAAAAAGCAGAGAAAACATCTTATTGGATAAGGTTGAATAGGGATGATATGAACCGGAAGGAGAAGTGAATTTTGGACGGCGAAAGAAGGGGAATGAAGGAGATAGTGATGACGTCATATGCAGGGTAGTTTATGACGTCACGTAGCAATCAAAATCAATTGTTGATGATGATGATTGCTGGCTTGATGGCATTTATCAGCAGATGACACTAGTACTACATAACCACCTTCTGACAGGTGGACCCCGCCACTTCAGAGAAGCAGTCGAGGAATAGGGGCCGAAACTGCGAAGTGGTTCCTCTTAATGATGGTGCAGTTCTGGATCCGGTAGCGGAGATGTCAGCTGCGAAGCACAAAAAGACCGTGTCATTCAAATCCACACACACATATATATATATATATATATATATATATATATATATATATATATATATATATATAGAGAGAGAGAGAGAGAGAGAGAGAGAGAGAGAGAGAGAAGAAAAAAGAGTGATAAATATGAGACGATTGTCCAGATTTATTTCAAATTTCAATTGTTCAATGCAAGGTGTATTCAGTAATAAACTAGTGTTTATTATTCTTTCCTTAAGCCAAGGCTTTTCAAAGATCGAAATCTTATCATCAGAGGAGAAATACAGATGGATAAGTTGGCTTTCGAAAAAAACAAAGTTCAAATATTTGAAAAATATGAAAGTTATTATTAAAAATTATTAAAATAATTTTTGTTAAAAAAACGTATTGAATGAAAAGAAAAATTCCGTGAAAAAGATATGCAGATTGTCCGGGTGGTAAATTTCCGTTGAAAAGGATTCCGGTGAATTGTAGAGAGTGAAGAGAAACTCTTTGCGAGGGAGCAGATTGGAGAAAGTGCTCAAAATATAGGTAAGTCCAGACGCACTTAAAGGGGGTTGAGAAGAGGAAAACAGGCCATTTTTTTATGTACTTCCAGGACCAAATAAAACAGATGAATCTCAGTCAAGGTTTAAATACTATTGCTCTATCTCGTATATTGAGCTAATCCTTTTCACAATAGGTTACATCTACTAAAAGTTTTCACTTTGGTTTATTTTGATCCTATATATATATATATATATATATATATATATATATATATATATATATATATATATATATATAATCCAGGTAAAACATCCACAGGGTAGTAATCCAAAGAATTTAAACCGGTTTTATAAAAAGTGCTCAATATCAAATAGAGCTTTTATATATGATTATTTTTATTTACACAGACATGTACAAAATCTGCGACACTGGCATGTCGATGTTATCGATCAACAGTTATTATAAACTGAGATCTCATCAGGCAGGAGATCGGATTCTAACTCTTCCTGATGAGATCTTAGTTCATAATAACTGTTGATCGATAACATCGACATGCCAGTGTTGCAGATTTTGTACATGTTTGTGTAAATAAAAATAATCATATATATATATATATATATATATATATATATATATATATATATATATGGCGCGTATGAAAGTTATTGGTAATAATGTATAAAGAAAGCTTAACAAAAAAGAAGAAAGACCGTTCTTAATGAAGAATTTTTGTTTTTATTAAAAAAATTGTCAAATTCAAATGACTAATATTTATCTTTCAAAACGACTCATTAATACAATTTGTTTATTTATCAAGATATTTTTTGTCACTTAGGCTCTTTTGAATCCTTCAGTCAGATTTACCAGCAGGAGTTGGAACGTCCCTTAAAGTAACCGCCCATCCTTGGGTTGCTAGAGAAGCGGTTGTAGAGACCCATCATTCTGGGATAGCTACTAAACATGTTGGGGTAAGAACTGTACATGTTCTCCATGCAACAGTAGAACATCATATCACACCACATCATCTGGAAGAAGAAACAAATAAATTAGTTTTTTTTTTGTATATTTTAAGTATTATATATGGTACAGTTTATTTCATTTTCATTAAACTAACAGTTAAAAACTGCAACAAATTCAGTCAATATCTATTTATTCATCGCTTTTACGGAAGTATATGCATGCTGTTTATTAAACTAGACTATACAATCAAAAATCAGAAATTACAGCAATAGTACAATAGTCTTCAAGTATGGAAGCAAGAGAATCGGTTTAAAAGCTGCGCTCTGCGACTCGCTGGGAAATTAGCTATAAGAGGAGTATTTTAGAGAGGAAAAATATTGAACCGCAGGTATAAAATAGCTATAAATTGTAAAATCAATGAAATTAATTTCTGCTGGCTTAGTCTCTTTTAACGTTATATAACAATCGAAATTATGTGTACATGATCTATATTAGGATAAAATAAACGATATATTATAAAATGAAATGCCACGGAGAAAGGATGTATGAAAAAGACAAAAAGGAAAAAAAACAATTAAACGCAGCAAGAAATCATCAAACGAGAGGTTCATCAGTTGCGTTCGGATCGACGAACGCCTTCAGAAAAAGTCATATGTTTTGTCATTCGTCTGTTGTAGCACTGACTGAGATGACATGGTGGACACTGCGACCGATGTCAGAATCGAATAACATATGATGTATATGTTTATATGTGCCAGTTACGTTATATGTCTATTATAAGGTTCGAACATAGCATTGTTTTTGATTATTCGGACTACTATTTTCATCTTGGTTGATATATTCACAAAGTCTCGACTGAAGAACATCAGTTCGAAAAATGCAATATAAGTAATTCTTGAGTGATAGATAGTAACACTACACATATAAACAAGATTAGGTTTGTGGCTTTCAAAATTCATACTGACATTGTCCACATAGCCGTATGGCGTAACGGTTAACAGTGTTGGCTAACGCTCGGTTCTAAGTGACAGGATGCTGGGTGTTGAAGGTTCAATACTAGCTACAAGCTATAGTAGCTATGAATTACATAAACTGAATATTTCTACCCTGTCATCGCTGATGACGTAAACATGCACAACGTGGCATGTTTAGTGGGTTGCATGCAAATAGCAGACATGTTGCGGGTGAAAGATGATCGTCCATAAAAAGCTGAGCCAAAGAACAAATTGAAAATATCTATGATTTTGAGTTTGGCCACCTAGAATTGGAGTTATCTTTAGACTGATTTTCCCTTTCAATCTACACAATTTCATACCGTTTAAACGATTCTGAAATAATTCTATTGAATAAAAAAAATAGTACATTGTGCAAATATTAAAACGGCATACTATACGATAATAACAAATAAATTTGTATTCATTAGTGATTAACGTTAATACGAACCTGTTCTCCCATGAAGTAATGGCTGCCACCATTGCGCATGCACAGACTCCTCTCCATGAAGGGCATGATCCTGTTGAAGGTGTTCATGTATCTCCAGTACATGTAATTCTGAAAGAAAACAGTGGCATGTATTAAATATTTCTAGAATTGCACCAATTCGATTTAAAATATGTATATGAAATACCACTTTGAATTTCTACGGAATATTTTTTAAAACTTAAATGCAACTTACATCGTAATTGCCGCAACTGCTGTCACCACCGAATCCCCAGTCGTTCATGTTGTACTGTGGGAAAGAAAGAGAAACGTTTAGAACCATTTGTAAGTTACAATCAGAATGGATTAAGATTCACGAAAGGGGTTCAACTGTGAATTAAAACAAACTGGTTACGTTTTATCTTTCTATCTATTTAGAGACAAGAACAAATATATTTTAAAGAGATATGCAATTTAAAAAATAAATGGATTTATTAATTTAAAAGTAAAACAAAATTGCACTATCTTCGCTTCGTTTTTTTTTATTAAATTCAAATACCACAATGTTTAAAACAAAGGAACTACCTATTCCTTATACCTATACGTGTGTCCGCGCGAAACGATATTTAGACTGCTGCTGTTACCATCAACAGACGGAATCAAAGAGAAAAATATGTCTACCACTCGAACCCCGGAACAAGAGTCATGTTTTTAACTCAAATCCTGACGATTTAGCCCACACGGCCACTACAAAGAACCCGATAAATCAGCGAGAGATTAAACCAATTAAAAGTAGCCGTCAAGAGAGTGTTCGACTGTTGAAGGAACGTGCATTAGTGTAATGTAACTGTCCTACCAGTCGAACGATTAGACACTAACTCAATATATATATATATATATATATATATATATGTATATATATATATATATATGTATATATATATATATATATATGTATATATATATATATATATGTATATATATATATATATATATGTATATATATATATATATATATATATATATATGTATATATATATATGTATATATGTATGTATATATATATGTATATATGTATGTATATATATATATGTATATATATATGTATATATGTATGTATATATATATATATATATGTATATATGTATGTATATATATATATGTATATATATATATGTATATATGTATGTATATATGTATGTATATATATATATATATGTATATATGTATATATATATATATATATATATGTATATATATATATATATGTATATATGTATATATATATATATATATATATGTATATATATATATATATATGTATATATGTATATATATATATATATATATGTATATATGTATATATATATATATATATGTATATATGTATATATATATATATGTATATATGTATATATATATATATATATATGTATATATGTATATATATATATATATATATGTATATATGTATATATATACATATATATATATGTATATATATACATATATATATATGTATATATATACATATATACATATATATATATATATATACATATATATATATGTATGGATAATATAATGATTAATATTTATAAGATAAATATATATAGATAATATCAAAATAAATATTTTATATTAGATCCTATCGTGATAAAAACATGCTCGATATGGTAGATAGAGCATCATTATAGGAATCATATATATATATATATATATATATATATATATATATATATATATATATATATATATATTGGAGCCAGGGTTCTAATCGTTTAACCGTCGGTACAGTTACGTTATCCATACTGATCAGTGTTAGTGAATAGGAAATATATATACCGTTCGACCGACGGTACAGTTGCATCCATACGGATGAGTGTTAGTGAACTCGAAACATATATATCTACGGATGTTAACAATATATATATATATATATATATATATATATATATATATATATATATATATATATATATATATATATATATGTACACCTATCCCGCGTGGCACGGGATTGTGGTTGATTTAAAAACTATTCTTTTATCAAACTAGATATCTGTTATTCGTTTTATTAACTAAATTTTGAATTGTTGTGCCCGCCATCGGCTTTTATCGTAACTCGTTACAGAGGGGTTACCGAACCGATGCTGGCGGCAAATAGTTTTAAATAAATTATGTGACTGAAATATAATTCAACCCAAGAAAAAGCCTGTACATTTACTTTCATCATTGTTTGATTTAAAAAAATTATTTTACCAAATTATGATTTTGTTTTCCATTTCAGGAACTCTATTTTCATTTTGTATGGTCGATGTTCGGCTATTGTCGCAACTCGTAATTATATTTTACTAAGCAGCAAATGGTTTGAAATAAATTTCGTGACTGGATTAAGAATTAACCAAATAAAAAAAACAAAAAAACATGAATTTGTTTTCATTGTTGTTTTCTTTGGTTTAAAAATCGTGTGTGGTCGACCTTCAGCTGATGTTGTAAACTTTTATCGAATTTTACCGAGCCGCAAGAAGTTTTAAATAAATTACGTGACTGAAATAGGATTAAACTCAAATAAAAATATAAATGGACGTCAAATAAAGGTACAAGCAAAAAACAGGTATGTGATAGGCAAGTGTGTGAACAGAGAAGATGTACGCTTCAAGGGAGGTAACTACTAGCATTGTTAAGTCTCTTTTGTTGAAGATATTAAAAAAAAATAGTATTTGCTTGTTTTGTTTTATTGTTTTTAAATCAAATCAAATCAAATGTATTTGAAAAAAAAACAGCAAAGTGAAACAAGCCATGTAAAAAGACAGGTAGAAACTATTTGCATCCACATACAGTCTGAATGTTTGTCTAAGGTCGTTTTAAACCTGGATATGGTTGTCATCGGCACGCCTTCCTCTGTCATGTTGTTCCACGGAGCAGAAACACGGGGAGAGAATGCTGTTTTTCTTCTATTGGGCCGGAAGCGACGGTGGTACATCTTTTTCTGATAAAAAAACTTCTCTAAAGGTAGATTCACGTTTCCGTTGATGATATTTTACGCCAGAATCACATCTCCTCGCAACCATCCCCTGCTCAAATGAAAATAGATTTAGTCTTTAGAGCCGCTTTTTGTAGATAAGCGTGGGGAGTCCTGTCAGCATCCTGGTTGCCAGCCGTTGAAAACGATACAGATGTACAATATCTTTTTGTATATAAGGCTTTGTTTTTTTTGGCTTGGATGGCATACTCAACAATAGACTGTAGCAGAGTTATTTATGAGGGACGAAAATTGTCTGCCGTTCGGTTGAGAAAGGATCTCCGTATCAGGTAGAGAACCCGCTTTGCTCTGTTCGTCATGTTGATACAACGGCGTGTTGGTTTGAAGGAGTATTGATTTACTCCTCTCCAGGAGTTAGGCACAAGGCCAGTTTTTATCTTATTCCCACAAGTAAGATGTGACCCAAGGTCGGGTCGGGAAAGTGGGGTTTAAAAATTGCCTGGGCGTCCCGCCGGCATTCCCCGGTAGAGGCGCCTCAGGCAGTAAGCAATAAACTTACTCCTCCCCAAAGAGGGGAGGCGAAGCCTGGGAGGGTGGACCTCCTAGAACTGCACAGGACAGACCCATAGACCGACGTAAATCAAGCCCCGAAGGCCAAGACAATACCAGTCTATGGGGTGTAGTATCCATCGGAACAGATATTACACTTTGGTGTTGGTTTGAAGGAGTAGTCCACAACCGTACCAAGGTCCTTCTCATTAGCGACGATACTGAGTGGTTGAGGTGGTACACCGATAGTCAGGGTGGGGTAGTAGATGAAGAGCCGATAGGAAGATGCCTGTATTCTGCAGAGTTCAGCGGCAAATCCCAGCTTGAAGACCAGGACTAGACTTCGTTCAGATTATCCTGAAGTTATCATAGTTACGTCTAGGTGATACCAGTTTCACATCGTTCGCAAAGAATATTTCCTTTTCAGTGAATTTATCTTGGAGACCATTAACATACAAATAAAAACAAAACGGGACTTAGCAACTTCACTGCATGCACTCGCCTCCGTGGAAAGACAACCATTTACTTGAACACCAAATAGCAATTTTAACCCACCTAATAGACTGGTACTGTCCTGGCCTTTGGGTCTTGATTTACGCCGGTCTATTAGAGGTTGTCTGGTCCTGTGCAGTTCTAGGAGGTGCACCCTCCCAGGCTTTGCCAACCCTCTTTGGGGAGGAGTAAGTTTATTGCTTACTGTCTGAGGCGCCCTACTGGGAATGCCGACGGGGCTGCCCAGGCAATTTTTAAATAGCCAGAATACTCACCTCGAGCCCTGGCTTATCTAATCCCACTTTCCCGACCTTGTGTCACATCTTGCCTTGTGGGAGGTAGATAAATATACCAAATAGCAATTTAAAAGTTAAATTTAATGATAACAATTTAATAAATAAGTATTCTTTCGATTGGAACGCTGATAATAAAAAAAGATGTTCCATGTGACAGAAAAATACAATCCTTCATTTTTCATGTTACACTATAAAACAAATTCAAGGAAATATTTTAGCCAATTGATCTGTGAGAAAATCGATAAAACCGATCGAAAGTAAATTTTTAAAGTCACTTTTCTTTAATTATACGATCTTCGGCAATCTGCCAAGCTACATCTAGCCACATATCTTCCAGTGAAGGTATCTACATACTTTGTTGTGGAGGGCAGTGCAATAGTCAGCCGCAAAAAGGATTTTGTATCCAGAAATTATGTGGTTTGGATTTTCAACGGCCGAATAACAGAACCGGTATTGGTCATTTTCTCCTCTGCTGGAATAAGTATGTATAAATATAAAAATAACTGACTCACCCTGAAGTTTCCGTTCTTCCAATGGTAGTACCTCATGTAATCGTGCATGATTTCATAGAAGCAATCGGCGATGTAGTCACACCTGAACATGTCCATCGAGTTATTGGGGTAAAAATCTATAAATATCAAACGTCAATAATTACTCTTAAAGAACCATTAAAAGATATATACCAAAATTTAATCTTGAAAGTTCATGATAAAAAATTACCGGAAGAATTTTGTGTGTTTTAAAGATGTTATTTCAAACAAGGGTCTGGTAATTTTATTTTGTTTTATTTATGAAAATCACTTCATCATTTGTTCTAGAGTAATATAAAGGACTTACTGTATTCACGGGCCAAGTACCTGCAGCATGACATGGTTCCCGGCATCATATCACCATTGTCCATCTGCAGACAGGGCATGTAGCTACAGGGAAAATCTGCAAAAGAGAAAACAATAAATAGGTAAAAACATATGGGGTTTTTCCACATCCTTTGCTACACATAGCGAACGATGTGTTTGGATGGATCCTCATTCAATCCCGAGAAACGTCGGATCTTTCTGCTGCTGCTGCTACTACTACTACTACTACTACTACTACTACTACTACTACTACTACTACTATTTATTATAATCTCTTACTAATGGAGATTTCGTGTCTGTTTGTCTGAAGCCAACACTATACTATTGCTTCTATCAATAATAGAGATTTGGTATCTGTCTGTCTGAAGCCGAAACTATACTATTGCTTCGATCTATAATAGAGATTTCGTATCTGTTTGTCTGAAGCCGAAACTATACTATTACTTTTATTAATTGTACTATTCTACTATCTTTTAATGCTCAATTCAGGGGGTGGTATTGTAGTATTTATTTTGTTGTGATGAGAATATCCTCCCAGGCATAACCTCCTCCTTTAGAAAGGTTAATGTAATATTTGTTCTGTAGTCGTGAAGCCCTCCCCCAACATTACCTTCCTCCTTGGGGAGCAATGTAGTATATGTTCGTTCGTCATATATACTACCAAAAAAACATGCGACCAGAGGGAACAAAGGATTGCTTATAATAATAATAATAATAATAATAATAATAATAATAATAATAATACACGTCTATATTATCCTATAAATTTTTTATAGTAATTATAATGGAGAACAGATACCATTCACCTCCATCATTATAACCTAACAAACGATATACGTGTAGCTAACTGGGGATGCACTAATTGCAGCTAAATCAGCCTTAAACAATTTAACAAATAGAAACGGTGTGCAGTTAACGATGAAACAACGAGCTACTTTTGGTTACCAGTATAAGCTGCCCCAACTTGACTCCACAACGAAATGACCATTAATCAATCAAGCAAGCATACAAGATACACTACGCCAGCTGTTCAGAATAGCAGCTTTAGACAAGCTAAAATATAAATACGGTGAATGTAAACACTTTTAATATACGTTTTTTTGGGGGGGCTGTGAAATTTAGCTGAATGCTAATTATTTTGATTGACTAAATTTGCTGCTTACATGGTTATTGGGATAAATTTACTTGACGTCGATGGTAGATTTAAACCCCTACATTTCCACAAAGTTAATTTTCATAGAACCCTACTCTTTCCATAGAAACTCCCTCCTTTGAAGGAAGCCGGTTCAACCCGCCAATGCTGGATCGGATGCAGATATTCTTTCCATTTACAAGCAAAATGGGCAAAATGACTCATTCATAATCTGAAAATGTGTATGATATAACTCTTATATATATATATATATATATATATATATATATATATATATATATATATATATATATTATAGATAAAATAATTATCCACGGACACGTTTTTCGCCGTTACTGCGGCTCATCAGCGTGGTTGGGTGTGCCAGGATTCAAACCTCAATCGAGGGTTCGAATCCTGTTATATTCAGCCATGGTCATGAGCCGCAGTAACGGCGAAACACGTGTCCGTGGATAATTATTCCATTGATAAGTCTTAGTTTCCCTTTAGTGTCCGCTTTTAATTTTCTATGAAACAATTTTAGAGAGAAAGAACTGAAACCGTTTTCTTAATGTAAAATGTTATTATTTAAAAAACACAATCAAACTCAAATGACCGATATTTATCTTGTAAAATGTGTCTGCTATACAATTCTTCAGGTTGAAAATAAAGCACATTCAGAAAGAAATGGCCACCTGTTGGTTTCACGTCTCCTGTCTCAAATATACCCCCTCTCCGTCTAAGTCACGTGATCTTGTTTTATCAATAGCCTCTGTATGTGTCAGTTTCCCTTTTTAATTGCTTTGCAGCAGACTTTGCAATAAGTATAGAAACAAAACGAGCATATGTAACTTGTGACGCACTAATCACCCGGTACAATGTGTAACACCGAGCTATTTTGTTTAACAGTATAAGCTGCCCCAACTTTACTCCACCCCAAAAAGTACCAAAATCAATCCGGCATACAAGATACAACGTCAGCTGTTCAGAATAGGACCCCAATTACTCGGTACGATACGCAAAATGAGCTCAAAGATCTTCATTGTAAACCACAGCTAAAAAAGCCTTAGACAAACTGAGAAATAGAAACGGTGTTTAATTGACGATACACACAATCTAATTTCAGAATGGAAACTTCCATTTTCACGCACCCCACGTATGCACTTCAACAGTAGTCTCTATTTACTTGCATCCCCACGAGAGCAGAATTAGACATACAATCGGTTTTTAATGTAGGGAAAACAAAAGGGTTACTTTGTATTCGAACAAAAAATAAAATAGCATCAGTCTAGACAGATTTCTCATTCACTGACCGAGGACAAAAATGATGAAGTGTAGTATTAGAACATATACTACACTTTGCTCCTGTAGTTAACGAGCAATCCGGCATACAAGATGTTACACGCCAGCTGTTCTCCATATGAATCTAAATATCCCCTGCTCCAGACTTCAGAGGAAAAAAGAATGTCGGTGGTGCACATATTTATTACTCTACCAAGTATTGGGAGTCTATACGATTTCATCTGTAGCGATAAGGGCACGTTGTATATATAACGTTCTCGATGTTATAGCAAATGACGAAGTACTAATCAGAAACAAAGCACAGGACTTCCACGTAAATAGTTTTAATTGAGGAAAAAATCAAAAAAATAAAAATAAAGTAGAAAATATGTATTCAATTAAACACATACGTTATGTTCTGTTTTTAATGAAAGCTCCAGAGTTTACTCTACTTCTTTCTGCTATAAGAGAGACGAGGTTGTAACTTTCTCAATCGTATTAATGAAAATTAATTTAATTTCTCAACTTACCCGCATTGTAACGGATCGAAGTAGTGGCCAGGCTAAGCATTGCTTAACTACGGTTATGCGACGATAACCGATGCTTAAACGTGGTATATTTCTATAACTATTTATTTATCTACCTCCAACAGCGGTAAGATGTGACACAAGGTCGGAAAGTGAGATTTGAAAAGCCAGCGCCCGAGAAGGTGAGTACTCTAGCCTACAAAAAATGTCCGGCCATCCCCGTCGGCATTTCCAGGTAAGGGCGCCTCAGCAATAAACTTACTCCTCCCCAAAGAGGGGAGGCAAAGCCTGGGAGGGTGGACCTCCTAGAACTGTACAGGACAAACCCACAAACCGGCGGAATCAAGACCCGAAGGCCAAGACGACACCGGTTTATAGGGTGTAGTATCCATCGGAACAGATACTACACTTTGATCTTTGCCAAAAGGCCGGTATTTATCTACCTCCCACAAGGTAAAATGTGACACAAGGTTTTGATAAGTCATCACCCTAGAAGAAGGGCACTTATGACCGTCAAAAAATGCCTGGGCAGCCCCGTCGGCATTCCCCGGTAGGGTCGCCTCAGGCGATTAGCAATAAACTAAACCCCTCTCAAAGAGTGAGAAGGCAAAGCCTGGGAGGATAGACCTCCTAGAACTGCACAGGACATACCCATAGACCGGTGTAAATCAAGCCCCGAAGGCCAAAACAATACCGGTCTATGGGGTGCAGTATCCATCGGAACAGATACTACACTTTGATCTTAGCCAAAAGGCCGTTATTTAACCCCTACCCACAATAGGAATATGTGACACAAGGTCGGAAAGTGGGATTTGAAAAGCCAGCGCCCGAGAAGGTGAGCGCTCTGGCCATTAAAAATTGCCTGAACAGCCCCGTCGGCAGTCCCTGGTAGGGGCGCCTCAGGCAGTAAGCTATAAACTTACTCCTCCCCAAAGAAGGGAGGTAAAGCCGGGGAGGGTGGACCTCCTAGAACTGCACAGGACAGACCCACAGACCGACGGAATCATGCCCCGAAGGCCAAGACAACACTGGTCTATAGGGTGTAGTATCCATCGGAACAGATACTACACTTTGATCTTGGCCAAAAAGCCAAGTCCCCAAAATGAGATAATCAAATTTACTTACTACTCCTGCAATTATCCCAGTCGGAGAATTCATATCTCTTGTCCATGTATTTGACGCCGGCCATATGGAACATCATACGCATGCACTCGGCACGTCCGCGGCCATTGAAGTAATGGAGGGTGTAGTTAGGCATGGTGGAGTGGTTGTTCGACTTGTTGACTACCAAAAGGAGAACGAGTTCTTGTGGTTCGAGTGACTGCAAGTCTTCTCTGACGACCGAGACACAAACGAGCCTCGTATTTATACCCTCAGGTTAATCAAGTTATTAGCGCTAATTAACAGGTAGGTGCTTACCTGTCGAAGGACGCCCATTCAATATTCCCCACTTAAGGGAACTTAATTTCAGTGGAGCATTACGAACGCTAAGAGTACAAATTCTTAAGAATAATAATAGACTTTACAATGAAACCAAACATCGATTAACCATTTAAATCAATGTTCAATGTTGAATTCGTGTGTCGCTGCTAAGAATAGATTTAAATTTAATTAGAAAGAACTCTACTTGAGTGGCTACAGTGCATGTGGATGTGAATTTTAATCTCTACCAAGATACTTTGTAGTTAGTACGAAGAAAAATACTTGTGAAATGTTCTGGGAAAAATGTTACCTTGTATTTGCATGAGAGAGAATAAGTAACTACGATGAATGTATTTACGTATTTGTTATTGGCAAAAACATCAAGAATTGTGTTTTTAAACAAAAATAATTCACTTTGAACTAATGCCGACTGAGTAGGTGGTCGTACCAGTCGAAGATACGTCCTCGACACTCAGTTCGACAGTGGTTTTGTTGCTGTCAGACTGATGTATGGTTATGTTCAGGTATAGGAGGTCCACCTTCCCAGGATTTACCTTCTCTTTGAGAAGGGGTTAGTTTATTGCCGATCGCCTGATGCTAATCTACGGGGGAATGTTGACGGGACTGCTCAGGCATTTTTTGTAGGCCAGAATGCGCCATACATAGTGCGCTGGCTTTTCAAAACAACACCTGACTTTGGTAAGAGCTAAATAAAATACCTATTGTTTCAATTTGACAAATATCGGAAAGAATCTGAATTTTACGAGGATAAAATGCACGATATATAATAAACTGAAATACTGTGAAAGACAAGATGAGTGAAAAAGACAAACGAAAAAAAACAGACGTAAAAATGGGAAAGAAGGGGGGTGCGGGAGGAAAAGCATTCCCTTTTTAACGTCTTTCTGCACGCGTTTCATTATTCCGTTTTTTTTTAAATAGTTAAACACGTGCCAATGACGTATCTTTGCGCGTTCTTCTTTTTTCTATGTGTTTAATATTATCGAATAAATTTAACATCTTCACTTTTTCTGAAGACGTTCGTTGATCCGAACGAAACCGGTAACAGCTCTCGTTTCTTGATTGTTTCCTGTATTTAAATTTGTTTTTTCCAGTTGTCTTTTTCACACACACACACACACACACACACACACACACACACACACACACACACACACATATATATAAATATATATATATATATATATATATATATATATATATATATATATATATATATACACTATTAGATTACCGACCCATTACATGACAGGTGTAAGGAATAAATATAAAATTAATTAAAAAATGCTAATGCCTTTTCTTGTCTTTGCGGTATGGTATGGTTTCAGTCGAACTCCTCTAAATGGTAAAGTTTACAAAAAAATAATAATGTGCTCACGTTACTCACAATGTCGCTTAGATAACATTTTATTTATCTTCCTCCCACAAGGTAAGATGTGACACAAGGTCGAGAAAGTGGGATTTGAAAGGCCAGCGCCCGAAGAGGTGAGCACTCTGGCCTACAAAAAATGCCTGGGCAGCCCCGTCGACATTTCCCGGTAGGGGCGCCTCAGACAGTAAGCAATAAACTTACTCCTCGCCAAGGAGGAGAGGCAAAGCCTGGAAGGGTGGACCTCCTAGAACTGCATAGTACAAACCCACAGACCGGCGGAATCAATCCCCGAAGGCCAAGACGGTACCGGTCTATGGTGTGTAGTATCCATCGGAACAAATACTACACTTTGATCTTGGCCAAAAGGCAACATATTCCATAATTGATAATACGTTCAGTAGTTTAGTATTTTACAAGGCACGTACGTACGTATTATTGACGCTCACACGTTGACGCCGACTTTTAAAAAAAAATGTATTACTCAATATAACTTTAAAAAAAATGTATTACTCAATATAACTAAAAATTGGATGTAGAACACTTGTTTTCACTATTACATATTTCGTATCTAACTTGTTTTAAAAAGTTTTTTGGGGGTGGATAGAAGTTTTGATGAGCGCACCTCATATATGTTCAAGGTTACAAAAATAATAATGTACCCATGCTACTCACCGGGTTGCCGATAATATATATTCCGAAAAAATGATTGTTTTTTTAAAAAAAATAATGAATTAAAAATAACTTTATATATATTCACCCTCTAAATGTTAACATTTATAAAAATAATGTACCCATGTTACTCACTGTATTTTCTAGAATATATATTAAAATATCCATAATAATCCATTCATATATATATATATATATATATATATATATATATATATATATATATATATATATATATATATATATATATATATTACCTAAGCATGAAACATCAGTGTCTTTAGGTAATAATAATTAGTATTGACTTAAAAAATATTATTATAACCTCCTTTACAAGGACTGATGCACTCTGATAGAATTTATTAATGAACAGTTATACTACGGCTTAAATGCGGTATTTCAACCACTTTGCAGTTGTTGAATTCTGTTTCTTATGTTCACTGTATCGCCCGCTGATTTGGCGTTATAGAGTTTCATTTCTCCTAATTCCCATGCTAATTGAGTCAGTGGCGACTTGGAAACCGGGTCCGGGTCCTCTGACCGACATGAATCAACATCCCTAAACTGAAGCATGAACCATCGATGTCTGTAGATAATAATACTTAATATTTACTTAAAAATATTATATATATAAATATATATATATATATATATATATATATATATACCTATTTTCATAAATGTATATGTATAATGTTCTATATATATATATATGGAAAATGAAAAAGGAAAAAACCAACAGATGTTTTTTAAAAATATATTCCTCAATGTTTCGTCTTTATTTGTAAGACTTCATCAGGTGATAGTTTTAAGAAAAATATCATGCAAGTACATAGAAATATGCATGACATTTTTCTTTAAACTATCACCCTGAGGAAGTCTTACAAATAAAGACAAAACATTGTGAATACATAAAAAACAAAACATATATATATTTTTTTTTTTCATTTCCCTTTACGTCGGATTACCCTCATCCTTCCTTTCTCATATATATATATATATATATATATATATATATATATATATATATATATATATATATATATATAAAGTATGAAGGTATACTAAAAAAAGAATAAAAGGGAAATACCAGCAGAGTGCTTAATTCAATTAAATTAAGAGCGTAATATTTTTTTCATTTTTAAATACAGATTTTAATCAGACATGGACCAGTGGTTTCTGACAAGAAAAGGGTTTAAATCCCATATTCCGTCTTCGTCAGCATTGTCTGAAATAGTAAAATGATGGAATTTCTTCAAAAAACATTTTTAACCGTTATGAAACGCTATGCACAAAGAATTTGAAATGAAGAGGCGGTGAGACGCTTAAATCAGAAAATAGCCGTTAAGTAAGAGATTCTATATTTAGAAGTGAGGAAAAAGAGAGAAAGAAAGAAAGAAAGAAGAGAAGGGAAAACAAAATAAATAAAATTAAAATTAAAATTAAAATTTATAATAATAAAAGAAAATTAAGAGAAAATTAAATATTATTTATATATAAAAAACCATGGTTAAAGGTACGTAACTCTAATTAATTAAGATATCTAAAAAAGGGGAAGTAACTATTTATTATTATATAATATCTATATATGTATATACATTTCACGATGGCTTCAATTAATAAACAAAAATATATAAATAAAAAATAAAAAATCGAATAAAGCATTAAATTAAAATTAAAATATAAATATATATAAATAAATATATAAATAAAAAATCAATATATAAATAAAAAATCAATATATAATTAAAAAAATCAATATATAAATAAAAAAATAAAAGATCAAAATATAAATAAAAAATCAAAAATCAATATATAAATAAAAAATCAATATATAAATAAAAAATCAATATATGAATAAAGAATCAATATATAAATAAAAATCAATATATAAATAAATAAAAATTCGAAAAATAAAATTTAAATAAGGTGGTGAGAAAGGGAAAAAGGAAAAATGAAAAAATGAAGAAAAGACAAAAGAACTGTGATCAGGGTCGTAGACGAGAAGACTGCAGTTGAAGTATATAAGTGTCTGAAAAATGTATGTAAGGGGGGGCTCTGGGTAGGCTTAAGTCACTCGATCCATCCAATAAATAATGAGTGCTTGTTTACGATGTATACAGCCCTTAAAAAACTCATCGCGCACATTTAGACATTTGGTGTTTGGGTTCATATTGGCCTTAAAAATATGGAACTTCTCAGCATTACACAAATGGCAAACTTTAGATATAGGTGAATAAATGGGTTTTCTCTCTATGATTTTCCAATTTATAGAAAAGGGAGTTCCTTCTTCTTTTAGTTCCCAAATTCGTTTAGCCAAAGATGTGTTTACGCGATCTTTGTTTCTAAAGGAATATAGGTGTGAATAATACCTTTGTTTAAAGGAACCTTGTGTCATGCCGTAGTATACATCTGTACTGTTATCAGTTTGACTCGTAACCACAGCTTTGTATACAACTGAGTCAACTTTACAATTTCCCTCGAGGGGGCAAGAATTTTTATTTTGGTATGAGCATCCGGTGTCGACTGCCGTGCTTTGTTCTCTGGTGATGTAACCCCTTATAGGCCGCATGGTTGAGTAGCTGACCTTGATGGTGTTTTTATTGAAAAACTTATGTAAACTGTGTATTGGAGGGAAATGTTTGCTTAATAATGAGAGAAAAATATGACCTTCTCTTGATTTTCTCACCACCTTCTTTAAATTTTATTTTTCGAATTTTTATTTATTTATATATTGATTTTTATTTATATATTGATTTTTTATTTATATATTGATTTTTGATTTTTTATTTATATTTTTATTTTTTATTTTTTTTATTTATATATTGATTTTTTAATTATATATTGATTTTTTATTTATATATTTATTTATATTTATATTTTTATTTTAATTTAATGCTTTATTCGATTTTTTATTTTTATTTATATATTTTTTGTTTATTAATTGAAACCATCGTGAAATGTATATACATATATAGATATTATATAATAATAAATAGTTACCTCCCCTTTTTTAGATATCTTAATTAATTAGAGTTACGTACCTTTAACCATGGTTTTTTTTATATATAAATAATATTTAATTTTCTCTTAATTTTCTTTTATTATTATCAATTTTAATTTTAATTTTATTTATTTTATTTTCCCTTCTCTTCTTTCTTTCTTTCTTTCTTTCTTTCTTTCTTTCTTTCTTGTTCCTCACTTCTAAATATAGAATCTTTTACTTAACGGCTATTTTCTGATTTAAGTGTCTCACCGCCTCTTCATTTCAAATTCTTTGTGCATAGCGTTTCATAACGGTTAAAAATGTTTTTTGAAGAAATTCCATCATTTTACTATTTCAGACAATGCTGACGAAGACGGAATTGAGGAGTAAAACCCTTTTCTTGTCAGAAACCTCTGGTCCATGTCTGATTAAAATCTGTATTTAAAAAAAAAAATATATATATATATCCACAGCGAGAGAAAGAGAGAGTGAGAGAGAGAGAGAGAGAGAGAGAGAGAGAGAGACTATGTATGTGTTTATTTTGTTTGCGATACTCTTGAACGAAAAGCCCTTTAACTAAATACCTAAATGCTAGTTGGGAATAATTTATTTTCACTAATATGATGCCCTCCGATGGGGAGCGAAATATATGTATCTTGACGAACTCGGGAATCTCTACGAAATTTCGAACGGGAACTTTTATTTAACTCATAGGAGTAACTTATTCTGTCAGCCATGAGGTCTTAAGTAATTCGTAATTGTCTACTTAATAATTGAACCTTAAACTTTCAGAAGTCTGTCACTTAGAACTGATTATTACTTAGCGCTTCATCCTGACTTGAAACCTGTGGTACCATGTTTATTTGATCTGATTGTATTTAACATCATTAATAATTCCTTTTTTTCGTTTTTTCCTCGTCTTTACGAATCATCAAGGCTTAGCGAAATTCGAAACTGGAACCCCAGTTAGTAGTGTACGGCGGTTTATTGACTGAGCTACGGATTCCAAGTTACCCATTTTAAATCTATTTTTTTACGATACAGATAACCGAAATAACTCAATTCTGTTTACTGAATTGTATGCTTGAACTCTCAAAATGGACATCATAAATTCCTACTACCCATAGGTGAACATATATATATATATATATATATATATATATATATATATATATATATCAGACATGCGTCATTAAATACCACGGAGTTTTCTTTCTTTACGATTTTTTTGGTCAATTTCTCGACTCGGCGAGCGATTCTTCGGGTTTCCGGTAATAATTGATGGATCATGGCGCCTAATGTTGTTTCTTGGGCCATTACTCGAGCGCGAGACCGAAAGCGCTCGAGTAATGGCCCAAGAAACAACATTAGGCGCCATGATCCATCAATTATTACCGGAAACCCGAAGAATCGCTCGCCGAGTCGAGAAATTGACCAAAAAAATCGTAAAGAAAGAAAACTCTGTGGTATTTAATGACGCATATCTGATTAACAACTTGCTGCCGAAATATATATATATATATATATATATATATATATATATATATATATATATATATATATATATATATATATATATTTATATATATATGTTGCAGAAACGATACTGACATAAAATGTTGTTTAGCACAAGACAAATGAAACCGACCGTTCTCACATAAATGTTATGTTTTTTGGAAATGTAAAAAAATAAAAATAAAAATAGTAAAATAAAAACATGGTTATTGGGATATAATATGAAACTGACTTTATATATATATATATATATATATATATATATATATATATATATATATATTGTGTGTATTTGGCAGCATTTTTTCATTAAGGCATGTGTTATTCAAGACGACAGAAATCTTCTGTTTAGTGATTTTTTAGTCAAACACATGGATCCTTCATCAATTCATTCCATCTACACGCCAAAAAGATCATTCTACGAATGGAAAAAATAAAAAAAGGAATCACTAAACAGAAGATTTCTGTCGTCTTCAATAACACATACCTTAATATATATATATATATATATATATATATATATATATATATATAAATGGGAAAATGAAAAAGGAAAACCAAAAAATGGATGTTTTTTATGTGTACATCAACGTTTCGTCTTTATTTATAAGACTTCATCAGGATGATAAAATAAAGAAAAATGTCATGCAAGTAACGATACATGTAGGGTAGACATATTGGGAGGAAAAATAGAATGAAATAATGGCCAACTGCTGGGTGGACGTCCGTAATTGTTGGAGAGATAGAAATGAATGTTGAAGAAAATGAGTGGGGAAAAAATAGAAGGATGGGGTGAGCAAGGACTACTGTGGCAGGTGGTAAGAGAAAGAGGTGGGGGATGAGCAGGGGTAAAGTGGATGGCAGAGAGGGAGTGGAGGAAGAGGGGGGGAGGTGTTTGACCAGATGGCTGCGGTCAAGATTGAAGGGGAAAAATAAGTTGGAATCTTTGAACAAGCCAAAATCACCAAATACATCCACAACAAATCTCGGCGAAGATTATTGGAAACTGCCCTCATCACCGCCTCCACCACCATCAAGCAACGAAATGGTTTCTTTAACCTATCACCCTTAATAAGCAAGATCATCCTCACAGAACAAAGACTCTTGCCTGATCATGGTTAACTTTTATTTTCTTCTCCAACCTCTATAACACTCTTCCATTTACTTTTCCCTTCCTTTTTTTCTCCTTAAATCTTCATTTTCTCCTTACTTTTTTCCTCACACTTTTAATACTGCAGTCCAAATAAACTTTCTCATTTTCCAAATATTTCAAATATTTCACACCTTATCACAACAAATCCTCCCTCACCCTCTCTCAACTATTTTCTCCCATACCCCTTCTTAAATTCCCTCAATTTTCTCAAAACGCTCTCTAAGACCATAACTTTCGCCCATCCACCAAAATCACAGCCCCTCCCTCTCTACCCATCCTCCTTTCCCTGCACACACCCCCCATACACAAACATTCCAACTTATTTTTCCCCTTCAATCTTGACCGCAGCCATCTGGTCAAACACCTCCCTCCCCCCTCTTCCTCCACTCCCTCTCTGCCATCCACTTTACCCCTGCTCATCCCCCACCTCTTTCTCTTACCACCTGCCACAGTAGTCCTTGCTCACCCCATCCTTCCATTTTTCCCCCACTCATTTTCTTCAACATTCATTTCTATATCTCCAACAATTACGGACGTCCACCCAGCAGTTGGCCATTATTTCATTCTATTTTCCCTCCCAATATGTCTACCCTACATGTATCGTTACTTGCATGACATTTTTCTTTATTTTATCATCCTGATGAAGTCTTATAAATAAAGACGAAACGTTGATGTACACATAAAAAACATCCATTTTTTGGTTTTCCTTTTTCATTTTACCATCACGTCGGATTACCTTCATCCTTCTCTTCCCATATATATATATATATATATATATATATATATATATATATATATATATATATATATATATATATATATATATATATCTATGATAATTTTATTTACACACACACGTACAAAATCTGAGACACTGGCATGTCGATGTTAACGATCAACAGTTACTATAAACTGAGATCTCATTAGGCAGAGTTAGAATTCGATCTTAACATCAGATCATATTTGGAGAGATAAACTGAGATCTCATCAGGCAGAGTTAGAATTCGATCTTAACCTCAGATCATATTTAGAGAGAATCTGAGGTTAAGATCGAATTCTAACTCTGCCTGATGAGATCTCAGTTTATAGTAACTGTTGATCGATAACATCGACATGCCAGTGTCGCAGATTTTGTACGTGTCTGTGTAAATAAAATTATCATATATAAAGCTCTATTTTGATATTGAGCACTTTTTATAAACCTGGTTGAAATTCTCTGGATTACCACCCTGTGGATATTTTTTACCTGGATTATTACCATTATATATATATATATATATATATATATATATATATATATATATATATATATATATATATATATACAGTCTAAAAAAGCTTCGAGTCATTAAAAAAAAAAGAAAATGTAAAATGCAGTTTAAATTCCCAGACAAACTAACTAAATCCAAGATATTGCATACTTAACATTCGTTGGAAAATTAATAAATGAAAAAATATAAGTACAATAAAAAAATAAAATAAAAATAAAAAAGGGGGGGGAGGGTTAATTATCTAAGAGTGAAACAAAAACAGGAGACCTTAAGTGTCTAATAGTAACACGGGGATCATCAGCTGTTTACCATGTAACTGTTTCGGAGATTTAAAAACAGGACAGTTTTAATATTCATGGCTCTCCAATGGTACTGATTATACGACCATTTCCCCAATAATCAAGTGTCGAAATAATTCAGCTTAAAATATCACTAATATATACATAAAAAATAATAATAATGATAAAATAATAATAATAATATATTACTCTTAAGACTACCGTATGATATAGTAATTTGCATATCAACATTAATTATAACAATAATAAAAAAATAAAAAAAATAATAATACTATCTAAACACTATATCCAAGAACCATTCTGCAATATGGTAGCTTGCAATAAAACTATATAGGAATCAAAGTTGCATTAAAAAATAAATAAAACATTAAGCTTAAGTACCTTTGGTACCAGAAAAGTAATTAGATAAGAGGAAGGAAACCTAGCCATACAAATCTAAATACCCAATATATAGTCTAAAGAAGCTTTGAGTCATTAAAAAAAAAAGAAAATGTAAAATGCAGTTTAAATTCCCAGACAAACTAACTAAATCCAAGATATTGCAGACTTAACATTCGTTGGAAAATTAATAAATGAAAAAATATAAGTAAAATAGAAAAAAAAACGGGGGGGGGGGGTTTAATTATCTAAGAGGTAAACAAAAACAGGAGACCTTAAGCGTCTAATATTAACACGGGGATCATCAGCTGTTTACCATGTAACTGTTTCGGAGATTTAAAAACAGGACAGTTTTAATATTCATGGCTCTCCAATGGTACTGATTATACGACCATTTCCCCAATAATCAAGTGTCGAAATAATTCAGCTTAAAATATCACTAATATATACATAAAAAATAATAATAATGATAAAATAATAATAATAATATATTACCCTTAAGACTACCGTATGATATAGTAATTTGCATATCAAATAACATTAATTATAACAATAATAAAAAAATAAAAATAATAATACTATCTAAACACTATATCCAAGAACCATTCTGCAATATGGTAGCTAGCAATAAAATTATATAGGAATCAATGTTGCATTAAAAAATAAATTAAAAAATAAGCTTAAGTACCTTTGGTACCAGAAAAGTAATTAGATAAGAGGAAGGAAACCTAGCCATACAGATCTAAATACCCAATATATAGTCTAAAGAAGCTTTGAGTCATTAAAAAAAAAAAAAAAGAAAATGTAAAATGCAGTTTAAATTCCCAGACAAACTAACTAAATCCAAGATATTGAAGACTTAACATTCGTTGGAAAATTAATAAATGAAAAAATATAAGTAAAATAAGAAAATAAAAAAATATAAGTAAAATAAAAAAAATAAAAAAATAAAAATAAAAAAGGGGGGTTAATTATCTAAGAGTGAAACAAAAACAGGAGACCTTAAGCGTCTAATATTAACACGGGGATCATCAGCTGTTTACCATGTAACTGTTTCGGAGATTTAAAAACTGGACAGTTTTAATATTCATGGCTCTCCAATGGTACTGATTATACGACCATTTCCCCAATAATCAAGTGTCGAAATAATTCAGCTTAAAATATCACTAATATATACATAAAAAATAATAATAATGATAAAATAATAATAATAATATATTACCCTTAAGACTACCATATGATATAGTAATTTGCATATCAACATTAATTATAACAATAATAAAAAAAAAAAAAAAAAAATAATACTATCTAAACACTATATCCAAGAACCATTCTGCAATATATATATATATATATATATATATATATATATATATATATATATATATATATATATATATATATATATATGTATAAGAAAATGAATGATTAAAATAAAAATTGGATGAGATACAATATTTATTAGAATATCAAGTAGTTAAAACAAGGAATATAAAAAACACACACATATATATATATATATATATATATATATATATATATATATATATATATATATATGCCTGTGTTTGTGTGTGTCTGTTTATTAATCAGACAGTTAGGAATCCATTCAAAAGGTCTTTCGCCTGATAATCTTTGGCTGGCCCTTTTTTGATTCCTTCTTCTTAGGGAAAGCATTTTTAAGGAAAACAGTTTTAGCTAATACTCAAATGTGATGGAGTGAGAGAAATGTTATCTGATACATGGATGGTGGCACCTGGGAGCTGGGGGCTGGGGGGTGGCTCAAGCCCCCCTACTTTTTGACTTGCCCCCCCCCCCACTTTACGGTCATCAATAATTAAATTAATATGCATGCGTTTAACCGCCTCCCACACTTTTTAGGAGACCCCCCTTTTATAACTGTCCCGCCGGCCCTGTGATAAACACAAACAAATTAATGAGTGCAAAGGCATAAGTTCACAAAATAATGTTTGTTAATATTTTGAGAGTTCTTGTAGAACCAGGGGGTATTCATTAGTTGAGATATCGAGGAAGTCAGACTCGACAACTAAAGAGCCGTGAATTAGCCACAGGTCTGAAATCAAAACTTTCCCGCTCAATTAAAAAATTACATTTGATTGAATGTCATTAATAGCAGTTAATATCCATTTGTTTTTATTGTAGGAAGTTCAGTGAGAAATGTTAGGAGTATTAAAATGAATAAGTTTATACATTTTTTTTCGATGAGCAGACGACAGGGTGTACGAGTAAATGCGTTGTGTTATGTGTGTGCGTTAGTGTCAGAGTGCGTGTGCTTATGAATGTGTGTGTGTGTGTGAGAGAGTAGAGATATGTATTATTAGCTTTCCCAAAAGCCGACAGAGGAGCGAGGGAAGCTGGCGAAATGTCGATATCGTTGATTTTGGCTCAACATGTTATTGAAGGAAACATCTGCCCTTTTGTTTTCAGTCGAGGTGGATGAAAATTCAGAGAAATGTATTTGATTTGGCTCAAAATGTTTTTATTTGTTTTTTATTAATTCAGGCGAATGTATGCGTCGAGCAAGTTGCGCAAAGAGAATTTTAAGCATTTTCTATTTTGGGCACCGAAGTGTAAACTTTGCCGCTATAAACGTAAGGATGGCCCAAAGTCTTATCTTGGCCTTACTTCTCCCTATTTTATGAAGTATTCCCAAAGTTATTCTATAGAAAAATTTATAATTAAAAAACGATTTATATGATCAGGCTTTAATTTTGCCTAGCACAAGGTCAAATGTGGGTTTTAGATGCCAGCGCACTGGTATCAAAGCGTATCAGATCAACACATCAAATTTGGAAAAATCAGAAATTGAAATTCCCTAAAGAAACTTGACATGAATCGAATTTTTCAAGGTCAAAGGTCAAGGAGTCTTATAAAAATCAGTTCTAAGTAGACCATTACCGATATTTTGATCAAGTTTGGTACCGATTGGTCAAGCGCTGTGGATGCTAGGTTGCACACAAACAAACAAACAAACAAACAAACAAACAAACTTGAACGAAAACATAAACTCCACTTTAGCGGAGATAATAAAATACTATAGGTATAGTGTACAAAACAGGGGTAAGGCATTTAGGAAGGGAGTGCTGGGGGTAGATTAGAGTTAGGCGAGGCCACGTTAAAAGAATGGTGTAGGGTGTTATTAAATGTATGCCAAAACGTTGGATTTCGTTGAATAAGGAAATGAAGGACGGTAAACTTATTAGCAACCTCGTAGTTATCAAGGTACATATATTATTTAGCTCCCCTGGAACACAAGGTCAGATGTGGTTTTTAAATGCCAGAACACTAGGATAAGCGCACTTTAGCCTACAAAAACTGCCTGAGCAGCCCAGTTGGCATTCCCGGGTAGGGGCGCCTCAGGCGATTACCAATAAACTAACCTCTTCTCAGAGAGAAGGCAAAGCCTGGGATGGTGGACCCCCGAATACTAAACACCACAGCAGTCGGACAGTAACAAAAACCACTGTCGGACCGATTTGTATCAACATTTTATGATACGACACATGTATTTTTTCTCTAAGAATATTTAAGTTATTGCAATCGAAACCGTTGAGGGAGATTTGTTAGGGACAGAAAATTACGAGACCTTTTCGGAACAACTCCCGCGGCAGACATCAAAGAAAATTAAAATCTTTTGTTGTGAAAAACAAAAAAAACAACAAAATAAAGCGAAGCACGCACATGAAATCATTTAGTTAGGATGACTCGTCAGGGGAGCAAACTCCAGTAGGCATCGGAACTTAGGTTATCTCCCTTAGTTAAAACCACATATGAAATGGGTATAAATGTTTGAGGATTGGGTGTATCAGTGAAAGGTTCTCGATTTCAATGTAAGGAGAAGAGAGAGAGAGAGAGAGAGAGAGAGCGATGAACGGATAGTGCACTTTGGTGAGGGATCTTATGTGGTGAGGAAAAATATATATCCACACACACACACACACACACACATGCTTACTAGACACCGTTCTCGAGTGTCTTCTGTCTCTCTGTACAGGGGTTTGTCAGGACAGCCTGACATGAGGATACTTCACCCTATAAGTAAATTCTGACCAAATATTAAAAATAGCATAGTATTTGAAGCCCAAATAAGATCTTCTCTGAATGATTACGCACCGGCTCATACGCGGAATGGTGATGTTACCTCTAGTAACGAATATTTTTTTTTACATTTTTGTAGTATTTATTCATTATTATTATTTATTTATTTTTATTTTTTTTCGTAAATGTTTCTTTATGTATGTGTGATAGTGCACTTTGAACCTCATGAAAATGAGAGAAACACTATCCCTGTGACAGGATCACAGGTAAACTAAGCCTGGGCCTGGTGTTGCAACAGACACCAAACTATGATAAATGTCTATAAATACAAATAAACGCCGTGGGACTCAGAAGGAAGATCTGAGTGTCATGATGCGCAGGTGCTCATTCGATGGCCAACATGGGGGACCCGGTCCGCATCCTGCGAATGTTGGCTCCTTTAATTTCAGGAACAAGACCACGGACAGAAAACAGGTAGGTAACCCATCAAATTCCAAATATGATAAGGACACTGACCAAACACAAGAAATCAAGAATGAAAATAACAGACCAAAAAGCCATAGAAAGAAATGGACCACAAAAGAGAACAGACTGGTAATGGAATGCTACTACAAAAGCCGCTGCCCCAGAGAAAGAGGATATCGGAAACGAATGAAAGATCTATGGGACATTTCTACTGACTACCATACAACGGCACAAAGGATAGCAGATCAAGCAAACAACAGGGTGGTTCTCGGAGATGGAATTAACGGAAATTAAACAAAAGATAAATGGCGTGACAGATCAAGACACACCACTTGACGAAAACCCCCAGAAAGAAAACTGGAAAAACATAAACACAGAAACTGAAGAAGGCGAAGACGACGAAACTATAGAACTATATGAGGAAGAAGCAAGAGAAATGGAAAACATCAAACGATTAATGCCCGAGAACAAAACAAAACTTCCATCCCTAAGGAACGAAGACTGGAAGAAGTTAAAAGTTGAAACAGAGAAAGTAAACAAAGTACTCACGTACATCCCAACAGACACTATTACAGATCTAAACAACTTGATATATGCGGGGGTAAAATCAATAAGTAAGAAACTAAAAAGGAAAAAGAAGACTGACCAAAAGAATGGACAGACGAAATCTGGATGGGAGATTAGACTGGAAAACCAGATCACCAAACTTCAAAAGGAAGCTAAAACCGTAAATAGGATGAAGGAGAACAGTAAACGATGGAAGAGCAGAAATCCGAATCGCAAGAAAAACTAAATAAGAAACATGAAGAACTAAAACAAAAGATAGCAGCAAAAGAAGGAAGATTGAGACGATACAGATACAAATCGGCACAGTACAAACAGAACAGGACCTTTAAAAACAATGAAAGCCAGTTTTACAAAAACGTAAACGAAGAAAGAACAACAACAGAACAACCGGACCCGACACAAACAAAACATTTCTGGAGCAAGATATGGGAAAAGGCTGAAGATCACAACAAAAATGCTAAATGGCTGAAAGACATGAAAGATAAACTTCTAGAAATTGAAGAAGGAACGGAAACAGAAATTAATGAAGAAACTATTAAGACAGCACTAAAGAAAATGGCAAACTGGAAAACACCAGGTCACGATGGAATACATGCGTACTGGTTCAAAAAATTCACCACCCTACATGAAAGGCTAGCACAGAAACTGAGAGTATGTTTCCATAAAACAGACGTACCAGAGTGGATGACCAAAGGAAGGGCAACGCTCATACAAAAAGACGCCAAGAAGGGAACGACCCCAAGCAATTACAAACCAATAACCTGTTTACCGACAATGTAGAAAATCCTAACGACACAACTGAGAGATCAAATTTACCATTCCCTGAACAGTCGTGGACTACTTCCCGAGGAACAAAAAGGATGCCAGAAAAGGAAAGGAGGGACGTATGATCTGTTATACATAGAATTCAAGAAAGCGTACGACAGAATCCCTCATGGATAATTGAATGTTTAAAAATGTACAAAGTACCCGACAGGATTATTAATCTCATCAAGAAAGCAATGTATACATGGAGATTAGAACTAACAGCTGGAGGACAATACTTGCCGGAGATAAAAATACAGAGAGGCATTTTCCAAGGAGACTCCCTATCACCACTACTGTTTATCATATCCATGATGCCACTCAACTACATACTCAGGAAATGTGATGCTGGATACAAGTTCGCAGGCAGAGAACAACGAATAAACCATCTCATGTACATGGACGACCTGAAGCTATTTGCATAAACAACAAGGAACTGGGAAAGCTGATAAATACCACCAGAATCTTCAGTCAGTATATTCAAATGGAATTCGGAATGGAAAAGCGTGCATAGAGATTAAAAAAGGAAAACTGGAGACGACTGAAGGCATGGAACTACCCAACCAAGAGCAGATGAGGGCGCTAGATGAACAAGACAGCTATAAATATTTGGGAGTTTTGGAAGCAGACACAATCAAATCAACACAAATGAAAGAGAAGATTGGAAAAGAATACCTGAGAAGAACAAGAAAGCTCTTAGAAACAAAATTATATAGCAGAAACCTAATCAAAGGAATGAATACCTGGGCAGTATCACTAATAAGATATTCTACACCATTCATAAGCTGGACTAAAGAAGAACTCAGGCACCTTGACCAGAGGACTAGAACATTAATGACTATGGACAACGCACTACATCCAAAAGACGATACAGACAGACTCTACGGGAAGAGAAACGAAGGGGGAAGAGGACTGGTAAGTATAGAAGACTATGTGGACGACACTAAAAAAGAGCTGGAGAAATACATAAACCAGAACACAGAAAGGCTGATCACCGCAGCAAGAGATACCGTCCCAACGAACAATGCAGGAAGCATCGAAACTGAACACAAACAGAGAAGAAAAGAAAAATGGGGAGAAAAACAACTACATGGACGCTTCATAAGACTCACAAGAGAAGAAACCAACGCAAATAGCTGGACATGGCTAAGAAAAGGAAACTTGAACAGAGAAACGGAAACTTTACTGATGGCTGCACAGAACAATGCGATTAGGACAAACAACATTACAGCTAAAATAGATAAAACCCAGGAAAACAATAAATGCAGACTGTGTGGACAAAGAGACAAAACAATAAATCATATAATAAGTGAATGTAGCAAACTTGCCCAAAAAGAATACAAGAACAGTCATGACGTTGTTGGGAAAGTAATACACTGGGAACTGTGCAAACAATTTAATTTCGAATATGCAGACAAATTGTACAAACATAAACCAGAAACAGTACTGGAAAACGAAAAACACAAACTCCTCTGGGATATGGATATACAAACAGATAAACTCATACAAGCAAGGAGACCTGGTGTTATTATAAGATACAAAAAGGAAAAATCTTGTAAAATCGTAGACTTCGCCGTTCCAGCAGTCCACAGAGTGAAGATCAAAGACATGAAAAAATGAAGTAAATACACAGAACTAGCCAGAGAACTGAAAGGAATATGGAGCAAATACTTATCCCACAAAGAAGGTAACGAACTTGTTTACTCGCTCATATTTATCTCCTATAATACAACAAGTTACTTTTTAAATATGCTACATAATATTTAGCACCGTTATTGTTCCACCTGTCTTCATTCATAATTGTCTACATATTACACTACATATTAAATATATATAATAAACACACCCTCACTGCCCTTTCCAGACTGTATTCGCAGAATATCAGAATATCGGAATGCATATCGAATACACAGGTCGTCGTTATGGCTGAATAAACAAATTGCAGCTATTCTCATTCCGGAATTACTGTTTCTATTACCAAACACCTCGCATTGTACGCCCTATCAGTATCATTGCTGTCTTATTTAATGAGTGATTTCTTTTTTTCTTACAAACTCTAATTCCTCCAAAAAGGTGACCTGGGTATTGCCTCAAACTGCCGAGTAATAACTCTAACAGCCATTTCTGCCAAAATATACAATGCCATGTTGTTGAACCGAATCCGACCTGAAATTGAGAAAGCCCCGAGACGAAATCAAAATGGCTTTAACAAAAATAAATCAACATCTGCGCGAATCTTCACGGTTCGGAGGATTATGGAGGACGTACGAGAAAGAAATCTGAAGGCAGTCTTGTTGTTCGTGGATTTCTTAAAAGCTTGCAATTGCTTGATGGAGACACCGAATCTTTTGAAGTCACTGCGCGTATCTTCGGGGTGATGCTATAGCTCTCAATCAATTTATAATTTGCCTTGACTACATCTTACGTATGTCAGTTGACAACATAAAAGAACATGGTTTGACGACATTGGTACTTGCAAGAAGCAGAAAGTATTAAGCAGATAAAATCACAGACGCAAGCTATGCTGATGACATTGACATTTTTGCAAACACACAACTAGACAGGCAGCAACCGGGCTACACTGTCTTGAAGAAACGTCTAAAAAAATATCGACGAGTTTATGTATCTTGCTAGTAAAGTTGCCAAGAAAAAAAGTGTGAACTGAATGTGCGAATTAGCAAGGTCGAGTGTTGGACAGGAGTAAACAAGATGAAAGCGATCTGAAAGTTAATTCTTCTTACCAACATTAAAGATGACTTCTTTGAAGCCACTGTTGCATCCGTACTAGTATATGGAAGCAGCACTTTTATCAAAATATTGGAGAAGAAAATTGCTGATCTATATAACAGAATGCTAAGAACTGCACTACACTAGAGAGCAACTCTATGGGCACCTCCCTCAGATTTCATCTCTGATCAGAGATGGAAGTACCAGATTTGCTGAACATCGCTGGAGGGTTAAGGATCAAATCATCAGCGGTGTTCTTCTGTGGATGCCAAAAACAAAGATGTAGCTCAGTGGGTAGACAACACAGAACCTATCATCAAACAACAAACAGAAGACACATGCACCTATGAAGACCTACCAGTTGTGATGGTAGATACAGCGAGATGGCATGAGAGAGTAAGGAGGATCCGTGACACCACCACGAGTAGATGATGATGATGATGATGATGATGATGATGATGATGATTCTTACGTCCGATTTTCTTTACGTAGTTTTCAATTCTGTACGAAACTGTTCCACCCATGAAAATATCCTGTAAGATTAAACACAGAGATTCGTTGTCTCAATTGCAGTATTGGAAATCCTTTGAACTCGCCTAAACTCTTTGTGTAATTACAATACGCTATATTTTTTCCTTACATGAAACTTTGTTTTCAAGGCATTTTATTACTTTTTATTCGTCGGTTTACTCCAGACGAGGATAAATAGTTAAAATGTTTTCCTAACAAATTCTTTTCCTTTCATAATTTAGAAAATGAACCTTTCATTTTTTAAAACCCTATCTCCAACCCTCTGTTTCTTTCTTTGTTTTGTTTTGTTTTGTTTTGTTTCTTTGTTTCTTTGTCGCTTTTCACAATAACACCCAATATTTTGCTTTTTCGCGACTTTCACACCAGACACGTTCATTGTTTTTTTCTATCCGCTGCCCCATACGTTTTTTTTCTTCGTCGATTTTCTACAAACAATTCAGGTCATGGTCAAGACTGTTCTCTGCCTCAGTCTAGAAGGATTTCTGCTCCGGATTAATTCTTCTAAATCATCTTTTTTGTCAATTAATTTATTAATGTAACTAATGTTATGTTCCGGAACAACTTTTAGTTGCAGCTGTGGAATTATCCTCGGTCTCGGATAACACAGCGACAACATAGTGGACACAGAGACACCGACCAGGAAGAGTAAGGTATGTCTTTTAATTAAGAAATGACTTATGAGTGGCTGTTAACGTGGGAGACGGAGAATCCTATGAGTTTCCTGATCATATAACACGCTTTTCTCGCTCTCTCTCACTCTCTTTTAAATATTTGCATCATTCCAAGTGGTGTACTAAAAGCGAACTTTTAGGAAAAGTGAAACCTATTGTGAAGAGTATACAGCTCAATATCCAGGATAGAGCAGGTAGAATGTTTCTTCCCCCTACAACATTTATTTTATTTTTTCAAATTTTAAATCTTGGCCTTTGCCAACTTATCTATCCCAGCGACTTCCTCTGATGATGATAAGATTTTGATCTTTGAAAAGCCTGGCTTAAGGAAAATTTAACTTGAATAAATTGCCTTTTTTGCGGAATATACCTTGCTCTGAGCAATTGAATTGAATTATGATTTGACTTTTGCTTCTCTAATTCCTTTCCATTCTTCTTCATTATATATATATATATATGTATAGAGAGAGAAAGAGAGAGAGAGAGAGAGAGAGAGAGAGAGAAAAATAATTTTAGGAAGAAATGAAAAACAACAGTTTTTTTAAAATTCATTATTTTGGTTTTATTCAAAGAATTGCAGAATACAACTGACTAATATCTATCGTCTAAAACATCTCATTAACTCAATTTGTTTATTTGTTAAAATAGACTTTGTCGTTTGGGTGTGGTCTTCTGAATGGTTGGGTCGTCTTTACCAGCAAGAGTTGCGGCGGCTCTTCAGGTAACTGCAGATCTTGGGGTGGCTGGCGAAGCGGTTGTAGAGACCCATCATTCTGGGGTAGTTGCTGAACATTTTGGGGTAGGAACTGTACATGTTCTCCATGCAACAGTAGAACATCATGTCGCACCACATCATCTGGAAGAAGAGAGAAAGAAATATGTTAATCACATACTAACGTTCAGTACTTCACCCACTATCTTTCTATGTATGTATGTATGTATGTATGTATGTATGTATGTATGTATGTATGTATGTATGTATGTATGTATGTATGTATCTATCTATCTATCTATCTATCTATCTATCTATGTATGTATCTATGTATCTATCTATGTATGTATCTATGTATCTATCTATGTATGTAGTTATGTATCTATCTATCTCACCCACATCATCCAGAAGAAGAAAACAACGAAGTATTTTAATCATAGGTGTTGACGTTGACATGAGAATACTTTCGGAATTTTTTAGATGATAATTTGTATTAATGGTATTATTTGGACTACTATTCTCAGCTTGGATGCTATTTTTCATAGTGTTTCAGTAGTAATACGTGGAGATATTGAAAAGTTGGGTGTGGCTGACCACATATGGAGTGCGTAGTAGGACGAAGTAAAAATCACAGACAAAGAAGAACAGTGGGAAAAGACGTCTCAAAGAAGCAGTGCATATGTTGAGCGGCAATGACATCCTAAGTAAACTTTACATAGAATTAAATACAATATATAACCGAGTAGTCGATTAGACCACCATTTATGGAAAGTTCTTTGTAAATAAACAAAAAGAGAACTGTTATGTAACGGTCAATGTTTATATAAGAAACATTGTAGACATCATTTTTATGCATGCTAAGTTTTATGCATGGCCTGGGATGTGTACTCGCCTAGCCACACTGAAGGGCTGTGATACAGCAAAACGGTCTGTTGATTACTATATATATATATATATATATATATATATATTGAGAGAGAGAGAGAGAGATAATACAACTAGTAAAATGGAAAAATCAAAATTGGCAAGGGGAATAACTCATATTTTTAATTGAAGAATATAAAAAATTTGTCTATATTTCTACTGTCTGTACTTAGATAATAAAAAGTACTAATTAAATTTAATACGAACCTGATCTCCCATGAACCACTGGTTTCCGCCATTGCGCATGCACAGACTCCTCTCCATGAAGGGCATCACTCGGTTGAAGGTGTTCATGTATCTCCAGTACATGTAGTTCTGAAAGCGAAAATGGACTTGAATTAAATATTGTCTTTGACGAAACTTGCATTTGATCATAACACGATTTGTAGAATTGCATCAATTCGATTGAAATATTTTGTAATGAAATGAGACTTACATCGTAGTTACCGCACATGCTGTCACCACCGAATCCCCAGTCGTTCATGTTGTACTGTGGAAAGAAAAGAGACACATTTAGAAACATTTGTAAGTAAAGCTCAGAATATATTAAGATTGTCTTGCAGAACTCGTGGAAACTCGTGGAAAGTCCACGGTTAATTAACGGAAAAAGATTTGCATTTGATTTAAAAAATTTATTTAGAGACAAAAGCCCAAATAATTAACATTGTATATAATCTCATATTAAAGGAAAATACACCGAGTCAGTTACTTTCAAAACACACATGTGTATTCCACCTATCTCTTTATATTCCTGTCTTTCTTTCACTTACTATACACTCATATGTTTATTCTCTCTTTCTCTCTGTAACTGATATGACACGCTCTCAAAAATTCTGCCCTATATATTTTAGGATATCTGAAATCAGTCCGCTCTCTACGAATTTTACATGTCGACCCACAAATCTCGCATTATCACATCTCCTCATCTGTCTTAACCCTTCTCTCTCCATCCCCTCCCTCTCCCCCTCTGTCTCCCTTTCTCTCTCTCTCTCCCTCTCCCTCTCTTCCTTTCTCTCTCTGCCCTAACTATGCTTGATGCTAGCTGCTACAGACTGGTATGCTGTTTTTACTATCAGATCCAACTAAATTGTAATGTTACGGTGAATTAAAAAACAAAAAGCAAAATCGACCTCTCTTTCACCCAGCTATAAAGTAAGTAGCAGGGTAAACTATACTCTCAAGCCTTGGTTGTGCAACTAATCTAGACAAAGAAAGAACATTAGTTTTTCTCTGCTTATCCCGGCCTTGTTTCCCATTGTGTTTAGTAACACCTAGTTTCGTGCGGGCAGAGGCATTGTTATACTTAGTTCTGCACTTTTAAACAGTATGCCTTCGTCATGCTAATAGATTTATTTTCCTTATGTGTTTAAAGATTTAGATTTAAGATTTTTACAAAACTAATCGACTCACCCTGAAGTTTCCGTTCTTCCAATGGTAGTACCTCATGTAATCGTGCATGATTTCATAGAAGCAGTCGCTGATGTAGTCACACCTGAACATGTCCATAGGGCTCTTGGGGTAGAAATCTAAATAAATTAAATTTGAATAGTTACTTTCTAAATTTGAATTGTTACACTATTCCGTGGAACGCCTCGAGCCTGCTCTCGGCTTGCCAAGTCCACGGAACATCCGATCAAGCCTCCTCATGTTTCTGAAATATCCACGAAGTCTTTTTAAATTTGGCAATTCAAATAGATTGGTTAGAAAATTAATTGTTATGATGTTTTTTGTGCATTGCAGCCATTTTCTTAAAAAACGATATTTTTATTTTTTTCCCTTATGAGTCACCATTTATCAAGGCGAAAGGTCACTCAAGAATAAGAGATGATAAGACGGTTGGGTCGTCAGATGAATGATAGAAGAATATTATGGAAGAATTGAAAATGATGAACGGAATGAATAAAATTTAATTATTTATAAGGACGGTTTGTGACTAGTATTTGTTGGCATTGGATTTTATGCTGACTGTTATAGTTTGCAGGAAAGCAGCCCGTGGTAATACGTTCCACATACATTGGAGTAAACGTTTAGTTGGATTTATGTTATACAGTGATCTAGGGTACTTACTGTATTCACGAGCCATGTATCTGCAAATAGCCATTGTCTCGGGCATCATGTCGCCATTATCAAACTGCATACAGGGCAGGTAGCTACAAGGGAAATCTGAAATATAAAAATAAATGAAAGAATATGAACGCAAGTGATACTATATATATTCAAAGCCTTGTTTTTTATATAGGCTTTTGAAACTTAAATTTATATAATACAGTTTTATTTTTTATTAACTAACTCGCTGAGGAACCTCTATTCGTTCTTGGCACTCAATCCGATAGGGTTGGGAGTGTCTTGGCAGTGTCGGGATGAGGTATGGTCCATCTCTGTTTTAGGTGGTACGTTCTCTCTTTGAAATCAATTGAAACAATACAGTTCTAAGCTTGAAACTTTTAAATTAGATTGAGGTAAGTCCCTATTATAGGGTCATGGAATGATTAAAATAAGTTCAAATTTAAGAAATATGGGTTTACTTATAATTCTTTTTACGGTTTATTTCATTAACATCAAAGGAAAGAAAAAAAACTCCTGTAATTTGTATATTTGGATTATTACTTTGTGCATATTGGGTATCTTTCAGTCGAACTCGGGAATCTGAAGATGCGCATGAAGAAGGCCGGATGTTACATCGGCTGAAATGTTGTGATAGTGACATCTAAGATAAGAACAGTAGTCCGAAAAATGTAAATAATAACAAATTACCAATCCTCATGTAAACAATTCTGAAATAGAACCCTTGTAGTGCAGAGATTCATTGATCTACGAAGTATTGAAAGCCTAGTCTACCCTACTACTTCACCTATATCTACCAGAAGAAGGAAAAGTGGGTGAATAACTTCTAGATGGTATTATTGAAATGGATGGAAATGCTACTTTATTTCTTAAATTGCACTATTTCTTATTCAGATATGCCTTCACATCTAAGAACTGGCCCGATTCAACAATGCTTAACTTCGGTTGGGATGTTTATTTACTCCTCGCGGAGTTAGGCACAAGGCCAGTTTTTATCTTACTCCCACAAGTAAGATGTGACCCAAGATCGGGTCGAGCAAGTGGGGTTAAAAGCCAGCGCCCGAGTAGGTGAGCACTCTGGCCATTTAAAAATTGCCTGGGCAGCCCCGTCGGCATTCCCCGGTAGGGGCGCCTCAGACAGTAAGCAATAAACTTACTCCTCCCCAAAGAGGGGAGGCGAAGCCTGGGAGGGTGGACCTCCTAGAACTGCACAGAACAGGCGTGCAGTATCCATCGGAACAGATACTACACTTTGATCTTAGCCAAAAGTTGGGATGTGGTCGTGATTAAGTGGATACAAACATGGAATTACGGTCTCGAGTATCAAGTTCGAATCCTGTCGGGTTGATAGCATTACTTGCACTATGGATGTTGACACTCTTTTGTGGCCCCTCCTGTGAGTACCTCATTCTAGAAAGAATCGGGAAAACTAATACTAAAATGAAATCGAGTACGTAAAATAAGTAATACCCGGCTAATTCATAGGAATTTCATTTGTTTTCACTTTCGATTATCTAACGGGCACTTGTTTTTCAACATGATATATTTATATATCTAAGTCTAAAGAATAAAGATAGTAAAGAATTTCTTACCATTCCTGCAACGATCGCAGTCGAAGAAACTCTGTCAAGTTCAAGGTGTTTGGGCAACAACAGATCGCAAAGAAATGACAAATGAGAGTAGAAAGGGTTCAGGCAGTAAACCCTTTGAGGCAATTCCCTAGCATGGGAACGATAACTATGATGAAGCTAAGTATAAAGTGGACCCTGGGTTTACTTTCGGCAGGCTCGTAACTCTCGCTTCCCTTATTTTGTCCTTTAGTCCTCACAATCCATGAACGATGTTTCTGACAAAGGGGGAATAATTGCTGTTTACTGTTTAGATGAATAGCTGAATCTATCCAGCTAACACTTATCGTTAGCTAGTTCTTTTTTTTTACTTTAAAGTAGTATTTTTTTATTTAGTTCCTTACATCAAGTAGCGTCATAGATTTGAGTTATGGTCTCAATTTCATTAACATCATATGATAAACGAATTTCAGTCTACCCTACTATTCAATGCACAGTTAGATGAAGTAAAAGCAAATTAATAACGCCCTAGATGATATTTAAAGAAATTTATTCAGGGGCTAGATTTATAGGGACATCTTAAGTTCGGAGTTGTGTAATGAGATGTTTGTTCACATTACATTTAAATTCATGCATGTTGCTAGAATTCTGCTAACTTCAAGGTGTTTGGGCAACGACAGATTGCAGAGAAATGACAATTGTATATCTTTGAATTACGGTCTCAATTTCATTAACATCAGATGAAAAACTAATGTCGGTTTAATAGCGATTTATTTCTCTACCTAATCCGAACAGTCTACCCTACTATTCAATGCACAATTAGATGAAGTAGAGACTAATAATAACGTCTTAGATAAATTTATTTTTTATTTTTATTTACTTTTATTTTTTACTTATATCCACCTCAAACAAGACACATTGCCGTTGAGACGTAAGGGGCTACTGTGAATTAGGATGCTCCGATAAATCTGACCCCTAATTCACAGTAGCCCCTTACGTCTCAACGGTTTTGAGGGTGATATAAGTAAAAAATAAAAGTAAATAAAAATAAAAAATAAATTTATCTAAGACGTTATTATTAGTCTCTACTTCATCTAATTGTGCATTGAATAGTAGGGTAGACTGTTCGGATTAGGTAGAGAAATAAATCGCTATTAAACCGACATTAGTTTTTCATCTGATGTTAATGAAATTGAGACCGTAATTCAAAGATATACAATTGTCATTTCTCTGCAATCTGTCGTTGCCCAAACACCTTGAAGTAAGCAGAATTCTAGCAACATGCATGAATTTAAATGTAATGTGAACAAACATCTCATTACACAACTCCGAACTTAGGATGCCCCGATAAATCTGACCCCTAAGTGGGGAGTTGTGCAGCAAGATGTTTGTTCACATTATATGTACATTTCTGCATATTGGTATAGTCGAGGAAAAAGGGAACATGGAGAAAATTCTAAAAGTTCAAGAGAAAAAACTATAACGTAGAAAGGTTTCCGGCATCTGATATTACAGAAAATATTCCTAAATCCAATTACTCTCATTGACATATAGAAACTGGTGTATTCACATGTTCGAAGTACTGACCAAACTCACCAACGCTTAACTTCCGACTGAAAGATACTGGCAGGGACCGGGCGACTTTTCACAACTGCCTCGGTCGATGAGTTAGGAACAAAAAGATAAAAAAAGCCTCCTACCGTCTGACGTCACTTCCGACTTCCCTGCTACTCTTACACCTTTGCAGGGAGTCCTCCTACTTTCTGCGCTTCCGACTATTTAACATTGAGACCACATCAGATTTCAAAGAAATGAAGATTGTACATCTTTAATGGACATTGTGTGTAAATATTTATATATTTATGGTTTGAATTTCATTAAGACCAGATGAAAAAGGAATGTCGGTACTTGGGGGAATTTATATTGCACTAACAAAGCTTAACAGTCTACCCTACTATTCAATGCACAGCAAGAAGAGAGATAGACAAATTAATAACTTCCTCGATGGTATTAGAGAATATGATTCTACATCAGATCTAACTTCCTTACATAGAACAGCTGGTATACTTACATGGTCACCCATCCAAATACTGACCAAACGCAAGAGTACTGCTATTAAAGTAATTAGTATTATTTATATGATTTAATCAATAAACTGTTTTTTAGTATTATTTAAAGTTTCAATTCCATTAACATCAGATGAAAAGCGAATGTCGGTGTTGTGGTGATTTATTGCTCTACCGAGGCTTAACAGTCTACACTACAATTCTATCACATCAAGATGAAGGAGAGACACGTTAATAACTTCTTCAATGGTATTAGAGAAAACAACTCTACATCAACATCTTACTTTACATACATCAGCTAGTATACCAACCTTGTAACCCATCTAAATACTGACCAAACTCAACAATGCCTAACTGATAAGAGTCTGTTTCAACGGTATATTTTTCTATAGATAAATTTAAACAATTAACAAGAATTAAGATTGTAAACAATTCTTTACCATTCCTGCGACGATCACAGTCAGAGAATTCGTATCTCTTGTCCATGTATTTGACGCCAGCAATATGGAACATCATACGCATGCACTCGGCACGGCCGCGGCCATTGAAGTAGTACAGAGTGTAGTTAGGCATGGTGAGAGGATCGTTGGCGCTTCACGAAATAGTTTTCAATTCCTTACCATTCCTGCGACGATCACAATCAGAGAATTCGTATCTCTTGTCCATGTATTTGACGCCAGCAATATGGAACATCATACGAAGGATCTCGGCACGGCCGCGGCCATTGAAGTACTAAATTGTTTTCGACTTATTGTCTACCAAATGTCAAAATAACTGTTGTGGTTCGAGTGACTGCACATCTCTGACGAAGGAAATTCTTACACATTGCAAGAAAACGGCTCAACATCGAACCCCTTCCATACTTACGACAATTGGTATATCCACATGGTCACCCATCTAAGTACTAACCAGTATCAACAATGCTTAATTTCGGTTAAAATCGACGAAAACCTATATTTCAACGTGATATATCTCTGAAGCTAAATTAAAACAATTGACAAGAATAAGTCAATAAACATTCCTTACCATTCCTGCAACGATCCCAGTCGGAGAATTCGTATCTTTTGTCCATGTATTTGACGCCAGCCATATGGAACATCATACGAAGGATCTCGGCACGGCCGCGGCCATTGAAGTAATGGAGAGTGTAGTTAGGCATGGTGGAGTGGTTTCCGACTTGTTGACTACTAACGACAGAACGAGCTGTTGTTGTTCGAGTGACTGTAAGTCTTCTCTGACGACTGAGACACAAACGAGTTTCGTATTTATACTCTCAGGTTAATCAAGTCGTTATCACTAATGAACAGGTAAACGTTTACCTGTCCAAGAAAGCCTATTCAATATTCCCCATTTGATGGAAGGACGCCTATTCAATATTCCCCATTTGACGGAAGGATGTCTATTCAATATTCCTCAGATGACAGAACTTAATTTCGTGAGAACAATGAGAAGTCTAAGAGTACAAATTCTTCAAAATAATTAAAGATTTTCGCTTCTTTGTTTCAATACAATATCTCTGTTTATTTTACGCAATCTTTTAGGCGTTGAATTAACCGACTTGTTATTACAGTGGAATCAGTTGAATTAACACAAACACATTTCTAGTTAAATGTTAATTATTGATAAAGACTACACCGTAGAATAATACGCTTAAAACAGTCTGTGCATGTGCTAGTTTGTACTAAGGCAATGAGTTAATCTATATTGTGTGTGATAAAGAGAGAGAGAGAGAAGGGGGAGAGAGGGAGGAGAGAGAGAGGGAGAGAGAGAGGAGGGCTCTCGGAATTGAGTTACAGGTGACTTGTGTTTCAGGGTTCGAATCATGCAACTGGTTTTAACGGTTATCTCTATACTGAAGATTCCGTTAGGATGAAACGTACACGTATGTGGATAATAATTAAATATTTTTTACTAAGTAATTATATATAGCCCCCTTTCGGTCGGGCTCTTTAAGAGAAAATAATATAAGACGTCTAATCTAAGTTAAGATGCAAGTTCCTGTTTACGTGATATGTTGAACACTGTTGAGACTGCTGACTATGTTGTCCGCTTAATTTGACATAAGTATGATGTATTTCTCTACTTGTCGCATAACGGGTTGAATTGGCCTAATCGGTTAGAACGCTCGGAATTGAGGTGACTCATGTTCCGGTGTTCGAATCATGAGACCGGTTTTAACAGTAATCTCCACACTGAAGATTCCGTTAGGATAAAACGTATACGTATGCGGATAATAATCAAATATTTATGACTCAGTAATTATATATATATATATATATATATATATATGATATATTTAAATATGTATATATATATATATATATATATATATATATATATATATATATATATATATATATATATAAAGAATAATATTTTTTTTTTGAAGGCGATAACAATGCGTTGTTAAAGTGACACATACGACACGTGGAATCGTAAAAACAAAACAAAGTGACAATATTGAAAAGTCAATAATTTTCAAAAAAAATTTATTTTTTTATTTACCAGTGTATCGTGACCGTGGTGTTGGGTTGGAGTGTGTCCTTTTCATTATTATTTTTTTTTTTAATTTTCGAGGGTATCCCTCATCCTCAGAATAAAATAAATACTACCACTCGTTGGAGTGTGTTTTTTTTTTTGCCAAAAGCCGGGGCCGGAAATGTTGGTTTGTTTTTAGTAGCAGGTCCGCAGAAGTTTGTTTATTTATTTTTTTATAAATTATTATTTGCTATTTTAACCGTTGCTGTTTATTTTGTTAGTAAATATACTGAGTAATTTATTTTTTATTTATTTATTTTTTATTTTTTATTTTTTTATATAACGTTGTTTGTTTGGTTAATAATATACTGAATAATCATTATCTCGGTGGTAGAGGCTGATAACTCGTGTGAGTCAAGCTTTGTTTGTAGGGAGTTATGTCCCTTAGGGTTTTAATAATTTCGTTCTATAAATTTGTTTACCGTGTGTGTGTAGTAGCAGATGTGATTGGGTGGGTGAGGAATCCTCCTTCCAAAAACATATAACACATGGCCACAACCCCACCAAAGACATACGAGTCAAGATACTAGCTAGCGAAAGAGACCAGGGCAATTTTTTTTGAAAATTATTGACTTTTCAATATTGTCACTTTGTTTTGTTTTTACGATTCCACGTGTCGTATGTGTCACTTTAACAACGCCTTGTTATCGCCTTCAAAAAAAAAATATTATTCTTACACTATACACAATGCTCCAAGCGAACTACAACATTCTTCTTTAACGAAAAATACGCCCTATAAAGTTAAGAGCGACTAATAATGCAATTTTCTGCATCTTAATCACTTAGGAAGTGAGACAATCGAAATAATAGTAAGCAAAAAACAAGGAACACTGCAATCACCAACAAAAATAATTAAAAAAAAAAAAATATATATATATTTATGACTCAGTAATTATATATATATATATATATATATATATATATATATATATATATATATATATATATATATATATATATGAGAATGGTAGTTTGCTTGAAGCATTGCTGGTGAATAGGTATGTAGGTATTTATGAAGGCTAATAGCAATGCAGAAAGACCGGGATGGTGAAAGAAAGTATGAAAAAAAAACAATCGAAAACAGTATTTGGGTTACAAATCTTCATAAAATCTATTTATTTTTCAAAAGATCTTTCACATATAAAATCAGTAAATATGAAACTTAGTGCTTAATATTAATAAAAAATATCCTGAATGGTGTAACATCTTTTAATAATTTTGTGAAAATAAAGAAATACAAAAGTGGAACAATCAAGCGGAGTGAAGAACTAATTCTTCACTCTGCTTGACGGTTCTACTTTTGTATTCCTACATACCGTATATATATATATATATATATATATATATATATATATGTTTTAATTCATTGAATGTTTATATATATATATATATATATATATAAACATTCAATGAATTAAAACATTATAATTGTTCCAAGAATTAGAACATCAAGTCCAGTATGGCGTACGATCGTTTCCAAAACATTTTGAAAGTACTTTATTTTATTCTATAAATTAATAAAGCTAATCCAAAACGTCCCTTCATCAGCCCTTTTAGCAACACGTCTCACAGAAAATCAACGAAAACATTAAAAAGCTCGTCGTAGAGAAACATCTACTGACAGAAAGAGCCACCGGTTGATATGTTAGCAGCATTGGGTGGGGGGGGGAGAACACTATGGCACCCACAAACCAAAACACTGGTACATATAGAATTAACAGTCCAATATTTTCCATGGATTTACACTTTTAATTTATATATATATATATATATATATATATATATATATATATATATATATATATATATATATATATATATATATATATATATATATGTATCTATGTATATAAGAGAGTAGTAGTTTGGTTGAAGCATTGCTGGTAAATAAATAAGTGGGTATTTATGAAGGCTGATGGCAATGCAGAAAACCGGAATTGGGAAAGAGATTATGAACAAAAACAAACAATCGAAGATTATGTTACGCCAATTTGGGGTATAAATCTTTACAATTATCTATTTATTTTTTAATAAATCTTTACAATTATCTATTTATTTTTTAATAAATCTTTACAATTATTTATTTATTTTTTAATAAATCTTTACAATTATCTATTTATTTTTTAATAAATCTTTACAATTATCTATTTATTTTTTAATAAATCTTTACAATTATCTATTTATTTTGTAATAAATCTTTACAATTATCTATTTATTTTTTAATAAATCTTCAACAATCATATCAGCAAATGTGAGACTTACTGCTAAAATATTGATAAAATTAAACTCCTAGATGGTGGAATATCCTTTGATAATTTCGGGAGACTCATCCCTTCTAAAAAAAGGAATACAAAGTAAATCGGTCTCGTTCAAAGAAAACACCCAAGAAGGTTGCCACTTTGAAAAAAAAAGATAGGACCGCAGATAGACAACAGGACCGCACTCAAATATTAGTAAATATAATGCTCCCTCCGGTCTCATATTTTTGCTAGGCCGCCGCGCCAGAAATGAACACTCACGAGTAAACCGATGGAGTCCCAGTCATATTTCTTGGGTGGTTAGACATTGATTTTCTTTGTTTTTGACCAAGAATTTTTTAGTTGAAAATCAAGAAAAATAGTAATTCGACCCTACCCCGATTTTTGTTTTACTCTCCCCCATAAATAAAAATATTTTTTACTTTAAAAAGAAAGATAATAAAATTTTTACCCTCCCCTCATTTTAAAAAATTGTACCCTCCCCCATACATAGAAATATTTTTAGTTAAGAAAATAAAAGAAATTTTTTTTGACCGCCTTCCCCCAATTTTTTTTATCCTCCCCCATACATATACATATTTTTAATTAAAAAGGAAAGAAAAAAAAAAACCTAATCCTAACCCCACGTTGACCTTGACCCTAACTCTAACGACGGGGTCAAAGTTAGCGTGGGTCTTAAAATGAAAAAGCACCAAAAAATCAAATACAGTGAACACTGTGTGTTTGTTTGTTTAATGACCTTTTTTAATTAAACAATTTGATTCTAAAATCAGTTGTATAGTTTTCCAGTACAATGTGTTAGTTTTTTTGTTGATAGTAAAGAAAGAAAATCACATCTTTTTTTTAATAAACAAAACATGGAATCATAAATTCAGGTAAGATCGTGAAAAAATGATAATATTGGATATGAAAGTATTAAGAAATCAAATACAGAGGGAGGTCGTTTCAATGGATTAACGCTGTTTAATAAGTTGGGTGTTAGATGAAATAACTACGTAACTCATTAATTTTTAAATCAATTATTATTTTAATTAAACAATTTGATTCAATAAATTTGTGTTTTAAAACATAATGGCTAATAAGATTAAGAAAATAAACAAACTCAGAACGTTTTAAAGTAACACGGTTAAATGGCAACGTTTTGTTGACATTTGAAATTACGCGCTCGTCTTGCGTCCGTATTAATTTGACGGAGGGAGGTCGTTTCAATGGATTAACGCTGTTTAATCAGTTGGGCGTAGATGAAATAACTACGTAACTCATTAATTTTTAAATCAATTATTATTTTAATTAAACAATTTGATTCAATAATTATGATTTATAAGTAAGATTATTAGCGAGCAAAATTGCGTAAATACATGTGGAAATCCGAAGAACACAATCATGAGTGTATATTTGAGAATACTAATTTATTCGAAGTGCATAGTGTTAGTGGCGGTTTTTCATAGTATATAATGAAGCTGGCGGACTTAGCAAATAGTCATACTACTCTGATGGAGTGTCGGCTTCAGACAGACAGATACATAAACTCCATTATTAATATATATATATATATTTATATATATATATTTATTTATTTTGGTACAGAAAAATTAGTACAACATTAGTACCGTCGGTTTCAAGCACAGAAGGACTTAGCCATCCAGCTCTCTTCAGCTTATGTTGTCATCTGTTTCGGAAATGTGAAGTCACGTGGCCCTCTCGTTTGGACGCGTTATTTGTTTAGAGTGTTATGTATGTTTGTTTAAATTTCGTCTAAGGAAGGTTTAATAAGGTTTGAAAAAAGGGGTGGGAGTATTAATTGAGATTTAAAACTGGAGAAGATTTTAAAAGATTTAAAAATAAAAAATGAAAATAACAATATTTCTATATAAATCCCGTGAGTAAATGTTTATGAGTAGCGTATATTTGGCCGTTACTGTTTTGAGGGTTAATTATGTGTCTTCTAGAGAAAATAGGGAGAGAAAATGGGTTTAAGGATTATACTGGTGAAGAAATATAAAGGTTAAAACACACACGTTAAATTCAAGTTTAAATCTTGGATTAAAGGACTTTAAATCAATCCCAAAGGAATTCAAATATATATAATCCGGGCAGTCTAAGGGCAGTAACTCGGCAGGGTTTTTGAATGATTTGTATTCGGCATTTAACATTATTAACTAAGGTATAGTGAAGGCTTATGGGAGTAATACTATTGGTATACTGATTATGACTCGTTCAGAGATAAGAGTAAAGATTGGGTCGGCAAGATTAGATCTGTTTGGGAGATATGCGAGATTAGCATTATAACGAAGAAATGGTGGGGGCTTATGGGAGTAATAATAGTGTGAAATTGGGCTGTTACTCTGTTAATGAATGGACAAATTATATTTGGGAAAGTTATTAATAATTGTTCTTAAGAAGTCGTGTGGATATGGGCCGATTAATGTATTTGTTCCTATTTTTTAATTTAATTTATATTTATGTAGGATGATATTTGGGAGAATTTTCTGGAGTGGAAGTCGGTATTTAGTGGGGCAATTATGGGGTTATGTATTTGGCATAGGGGTGTTGCTAGGTCTTTATGTGTCGGTAAGTCCAATTTATGAGTAGTACTTGTCTCCTGTGGATGGCTTCTTTTAAAGATTTCATCTCGGATATATTCAAACCGACTGCTTTTGGATCAATGCTGGCCCTTAATATATGGTATTTTTCTGCGTCACACAAAGGACATCTATTTATGGCTGGAGAGAAGGATGGTCTTCTCTCAATTACTTTCCATTTGATGGTGAAGGGTGTCTTTTCATCTTAGCAAGTGCCGTATTTGCCTTGTTTTTGTATCTGAAAGGTGTTGCTATGTGCGTACAATCTTAGCTTGAAGCTTCCCTGCGCAATGCCAATGTATTTTTCTGCTCTACCGATAGTCTGGTTTGTGACGGTGGCTTCATATACGAGGTAATCGATTTTGCAATTCCTCTCTAGGGATCAGTTATTTTTGTCCTGGCATGAGCAGCCTGCATCTACTATTGTTTTGGGCTCCGCAGAGATGATTTTTCTTATGGATGGGGTAGTGGAGTAACTAACCTTAATAGAATTTCTGTTTGTGTAGGTTGTGTGTGTGGGGAAGTGTTTGTCGAGTAAGTTGATGAAAAGGTGGCCTACCTTTGTATTGGTGGAGTAGGGTGGGGAAAACCAGATCACCGACCTCCTACTATTGCGGCTCTCCCGTGATTGGTCTCGGGTGAGGATGTATGAGATCTCTTCTCTGAACCCGCCGTCGCGGAGCGCTTTATTGTAATAGGGTGGTGCCTGGTTGAAAATTTCGGAACTGGATGAGAGGTTTGATATTCTTTGGCTAATATTATTGACTCATTTTTAAAAAACAGTGAGGGGTGGCAGGATCCCTTGTGTATGTATTGGAGTGTCTCATTGGGTTTGTGGCAAGGTTTGTGTGCGTTGTTTGTAAGGTTCAGTGTTGTATCTACGAAATCTATTTGGTCTAAATTTGTTTTAATGGTTACTTTGAAACAGATTTTTTGAAAGGTGTTCGTTAAATCTTTTCTAAATCTATATAGTGTGTTCACTTTGTGGATGCGTGACAAGCAAAGTCCGTCATGGTCTGGGAATTTATTTTGGAGCGTATCCAATATGAGCAAGCCGACTAAGTCGCAGATGTCTGCAATGTCATAGACCCCTATTGCAACATCAAATGGGGCCTCTGGTATTGATTTTTAAACCCACGTCTTTCCCTCGGAGAAAAGTAGGGTTTGTCTTTCTTGTAGTATTGTGCCCCTTTCTAGTTGACTGATGTTTGTGTGTGAAAGTGCAAAGGTTAAGGCCTTGTCTAGGGTGTCTTTTGTTATGGATGGGTAGAAGTCTACTATGTCTTATTGTGTGTATTTGCATCTGTGTTTTTCCTGTATATTATCGAACCAATTCAGGACTCAATTTGTATTACACCACAGACTTAGGTTTGTTTTTTCATTCATTTTATTAACTATATTTTTGAACGACATGTAACAAGTTTAGTTAACTCTTAGATGTAACCATGTTCTTGTTTTTTTTCTTTCGGGGGGGGGGAGGGGGCTTTTCCACCCGGACTATATGTTAGTAGTAGGTTTAAGAGAGGGTTTCTTTTTTAGGGAGTGGCCTGTTGCCATCTTAACTTAAGGTTAGTAGTAATATTGAAAGAGAGTTTCTTTTTGGAGGGATCTGTTGCAAACGGGACATACTGGTAAGGTTAAGGTAGATTAAAAAACTATTACTAACATTAATACACGAACGCCTTCTCAAACAAACACACACACCTTATCCCCCTTATATGCCCGTAAAAAGCTATCTGGCTAAAGAACGACCCGGAAATAGTTGATTATTTTACGTTCAATTTTTACGCGAACTATGAATTCTAAAATAATTGTTTGCAATAATAACAAAGATAAACACGATACGTGGCTACAACGGAAGTGCTCACTTTTACACGTCATTAATGAACGACACATTTAAAACATCACAATATCAGTCTCTGGAAACAGTTAACCAACACTTCGCCGACTTTTAAATATAGTAATTAAAATACAAAATTATTCTATCTTCACAGAACACAAATACAAAATAAAACTGTCATTGTTTTTTATTTATTTACATAACACGAGACTGCTCATAATCACTACGGAAGTGGTGCTATAGTCCTGCAGAAAACTCTTACCCGATAATCATACTTAAAAAATTAAATAACTACATATTTTATATAAAAATATAATAACAGCCTCTAAACATATTTAAACAACACCTAGGACCCGCCTTTTCACCCTCCCAATATGACCGTGCAATCTCTAGCACACTAATACCCTGCGCATGGGTGACCTCATTTCCGTTTCTTATTTCATTTTTCCTTTTTCTTTTATTATTCTCGATAAAGTACGCAGGACGTTTGAAATATTCAATAATAATAATAATAACAAATCATCGAGAAAATAATATCGTTTCATGCTTCAATCACAAACAATCATTTTCAATATATATATATATATATATATATATATATATATATATATATATATATATATATATATATATATATATATATATATATATATGTTGAAAATGATTATATAACAAAAACAACAAACGCTGCAAACATCAATAAAAACAATTACATAAAAATACATTAAATATTTAGGTGATAATCGTACATTTTTCTAGGCAAGGTTTCATAGCCTGGGGGTCAAACGCTAGATTATTAATACCAACATCTAAGTTAACCATGCTGATGGCGACTTATAATGCGATTTACTCTATCTTTAACATTTACAAACTGAAACAATTGATAAAGCAATACATTATATATATATATATATATATATATATATATATATATATATATATATATATATATATATATATATATATATATATATATATAATCTAGGCAAGGTAAACATCCACAGAATAGGAATCCAAAAATAATCATATATATATATATATATATATATATATATATATATATATATATATATATATATATATATATTATATAATTCTTGTAAAATCTTCTTAATAGTTGATAATCCAATTAAGCTTTACTTATATTTATTTATACTAGCGGGACCTTGTGGAAATTAAACGGTGCTTTCTTGATCAATATGCACAATTAACTATTATCAATAATTTCCTTTTGAAATAATAAATGTTTGTCAGGTTTAATACTATTTATAAAAAAGATGACCCGTGTTGCAGGGCCGATCGTTGATGTATCGGCCTTACAACCAAGAAAGAAGACACGGCAATGGCAAAAGCGGAGAGACAAACACAGATGAACAGTTAAAAAAGGTAATAACGTGTGAAGGAAAGCTGAAGTGACGTCACTGGAAGCAGGAAGGAGGAATGACGTCACTGGAAGGCAGGAAAAAGCTGGAATGACAGGAATGACGTCACTAGAAGCAGGAAAGGCTGGAATGAGGATGCTGGAACATGGACGGCCGGAAAGGCCGGGATTGAGGAAGCTGGAGCCTGGACTACAGGAAGAATGTTTCCGGGACCTGTACAGATGGAAAGGCTGGGTCGACAGGAACGGGTGGAACTGGACCATGGACAACATTGAACTGGACGTCCCTGAGGTGTGATGAGATGCCTCAGGTAGGACGGTCAGGGTGAACGTGACCAAGGGCTGGAAACGACAGGAAAGGAGTAGTGGTTACAGGAAAGGAGCCGGATCAGGTGCTGCAGGAAACTGGAGCAGGAGTGAGCTGGAGCAGGCGAAAACAAATAACAACAAAGTAAAGAGCAAACTAACATGTGGGTAAGAACTTACGTGAGTTTGCTTTTTTCTTTGTTTTTAAAAATTTGTTTTCGCCCAAAAATGACCAACTGTATAGTGTAGTTTTTTTTAAAGACATTTTAATCTAAGAACTTTTTATTCTGTGTGGATTTTTCTCATGATTTTGTAGTGTTACAAAGACAATATTGACAGAAAAATATTGTTTGGCTCACGACAAAAGAAACGGACAGAACAAAATACATTTCATAGAAATGTTATGTTTTTTGGAAATGTGAAAAAACAAATCAAAACAAAAAAACAAATAAAAAACATGGGTGTTGGAATATAAATTGATGTATGTAAGTTTCCATGTGTTTCTTGTTCCATTTTCTTGCCGTTTTTGCGAGTACTTTCGATTTGATTTGTCAAATCATCTTCAGGCGGTGTTAGTCTTGGTTTCTTAAAAAAATTGTCCTTACTGTTGAGTTTTTTTTATTATTATAACGGCCACTAATTTAAAACTAAAAAAAAAGAGTCTATAATATTGAGATGTTACATGAGAGCATGATTACGTTCTAAGAGCGTGCAAGATTCAAAAGTTTGATTGCTTAACCGCTAAGAATTTGATTACGTTCTGAGCGCGTTCAAGATTAAAACGTATAATTGCTTAATGGCTAAGAATTTGGTAAAGTTTATTACTATGCTAGACACTTTAAAATGTTGTGATTAGTTTCGTAATTCACATTATTGATTGTGGGATGTTTATTTTTATTTTTTTTTTATCTAGGGGGCTTCAAGAATTTTTAATCTTTTGGTGTTGAATTCGTGGTGTATTATTTTAGTATTGTTAACTAGTATGTGCCTATATTGAGAAAAGGGGGGGGCAGTGATGTTTTTTTAGGTGTTGGAAAATGGAGCTAGTGTCTGAGAGATATAAGACGAGTCTTCGGTAAAGTGTTGTGGTTGTGAAACCGATGTAAGAATTAGTTTTATTATTATTGTCGGAAATACATTCTCCATGGGGCATTGACACTAATATATTACATTGGTTCTTTCTATTTTGGGTCTGAGAAGTGTTATTTTAACTACATGGTTAGATGTTTCATTTTTTCTATAATAAATGTTGAATCTTATTTTATTAGCATAGTTGATTGGGGGTATGTAGCGATGTATTATATTTTTAATAGCTTTTTCATCCAATTTAAAGTTCAGATGCATTTGGTTACAGTAGAATAGATTTATGTATCGGAAATTATTTAGCTGATTATTATTAGTATTGTTTAAGTTTCTAATCGTTAATTTCATTTGTTCGTCTACAATATAATTGGGGAATTGATTATTAATTAGGACTTGCTTTTTTTAAACATAGTTCACCCCAAACAAGGCAGGCTGCCACTATATATTGTCTGTGTATTTAGGTAGCATTTTCTCATTTATGCAAACATTGTTAAAAATAACAGAATTCATCTGATAGTCTTTTTTGTATTAAAATCAAAAACATTAATATATGTTCCATAGGTTTCACGAACGTTTCGATTCTTCGTCGAATCATCTTTGTCGAATCATAACTGATTTAAGACAAATTCTAGTTAATAACACCAAAATTATACATTTCGAAACCAATTTAAAAAGATTAAAAATACTGGAAGCTATCTATATAAAAACACAACAACCTAAAACTAATAACATCACATATGAAACCAGTGGTAACATTTTCAAATGCTTAACGTAATGCGATTTTGTTCTGTTATGCCATCCAGCGTTGCTGAATTTAAATCGTCAACGACTTCCTGGAATAATGCGAAAACGTTCTCTGTGCGTTTCTCCACTATCTTTCTCCAGCTCTTTTGTTCATTTGCTTTTGACACCTGAGAATTATTCGACGGAGAATCGAAAACGTTCGTGAAATCTGTGAAACCCATGGAACATTTATTAATTTTTTTTGATTTTAATACAAAAAAGACTATGAGAAAAAATGAAAAAAATAATGTTATTTTTAACAATGTTTGCACCCCCCCCCCACACACACATATATATATATATATATATATATATATATATATATATATATATATATATATATATATAAAGATAAATGAAAGAAGAGAGATAAATATGTACGAATCACAAATCTATTTCAACTTCGATTGTTCAATGCAAAGTGTACTTGGTAAAAACATGTTTATTTTTCTTTCCTTAAGCCAAGGCTTTTCAAAGATTAAAATCTTATCATCAGAGAAATTACACAAATAGATAAGTTGGCAGTGGAAAAGCCAAAATTCAACATTTGAAAAAAAAAGCCTTGGCTTAAGGAAAGAAAAATAAACATGTTGGTACCGAGTACACTTTGCATTCAACAATCGAAGTTGAAATAGATTTTTTATTCGTACATATTTATCTCTCTTCTTTCATTTATCTTTATAATTGCTCTATCTCGTATATTGAGCTTAAACCATTTCATTATAGGCTATATCCTCTAAAAGTATATTTTTATTTTCATATTTTATTATATATATATAGATATATACATGATAATTATAATCAAGCGTGTTTAAACATCAAATATTTCAGATTTGCATAGATTTGATCCATAGTCATTAGACACAAATGAAAAAAGATTTTCTGCATTTCAATTCCTTCTGAAGACAACTTAAGCTAAAGACTTAAATATAGATATTTTCTAGAATAAAAATAATGTAATAGGTTTGATCAAAATTCGAAGATGGTTTTGTAGCATTATACCTCAATTTTAATATACGTAATAGCACATAAATGTTGTGAAGAACTGTTCTATTTGGGGAATTCATTTTTACCTATCATTAGACATATATTCTTTTACTTTATATATATATATATATATATATATATATATATATATATATATATATATATATATATATATATATATAGTCTCGGAAGTTTCTCAACCATTAAAACTATAAAAAAAAAACAAAAAAACTTATAGTCTCAAGTCTTCCAGTGGAAAATCACTCATCTAAGTCAATTTATTTTTTACAGTTATTATATTAGTTAGTTTCTAACACTATTTTAAGGGATCATCAGTTGTTTACCATGAAAAACTGTTTCGGGAATTTAAAAACAAGACAGTATTTAATTCCATGGCTTCCCAGCAGAGTTGATCAGACCCCACTTCCCTTAAAAGACAAAAACATAAACGTTCCTTATACTAAATCTACGTTTTGTTCCATATAAATGTTTTGCTAACTTATATTAGTTATTTAAGACAAAAAAAAAAAAAATTCTTTACCTGCGCTGTTCGTCTGTCTAATAACATTTATCCGTTACTCACAAAAATGTTGCTGCATTTTAAAGTGTTTGGACGAATCCATGTCACTATTATTTAAGTGATTAATGTATTATTTTTAGTTTTATATTATAAATATAAAAAACATCAACACATCAAAAAATAAAAGATAAATAAATAAATATGTATATATATATATATATATATATATATATATATATATATATATATACATATATATATATATATACATACACACATACATATATATACCTTTAGTTCCTCCTTTTCTACCTCGTCCTACTTTGTTGTCCATCTCCCTGTTGTTGTCAACCTCAAATAAATATTAATCTTTCTTGTTCACTATAGTTTTTCTAATCTGCGTTCACAACTGTCGACTTTTTTCTTTTCTCATTGTTTCAAATCTGCGTCTATAAGTTAACCGTTAATTTGTTCTCTTTTTCTTCTTCTTCTTTGCCAACTCCCGGTGTTTAAAATCGGCGTTCATAACTGTATGTTTTCTTCTTCTTCTTCTTTTTTAACATTTCTTTCTTTCTTTCTACTGTATTTTTATTGTTTTTCTTATTATAATTAGCAGATGTGTTATATATACGTTTATTCATATTATATTATTTCTATTTATATATACTATGATTTGTTCTATCAGTTTATTTTGATTAATTTGATAAGATTTAAAAGCATCAGGATGGCGAGTAATTGCCTTATTTAATTGTCCAAATATTTTATTTTGATCGCCACCTTGGTTAATCATTCTTATTATTAGATCAGAAATTGGGGGCATGAAATCTACTAATTTTAAGGTAACACGAGCAATTCTCAGAAATTCAGACATAATACTCCCGTAAAATATATACACAGGGCTAGTACTATTTTTATATGGCATTTAGTTTATGTGTCTGTCTGTCTGTCTGTCTGTCTGTCTGAAGCCAAAACTATACTATTTAAGACTATTGTACTTATTATGAAATAGTATAGTATATATATATATATATAGGCATTACCTCCTCCTTTTTTGAGAGGTGTGGAGGTATTGTAGTATATGTTCTGTTGACATGATACCATCTTCCCAGGCATTACCTCCTCCTTTTTTATAGGTGTGGAGGTAGTGTAGTATCTGTTCTGTTGTCATGATACCATCCTCCCAGACATTACCTCCTTCTTTTTTTAGAGGTGTGGAGTTAGTGTTGTATCTGTTCTGTTGTTATGATAGCATCCTCCCAGGCATGCCCTCCTCCGTTTTTGAGAGGTGTGAAGGTAGTGTAGTATCTCTTCTGTTGTTTTACATTATCATTCTTTATTTAATGAAATTACGTTGTTAAGACAAGGTGTTTTGAAGTTAAGCAACAAATATCTCGGCCATTAATAAATGGGTGACCATTTTGGAAAAATAAACTGCTGACTCATCCTTCTGGTCTTTCCGGAAGTGACGTCATTGTGAGAGGATTTTTTCACATTATCATTCTTTATTTTCATTACGTTGTTAAGAATAGGTGTTTTGTTGTAAATTGAAGTTAAGCAAGGCATATCCCAGTCATTAGTAAATGGGCGACCATTTTGGAAAAATAAATTGCTGACTCATCCTTCCGGTACTTCCGGAAGTGACGTCATTGTGAGAGGATTTTTTTCACATTATCATTCTTTATTTTCATTACGTTAAGACAAGGTATTTTGTTGTAAATTGAAGTCAAGCAACAAATATCTCGGCCATTACTAAATGGGTAACCATTTTGGAAGAATAACAATAGCATATCTAAACATAAGTTCTTTGATATGACCGAGGCGCCTCCTCAATTTTTTTCTTAACTATTTTTAGGGGAGGGTAAAAAATATTTTTTTTGGGGGGGGGGGTAAATTTTTTTTTTCTTTTTTAAACTGAAAATATTAATATGTATGGGGGAGGGTAAAAAATTATTTTCTGCGGGGGGAGTCAATTTTTTTTTTAAACTAAAAGTATTCTTATGTATGGGGAGGGTAACAAGATTGGGGGGTCAAATAAATTTTTTCTTTCATTTTTTTCTTTTTAATTAAAAATATTTATATGTATGGGGGGAGGATAAAAAACAATTGGGGAGGTGGGTCAAAAAACATTTTTTTTTTTTTCTTAACTAAAAATATTTCTATGTATGGGGCAGGGTAAAAAAAATGGGAGGGGCAACAAATTTTTTTTTTTTAACTAAAAATATTTCTATTTATGGAGGAGTGTAAAAAAAATTGGGGTGGGGTCGAAATTTTTTTTTCTTTAATTTTAACTAAAAATATTCTTGGACAGAAACAAAGAAAAACAATGTCTAACCATCCAAGAAATATGACTGGGGCTTCATCGGTTTACGGGTGAGCGTTCATTTCTGACGCGGCAGCCTAGCAAAAATATGCGACCAGAGAGAGCATATATTTGCTAGTATATATAAAAGATCTACAGAAAAAATAAAGACCGTTTTTATGAAGCATGTTTAATTTTTATTGAAATTAAAGTCGAAGTTTAAAAGTAAATATTGTCAAATACAAATGGCAGATATTTTTCTTTTAAAACATCTTATTAATACAATTTGGTTCGTTATCAAAATAGTCTTTGTCATTTGGGCGTGGTCTTTGGAATTATTGCATCGTCTTTACCAGCAGGAGTTGCAACGACTCTTCAGGTAACTGCAGATCTTGGGGTGGCTGGCGAAGCGGTTGTAGAGACCCATCATCCTGGGGTAGTTGCTGAACATTTTGGGGTAGGAACTGTACATGTTTTCCATGCAACAGTAGAACATCATGTCACACCACATCATCTGGAAAAAGAAAACAAGGAATTTATTGATTTAAGACAGTTGTATGATAAAGAAAAAGAAAATTTACCAATATTCACCACATCTTTTGACTAGGAGCAAAGTGTAGTATCTGTTCTGACGCCGCACTTCATATTTTTTTATCTGGGTCAGTAAAGGAGAAATCCTTCTAGACTGAGGCAATTTTAATTTTTGTTCCAATTCAGAGTTACCCTTTTTGAGGAGCTGTTTTCCCCAAATGAAAAAAAAACGAATTAACTCTGCCCTCGTGATGAGATAAGTAAATTGGAACACAGTCAGTCCCTGTAGAGAGTTAAACTAAGGGGTGGGAATATACATATATATATATATATATATATATATATATATACATATATATATATATATATATATATATATATATATATATATATATATATATATATATAATTATATATATACGTGTCTGCACTGAGATACTCAAGAAAGTTTTGAATAAATTTGATACTAACCTGATCACCCATGAACCACTGGTTTCCGCCATTGCGCATACACAGACTCCTCTCCATGAAGGGCATGATTCTGTTGAAGGTGTTCATGTATCTCCAGTACATGTAGTTCTGGAAAAAGTAGAAAGCATGAATAAGTTAATGATATTTCAGACGCAGTTCTTTATAACCCTAACCCTAACCCTAAACCTGTCACGTATTACAGGACGTAACTCTTTCAATTAGAGGGAAACCGAATTCATTATAATAAATACATTTATTCAAATAGTGCATATATTCTGCTCTCATATGCAGCACCTGGTATTCCCAAATGGTAACCCATCTTGTACTCACCATGCCTGACATTGCTTAACTTCGGTGATATAGTACCGGTTTGTTAACGACGCGTTTGGGGAAATTTTGAGGAGTGAACCAAAATATAAATCGCCAAGATATGATTGAACAACATTCTTTTCTTGTATGCAAGACCGCTCAAGACGCAAGGACTGCGTTAAGCCCGAAATTCTTCTTCTTCTTCTTCGTTTTCTTCATCATCATCATCATCAGCAGCAGCATCATCATCATCATCATCATCATCATCATCTAAACGTCCGTTATACATGCTGGCATGTTTTGGACAGTTTGTAGAAATTGACTTAAAAACTAACTTATCTCTGTCCAGGTCTTTATTTATCCCTCTCTCTCTCGAGTCGATCCTTATCACTTCTCCTAATGTTTTCCTTGACCTTCCCCTGTGATCTGAATCTGCTACTTCAACTGTTCTACATCTACTCACCAAATAACTGTCATCCATTCTTTCAACGTGGTCATACCTAGACATACCACTAATATAATAATTCTGGAAGCAAGAATGAAATTGTATAAAATATAGTCTTTGATGAAACCTATATTTAAACATTCTGTCCTTAACATTCTGTTCTTACTAGAACATTTCAAAACTGGACATGCATTAAATATTGCTTTTCACAAAACTTGCATTAGACCATTCAACCTTTTCTAGAATTTCATCAATACTTAAAAATAAAATACAGCTTTAAATTTCTTCAAAATATTTTGTAATGAAATCAGACTTACATCGTAGTTGCCGCACATGCTGTCTCCACCGAATCCCCAGTCGTTCATGTTGTACTGTGGAAAGGAAAGAGAAACATCTTGAAACATTTGTAAGTAACAATCAGAACTTGTAACAATATGTAACGTGATAAAAAGTAAGTGACCCCAAACAATGTAAGCGAACGGGTGTTACGTGGCTTGAGAAATGAGCAGTTTATGTAACAAACAACAAGGCGTCACTCGGAAGTGACGTAGGATAGTGAGACGTGGCAAAAAGAAATATTAGTCACACTCATTCTTTCGTTCTGTCTGCGAGATGAGACAGACGTGTTTTAGAACTTCATAGCGGAACAATGTTAGTTTATTAAAAAACAAATAGGTTTACATTTAAACTATGTTAACTAGCCCAAAAAGCAAAAAAGTTAATAAGATGTAATAGATAATAAAGAAATACATTGGGTAGGTAACATTCCAAACACATTAATTGTCTTAATGGATCTTACTGTCAACTCATCTGTGACTTTTTCCCTCCCTATCTCTCTACCAACTGATATTACACACCTTATAAATACTGTGCACTACTGTCTTCCATCCACCGTCAGTTCCTCCTTTTTACTCTTACATATATATATATATATATATATATATATATATATATATATATATACATATTTAAATATATCTACAGTAGATGCTATGACCATTTACTAACTACAGTTAATCTTAAGAAGGAACAGATGGATAATATATACGCTTATTAGTATATATATATATATATATATATATATATATATATATATGCATTTAATTAATTCAACGTACATAAAAGTAATCCATTGGCAGGTGTTTCTGTTTATCAGCTGTCATCAGCATGACATCAACTATATATATGTGCATTTAATTAATTTTTACGTACATAAAAGTTATCCATAGACACGTGTTTCTGGCTATAAGCTATCATCAGTATGTCACAACTATATATATTGAAAAAACATATATGCATATATTTATAGTTAAAATTTTAAATATGAATTTTATAACACAAGTTCTTTTTGTAATAACTCAATAGTGTAGAACTAGGGCCGTAATAAAATTTTAATAACGGCAAATGTAGGGAACAAATTTTCATAAATTCATTTATTTGCATACAATTGTTTCGGCCTACTTAATAATGTACATCTTCATGATATACAAAACTAATCATCAGTGCTTATAAAAAGTCACCCTCAGGATGTAAAAAAATGAATTTCATTCATTATTCATTTATTTTTTTTAATGCTTTTATTTAATTTTTAAAATTATTCTATATATTATTTTTTCTATTTTCTTTCTTTTATTTTACATATATTTATTTATTTTTCAAATCGTTATACAATGGGAAAAAATCTTTAAATTAACAGTTTTTTCCCATTGTATAATATGATTTGAAAAATAAAAACATTTAAAAAAAATATATACTATACAGAAATAGGATATAGAAAAACAAAAATAATATAAAGAATAAATGAATACTAAATGCATTTTAGTTTTTATCCAGACTGGAGGGTGAACATTTTATGGGCACTGATGACATCCCTCGTCAAGAAAAATTGATATTTTGTATATTTTTAATATTCCGTATATCTTGAAGATGTATGTGATAGACGGAAACAATTGTATGCAAGAAAATTAAATCTATTTACTGAATTTATAAAGAAATTGTCTCCTACATTTGCTGATATTAAATATTTTTATATATACATATACATTATTTATAAACTATGCATTTATGCGTCCGTTTGAGGTACCCAGGTTTTGTCCATAATGTCACGAGAGTTTTGATAAACTCTATGTTAAAATGACATATGGGACTTTTCAGCTTCACTTAGATGCCTGATAAGATATTTCCAAATAAGATAACTAAGCCAGATTTAAGAATCCTACAGTTATTTTAAAATGGACTTTGATGAATAAAAAAATGAATATTCTGTTCTTGCATGTTTTACGATCCTACATGTTTTACGATCGAACACTAACCAGAATGCTCATTTGCTGCTGCAAGAGCGTAATATATTTATTTTAATTAAATATACAATCATTACACCCAGCTAAGGGACCTCGGGTCTCACGTCAAATGCACAATTCAGGTTGACAGGCCAAGAATTAAGTGCAGATCTAAACGTCAGCCATCACGATGGAATCTGTTAGGATAACTAATGAAAAACGGAATTATGTCCCTTGGACCATTTAAGAGTAATCCCCCCTTGTCGAGTGGCTTACGGAGTGAAAAGTAAACATTGAAACGGATCAGACTGGCTCATATTCCATCTCGCGTTACAGCGGCTAAATAACTCATTTCATTCTAATTACACTTTTAATAAATATGTTAAACATTTCTGTTGAAAAGTCATCCATTTTGTTTTACGAGTTATTAATTATTGTAACCTAAATTACATGGTTTATAACAGAATCACAACAAAATTAAGTGCAGATCGAATCGTCAGCCATAACGATGGAATCACAACAAAATTAAGTGCAGATCTAATCGTCAGTCATCACGATCGAATCACAACAACCTAAAAAAAAAGAAAGAGAGAGAAAACTATTCTCAAAATAAGGAGAGCTTAAACCAACCTCCCGGCGGTCAACATCTAAGAGATTTTATATGAGTGGTAACTATATGGAGGTAACTCGTTAATAGATTACAGAGTTGCGTCCCCTAGTCCAGTAAGTAGTAAATATCTGTTGATATAATGTGTGGGAAGGAATATAATTAAGGGATAAACGTTGGTGTTCTGTATTAATAAGGGATTAAAATAGAAGCTATGAAGAAGATCTTCACGCAATCTGAAAATTTCTCACTATGAACTTATTGGTCATATAAGTGCCCATTACTTAACACGATAGACGCGTGAGTGCCATTGTAGTGCTCAATAATAACTTTCGTGTCAAATCCGGCCCTGCAGAGGCGGGGGGTAAATAATATTCAGAACAGAGAGAGGGGGAAAAGAGAACAGTGGTCACAAAGAAAAGAGAGGGGAAGAGAGAGCGAGGCAGAAAGAGAGAAATAAAAAAAGAGGGGGGGGTTTAGAGATAAAAGACGGTGGTAAAAAGAGATATTTAATAATATATTAAACAAACATCAACCCAACGGGTCAAGTTAAATCTAGTGTTTATTAAAATAATAGACTCACCCTGAAGTTTCCGTTCTTCCAGTGGTAGTACCTCATGTAATCGTGCATGATTTCATAGAAGCAGTCGCTGATGTAGTCACACCTGAACATGTCCATGGGACTCTTGGGGTAGAAATCTATAGAGATATATTAAATTGTAAATGTTACTATCAAGGAAGTAACATAAAAAAACATTCAAACCACAACACAAATTCTTATATAGTATTTTGAGTAGAAAATCGAGTTCACGATCTAGTGGAGGCGATCTCTCTTGTTCTATACAGCCCTTTTTCTCACAGCAGAGAGGTTGCTAGTCTTTCTCTACTCCATAAAATGAAAAATCGTTCGTAATGCACTTCTAGAATATGAGTGATCGTTCGTAATGCTGAGCTCAAATCTCGGGTTCTCCTTTTAACCAAAACTACACAAGAGTTTTTTTTTCTTCGCGTGCCAAACATCAAACGGAATATCCATGAGCAGAGTTTCTTTCCAAGAACTTTCCATCTGTGGAACACATTACCACGGGACTGCTTTCCCGTAGGCTTCAATTTCAATATAAAAATACTTGATCATAGAACGTCTTCATAAGAAATCAATTTTTTAAATTTCATTCATCTTTTTAAATCCGCTCATGATATTCTTCATCATTTAACTGATAATTTATCCATCCCATTAACCCTTATATTCGAGTGGCCGTTTACCTTGATAGGAGTTAACTTATCAGTAAAAAAGCAATAATATTTTAAAGTTCATAATAAAAGATGATTTAAAAAAAATATGGTGTGCAGTATTGTATCTTCCAAGATCTACCGGAATGTGGCACAACCTGCTGTTGCTATGTACAGCTCCTAGTAATTGCCGTCGAAGATGGAAGCAGGAAGAAGACTATCAGTCATTAAGTCATGTGACGCCCGGTTTTACAAGGCACGATCATGTCGATATCTGTTACCGTTATGATGTTACGTCAATTTAAGACAGACAGAGGGTAAATCGTACGTTTATTTACCTCCCCTCTAAGGTCAGGTGTGATTTGAAAAGCCAGCGCACGAGGATGAGCGCGTTATAGCCTACAAAAATGCCTGGGAAGACCCTTTGGTATTTCCCGATAGGGGTGCTTCAAGCGATTAGCAATAAACTAACCCTTTTTCAAGGAGAAGATGCAGCCTGGAAGAGTGGACCTCCTTAGACTGAACAAACCTATACCCCAGTCCGTTTTAGAATTTATTCATATACGTTTTAAATAAATATACGTTTTAAATAAATATACGTTTTAAATAAATATACGTTTTAAATAAATATACGTTTTAAATAAATATACGTTTTAAATAAATATACGTTTTAAATAAATATACGTTTTAAATAAATATACGTTTTAAATAAATATACGTTTTAAATAAATATACGTTTTAAATAGATATACGTTTTAAATAGATATACGTTTTAAATAAATATACGTTTTAAATAAATATACGTTTTAAATAAATATAGGTTTTAAATAAATATAGGTTTTAAATAAATATACGTTTTAAATAAATATACGTTTTAAATAAATATACGTGTTAAATAAATATACGTTTTAAATAAATATACGTTTTAAATAAATATACGTTTTAAATAAATATACGTTTTAAATAAATATACGTTTTAAATAAATATACGTTTTAAATAAATATACGTGTTAAATAAATATACGTTTTTAATAAATATACGTGTTAAATAAATATACGTGTTAAATAAATATACGTTTTAAATAAATATACGTTTTAAATAAATATACGTTTTTAATAAATATACGTGTTAAATAAATATACGTGTTAAATAAATATACGTTTTAAATAAATATACGTTTTAAATAAATATCTGTATTTTTACCAAACGATGATTGAAATTATATTTTAAATGTGAAAACGACAAAGTAGTGTTTTAATCCAGCAAAACTGATGTTATCATTGGAGTAAATGTTTAGTTGAATTTATTTTGTACAGTGGTATGAGGTACTTACTGTATTCACGGGCCATATACCTGCAAATGGCCATTGTCTCGGGCATCATGTCGCCATTATCCATTTGCATACAAGGCAGGTAGTTACAGGGGAAATCTGGAAGAGAGAATAAAATGATAAAATATGGACACACTAGCCGAGGTACCCGTCACTGCCGGGTTTCTCAAACCTTTCTCTTGTACACATCAGTTAAAAAACTTTAAATCACAACCAAATAATTAAAAATAAGTAAAGAAGAGCATTATTTTATGACGATGATCGATTATCAGGTTTATGATGATTATCGATTATTCAGGTTTATGATTATGATCGATATCGGCCAGGAAATAACTGGAATGCTATAGTAACAAAAACAAACAAAGAAAACACAATTGTCTAGTGTCAGATACGAACCCTTAAAGATGGCATACAATATTGGAACTGAAGGCAAACGTTACATCTACCCAATCACCAATGAAACTGAAGTATTTATTATTTGTAACCAACTAAAACCGTTTTACTTCGGCATAAGGATACAAACAGCGCGTAAATCTGAAATAGTCCGAAATCTTAAATAATTAAAGAAACATAAAAAATCCCCATTTTTAATAAAATAACGGATGTTAAATATGTACGATAATTTGACTAAAACAAACTTGACTTATTTTTATGTTCATTTACTTTCCTTACTGGTAGTGAAAAAGGCCAGATTACGTTATTCGGTCAACTTGGAAAGGAAACATTAAAAATGTCGGAACATTTGTGTCCAATGAAATTTTTATATAATTTTGATTTTGAATAATCGGTTAAACATAGGAATAACAACTTTAATAATACCGTTTAACTCGTAATTAACAGGGAAATCGGGCAGAGAGATAGAGGGGGAGATATAGTGAGCAGAAAGTGACTAATTTGTGTTTTCCCTTTTTATTTTTCATATTTAATTGGCTTTGGAAACTCATTATCCCTGATTCAAACAATTCAACCTGAGCTGAATGGATGACCCAATGGGTTACATTTACTGTAGTATTCTTATAGTTTCAAATTTATTAACTTTACCGATAAATAGAAAGTTTGTTAAGCGGGTATTACTTATATTGAAAGTCTAGTCTACCCTACTACTTCACCTATGAGAGGTGAAACGGAATAATTTTATCGATGCTAGTCGAGGCAAAGACAGTGAGACCACTGGGCTTCCTAAGAGTATCTGTTATTCGCCCTTGGTCACCCAATTAAGTACTGACCTAGTGGAACATTGCTCAACCCTGATTACCCAACATGAAACGATGTTTCAATAGGATACATCCAAGTTTAAAGAATAAAAGAATGACCAGTTCTTTAGCATTCCTGCAACGATTCCAGTCGAGAATTAGTCTGTCGTGTTCACGTATTTCACGCCGCCCTAATAAGCGGAAGTCATTCTCAATTCTAAAAAACGACTGCCTTTGTGTGTTATTTTCTTTCTAACAATAAAAAAGGTACGTTTTGCCAAAAAATAGTTTTGATAATCTGAAAATTTACTAACTTCTTTATAGAAGAATTTCAAATATTATGAAAGCTATTCTCCCTCTGGTTGTATAGTTTTTCTATTGTATATGACGCACAAACTCATACTACACTTCCTGCTCAAACGAGGAGGTTAAGCCTGGGAGGATGGTTCTATTTATCTTCCTCCCACAAGGTAATTTGTGACACAAGGTCGGGAAAGTGGGATTTGAAAAACCAACGCTCGAGAATTTGAGCGCTCTGGTCATTTAAAAATTGCCTGGGCAGTCCCATCGGCATTCCCCGGTAGGGCGCCTCAGGCGATTAGCAATAAACTAACCCTTTCTCAAAGGGTGAAAAGGCAAAGCCTGGGAAGGTGCACCTCCTAGAACTGCACAGGACGGACAACCGATAGACCAGCGTAAATCAAGACCCGAAGATGGTATTATGACGAATAAACATATACTACACTATCTCGAAAGGATGAGGTAATGCCTGGAAGAATGGTTTCACGAAAAAAGAAAGGAGAAAGTATTTCTCGTAAGGATGTATTATTAAGACAGAATTAATACTACATCCCTTACAATTTTATGCACAGCTATATGAAGCACGACCTACCAAGTCTTAACAGTCTACCCTACTATTCAATGTACACCAAGATGAAACATAGGCAAATTACTAACTTCTTCAATGATATTAAAGAAGTGCTAACCCATCTAACTACTGGCCAAGCCCAGTAATGCTTAACTTCGGTTAACCGACGATATTCTTCTATAGCTAAATCCAAAGAATTAACAAGATTAAAGTTGGTAATGATTCCTTACCATTCCTGCAACGATCCCAGTCGGAGAATTCGTATCTCTTGTCCATATATTTGACGCCAGCCATATGGAACATCATACGAAGGATCTCGGCACGGCCGCGGCCATTGAAGTAATGGAGAGTGTAGTTAGGCATGGTGGAGTGGTTTCCGACTTGTTGACTACTAACGAGAGAACGAGCTGTTGTGGTTCGAGTGACTGTAAGTCTTCTCTGACGATCAAGACACAGAAAAGCCTCGTATTTATACTTTCAGGTTAATCAAGTTGTTAGCGATAATTAATAGGTAGAAATTGAATTGACCAAGGACGCCTATTCAATATTCCTCAGTTGAGAAACCTCAATTTCGTTTGCACTTTTAAGATTTCTAACAAAAAAAATCTTCGCAATAATTAGAGTTTGACTCATTTTCGACACAATGCATCGTATCCCTATTTATTTAATTGGTAAGGAATTCTTTAGAATTTCTTTGGTCTAAATTCAAGATTTAATCTGCAGGTTATGTTTGGTTCATGCAGAAATAATCGCGGACTTTATTAAAAATTATTCTATGTAATCACTATCTCCCATTCTTTCTCTCTCTTTCTCTCTCGGTCCTTTTCTCTCTCTCTCTCTCTCTCTCTCTCTCTCTCTCTCTATATATATATATATATATATATATATATATATGAGTAAATATAAAATAACAATCTCAGAGAAAATGTAAAATTGTAAACATGGTTATAGAAATGTGGACAAGCAAGGTACTATGTTCGTTTGGTGATGTGGCTTTATTGAAAACAAAATTCAACCTTTTCATACAGGAAGATATTTTTCTTGTATGAAAATGTTGAATTTTGTTTTCAATAAAGCCACATCACCAAACGAACATGGTCGAACCCTTCGACCGAAATATTATGGTCCACGTTTAATGATGTGTTTGTGTCCTTATGTTTTAATAGTATGTTACCTTGCTTTCCCACATTTCCATAAACATTTTTACGATTTTACATTTTGTATGAAATTGGTATTTTATATTTACTTACTCATATATATATATATATATATATATATATATATATATATATATATATATATATATATATATATATATATATATACATCATTCCTCTTGGATCTTTTCTTCCTACATTGTATAAAAATTTGGTCCAGCTTTAATGATACATTTGTGTCCGTATTTTGACGAGCATATTACCTTGTTTGTCCACATTCCATAACTAATTTTATAATTCTCTCTCTCTCTCTCTCTCTCTCTCTCTCTCTCTCTCTATATATATATATATATATACATATATATATATATATACATATATATATCTATATATATATATACATATATATATATATCTATATATATATCTATATATATATACATATATATATATCTATATATATACATAATTATATATATATATCTATATATATACATATATATATATATCTCTCTCTCTATACATATACATATATATATATATCTATATATATATATATATATCTATATATGTATATATATACATACATACATACATATATGATATGTTTATATTGAGACCTTAAACAATCAAAACACGAATATATCAAATCTAGGTGAATACCGACAAGCATCAATGTCAATATCAGGTCCAACTTTAATTGTATTTCCATATGCTGATTTTAATTGAAATCAAAATGAAACCATTTGGTATCATATTATGTAACACATAGTTTTGCGATGTCGTCGAGTGTTGAAATACAACACTTTTTGTAGGGACAGTTTCGTGATTTTGAAAATGGCGTTTATTGCGTTTTGCGTTCGAACTCTTCGTATATATATATATATTAATAAGCATATTAATAAATAAAATAATGCACACAACCTAATACTAAATGTAGGCATACAATTAAAGTGGGATCTGACATTGGCATTGATGCCTGCGGTATTCACCTCATAATATGAGTTAAGTATAAAACGTAATCACAATTAACTTTAAGTATAAATGTCCTTAAAAGTACTTTTGAATCCTCATAATACTTTATAATGAGGTAATTAACATCATTTAATAAAAATTAAAAACAAATATTTAATAACTTTTTTCAATATTTTGATTTATGTCTAGGTAACTATAAACTATTTTCGTTGTAAGGGACCAACTCTTCCTCCCTTAATTTCGCATTTAATAGAAACTTACTACTTAAGCGAAGAATTCAGGGTAATTAATCTTATCTTAGTATTAATTTAAACGATTTATAAATAAATACTAAACATCTTCTACAAAAACACCGAACTATAACAATCTTAATAGTTACTTGAATGGATGGCTAAGTCTATGAAACTGGCTCTAAACTGTTGAACTTAAAAGAGACCAGCTCCGTTGATGTAACTTTAGAAAGTAAAAAATTACCCTCAAGTGAATTAGAATGTTTATGAATAAATTATACAACTTATTAACTATTTTAGAAATTATTACTGAATTAAAATTCATAAATGTCCACACAACTTTTAGGATGTACTAGCTCTGAACGAAAAAATAAAGATGGCCGATTAGTGGGTTCCCTACGCGTGAGTTTGCACTTTTCTTTGTTTTTTGTTTGATATCACCCAAAACTGAACTACTGTATAGGGAAGGGTTTTTAAAGACACTTTAATCCAATAACTTTTTACTCTTTGTGAATTTTTCTGATGATTTTGTAATGTTGCAGAGACGATATTGACATAAAAATGTTGTTTGGCACAAGACAAATGAAACGCACCGTAAAAATATATCTCACATAAATGTTATGTTTTTTTTGGAAATGTGAAAAAATATATATATAAACATGGTTATTGGAATATAATATGAACCTAACTTATATGTGCTCTGTTGTCACGAATTGACAATCATCGAGCTGAATATTTTAAGGAGACTGCAAAGTAAAAGGGCACTGATAGTATATGCCATTACATATATTGTCATTAATAATTATATATATATATATATATATATATATATATATATATATATATATATATATATATATATATATATTAAAACTCAATGTATGTTTGTATTTGTGTGTAATATATCTACATAAGATCTAAAAGTGTATCCTTATGTAAAATTAACCGGGGAAGACAAATGTTACTAAACCTCTGGGAAGCTATGACGGCATAACCTCACTTGACGTTTAAATATATTCTATTTTTATAAATTTTAAATCATATGTATTAACATTTCTTTGAAAGACAATGGAAGTTGTTCCTAATCTCTAAGAGCCCTATTAACCTGAGGGTTCGCTCCTTCTTTAAAACGTCTACTACATCCTATTTTGACTATATATTTTTATATTTTTATATTTATATATTTAAATCCAGGGAAGACAATGGAAGTGGTGCCGAATTACCACGTTATTCTCTATGTGACGAATAATTACGTGCCCTCACCTCTAAGTGAAACACATGGAGAGCCCCCCCCAAAGCTTCAAATACATATATGCGAATTTAATTAAATTTAAACGAGATATAAGGTGCTAATTCAGAAAGTTTTCCAGCATTTCAGATACGTCGACTATATTAGGGGCTGAAACGAGAAACAGGGACCAGTATATACAAATAAAAAAATATTGTGAAAATGTACTAAAATAGTGATATTCAATCAATCCCTAGCAACGTCGGGTCTTCCTGCTAGTATTTTTATGAAGTTTAATCTGTAAAAGGTTTATAAAAATTATATATTCATATGTTTTAAAGTATGTTTGAAAGACAATGCTGAAGTTTAATCTGTAAAAGGTTTATAAATATTATATATTCATATGTTTTAAAGTATGTTTAAAAGACAATGCTGAAGTTTAATCTGTAAAATCTTTATAAATATTATATATTCAAATGTTTTAAAGTATGTTTGAAAGACAATGCTGAAGTTTAATCTGTAAAAGGTTTATAAATATTACATATTCAAATGTTTTAAAGTATGTTTGAAAGACAATGCTGAAGTTTAATCTGTAAAAGGTTCATAAATATTCCCTATTTAAATGTTTTAAAGTATTTTGGAAAGACAATGCTGAAGGTTAATCTGTAAAAGGTTTATAAATATTATATATTCAAATGTTTTAAAGTATGTTTGAAAGACAATGCTGAAGTTTAATATGTAAAAGGTTTATAAATATTCCCTATTCAAATGTTTTAAAGTATGTTTGAAAGACAATGCTGAAGTTTAATCTGTAAAAGGTTTATAAATATTATATATTCAAATGTTTTAAAGTATGTTTGAAAGACAATGCTGAAGTTTAATCTGTAAAATGTTTATAAATATTATATATTATAATGTTTTCAAGTATGTTTGAAAGACAATGCTGAAGTTTAATCTGTAAAATGTTTATAAATATTATATATTCAAATGTTTTAAAGTATGTTTAAAAAACAATGCTGAAGTTTAATCTGTAAAATATTTATAAATATTATATATTATAATGTTTTCAAGTATGTTTGAAAGACACTACTGAAGTTTAATCTGTAAAAAGTTCATAAATATTCCTTATTCAAATGTTTTAAAGTATGTTTGAAAGACAATGCTGAAGTTTAATCTGTAAAAAGTTTATAAATATCATATATTCAAATGTTTTAAAGTATGTTTGAAAGACACTACTGAAGTTTAATCTGTAAAAGGTTCATAAATATTCCTTATTCAAATGTTTTAAAGTATGTTTGAAAGACAATGCTAAAGTTTAATCTGTAAAAAGTTCATAAATATCATATATTCAAATGTTTTAAAGTATGTTTGAAAGACACTACTGAAGTTTAATCTGTAAAAGGTTCATAAATATTCCTTATTCAAATGTTTTAAAGTATGTTTGAAAGACAATGCTGAAGTTTAATCTGTAAAAAGTTTATAAATATCATATATTAAAATGTTTTAAAGTATGTTTGAAAGACACTACTGAAGTTTAATCTGTAAAAGGTTCATAAATATTCCCTATTCAAATGTTTTAAAGTATGTTTGAAAGACACTACTGAAGTTTAATCTGTAAAAGGTTCATAAATATTACCTATTCAAATGTTTTAAAGTATGTTTGAAAGACAATGCTGAAGTTTAATCTGTAAAAAGTTTATAAATATCATATATTCAAATGTTTTAAAGTATGTTTGAAAGACACTACTGAAGTTTAATCTGTAAAAGGTTCATAAATATTCCTTATTCAAATGTTTTAAAGTATGTTTGAAAGACAATGCTGAAGTTTAATCTGTAAAAAGTTTATAAATATCATATATTAAAATTATTTAAAGTATGTTTGAAAGACACTACTGAAGTTTAATCTGTAAAAGGTTCATAAATATTCCCTATTCAAATGTTTTAAAGTATGTTTGAAAGACAATGCTGAAGTTTAATCTGTAAAATGTTTATAAAAATCATATATTCAAATGTTTTAAAGTATGTTTGAAAGACACTACTGAAGTTTAATCTGTAAAAGGTTCATAAATATTCCCTATTCAAATGTTTTAAAGTATGTTTGAAAGACACTACTGAAGTTTAATCTGTAAAATGTTTATAAAAATTATATATTCAATTGTTTTAAAGTATGTTTGAAAGACAATGCTGAAGTTTAATCTGTAAAATGTTTATAAATATTATATATTCAAATGTTTTAAAGTATGTTTGAAAGACACTACTGAAGTTTAATCTGTAAAAGGTTCATAAATATTCCCTATTCAAATGTTTTAAAGTATGTTTGAAAGACAATGCTGAAGTTTAATCTGTAAAATGTTTATAAAAATTATATATTCAAATGTTTTAAAGTATGTTTGAAAGACAATGCTGAAGTTTAATCTGTAAAATGTTTATAAATATTATATATTCAAATGTTTTAAAGTATGTTTGAAAGACAATGCTGAAGTTTAATCTGTAAAATGTTTATAAATATTATATATTCAAATGTTTTAAAGTATGTTTGAAAGACAATGCTGAAGTTTAATCTGTAAAAGGTTTATAAATATTACATATTTAAATGTTTTAAAGTATTTTTGAAAGACAATGTTGAAGTTTAATCTGTAAAAGGTTTATAAATATTATTTATTCAAATGTTTTAAAGTATGTTTGAAAGACAATGCTGAAG
>OY744551.1:15219095-15404095 GCA_963556195.1 Sepiola atlantica | reverse complement strand
TAAGATGAAAATAATCCGATGGTATCAATTAAATAGGGGAAAAAACATTTGTCGCTTTTAGCATTATTTCGCTCTTGAAAAAGCCAACGCAACAGCGAAACGTTGAGTTTTTAGGTCTTCTGCTGTTTCGTTTTTAATTCATATCTCTCTCTCTTTCTCTCTCTCTCTCGACCCTTTTTCATTCTCTTTCCTTACATACGTCTCGTTGTGTTTGTAACATATACAACAAAAAGACGCGTCGTTATAGAACATAGAATGTCAACATCTTTGTGTCATTATCAAGTGTTCGTCTTTTTCTTTTTTCTTTTAATTATTTTCTTCAATGGATGTTGTTTATATCGAAGTATGCAGCGCAATGACACATCCATGATCAGATGGATTTATAATTTTAAATCTAACCAAATCCAACACATCAGGTCAGATAATTTGCTGAAAGAGCTTCACTAGCCCAACATGGAAGCTTTCTTAAGGATGAATTGATTATGATGAGATAGTCATGTAGCACGTTAATCTTCCTAGATACACTGTTGCAGAAGAATATATGTCTTAAATTGCAGGAAGCTACACCGACCAAGGAAAACTTGGAAGCAAGTGGTTGGACAAGACCACACAGAGTAGAACTTTAAGACAGCTGACCCGCAAAATCGTGAGAAGTGGAGAGTGAGCTTGCGTAATATCCTGAAAAAGTTAAGTTAAATGAATAGAAAAAGAAATAAAATATGGTGGACACCATAAAAAAATACATGTTATTTTTTCATCTTTTTATCTTTAATTCAAGTGTCAGATAGTATAGCGTAGGCAATTCACATTAAAACGTTACTTTTAAAATTAACATTTATTAAAGTATGATTTATACGATGTGCATTGTTACTAAGCTTTAATCATTATATTCAAACACTAAATCATGGCTGACAGAACGAAAACAATTCGACTCCGTGTATTAAATACAGAGTTCCTGAGTTCGAAACGATGTATATAATGACTTATTATATATTATATATTATGTATATAATGACTTATTATCAGGGCTTTACGCGCTCCACTACTTTTGGAGCTGCTCCCGCTCCTGCTCCAACGCTCAAAATTGGAGCTGGCTCCTCTCACGCTCCCCATTTTCAAAAAGGAGCCGCTCCTGCTCCAACTCCTATAAAAAAGGAGCGGCTCTTTTTAAGCGCTCCATAATAAAAATATACCTTCTTTCATAAACGTTCTATTCTGCCAATGAGTGGTCGAAGGATAGGGGTGGGCGTCAAAGGATCTCGTCAATATGGGTTGAGATGTCACTTTAAGTGTAAGACCGTAAGATAATATTTGACAAAATCTCGCTAATATTTTGAGAGTTATAAGAGAACATGTCGGACGAAGTATAGGATTATACGTAAATTTTCGTTTCCTGAGAATAAGAAAACAATTTTGCTTTTTTAAATACATGGAAATTTTCTAAGAATTTAAAGCCAGTTTAAATGACTTTCTACTCGATAGTTTATAAATTCCTTTCAAGTTTTGCACACACACGAAGTAATTGATGTTTCGTCAATTAAAATTGCTGACTTGTTTACGAAGAAATCTAAATGAATTATGATGGATTTAATCTCGTAACTTGATTACGAACCGACTTGAAATAATAACATTATTTAGACAACGATTTTTTACATAGGGAGAATGGGGGGTGCTTTGTTAACTATTCTGTACTTTCACGTAACAATTTTATGTAAAAAATAACCCGGTCCAAACCTTTAATTTCGTAACGTAATTACGAACCGGATTGAAATAACATTATTTAGAAAGCCATTCTTAACATGGAGTGAGGGGTGCTTTGTTAACTATTTTGTACTTTCACCTAACAATTTAATAAACAAAAGATATCGTAAAAATTTAATTTAACTTGAAAATCTTATCTAAAAAATAGCCCGGTTCGTAAACTGCACAAGTACCAAAAAAATAATATAAAAAATATTCTTCACTGGGGAGGAGGTAGCCCCGTATTTACAAGTATATCTCCTGTAAAAACGGTTCTAAAATCTATTTTCAATCGATATTTATTCGATAATTGCCGAATTTTCCTACTTGGCCAAAATTGCCGAGTTTTCCGTTGCCGAGTTTTCCTTTGACGAGTTTTCCTAAATTGTGTATTATACATACATACTTCTATCCAGTCAAGCAGACTATCTAGTCTAAGAGAAGAAAAAACAACATAACTTTCACTAATACACTTAGGAACGGTATGAATCCACATATATCCCCCCCCCCAAAGTTATATGAATTAAATAGTAGGGTAGACTGTACTTTGAAACCTTGATTGAGCAACTTACCTCCCCTATCTAGAGTGCTAATTTTCGGAGTTTTTATTCAACAGAAAGATAGCAGTGTACTTTTTAAAAGGGCCTTAGTAATTATCTCAGGTCAGCTAGTAAACATTTTGAATTCTCTCTCTCGCCCCCTCCCGACCTGCACTCAGATGGTGTCAAAATCGTTCGTACCACTAACTCAAATGTTTAATCTTTCCAAAGAAATAGAACGCTCAAGTCACTGACGCCTTTGATCTGTCTCATCGCTTGATAGCATGGCGAAGGGGTTGGGGGGGATAACGAATAAAACAATAAAAAAAAAGATTGTTAAAAACATTACTATTAAATCGTCTTACGCCTGAGTCCCCTCCCTCTCTCTACCAGAGATATAAGTTTAAAAAATAATTCAGAGTAAACTCTGAGACTTTCTTTACTTTTCTTTTATATTGGTGAATAAAAAACTAATGTTTAAAAAAAATCAAAATATTTTGGAGCGAGGAGCGCGGAGCGATACAACCACCGCTCTTTAGTCCCAAATAGAGTTGCTCCCGCTCAACTCCCGCTGATTATAAAATGAGCCCTCCTCTCCTTCGCTCCAGCAAATAGGAGCGTGCTCCTGGAGCGCGCTCCTTTTTGGAGGGCTTTGTAAAGCCCTACTTATTATATATCATATATTATGTATATAACGACTTATTATATATAATGTATATGATGACTTATTATATATAATGTATATGATGACTTATTATATATCATGTATATAATGACTTATTATATATCATGTATATGATGACTTATTATATATTATGTATATGATGACTTATTATATATTATGTATATAATGACTTATTATATATTATGTATATAATGACTTATTATATATTATGTATATAATGACTTATTATATATTATGTATATGATGACTTATTATATATTATGTATATGGTGACTTATTATATATTATGTATATAATGACTTATTATATATCATGTATATAATGACTTATTATATATTATGTATATAATGACATTATATATTATGTATATAATGACTTTTTATATATCATGTATATGATGACTTATTATATATCATGTATATGATGACTTATTATATATCATGTATATGATGACTTATTATATATTATGTATATAATGACTTATTATATATTATGTATATAATGACTTATTATATATTATGTATATAATGACTTATTATATATTATGTATATGATGACTTATTATATATTATGTATATGGTGACTTATTATATATCATGTATATGATGACTTATTGTATATTATGTATATGATGACTTATTACATATCATGTATATAATGATTTATTATATATTATGTATATAACGACTTATTTTATATTATGTATATAAGGACTTATTATATATAATGTATATGATGACTTATTATATATCATGTATATAATGACTTATTATATATCATGTATATGATGACTTATTATATATAATGTATATAATGACTTATTGTATATTATGTATATGATGACTTATTATATATTATGTATATAATGACTTATTATATATTATGTATATGATGACTTATTATATATCATGCATATGATGACTTATTATATATCCTGTATATGATGACTTATTATATATCCTGTATATAATGACTCATTATATATCATGTATATGATGACTTATTATATATCATGTATATAATGACTTATTATATATCATGTATATAATGACTTATTATATATCATGTATATAATGACTTATTGTATGTTATGTATATGATGACTTATGATATATTATGTATATAATGACTTATTATATATCATTTATATGATGACTTATTATATATCATGTATATAATGACTTATTATATATCATGTATATGATGACTTATTATATATCATGTATATGATGACTTATTATATATCTTTTATATAATGACTTATTATATATAATGTATATGATGACTTATTATATATCATGTATATGATGACTTATTATATATCATGTATATAATGACTTTTTATATATCATGTATATGATGACTTATTATATATCATGTATATGATGACTTATTATATATCTTTTATATAATGACTTATTATATATAATGTATATGATGACTTATTATATATCATGTATATAATGACTTATTATATATCATGTATATGATGACTTATTATATATCATGTATACGATGACTTATTATATATCATGTATATGATGACTAATTATATATCATGTATATGATGACTTATTATATGTTATGTATATAATGACTTATGATATATTATGTATATAATGACTTGTTATATATCATATATTATGTATATAATTACTTTGTAAAGCCCTACTTATTATATATCATATATTATTTATATAACGACTCATTATATATAATGTATATGATGACTTATTATATATAATGTATATGATGACTTATTATATATCATGTATATAATGACTTATTGTATATTATGTATATGATGACTTATTATATATTATGTATATAATGACTTATTATATATCATGTATATGATGACTTATTATATATTATGTATATAATGACTTATTATATATTATGTATATAATGACTTATTATATATCATCTATATGATGATTTATTATATATAATGTATATAATGACTTATTATATATCATGTATATAATGACTTATTATATATCATGTATATGATGACTTATTATATATCATGTATATAATGACTTATTATATATCATGTATATCATGTCTTATTATATATCGTGTATATAATGATTTATTATATATCATGTATATGATGACTTATTATATATCATGTATATAATGACTTATTATATATTATGTATATGATGACTTATTATATATTATGTATATAATGACTTATTATATTATGTATATAATGACTTATTATATATTATGTATATGATGACTTATTATATATCATGTATATGATAACTTATTATATATTATGTATATAATGACTTATTATATATCATGTATATGATGACTTATTATATATCATGTATATAATGACTTATTATATATCATGTATATAATGACTTATTATATATCATGTATATGATGACTTATTATATATCTTTTATATAATGACTTATTATATATAATGTATATGATGACTTATTATATATCATGTATATAATGACTTATTATATATCATGTATATGATGACTTATTATATATTATGTATATAATGACTTATTATATATCATGTATATGATGACTTATTATATATCATGTATATGATTACTTATTATATATCTTTTATATAATGACTTATTATATATAATGTATATGATGACTTATTATATATCATGTATATAATGACTTATTATATATTATGTATATGATGACTTATTATATATTATGTATATAATGACTTATTATATATCATGTATATGATGACTTATTATATATCTTTTATATAATGACTTATTATATATAATGTATATGATGACTTATTATATATCATGTATATAATGACTTATTATATATCATGTATATGATGACTTATTATATATCATGTATATAATGACTTATTATATATCATGTATATGATGACTTATTATATATCATGTATATAATGACTTATTATATATCATGTATATGATGACTTATTATATATCATGTATATGATGACTTATAATATATCTTTTATATAATGACTTATTATATATAATGTATATTATGACTTATTATATATCATGTATATATTGACTTATTATATATCATGTATATGATGACTTATTATATATCATGTATATAATGACTTATTATATATCATGTATATGATGACTTATTATATATCATGTATATGATGACTTATTGTATATCCTTTATATAATGACTTATTATATATAATGTATATGATGACTTATTATATATCATGTATATAATGACTTATTATATATTATGTATATGATGACTTATTATATATTATGTATATAATGACTTATTATATTATGTATATAATGACTTATTATATATTATGTATATAATGACTTGTTATATATTATGTATATGATTACTTATTATATATTATGTATATAATGACTTATTGTATGTTATGTATATGATGACTTATGATATATTATGTATATAATGACTTATTATATATCATTTATATGATGACTTATTATATATCATGTATATAATGACTTATTATATATCATGTATATGATGACTTATTATATATCATGTATATGATGACTTATTATATATCTTTTATATAATGACTTATTATATATAATGTATATGATGACTTATTATATATCATGTATATGATGACTTATTATATATCATGTATATGATGACTTATTATATATTATGTATATAATGACTTATTATATATTATGTATATAATGACTTATTATATATTATGTATATAATGACTTATTATATATTATGTATATGATGACTTATTATATATTATGTATATGGTGACTTATTATATATCATGTATATGATGACTTATTGTATATTATGTATATGATGACTTATTATATATCATGTATATGATGACTTATTATATGTTTTGTATATAATGACTTATGATATATTATGTATATAATGACTTGTTATATATCATATATTATGTATATAATTACTTTGTAAAGCCCTACTTATTATATATCATATATTATTTATATAACGACTCATTATATATAATGTATATGATGACTTATTATATATCATGTACATGATGACTTATTATATATCTTTTATATAATGACTTATTATATATAATGTATATGATGACTTATTATATATCATGTATATAATGACTTATTATATATCATGTATATGATGACTTATTATATATCATGTATATAATGACTTATTATATATCATGTATATGATGACTTATTATATATCATGTATATGATGACTTATTATATATCTTTTATATGACTTATTGTATATAATGTATATGATGACTTATTATATATCATGTATATAATGACTTATTATATATCATGTATATGATGACTTATTATATATCATGTATATGATGACTTATTATATATCATGTATATGATGACTTATTATATATCATGTATATGATGACTTATTATATATCATGTATATGATGACTTATTATATATCATGTATATGATGACTTATTATATATCTTTTATATAATGACTTATTATATATAATGTATATGATGACTTATTATATATCATGTATATGATGACTTATTATATATTATGTATATGATGACTTATTATATATTATGTATATAATGACTTATTATATATAATGTATATGATGACTTATTATATATCATGTATATAATGACTTATTATATATCATGTATATGATGACTTATTATATATCATGTATATAATGACTTATTATATATCATGTATATGATGACTTATTATATATCATGTATATAATGACTTATTATATATCATGTATATGATGACTTATTATATATCATGTATATGATGACTTATTATATATCTTTTATATAATGACTTATTATATATAATGTATATGATGACTTATTATATATCATGTATATAATGACTTATTATATATCATGTATATGATGACTTATTATATATCATGTATATAATGACTTATTATATATCATGTATATGATGACTTATTATATATCATGTATATGATGACTTATTGTATATCTTTTATATAATGACTTATTATATATCATGTATATGATGACTTATTATATATCATGTATATGATGACTTATTATATATCTTTTATATGACTTATTGTATATAATGTATATGATGACTTATTATATATCATGTATATAATGACTTATTATATATCATGTATATGATGACTTATTATATATCATGTATATAATGACTTATTATATATCATGTATATGATGACTTATTATATATCATGTATATGATGACTTATTATATATCTTTTATATAATGACTTATTATATATAATGTATATGATGACTTATTATATATCATGTATATAATGACTTATTATATATTATGTATATGATGACTTATTATATATTATGTATATAATGACTTATTATATATCATGTATATGGTGACTTATTATATATCTTTTATATAATGACTTATTATATATAATGTATATGATGACTTATTATATATCATGTATATAATGACTTATTATATATCATGTATATGATGACTTATTATATATCATGTATATAATGACTTATTATATATCATGTATATGATGACTTATTATATATCATGTATATAATGACTTATTATATATCATGTATATGATGACTTATTATATATCATGTATATGATGACTTATTATATATCTTTTATATAATGACTTATTATATATAATGTATATGATGACTTATTATATATCATGTATATAATGACTTATTATATATCATGTATATGATGACTTATTATATATCATGTATATAATGACTTATTATATATCATGTATATGATGACTTATTATATATCATGTATATGATGACTTATTGTATATCTTTTATATAATGACTTATTATATATAATGTATATGATGACTTATTATATATCATGTATATAATGACTTATTATATATTATGTATATGATGACTTATTATATATTATGTATATAATGACTTATTATATTATGTATATAATGACTTATTATATATTATGTATATAATGACTTATTATATGTCATATATTATGTATATAATGACTTATTATATATTATGTATATAATGACTTGTTATATATTATGTATATGATTACTTATTATATATTATGTATATAATGACTTATTATATGTTATGTATATAATGACTTATGATATATTATGTATATAATGACTTGTTATATATCATATATTATGTATATAATTACTTATTATATATTATGTATATAATGACTTATTATATATTATGTATATGATGACTTATAATATATTATGTATATAATGACTTATTGTTGCATAATCCCTTAAAGGGGGACTGCTGTACAATCGCTTGAAGAGGAGTTGTAAAAGGGGAGACTGTTGTATAATACATTACACATTACACACGTTCCTATTATAATACAGACGGGACGATATACTACAGACGGGAGCTTTACCATAATAATTATTAACTAATAACCCCTTCTTTCCCGACTGAGGCAGTTCTTCGTAACCACTTCAACTGTTCGGATCTCATCCTCTCCGAGTCGAAAATAATGCGAAATGTTCATGAGAGGATTAAGAGTGGTTCGATCTATTCCTTTTAATACTTTTGTACAACATTTTAACACATTTTTCAAAGACATTTCTAAGAGTCATTTTTAAACACATGTTTAAGTCTTTAAACTGTCGATTCATTTTCAAACATAGCATTTCCAATATAACAGTTTAAATATAGGTCTCTTTTGTTAATGGACTAATAAAAGTTAGCTTACAGGTTCGTTCGTCGCTGGTCCGCTGCTGGCTGTGATCGTGGTGGGGTACCTGTTTTAGGGAGCAGATTCTATTTTCCAAGCAGAAGACAAAACGCTCAGAGACCGGATTTTAGAGAATTTGTTCACTGGTTTATTTCACACTTCGTTGTCGGAGTTTCTTTCCATTCGTTCCGCGAATCATTCATTCTTCTTCCTCGCTTGGGAATGCCACGTTAATTGTACTGAATCTCCTGAGAGATACAGCCCTCACGGTAAGCGATTACATTCTCAATAGGCCCGGGTCGCTTCCAACCCCAAGTAACTCATAACTAACTTTTTACACAAAGTTACATGACTGATTTTTTTTCGATCTACCGCTTCGAAGATCGGGAACTAACTGTCTCACGATCCGCCCGCTTCGATAATCGGGAACTCTCTGAAAAACTAAGTTTTCACACAAAGGATCTGTCACGTAGGCCCCTGACCTTTCAACGACTCTCATAACTGCCTTAGATTACCTCTGTGTTTTCACCTTTTGAACTTCAGGTTTTCGTCACTGTCACCCAAACTGTGAGAATGACCTGTACCGAGCTTGTACGCAGATGACACTGTCACAATTGCGTAAGTCAAATGATATTCTCTTACGTCCACACATACGTCCTAATTTACCACTGCCCTCAAGTTTGTACTTAGTTTATCTAGATTCTATTTCTCTCACAATTCATACTAGTGGATCCGTACACTTAAAAATACAGGGCGTGTCATAATATAACATTATTATATATTATATATGTAATGACCTATTCAAATTTTGTTCATTTTGTTGTCCTTTAATTTGTAACATATTGGAATTCGAAGGTCATTTAAAAATATTAAACTTGAAATATTCTGTTAACGATTTTGTTTAAACATTACGCTATCGCCTTATAAATAACATCAACCTAAAAATGCGAAAAATGAGGTAATAAAAAAATAAAAACAAAACAAAAAAAACAATTAAAATCTTTTTAGAAAATTAAAAACTAAAAGAAAAATAAAAAATTAAAAGAAATCCGAAAAATATGAAGTAATAAAATTAGAATTAGAAAAACAAAAAAGTAAATTAGAAAGAACAAAAATGTTTAATGCGACAGAAAACAAGATAATAAAACAAAATTAGAAAAACAAAACAGGAAATTAGAAAGAACAAATTTAAATGCGAAAGAAAACCAGTTAATTAAAACAAAATTAGAAAAATAAAATTAGAAAGAAAAACAAAACAAAATTTAAATGCAAAAGAAAACAAGGTAATTAAAACAAAATAAGAAAAACAAAAAAGTAAATTAGAAAGAATAAAAAAATTAAATGCGAAATGAAAACAAGTCAAATAAAACCAATTAGAAAAACAAAAAAGTAAATTAGAAAGACCGAAAAAATATTATATGCGAAAGAAAACGAGGTAATTAAAACAAAATTAGTAAAATAAAAAAGTAAATTTGAAAGAACAAAAAAATTAAATACGAAAGAAAACAAGGTATATAAACAAAATTAGAAAAAAAGGAAATTAGAGAGAACAAAAAATAAATAAAATGCGAAAGAAAACAAGGTATATAAACAACATTAAAAAACACAAAAAAGTAAATTAGAAAGAACAAAAAAATATAATGTGAAAGTAAACAAGGTATATAAACAAAATTATAAAAACAAAAAAGTAAATTAGAAAAAACACAAAAAATTAAATGCGAAATAAAACAAGGTATATAAACAACATTAGAAAAACAAAAATGTAAATTAGAAAGAACAAACAAAATTTAATGCGAAATAAAACAAGGTATATAAACAAAATTAGAAAAACAAAAATGTAAATTAGAAAGAACAAACAAAGATCATATGCGAAAGAAAATAAGTTAATTAAAACAAAATTAGAAAATAAAAAAGTAAATTAGAAAGAACGAAAAAGATTATATGCCCCAAAAAAGAAGGTAATTAAAACAAAATTACGAAAAACCAAAAAAGTAAATTAGAAAGATCAAAAAACAATTAAATGCGAACGTAAACGAGGTGTATAAACAAAATCAGAAAAACAAGAAAAGTAAATTAGAAAGAACAAACAAAATTAAATGCGAAAGAAAACAAGGTATATAAACAAAATTAGAAAAACAAATGAAGTAAATTAGAAAGAACAAAAAAATTAAATGTGAAAGAAAACAACGTAATTGAAACAAAATTAGAACAACAAATTAAAAAGATTAAAAAAAGTAAAAACAGCATTAGAAAAAACAAAAACTAAAATTAAAATGAAAAAAATACGAAAGAAAAAGGTAACAAAAACGAAATTAGAAAAAAACAATGAAAAGAAAATAGGAAAAAACAAAAAGCAAAACAGAAAATGTGAAACAAAAAATAGTAAACAATAAAATTTAAAAAAACAAACAAACAAACAAACAACAGAATAAAAATTTAAAAAATGCGAAAGAAAAAAGTAATAAAACACAAAATTTGAAAATATAAAAAATTAAATGAATATATAATTTGAATAAAATAAAACAGATATTTTTAAAAAAATACAGGAGAAAATAAGGTAATAAATCCCAAATTAGAAAATATAAAAAATAAAAAGAATAAATAATTTGAAAAAAAAAATACAAACAAAAATTACAAACAAAAAAACACATTAAAATTTCGAGTTATTTGTTTAACAAGCAAACAAGAAGTTAAAGTATTGGATTTCAACAAGGAAAATGTGTTTCTAAAAAAACTTTGGAGTCAGAGTGAAAAGTCTTCCTCGAAAGACTTCCAAATCCAATGGTAAACGCTAAAACTAAAAGTATTTATGATGAATAATTAAAGTTACCTACTAACACAGATTGGAGGGAGAAGTTCCAACCGTGGGATTTACCGATAAATTATTTCTGCCAGAATGTAAAAGCCAAAGGGTGCGCGGCATAAAAGTTTAAGAAATGATTGAAAAATAATTTTTACAAGTTTTTCTCTCGTGGGCTTGGTAGATTCAACAAAGTAATAGCAAGATTTGAATTGAAACCGAATATACAATCGATCTTCAAAAAGAAGTGGAATGTTCCGTTTGCGTTAGAAGAAAAATCAATATGGAACTGGATAGACTTGAGAAAATGAGAGTGATATAAAGTATTAAATATAGCGAATGGGCTTCGCCGACTGTTTACGTAAAGAAAAAGAATAAAGAAATTCGTGTACGCGCAGACTTTTCCACGGGTTTGAACCAGGCATTAAGAGATTATCATTATCCGTTGCCTAGTCCGGAAGAAATATTCTCAAAGCAAAATGGCAGAAAATATTTTTCCGAAAGTGGATTTAAGCGACGTACATTTACAGCTACCGACGGACGAATAATGCATGAAGTTATTGTGTATAATTACAAATGCAAAAGACTACCGTTTGGAGTTAAGGTTGCGCATTACATAGCAATCTAGAGATTATGGTGGCCTATCTAGATTCTAATAATTAAAAAAACGATGGAACATAAAGCGCAAATACATGAACTTTTCCAAAGAATTCAAAATTCTGTGTCAAACCAAAAGAAAATAAATGTGAATTCTTTATGGAGCAAAATAATTACCTGGGACAAATAATAGACCGAACCCAGAGAGATCTGGCGCAATAAAGAATAAGCCAGAAAATATCGTAATTGCAGAGTTTTTGTTGGGTTAGCGAATTACTATAACGTATTTATCGCAAGTATGCACAACCCACGAGCGCTGTAAAAAAAACTGCTGAAGAAAAACTTTATCTGGACAGTAGAATGCTAGGAGGCATTTGAGAAAATAAAGAACATTCTCACATCTGATTTATTTTTAACCCATTATGATACAGGACGCGAAGTCGTTGTTGCTTCTGATGCGAGTCATGCGGCCTAGGAGCTTGTAGTTGACACAGAATGGACCACGTACACTTTTACATGTAGAAAAGTACAACTCGACAATAGAAAAAGAAGCGATGGGCAACATTTTTGCGGTAACAAAGTTTCATCGTTTCGTGCACGGAATATTTTTTATACAAACATACCATTAACCTTTATTAACAATTTCTGAATCGAAGAAGGGTTTGCTTAAACGGCGAACAGATTACAGAGATGTGGAATCAACCATCTTAAATTATAACTATAACATGGAGTATCTCCCATCTTCAAAGATCAGTCATGTGTGCGGACTGTCTAGATTGATAGCGAAATTGAGTTGAGGTAAAAAAAAACACGTTGTGCACTATTGTAAGAGAACTTCAAACGACATCGGGAGAAATAAAGACAAAGGCGATTCATCAATACTCTCTGCACTATTCAAAAACATACACCTCCTCTCCAAGTACAACCGAAATGCCGCCTCCTCCGACACCTCTTCCCCCGTCATCCAAAAGAGAGAGAGAGAGAGAGAGAGAGAGAGAGAGAGAGAGATAGAGAGAGAGAGAGAAAAAGACGTTTGCGAAGTAACACTAGAGCAGGAGGTTATTATGAAAAACCATGACAAAAAAGACATTAGAAACGCGTGGCCATGAAAACTGTACATTAAAATGACATTTAAAACCCTGAAAATTTTCAAATGCAAAAAGGGTATTTAAATGGACTATAAGCCATATTGGAAGAGGGAAACGACTCTTTTAATATTCCCACTCTTCTTGCTTGCTTTAATGATGACGAACTGTCCAATCTGAAACAGTTTTGTATGAGGAGGGTCCCCGTCAAAATGCATCCACCTCTATATAAAGCAATTAAACTAATATTCCCCTTAGACCCCAACGACGTTTTCTCAAGATTATCTCATTCCCACTGAGATTACACATGGTTATCTGGAGCAACCTGTTGGTTTCTTGAAACCGTCAATATTCGTTTCCAGTACCCAACTCTTAGCTACCATAATAGCACTCAGAATAGATCGTCTAAATGGTCGAGGCTTGATGGACACCTTTCATGTAAATTTCGAGTAGCACGTGATCTTCAGCGTCTTCGTGTGGGTATTTGTTGTCGTCAAGACACCCACTTTATTCAAAGTGATTATCAGGGTTTACTGTCTTGAGACTTTCAACTCGATTCAGCATATTTTGATTCTCGCTCCAGGGTTGTTTCTCTGGCTAGTAAAGGGTACTTTGAATGCGTCGTGTGACTCGTTCTTAACTGATCAGGAAGCAGACTGTGCGTTCTGGATATTACCGTAAAAGATGTGGAATTTCAGTTTATTATGTTTTATGCGCCTAACGACTATACTGAGCGGGTTCTCTTTTTTTCGGCAGGTCGAACCTTTTATGAATACGATTCGTCGTAGAATTCTAGCTGGAGACTAGAACACAGTTCTGGATTCCGATTAAGATCGTGGACAAAACTGTTCAAGGACTGCTAAATCATTTCGCGATTTTCTTGAAAAGTTCGATTATGTCGATAAATTCAAGAATGAAAAAACCCGTGACATAGTATGGACTTATACTACTAATTGCCGCTTCTATAATGTTCGAAGTTAAGGGCTTCCAGGAACAGACTTTACAAACTATACAGTGGGAAATTATGAGGGTTATAATTGGAAATAAGTGATGGGTCCATCCTAAAAATGTTATGAAGTCCTTCGCTGCTGATTAAAATCAGCAACTCATCCTAATATGTAGGGCAGCAAAAGTGACATCAGAAACTAGGTTTAATAGGGCGATGGAGGCGGGGGATAGTGTTGTATTATGAGGGGCTCCGTATGCCTAAAAGCGAGTAGGTCCACTAGTTTTTATTGTGAGAGAGGTGAACTTAGTTCGAGTTCGGTGCAGGTCGAAGGGACATCAATTTTGGGACAACTAGATTTGTCCTCAGATGAGTAATCCCAAGAAGTCATAACAACTGGTGAAACCTGGCCAACTTCAAAAGTTTAAGTTCAATAAAGGTCAGACCAGCTCTGGTGATAATCTGTATGACAGGACAAATGACTATGACGTCACTCCTTCTTTCGTGAGAAACTAAGGTTTGAAAATGAGTTACGAGTTTGGCAGCGATCTGGACGGTGGACCTTATCTGTGGGTCCTGAAATGAAACAGAGAATCTCGAGGAATCGAAAATGTAATCGCTCGTCGTAGTGGCTGGATCTCTTGGAGATCCAGCAGAAATCCCCGTCGCATTCCACCAGCAGGAAGAATGAATGAAGATCAAAGGAATGAATGGAAACAAAAACCCTCCGCAACGAATAAAAGACTTAAATCTCTCTGAGGAAAATCGTCTCCGCGTTTGTTTTCTGCCTGTCCATAAAGTTTGTATCCACAGACTAAAGATCACCAACACCGATCAGAGACACAACGAAACCGACGGCACCAACGGCGATCACGACCAGACGACGAAGGAAAATGTAAGGTAACTTTTTTGTGCACAATATTTTGGGGCCTAATCTGCAAAACTGAAAGAACTAAAAGTCGAAAGAAAAAGTTAACAATGCTGAATTTGATATGTCTAACGAACAATGTTTAAAATGTTTAAAGTGTTTAAATGAGATACAATGTTTAATGTAAAATGGTTAAGGAACTGTGTTTAACGAGAAAAGAATTTAACAAGATCTATGTTTAAAAAGAAAAATGTTTTAATAACGAGAAGTGTTTAAAGGGTAATGTGAAAATGGACCGACAGTTTGAATCGCCCTAAGGAAATGTGTTTAAAAGTGCCTATTAAAAATGTCGCTTAAAAGTGCCTTACAGAAATGGGTTAAAAAAGCAGTACCGGCAGCAGTAAACAAGAGTCAGGGAATCTTAATTATGTCTAGGTTAAAAAGAATGCTCGACAAGGTAACACACATTGCCACTTCATTACGTGCAGAGGAGCATCGACATGCCACCGATCGACACATTGCCAGTATCACATTGCCGGCCGGGCGTTTTGTGTCACAACCGACGGGATTCTGACAATGGCTCAGTTAGATACCGATTTTTCTCGTCTTGAGGCGATCACAGTGGCTGGATGCAAAGGGTCTATAAAAGAGGAAGACGTCTTGGAGGTCCTGAAACAAATCAGACTAGATAAGACTCTAGGGGTCGATCGTTTGCCCCACGACGTGTATTTGAGACTTTCAACCATTGTACCCTTGCTGTCTGTGCTGCTCCACTCCTGGTTTAGGAACGGGTCCATTCGCCAGTATTTTACCAGGGGTATCATCAAATTGCTTCGCAAGAACAAGAATGATGTGGATGGTATAGGCAATTTCCGGCCCTTAACGATGTGAAATACAGAGTTAAAGATTTTGTTCAAGATCTTAGATAACTGTCTGCAGGTTGTCTTGCATCGTCTAATAAGCCCCGAACAGACTTGTGCTGTCTAGGGCCGGACGATCAAAGATAACTTGCACATCGTAGTTCTGATTATAGAAAAAGTCGAGCTGATCAATTAAAATCAGTCTAAAGAATTCAATAGGGTTGATCATCCTTACTTGGAGAATTTCCTGTCTTCGGTCGGATTTGGGCCTTAGTTTTGCTTCTAGATTCGCCTCTTGTATAAACACCCCAGGTTCACCGATGGAAGTGAATGTTTTGAATTTCAATTTGTTCAAATCTATTCGTCAGAGATGCCCACTGTTATCGATGCTTTGTGTGCTCGAGTTGGAACGTTTCCTTTGTAAGCTTAGGGTCAATCTGGTTCTTCAAGGGATTTCTTTGTCTGGTGCTTACGCTACGATTAAGTAGTCTGCCTATGCCGATGACGTGACTGTGCTTGTAACTAGCAGTGCCGAGGTTAGAGGCGTCAACACGGAAATAAGACGCTATGAACAGGTGACAAGGCCATAAATTAACTGCGACAAGTCTATCGGTTTACACATTGGTGCCTGGAAGTAGTACTTTTTCAGGTGCCCTTTGTCTTGCAAGATACTCGGCGTCTGGGTTGGTCCTGATCTCTAGTTAGAGAAAAAATGGTCGGAAGTATTGAAAGCGGTTAAGGCCGCAGTTTAGCTGTGGCCTTTGAGTTATCTTACATTGAAAGGAAAACCGGAGGTGTCTTCTTCACACATTTATACTCTCATTCTTTGCCCTCTTCCACTGCTTCCACTCCCGGTAGACACTCTATTTGTATTAGGGCGGACTCTTTTCAGGTTCTTGTGGCGTGAAAAGCAGCACGTGGTTTGTTGCAAGATCGGCTACCTATATCTGTCTGAAGGCAGTCTAGGGATTTTATTTCACTCTTCACCAATGGGTTAGACACAAGATCAGGTGTGGCCTTTTATGAAAGTGTTTCTGTGGAACGAACATGAATTCGATCCTGGCACACCCAGATCCGCGTCGTTAACCACTTAGTTACGGTGCCATCCGATGAGATTCGACAACAAACCCTTCGCCTTTTCTACCTCGGCCGAATCTGTTCACATAATGAAGGAAACAGAGAAGACACTAAGAAAGCTTTAGCCGCTTTGAAAAGTCTGCACTTGCATGAGGGAGAGGCATATCGGTTACCCCAAAAAGAGTGCTCCTTTTATTGCGAGTGTCGATGGTCCTTGAAGTTCCTTTTATGAGTGAAAGAAAGCTTCTCTGAAATCCGAGTGTTGTCCCGAAAGGCATTATATCGGGTCATGGGTTTGGACATCTGTTAAAGACGAGATAGGCCTGTGATATGAAAAATACTGAGTCAGAATTTGACCACCCAACATTTTATTTCTTCATTTGGAAGACTTATAACCTTTTGAAACGGGAATTTATAAGAAATTAAACGACTTGAAATCCTGGACAAATTAATGCCCACTCCAGATTCGAGACAACCTGATCAGTATTTTGATCATGTTCAGTGATAAAACAGCTTATCTTTGCTAAGTAGGCTCGCTATGTGGTCTATCCCAAAAGGGACTAATGTCTATCAATATATATCCCATCAGGACGGGCAGAGGCGTCGGTTGGATTTATCCAGGTCTCAAAGACAGATACGCTTTTAGCATTAATTACAAGTCGGTGGATAAGCCGGGTATCATAGTAACTTCAAAATAAAACCTTGTTTCTTGTTTTGAGTTGTGATATTGTTTAGAAGAAAAAATTTTTTGCTAACGATTCAGCACTCACCAAGGCCTAAAGGCCATACGAGGACAAGGGTTCATGTCAGGTGGATGGTGAGACAAACATCTTGAGGATTGTAGACAATGGCTTAATCTGTACTGAAATTGATTACTTAATGAGACGGATCAGCATAAATTTGTTAATATTGGACTTGCAAACGACCATGCTGTAGTCAACTGGGAAGCAGCCCCGTGGTATTGCGTTCTACAGAAGAGCAGATCTGGGAAAAGAAACTCTTCTCATGGTAGTTCTGTTTAGTTTTATCTACATAGAGAAAGAAATGAAAATTATTTACAGTGGTTGTAGCTAGACGAGTTTTTGCTGTGAATGTTTTACATGGGATAGAACCAGAAATTGAAGTTCAGTCGAGCACCTACCATTAAAATAAGGATAGAGTAGAGAAAGACTAGCAACGTCTCTTTTGTGAGAAAGAGGCTACAGGGAAGAAAAGAAGACAACCCCACTAGATTCTGAAGTCAACTTTGTACTTTGCTAAGGCAGTCGAGAGTGCTCTGAGCGGCACCCCCCAAGATCTGGCAAAATTTCTCCATCTTCGGAATATCCTTTGTTACAGATCGAGACTACATGATCGAGAATGTCGAAATCAAGCACTGAATTCGGACGAAGACAACGTGAAGACGATCACGGCCTGTGCAATAAACGCATACTCATGCAGATTCACACTAATGTTATGACACGATCAGACCGAATCTTATCGCCTGTTTCATAAATTAGATGTTCCAGGTGAAATGAAATGAAAGAGATGTAATCTAATTCGCTTCTTGTCGGGAAAGAGTTATTCCCCTTGAATCACACGCACTGATTTGTTTGTATCAAAATCGTAATCTTATTTTTCCATTTTACTCTTTCTCAGATGAACAAAAAGTCCCCGGACCTTTGCATGAACTCTGATCTCCACCCTGTTTGTCTCTGTCGGATTTCCTTATCACTGAGACCTCAAGCAATACTTTTATCATTTGACGTTTTATTACATAACATCTTCTGTTTCCTATTTTGAAAGGATATTTTGAATTCCTGGTTTGACTTCATTTCCTAATTGTTTATTTGTTGCCCACTTTTCCACGGATTCTAATTGTCCCATTTGTCTTTTAATTGGCGTTATATCAAACCAATGTGATTTCTAATTTTTCGCCATTATGTTTAAAAGTAGACATTCGAGGTTTTATTATTATTGTTGTTTCATAACATGGCTTCGAGGTGAGACGACGTCGCTCGTGTTTCTAACCCGTCTTCTGCCTCATATTATTACACTAATTTGGCTGCCATCTAACATATGTAAACACGTGTAATTTACGCTACCGTTTTCAAATCGAGTTTTAAAATGGTTTTCTGAGAAAAAACTGGAGATATAGACATTAAACATGTGACAGACCTGAGCAGCATCATATAGATAGCTTAAAAGAGGCTGGCAAAATAAAGTTATGGATGAAGTAAGCGGTTTTAGATGCCTTCCAAAACTGACGAGCAGACAAATTTAGAGAACGTTAAAATCGAATAAAAAAATAAACTAAAAACGATCCTAAAATTTTATACAAATTAAATATTAGAATAGAAATGTTGGCATTCAGGCAATATAGTTAACAGCCAAGAAATTTAAAACAATATATGCAGCGAATAACTTTTACCAAAGACAAGAAAATGTAATTATTTACCGACCTAAAAGTTTACCTACCGAGTTTAAAAGTTCTGAAACTGTTTTAAAGTTTTTTCTTTCAATATCATATTTCGTCTATATCTGTCTTTTTTTTAATACAGTAAAAGTCCAATCTGGTCGATCCATGTGTTGTTAGTTGTGTTTAATTCCTGAAAAAACAGTTTTAAAAATAACTTAACTCATCACTAAGCATAAATCCGACTGGAAACCCCCGAACTTAGGGTTAGTGGTAAGTTAAGTTTGTTTTAATAATTTATATTAGTACCTTTTAAGTCTGAATTTAGCGACCATCTCCAAACACAACTGACCACTATTTTTATTTACTAAAGTTTGGCTAAGTAAAAGTGACGCTAACATAGTTAGAGATAATGAATCTTACAATCAGTTTCCACACTGAAAATATACAGATCGGTAGAAAATTAAATTTTCTTGCGTTTGGCAAAAGTTATTTGTGGTATATTTTGTAATTTTTTTTATTTCTCAGCTCCCCTTATATATATATATATATATATATATATATATATATATATATATATATATATATATATATATATATATTGGGTTTATTTCCTTTTGAGGATAAGAGTAATTCTGTGAAAATCGGTGGATTTTATTATATTCCTTGTTTATTCACCTGATGATCATCACTAACTTGTAAAATATGTAATTATAATTTTCTCATTGCAATATTTCCTATAATAATGTTCTATCCCAATATCAAGAATGCCCCTCTCACACTAGGATCTTATATAAAATAATTATCTTTATATTATTAATATATATATATATATATATATATATATATATATATATATATATATATATATATATATATATCTGTGTGTGTGTGTGTGATGCAAATAAAAACTGTGTAGAATACAATGTCTATTACATAAATCAATTGTTCAAAACATGGGATTAATATGAGAACATTATTTGATTAGTCCTTCCTTAAACCATGGCTTTTCAAAGATCTAATCTTATCATCAGATAAGTTATTATTATTGCTCTATCTCGCATATCGAGCATTAACTCTTCATGCTAGTTTATATGTTAAAGATACATTTTATATCTTTATTTTCATTTTTCACTATATATGTATATATACATATATATATAAAGAAATAATAGAATGATATAAATTTACAATAATATAAAGTAACTCTTACACCAGAAAATATACAATTTAGCGCTAAACATATATATTATATACAACACTATACGAATAAGCATTTATTTAGAAATTGAATTTTGATTTTAATGATAAAGAAATAATACTAAAAAGCAGACATCGTTTTAATAAGATTTTTCTTTTCACCATTTTAGGATTTAACAATAAATTATCTTAAGACAAGATTGTATTATATAGAATCGACAAAAAATATCGGAATTGGTCGTTTCTGAGTAACATTTATTCAGAACATTTTCATATAATTTGTGGACGCTTAATACTTCTGTGACATTTACACGTTTATGGCATAACATGTAAACTCTTTGGTCGTCGTAGAAGAACCCTCGCTGTTGATCCGAAATGGGGCGATGTGTCGTCTCTACTCTATCCGCGTTCTCAATCGCTGTCGCCGCTGTTATCCTGACCACTCGTACTAACCTTTTCTCTTCTCTCTCTCCTTTTTAGTCGTCTCGCCGTGTGTCGCAGGATGATACTTCCCCTTCCTTTTTTTCTGTCAATTCTCTGTTGTCTGCAACCGCCATTATCGCTGCCGTCACCGTCATCATTCTTTGCGCTTCGTGTCGCTGCACATTTTCGGCCGGCGGTTTCTTCCCGTGACTGAAAGCAATCTTTCTACTTCAATAAATTTAACAAAGTCTTTTGCTGTTTAAATTCGAGCCATTTTTATTTACTAGCTAATTAGCCAACAATTGAGCAGTTCGTTGGAGAATCGAGAGAGAGGCTACGCTAATTAAATTTCCTACGTTAATCACGTAATAACTTGCAAGGTAGGAAGATTAGGAGATTCATTCTGTGGCTCTTATGTTGGGATTCAAATCCCTTAAGCTTGTAACAGCTACATTTTATCGTGCGATGATGTTCTTTTGCTTCCAGGCAATAACTGATTAAATCTCAATTTAACTTTCTCACAGCGGAAAACTGACGTCACGAAATCTCGTGATGAACACGCCAGGTGTGAACTCAACTCTTGACCCCAAGGTTACGTCACTGTCTCCGCAAATCGTGGGAAACACACCGCACAGCGTTGCACGGGATTACTCCGCTACAAATCGCGTAAGTCAAACCCATCTCAAATAGATGCGCTCATCCTCATTGTCATTATCCAACACTTCAACATTAAGTGAAAGTAACCGATTTATCTCGGTTGGTTTAAAGTGAATTTTAATCTATTATACTTTTACTTCATTTTGAGGTTCTTGAGTTCTGGAAACTGTTTCTTTTGTGAAAGTGAGTTGGTAAGTAAGCTTATACTTAAGAATTCCCACATGAGTGTGTAAGTAAGCTCATACTAAAGACTTTCCACATGAATGTGTAAGTAAGCTAATACTTAAGAATTTCCACATGAGTGGGTAAGTAACCTTATACTTAAGAATTCCCACATGAGTGGGTAAGTAATCTTATACTTAAGAATCCCCACATAGGTGTGTAAGTAAGCTCATACTTAAGACTTCCCACATGAGTGGGTAAGTAAGCTTATACTTAAGAATTCCCACATGAGTATGTAAAAGTAAGCTTTTACTTAAGAATTCCCACATGAGTGGGTAAGTAAGCTTATACTTAAGAATTCCAACTTGAGTGTGTAAGTAAGCTTATACTTAAGAATTCCCACATGATTGGGTAAGTAAGCTCATACTTAAGAATTCTCACATGAGTGGGTAAGTAAGCTTATACTTAAGAATTCCCACATGAGTTGGTAAGTAAGCTTATACTTAAGAATTCCCACATGAGTTGGTAAGTAAGCTTATACTTAAGAATTCCCACATGAGTTGGTAAGTAAGCTTATACTTAAGAATTCCCACATGAGTGGGTAAGTAAGCTTATACTTAAGAATTCCCACATGAATGGGTAAGTAAGCTTATACTTAAGAATTCCTACATCTTGGAGTGACTTTTCTAATTTCGCCAATATTTTATAAACAATGTTTTCCTGTTGTCGTCGGTTTGAGAAAATGAAAATAAATAGATCCAATGCCAACAAATTCTTATCATACCCCACACCATATGTCATCATAAGCGGTTCATACGATTGATTAATTTTAGTACTCCCATAGTGTTACTAATCTTTCGGTTTAAGATTATTTCGTCTCATTGACCCTTGTCCTTGAGTTAATCTTGGCCTTGATTGATGGTTATAAAGAATTCTTCATGGACTCTTGGTATTTTAACATTAGGTGAACATAACCGATTTATCTCAGTTGATTTAAGGTAAATTTGAATCAATTTTACTTCATCTGAACAACCAGAGAAAACACTTGAGCTTTTGGGTAGCTGCGTTTTTCACCATGAACGGATGGAGAATAGGGTTGTTTGAAGTGTATGCATGTATACTCTTAAGAATGAATAAAAAAACCCAAAAAGGTTTTAAAGCTCAAAATGAACAATTAAGTTCATTTTTCTTATTTTAAATAACGTTCGTAATAGTGGTTATTGAGAAGAAGAAGAAGAGGAAGAGGAAGAAGAAGAAGAAGGAGAAGAAGAAGAAGGAGAAGAAGAAGAAGGAGAAGAAGATGATGAAGAAGATGATGAAGAAAAAGGAGAAATAGAAGAAGATGGTGAAGAAGAAGAAGATGATGAAGAAGAAGATGATGATGAAGAAGACAGCGACAGAGAGGAGAGGAGATTATAGCTTCGACTGCCACATCAGCACCGAAATTCGACCAATGAATCCCGTCAACGCAATGGATAAACCGTTTGGTCAAGAACAACACACCGTGGCGATCGGAAAACTTCCAGTAATGCTACATGGTGTGAAGAATTAGTGGCTGAGTTAAGCTTATATTTATGGATTCATCCATTCTGGAGTGACTTTTGAATTTCACCCATTTTGTGATAACAATGTTTTCTCGGTTGTCGTCGGCTTGAGAAAATGAAAAAAAAAAAAAAAAAAAAAGAGAGATCCACAGTTTAAAAGAAGTAGTCACCTTCATATTTTACGTTTCCCGTCTCAAATAGACCCTCTCTCCCTCTAAGTCATGTGATCTTAGTTGACCATTTCTCCCTCTTAAGTCATGTGATCTTGTTTGACCATTTCTCCCTCTAAGTCACGTGCTCTTGTTTGACCATTTCTCCCTCTAAGTCACGTGATCTTGTTTGACCCTCTCTCCCTCTAAGTCACGTGATCTTGTTTGACCCTCTCCGTGGCCACCGAGAGTTACTACAGGCCGGTTGGCTAGAAAATGACGTCACTGCATTGCGTGTCAAAACAAGGACCGTCGTAATGACAATAAGAAGGCATTTCGACTTCTCTATTCACTAAATAATCCATCAAAATTCAGGAAATCAACCAATTTTAATGAAATTTTCAGGATTTATTAATTAATGATCACAGAATATAATAAATCCATTACTTTATTATAAAGCTTGGTGCAAATGTATTATTTATTGTAAACAAAAAACACCTTTACTAAAGTTATTCAAAATATCAAAACATGTTGAACATACGATATTGTAAATATTTAAAACAAAGCATTAGAAAACTTTAAAAATTGCATGTAAAAAAAGAAAAGAAAAGAACACGATTCGATTCATCTTGAAACTGATCTTTATCCAATATAAATTTAAAGAAAATAATAATTCACGATCAAATACTTAAAAAAACTGAATTATGAATTACCATTATTTAAACTTCTAACCCAATCAACCGTAAGTAATTCAGACTTTGAAATTTGTTTAAAAATTATACAAAAAAAAAGTTCAATGTTAACTGTCTGTTTAATAATGGAATCACCAACTCCTAACTTGCTATTAAGAGACAGGTACGTGCAAAATCAAAGGCCGATCCCCAAAATGTAAAAACATTTTGACCCTCCCTTCACTTAAAAATTCACCAAAATTCAGGAAATCAACCAATTTTAATGAAATTTTCAATATTTATTAATAAACAAGCACAGGAGATATAGTGAAACATTTAAAAAAAATCTTAGTGAAAATGCATTATTTTTTTTAAAACAAAATACACCTTTACTAAACGTATATTTTTATATATATAAAAAAAATCCATGATTTTTTTAAATGAAAATAAGATCTGTATATGTTTCAAATATTAAAAAAAAAAAACTATTTCGTATATATTACGGAAAATGCCCCTACACTCTTGTTAATAAAATCAGTATAACTCGAAGAATTAACGATATTATCATTGAATAAAGCATTGTTTAATTAATATTTTTTGTGAAAATTTTGATTAAATATGATGTTATTTCATTTATTTAATCTACAAAAGTAGAGAAAAGATAAACTATGCTACACTTAAGACATCGAAAAAAAAGTAATAAAAAAAAATGGAACACTACTTTTTTTATCAAATAATGAATAAGTAATTCAGACTTGATTTTTTATATAATTAAAAAAAATTCAAACTTACTACACTATATTTAGTCGGTGTAAACATTATTACGTGTATCCATATTTGCAGTAATTATTTCTCTTTTGGAAATCCAAACATATGCAGTAGGCATTTTAACTTTGTGAATTATGAAATGAAATTTTTAAAAGCGCGAAATTATTTTAAAATTTGTTGATTTCCTGAATTTTGATTCCATTATTAAACAAACAGTTAACATTGAAATTTTTTTTTGTATAATTTTTAAGCAAATTTCAAAGTCTGAATTACTTACGGTTGATTGGGTTAGAAGTTTAAATAATCGTAATTCATAATTCAGTTTTTTGCAGTATTTGATCGTGAATTATTATTTTCTTTAAATTTATATTGAATAAAGATCAGTTTCAAGATGAATCGAACCGTGTTCTTTTCTTTTCTTTTTTACATGCAATTTTTAAAGTTTTCTAATGCTTTGTTTTAAATATTTACAATATCGTATGTTCAACATGTTTTGATATTTTGAATAACTTTAGTAAAGGTGTTTTTTGTTTACAAGAAATAATACATTTGCACCAAGCTTTATAATAAAGTAATGGATTTAATATATTCCGTGATCATTAATTAATAAATCCTGAAAATTTCATTAAAATTGGTTGATTTCCTGAATTTTGATGGATTATTTAGTGAATGGAGAAGTCGAAATGCCTTCTTATTGTTATTACTACGGTCCTTGTTTTGACACGGAAGTCAGTGACGTCAGAGGGGGGCAGGAAGTTAGTTGCTTGGCCTGTAGTAACTCTCGGTGACCACGCCCTCTCTCCCTCTAAGTCTTGTTTGACCCTCTCCCTCTAAGTCACGTGATCTTGTTTGACCCTCTCTCCCTCTAAGTCACGTGATCTTGTTTGACCCTCTCTCCCTCTAAGTCACGTGCTCTTGTTTGACCATTTCTCTCTCTAAGTCACGTTATCTTGTTTGACCATTTCTCCCTCTAAGTCACGTAATCTTAATTGGCCACTCTCTCCCTCTAAGTCACGTGCTCTTGTTTGACCATTTCCACGTCTGTCACATGATCTTGTTTGACCATTTCTCCCTTTAAGTCACGTGATCTTGTTTGACCATTTCTCCCTCTAAGTCACGTGATCTTGTTTGACCATTTCTCCCTCTAAGTCACGTGCTCTTGTTTGACCATTTCTCTCTCTAAGTCACGTAATCTTATTTGACCAATAAACTCTGTATATGTCTACGCCTCCCTTTAGTGTCCGCTTTTAATTGTCTATGAATCAATTGTAGAGAGAAAGAACGGAAACCGTTTTTTTTTAAATAAAAAAATCTGGTGATTCTCCAGAGTAACACCTATACCTAAGAAAACTTGCACAAAAGCTTTATTATGTACTTACCTGTTAGGTTAAAACATACAGTACACCAAAATCTACGAAAATTCATCCAGTATTTTTGTTTTAAAAGAATAAATTCAAGTTTTATCGGTAAACGCTTTCCAGCCGGGATTACTACGATAGCTGCGTGAGATTTACACTCTCTATTTAAGAAGAACGAATCAAAGGGGAGTTAACCAGTGACAATTTTTAAATTTCTCAATAAAATAACGCCGTACAGCTTGAATCGATAAAATTTGACTTTTTTGTGCTATTCTTTTAGGGCAGTTGAGAGCAGTATTACATTTTAGGGTTAATCTCGGGAATCACAAAAACTTTTTTTATTAAAAAAATTGTACAACTCAAATGACTGATATTTATCGCGTTTAAATGTTAGGGTTAATCTTGGGAATCACAAAAAACTTTTTTATTAAAAAAATTGTACAACTCAAATGACTGATATTTATCGCGTTTAAATGTTAGGGTTAATCTTGGGAATCACAAAAAACTTTTTTATTAAAAAAATTGTACAACTCAAATGACTGATATTTATCGCGTTTAAATGTTAGGGTTAATCTTGGGAATCACAAAAAACTTTTTTATTAAAAAAATTGTACAACTCAAATGACTGATATTTATCGCGTTTAAAAGGTCTCTGTAATAAGATTCTTCTAGTTGTTAGACAGAAATGACCACCAGAATGTTTTCTGTCTCCTGTCTTTCGGTACTATCGGATGTTAATTGTTTATGAAACAATTTAAAAAAAACACAAAAAACAACAGGTTTTTATAAAAAAATGTTTGTTTTTATTTAAAAATTTCAAACTCAAATGAATGATATTTCTTTCAAAACTTCTTATTTATAGAAATTGGTTGTTTACAAAAAATACTCTCTGTCATTTGGGCGTGGTCTTTTGAATCCTTCGGCCGTCTTTACCAGCAGGAGTTGCAACGGTTCTTAAAGTAACCTGCCATTCTTGGGTGGTTGTAGAAGCGGTTGTACATACCCATCATTTTAGGGTAGTTGCTGAACATGTTGGGGTAGGAACTGTACATGTTCTCCATGCAACAGTAGAACATCATGTCACACCACATCATCTGGAAAGAGAGAAAAAGAAATATGGCTTAACGTTTTAATTCCTCTACAGAAACCAAAAAAGAAGCAACGGTCAAAACTCATTGACGCTGTTTTAACGATCTTCAGGCACGAATTTAGATGAAATTGGTTTTCCTCAATTTAAAAAAAAAAAACAGAACTTGATTTCTGAATTCGTGTCATGAGTTATCTAAAAATCGCAAAGGGCTAAAAATAGTTGTTATAGTCTACTAAAAACGTAATTCTTCAAATTACTATATATATATATATATATATATATATATATATATATATATATATATATATATATATATATATATATTTTATATATATATATATATATATATATATATATATAGAAAAGAGGGTAGTGCAGTATTAGTGCAGTTCCAACGAGAGAAAAGTATATATGTAAAGGAGTAAGGCTACCAACATTTGTAGAATGTTTTTTTCAACATTTATTTATTATTTTGTTGTTTTTTTCAACATTTATTTATTATTTTACCATTTTATGATTTTATATATAACGCGTTTCAAGCGGTGGCCCGCTTTCATCAGATATGAAAATCCATTTGAAGAAATGTCTTTCGATTCGAGCAAATTTTTCATTTGAGGAATTTGTTATTGTTTTTGCGCATGCGTGGGTTTGCGGGTGTGTGGGTATCTTTGATTTTTATTTTTATTTTTTATTTGTCATTTTTCCTGTTTCTCTTGGTCAAGTGCGTGTTACCCATCCATGATCCATCGGTCATCCTAGCCTTCTAGGGTGCGGGAGATTTTCTTTTGAAATTTGATACTTTTTATTGCTTTTTGTCTCCAAAAATTGAAGTGGTGTCTGCGCGCGTGTGTGTCCGTATGTGTGGTCTGATCTTGAGTCTTTTGAATAGGTGGGCGATACATACACACACACACACAAACACGCACACACACACCCATGCGCGCGCACCCACAGGCGTGTGGTTATAGTGACAGAGAGGGGGATAAAGGTTGAATTATATACACATACATAAGGTGTCAAAATGTGTCACTTGTACTCGCTGTTTGACAACTTATCTCAACCACACCATGGATTTAATTGCGTAAAGGAATATATGCCGGGCGACTGAGCTACAGCTGATTTGATAATTTATTGAAGACTGTGATTATCTGAAATTTCTAATCTTTTTAAAATGTTTTTTTATTAATTTTTTTGGCCCTGACGAAGTACAAGTATGGAAATAATTGAAATAATAAGTAAGCTAATAACATCTAACGCTGCAATCACCTATGAAAATAATTACATAGAAATACATCGTATATTCGGGTGATTAAAATCGCTCATATTTCAACACAGAGCGTCTTGGTACAGTGGTAGAACGCTGGACTATAGACATCAACATCGAGGGTTCGATCTCTGTGTAAGTTAGCCATGCTGATAACGGCTTTGAGCCAGAAACACGTGTCCATGGATTACTTTTATGTGCGTATTAAACAAAATTATATATATATATATATATATATATATATATATATACACACTTTTTTCGTGTCTAAACTTAGATAATTATTTAATAAAATAGATATAAGTATATACTAACCTGATCTCCCATGAACCACTGGCTTCCACCATTGCGCATGCACAGGGTCCTCTCCATGAAGGGCATCACTCGGTTGAAGGTGTTCATGTATCTCCAGTACATGTAGTTCTGAAAGCAAAAATAGACTCGGATTAATTATTGTCTGTGACAAAACTTGCGTTCGACCATTCCAATCATTCTAAATAGATTTAAATAATCGGAAATTAAATACAGCTTTGGATTTCTTTGAAATATTTTAAAATGGAATCAGACTTACATCGCAATTGCCGCACATGCTGTCACCACCGAATCCCCAATCGTTCATGTTGTACTGTGGGAAGAAAAGAGAAAAATTTGAAAACATTTATAAGTAACAATAAGAATATATTAAGATTGTCTAGCGGGGTCTGTGGACATTCCAAGGTTAATAAAATTAAAGTAGGATTTTATTTTATTATATGATCTATATCGATACAAAGGGTACTTGCTTTATCTCTATATTTAAAAGTGTGTCTGTATGTAGTCTCCGACCCCTTTTTTGTGTTTTGGGGTCTTTTTGTATTTTTGAAGGTATGCTTTTTTTGGGGGGGGGGGGTATTTTGTGTTTTTAAAAATGTTTTTTTTAAATGTTTTTTAAAAAGCTCAACGTTTCGCCCAAATGGGCTTTGTCAAGAGCGAACGAAAAAATGCAAATAATGACAAATGTCATTTTTTGCATTTTTTCGTTCGCCCATTTGGGCGAAACATTGAGCTTTTTACGTCTTCCGCTTATTCCATTTTAGTTTCATATATATATATATGTATATATATATATATATATATATATATATATATATATATATATATATATATATATTGGGTTGGGCAAAATGTTCGGTTGTTTTTGGAATGTCATTATTCCGATCTACTAAGGATCGTTTTATATTCATGTTCTTTAAAATCTTTATTTGGTGTATCGAGTATGTTGACGTCGATGTGTAATAAGTCTTTGAGCTGAAGAGTTCTTAAATTTTTGCTTGTATTTCAGGCCTTTAAATAGAAGATCACGCAGAGCACTACCGACATCAACATAGGCTATGTGTATGGGGAGAATGCTATTATAGAACGGAAATGGTTTGCGCGATTCCGTAAAGAACATTTTACTGTAAGAGATGCTACTCGCTCTAGCCGGCCAAAGATAATCGACAGTGACACAGTGAAAGCCGTAGTTGAACAAGAACAATCGCACACATTCTCACGAGTGTGGAAAATGAATTGCATGAACTCGGTTATGTTTCTAAACTTGATCTTTGTGTTCATCTTTTCGAAAAAAAAACGAACGAACTTTTTGGTTAACCCAATATTATCATAATATTGTTCAGATAGAATTTTGTATATCACCATAGCCATCAGGGATTTTGAACACTTTTGGAGGAGGAACCCCCCCCCCCTCACCGTATTGACGACAGTCATTCAGTTTTTTTTTGTTGCTATAGGCGCCACGCTAGGCACTGCTCGTTGGTGACGCTATTTGCCCAGAGCTAGGTATCCACATACAGCGCCTGGTATTCCCAAATGGTCACCCATTTTAGTACTGGCCATGCTCAACGTCGCTTAATGTCGGTGATCTAGCAGGAACCGGTGTGTCAACATGATCATGTCGTATTTTGTATATATATATATATATATATATATATATATATATATATATATATATATATATATATATATGTGTGATTTTATGAAGGCTTACCAAAGCATTCCTTTCAGGACACCAATGATCACCATTAAAGATATTTTTTCTTACAAATATTATTTATTCAGATTAAATGTTTTTTTCCTACACGTGTTTCACTACCAAGCAGTTACTTGCTTGGCAGATCATCAGGGAAATTAAATGTCTGGAATACGGGTTTCAACTGCCGACAATACACAATGTGGCGTTGCAATAGTTGAGGTCACTTAAGAAGAGAAAAGGAAAAAAATAAAAATAAAAAGTTAAAATTAAAAAACAAGGAAGAACAACGATAAAAAAGTAAGTCCTAGAAAAAGTCTTAGAAAAGTAGCTCGTGCATTATTTCTTCCACCAAGCCAACAAGCAAATAATCGGTCCCAAATACATTAAAACCCCCCAAAAACCGGAACAATGTGCGATAATACACTTTCACGTCGGCCGGCACAATGATGAATAAATCCCCCCCCCCCAAAAAAAAATCTCTCTCTCTCTCTCTCTCTCTCTCTCTATATATATATATATATATATATATATATATATATATATATATATATGTGTGTGTGTCCATCCCTTATTTTGTCTTTTAGTCCTGACATTCCATGAGTATTGATTTACTCCTCTCCAGGAGTTAGGCACAAGGCCAGTTTTTATCTTACTCCCACAAGTAAGATGTGACCCAAGGTCGGGTCGGGAAAATGGGGTTTAAAAATTGCCTGGGCAGCTCCGTCGGCATTCCCGGTAAAGGCGCCTCAGGCAGTAAGCAATAAACTTACTCCTCCCCAAAGAGGGGAGGCGAAGCCTGGGAGGGTGGACCTCCTAGAACTGCACAGGATAGACCCATAGACCGGCGTAAATCAAGCCCTGAAGGCCAAGACAATACCAGTCTATGGGGTGCAGTATCCATCGGAACAGATACTACACTTTGATCTTAGCCAAAAGGCCAAGAATGTCCATGAGTAATGTTTTTGACAAAGGGGGAAGAATTGTTGTTTTCTGGGTCGGAATCTATCCATATCATACTTATTGTTGGTTACTTTTTAGCCTTGAATAATTGAAAAACTCTTTTATTTAGTTTTAGCTCCTTACATACAGTGGCTTCATGCCTTGTCTTGAGCGATTTCCTTTATATATATATATATATATATATATATATATATATATATATATATATATATATATATAGTAAGTTATGAAAATATATTTATGGCAATTAAGCTACACAGAGGCTACGGCGTTTCATCACCGGGGGGATCTTCAGGCTAAAATAATATCTCCTTATAAAATTGTATATGGATACATGAAATAGTAATATATACATATATAGATTGTGGATCTTTCTTTTGTGTTTTGGGCATGTCGATGTTAACCGTAGATCATATTTGGAAAGATCGGATTCTAACTCTGCCTGATTAGATCTCAGTTTATAATAGCTGTTGATCGATTACATCGACATGCCAGTGTTGCAGATTTTGTAAATGTCTGTGTAAATAAAAAATAATCATATATATATATATATATATATATATATATATATATATATATATATATATATATATATATATATATATATATATATATATATATTATTGATGGGTTTTATAGATATATAGATAGAGCTTTTTCTGGGTGTTTGCTCATCTTTTCTAATTTTCATTATATATTTTTAGAATACCTTATTTGGTTCTGATAAAATTAGAGAAAATATGATGTGTCATTTTAATAAATAAATTATTTTTTTAAAGATATAATGATAGATTTAAATTCATTATTTAGGAATTTTGAATGGATTTTTAAGAATTTGAGGTTTTTAACTAATTTTAATGCTTTGATTTGTTTTAAGTATTTGAGTTTAATGAATTTTAATAAGTGTTTATGACGACATTTAATTTTGATACATGTTTTTAATTGTTTGAGTTTTAATGAATTTTAATAAGTGTTTATGACGACATTTAATTTTGATACATGTTTTTAATTGTTTGAGTTTTAATGAATTTTAATAAGTGTTTATGACGACATTTAATTTTGATACATGTTTTTAATTGTTTAAGTTTTGTTCTGAATGTATCTGAAATAAATACTTTTATTTATTATATTTCTTCTGGAGTTAAGAATGATTCTTATGGATGGTGTTAAAGTTTTTCTGGGGTGTAGGAGGTGAGGGCCTTTAACCTTTATAGAGTCTTTAAAGTTTTTTTAGCGAGGTAAAGGATTATTTTAGAGGCTTAATAATGATTTAATGATGAAAATATATTAAAAATCCATCTATCTAACAGCACTGACTGAAATTAAGATTATAATATATATAAAATATATATTAATAAAAAGTTGTAAACGTTAAACTCATTTCACCATTACATGTCTTAATTTGCTTCAGTTCATGTCTATCCGTTACACATCTGCATTGTATTGCCTTATATAAATTACTCTTACATACACACTAAACAATGCTTCAAGCAAACTACATTAATATATTAAAAACCTTTTCAATGCGTTAAAGATTTTGAGGACTTGAAATAATTGAAACATAATCACTGATATATAGAAAGTTTAATTTTTTTCCCAAAGAACCAGACAATGTGAAGGTATTTAATTTACATCTGTAACTAAGTTTAGATATGTAATTTGTTTAAACAAAGGTGCAAACGCTTGATGATTTTTGAAATCCCATCCTAATTCATACGAAAAAGTTCTTATATCCAAGGGAGATAATTTAATTTAATATTCTGAATGGTCTCCCTTTGACTGCATTTCAGTTATATTTTCTTTTGTATTATTATTTACTCACTAGAAGTTCTCACACAGGTCATCAGTGATTGCTCACCGACAACCGGTGGTATTCCCTGGAGTCTGAGTGACAACAAGTCTCCCCAGATTTCCAGTATTCTCCACCTCTTTTCGATAGCCACCGCAAATAAACTTGCAGTATCACAACAGCCGTTTACCATTGGTTTCTCGCTGGTAAGGACCATTGGTCTTCTCTGGGATTTTAGCCTGGCGATTCCCTAATGGGATGAAACGCGGAAGCCTCTGTGTAGCTTAATTGCCATAAATATATTTTCATAACTTATAATATATATATATATATATATATATATATGATTATTTTTATTTACACAGACATGTACAAAATCTGCGACACAGACATGTCGATGTTATCGATCAACAGTTATTATAAACTGAGATCTCATCAGGAAGAGTTAGAATCCGATCTTAACCTTAGATCATATTTCCAAAATATGATCTAAGGTTAAGATCGGATTCTAACTCAGCCTGATAAGATCTCAGTTTATAATAACAGTTGATCGATAACATCGACATGCCAGTGTCGCAGATTTTGTACATGTCTGTGTAAATAAAAAATAATCATATATAAAGCTCTATTTGATATTGAGCACTTTTTATAAACCCGGTTGAAATTCTTTGGATTACTACCCTGTGGATGTTTTTACCTGGATTATTATCATTATATATATATATATATATATATATATATATATATATATATATATATATATATATATATATATATATATATATACAAACTATTCAACCTTAAACATATTCAAGATCTCATTTAAAAATATTTTAGTTCTCAATCCTTTATTATAACATTTGTTTTTGGTAAGTTAGTCAATTCCATATTAGTTGGCCCCCAGGAATTTACGCCAGTCTTCAAAAATAATTGACTCACCCTGAAGTTTCCGTTTTTCCAATGGTAGTACCTCATGTAATCGTGCATGATTTCATAGAAGCAGTCGCTGATGTAGTCACACCTCATCATGTCCATAGAGTTATTGGGGTAGAAATCTATAAATAGCAAATGTGAATATTTACTCTCAAACAAGCAATGTAAAACCACGATTAAAAAAAAAATTAATAATAACAAATATTATTAAGATGGTACTTTAAACATGAATCTGTAAAAATGTATTTTAATCCTGACAGATGATGTCATCATTTGAGGATATTTATTTCTCAGAGTAATATGAAGTACTTACTGTATTCACGGGCCATGTACCTACAAATTGCCATTGTCTCGGGCATCATGTAACCATTGTCCATCTGCATACAGGGCAGGTAGTTACAGGGAAAATCTGGAAGAAAGCAAGAAATGAATAGCAAAACAATATTTTTATTATATATATTTTAATGCTCTGCGACAGATTATTCCTCAAATAGCTGTAAAGTCCAATCCTGGATCCAGTAGAACAAGTATAACAGAGTGGCTAAGCTTTTTAATGATGAATATAAAATATGAAATACTCTCATTATGCTCTCATAAGAGAAAATTTAGATATGACTAATAAAGTACTAATAAAGCAACATAAATGGAATTTACTCTTTTTTATTGTTCTTGTATGTGAGTTTATTCACAATTGGATTATAACTTGGCATTTACTTTAGTATATGTTACCGATTTTCTAGAATATCTAAGAAGATATATATGGATGATCTTCATGCAACACACTTATTTTAATTTACTCCTTAAAATATTTAATCTGTGGTCTAAATAGTTTCTGTAACGTTTGCCGTCACTAAATATGTATCAATAGTTCTGTTGGTGTATATTAGGGACAACCATTGTAATCTTTTGAAATATGTCTATGTATGTATATATATATATATCAATGAATGAGCAATATGTGTTCTGTTTGTATTGTTTCGTTAACGGTGATGAATAAAAGATGATAAAAAATACACTGGTAAACTTTCCGGAACAATTATCGTACTATGACGGAAACAGGCTTATTCTTTATCATCGGCTGAAAAGTTTCCGATAAAACCGTCGTACATAACTATTGACATTAATCGTACATAGCTATTGACAGCTGAAGTAAAATTGAGTTTTCTTTTGCTCACAGAGTGCAGAATGTTTTTCAAATAAATCAAAACAATGCAGTTATAGGCTTGGAGCTTTTTTTATATTTCTGGACAGAAGTTCTAATTATAGGGCCTTGAAATATAAGAAATATGTATTTTATTGTAATGTTCTTACTAACATCAAAGGCAAAGAAAAAAAAACTCCTTTAGTGCGAGAATTTATTGGTCTACGGAGTCTTGAGAGCCTAGTCTACTCTATCACTTCACCTATATCTACTAAAAGAAAGAAAAGTAGGTGAATAACTTTCTAGATGTTAATAGAGAAAGGGATTACAACGCTACTTTATTTTCTAAATTGCAATCACTCTTATTCACATTTGCCTTCCCATCTAAGATCTGACTCAGCTCAACATTGCTTAACTTCGGTTGGTGGTCGAGATAAAGTGAATAACAACATGGAAAGACGACCTGGAGTATCAAGTTCGAATCCCGTCGGTTCCATAGCACTACATTCACTATGGATGTTGACAACCTTTTGTGGTCCCTCTTGTGAGTAGCTTATTCTAGAAAGAATCGGGGAAATCAATACAAAAACAGAATCGAGTTGGTGAAAAAAGTAATACAATTCCCGCAACGATCGCGGACGTTCAGGTTGTTTGGACTATAACAGATTTCAAAGAAGTTAATATTGTACATCTTTAATGAACATGTGTGTAAATATTTATATAATTATGGTTGCAATGTCTGTGTTTGTGGTGACAAAGCTTCACAGTCTACCCTACTATTCCAGACGAAAGACAGACATATTAATAACTTTCCTTGATTGTATTAGAGGAAATGACTCTAGTTACTTTATTTCGGATATGATGTTTAGCTTCTATTCTTTACAAATGTGACAGAGTAAATTGCCAAGAAGTGTATTTTTCGGCCGGGTAGCGCCAGGTGATCTTTCTTACCAGAAAGTATATGATTAGAATAATACATACACGAATTAAGAATTTGTTTATTCAACAATGTTAAATAAACGTGATATGGCGAGATTGTTGGCAATTCGCCTATTTTAACAGGTATGTGTTGATGGCTAAAGCTGTCAACTTGAGCGGTTAAGGCGTGTGTCAACTATTAAGGCCAGACATACACACACGTTGGATGTGCAAACTTGCGTCTAACCTTGGTAGAGAGAGATAGAGAAAGCGAGAGAAAGAGAGAGAGAGAGAGAGAAAGAGAGAGAGAGAAAGAGAGAGAGAGAAAGAGAGAAAGAGAGAGAGAGAGGGGGAGAAATAGAGAGAGAGCGAGAGAAAGAGACAGAGACAGAGAAAGAGAGAGATAGAGAGAAAGAGAGAGAGAGAGAGAGAAAGAGAAAGAGAGAGAGACAGAGAAAGAGAGAGATAGAGAGAAAGAGAGAGAGAGAGAAAGAGAGAAAGAGAGAGAGAGAGAGAGAAAGAGAGAGAGAGAAAGAGAGATAGATAGATAGATAGATAGAGAGAGAGAGAGAAAGAGAGAGAGAGAGAAAGATATGTATATATATATATATATATATATATATATATATATATATATATAGAGAGAGAGAGAGAGAGAGAGAGAGAGAGAAAGAGAAGGGTGATTAACGGCGAAGGAGACAAATGAAAGAACGCCATATGAAGGATACGTGTTTATGGCCAGGTTGCTCTGGCCAGCTGTATAAACAAGTACAAATTGTGTTCTGGGGAAAAAAGAGAGAAATTTTGGGCAGAGATTTGAAAGTCGAAAGGGTTTGACTGCTCACGTTTGAATAAACTGTTAACGATTCAAATCGTTAGAGATGAAAGAACTAAAACAATCTCTGAAGATAATCATTTTGTGAGCTCATAGAGGTTATATAGAAATCCAGTCTAATCCGAGCTATTTACTCCGCATACCTACGAACCTGTTAAATTGTGATAATATTTTCTTCTTTTTATATATCAGAGTAGTCGTGCAATCTTTTTCTTCTAGCCTTGCTGTGTTCCATTCAGTTTCCTCCACAGTCAACACCGACCTTCTGAACCGATACTGAACCCTGACTTTGGATAAAAAACACACCACGTGGCAAGCCAGGACCGAACAACTAAAACACTTCTACCATCTGTAGTCTTCATCAGAAGAGCAGAGCCATCAGTCGACATATAACTCATAACAAAGAGCACGAACAGATAACCCGCTAATGGTATCCATGGAAGTCAAACACACATACATACGAAGGAAGAAGAGAAGGTTATACAAATACATGTACTTACCTCCTCAAGTTTCTCTAAGTTTTATATTTTAAACAGTTTTTAGTATAACTCTTTCAGCACTATCCAAATAAAATAAGAGTAAATTTCATACCATATTAACAAAATTAAAATTGAACTGAAATTTCATCAATAATAGCTAATTAGCTATTTTTCATGGAAATCGCTCCAGACAAGGCATAAAGCCACTTGATGTAAAAAGCTAACAGGAACGAAATATGATTATCGCAAAGACAAAAGATGCTTATTGATCAAATAAAAAAATTTATGATCTGAAAATTTGGTAATTACCTTATAATATTTCGAAGAATTAAAAATATCATCGCTGCCAGTTTTAAATTAAAGTCGTTGTCGTACATTTTCGTGTATATTTGTATCTCATACTAAAGAGATACATATTTTAATTAAAGAAAAGAAAATATACATATTTTAATTAAAGAAAAGAAAAGATACATATTTTAATTAAATTAAAGAAAGTAATAAAATAAAATAGAACGTAAAATTGTATAAAATTGAATACAAAATATTAATCTTTTAATATTATTGAATCCCATTTCCAGGTTCTGGATCTTAAAGCTTTTTCTAGTGCAAAGTGTTTGGAGCAGCAACACAGACATTAAACATGATAACTGAACACCTTTGATGAAGATTGACTGGAAATTTGTAACAAGATAAGTCTAGAAAACGGAGGAAAGTCGATTCAAAAACATGCCATGAAAAAGAAAAATAATAAAATGTCGAAGGAGTCGTAAAACGCAATTTTGGCATTGTGTATTTTTCTTAAATGACGTCAATCAACGGATAATGAACAATTGAAATCAAATAGTTCTGCTAATTGGGCCATTCAAAACTTTGATAACAAAATATATTGTATAGAAATTAGAATTTAAGAAATGATGACAAAGAACTAATGCATATGATTGTTTTAAAATGTAAACTAAGGACACAGGGACAGAGAGACCCCGTAAGGCTGATGCATTCGTTGAGGCATATAGCAAGGAACAACGACAACAAACGGTATCGTTCAGCTGACTCGCACTGAAAACGGATGCACGAAATAATCTACGTAACAGATTGTCGTCAAAAGAGAAATAGTTGCAGTTTTATGAAATGTCAAATAAACCGATTACAACGAGCATTTTTGTGTTCATTAGTTTCTTCCTGCTTTTCTAACAATCAACCAGATCCGTTTTGCCTCTAAAATACTTGTGATAATCTGAAAATTTGTTAATTTGTTCATAGAAGAATGGAAATATCAGCAATAACAATTTTAGATGAAGGTAGTCGGCGTGGAACATGTCACCCTCCGAATAAAATTACCCTCTCGAATACACATTTTTAGTTGAAGAAAAAATCAAATAAAATGAAATAGAAGTAAATTTGTGTAATATCAAACACAAAATGTTTTTATATTATTGAATAACTCTGAATCACCCTTTGCTAATGTCAAAAGTTTTTTCATCGCCAAAAAGTTCAAAGAAATAACAGCTGTACATCTTTGATGAAAATTCTGCTTAAGTATTTATGTTTACAGATAAAAAAAAACAAAGAGATAACAACAAAGAATGTGGATACTCGGAATGAATTATTGTCCTAACAGTTTAACCTACCGATATGTTATGCAAAGCTAGATGAAGTAGAAACAAATAAATAACTTCTTATTCGAGCAAATGACTTCACATCAATTCCATATTCCTTACATAGCGAAGCTAATATGGTCACCCATCAAAGTACAGACCAATCTTAACAATTCTCAACTTCGGGTAATCAACAAAACACTGTGTTTCAGCGTAAAATCCTTCTAAACCTAAATCTAAAGAATAAATTTAGTAAGAATTCCTTACCATTCCTGCAACGACCCCAGTCGGAAAATTCGTATCTCTTGTCTGTATATTTGACGCCGGCCATATGGAACATCATACGCATGCACTCGGCACGGCCGCGGCCATTGAAGTAATGGAGAGTGTAGTTAGGCATGGTGGAGTGGTTTTCAGCTTGTTGACTACCAAGTGGAGAATGGGCTGTTGTGGTTCGAGTGACTGCAAGTCTTCTCTGACGACCGAGAGACAAACTCACATCGTATTTATACTCTCAAGTTAATCAAGTTGTTAGCGCTAATGAACAGGTAGGCGTTTACCTGTCCAAGGACGCCTATTCAATATTCCCCACTTGACAGAACTTAATTCCGTTCGAACTTTACGAACTCTAAGAGTACAAATTCTTCACAATAATTATAGTTTGACTCTTATTAGTTTCAATGCACCTTATCTCTCTTCATTTACTCGGTAAGTAATAGTGTTGACCGTGACATGTACGTTCTAATAGACATATTGAATGAGCTGGATTCCCCTCGAAAGCTACCTCCCAGGGAGTACCACCTCCTTCTAATTATAGTGTGACTCTTATTTGTTTTCAATACACTGTATATATATATTTTAAAAAATCTGTAAGTAATAGCGTGGACTGTGACATGTACGTTCTAATAGACATATTGAATGAGCCAGATTATACTAGAAAGTTATCTCCCAGGGATAACCACCTCATTCGAATTACTGTTTGTACTATTATTTGTTTCAATGCATCTTTATTTAACGTGGAAGCAATCGTTAATGTCACTGGCGTTTCCAGCTCGCTATCGCTTCGCAAAGTTCGATACTTGAAATACTTGAAACCAAAATTTTAAATAATACACATTTCATTAATAAGTTTCGTACAAACACAATACACAAAATTTCGCATTTATTCCTATCAGATAAACATTAAAATGTTGGTAATATTGATGCAAATTTAGTTTTATCTATATAATAAAAATAATGTCGTTTTTGCTCCTAAACCTTCAGACATTATAAGAAAATAAGCGACCACTTAATATGTTAATCTTTTTAACTAACTACTTACATAACATCTTAATATGTGTTTTCAGAAAATATGCGCACATTTCATTTGCTTTCACAATTTATTACTTTTATTAAAAATAAACTATGTTTCTACACACAGAACGATGCTAACAATTTCACTCTCTTAAAAATTCTCTCTTCTCATGTCATTCACATTCACCGGGTTATTTCGGTATTAAGTATAATTATTACTCGACCACCATTTAATATTTTATTTTGTAAACTCAGACTAATTCCTACATAAAACACTAGATTATAAACATAAATGACAAATGCTTTCTCAAATTCAATTACATTCTACTTGGCGTCCTAACTGTAATAACAGAATATCGAAATGGTTATATTACATCAATGCCGTCTGGCTATTCATAATTCATTTAATCACTTTCCAGATGCAGAAATACATTAACTAACATCTCATATAATATTAACGATAGCGTTTTATCCTGACAACTTGGGTCTTCGTAAGTAACTGTTTTTAAATAAGCTGTTGTTAAGTTTCTTCTAAAATTAAAACAAATCAGAGAACCGCTCACTAATTTCATCCACTTTTTTCTTTTTACTCAAACCAAACAATCCGTTACTAACTCTACACTTTAATAACTTTAATTTCTTATTTTATAACCATACCCATATCGGATTTAAACGTTTAAACAATGTCTTTTTACTAATAACCATACCCATATCGGATTTAAACGTTTAAACAATGTCTTTTTACTAATAAACATACCCATAACGTATTTAAACGTTTTAACTTTTAATGCTTGTTTTTACTACTTATTCAACACGTTTACTAAAACTTTACTATCACACATAGTGGGAGTTGGAAAATGGAGGGGTAACTTGAACCGCAAAAACTGTTGGGGATTATTTTTTTATTCTCGATTTTAGCTTGTTTTTCTGCTTTGAAAATAGTTTTAAAAATAAATACGCTGATATGTGGTGCATAATGGGTCAACTTATGAGGATTTCGAAGGAAATCTTTTTTTTATATTAATACTAATGAAAACCAAGTAGTCATCGGTATAAAAATTGTTATTTTTTTAGGTGGTGGGGCAAAATAAGTCACAATTAAATAAAAACCCATTTTGCCGAAACAAAAGATGATACATAAAAACAATAGGTTGAAGAAATTTGTATTGTTAGTTACCATAAACATGAAAATACTTTAATACAGAACATCTCATAAAATAATAAGGTGAAATATAGAATAGCACACAAATCTCATAAACACAAGTGCTTCCAATCAACATGTATTTCGAAATGCTACATAATATTATTGATTTAAATAAAAGTAACCCGTTTTGATGGTAATATAGAAGTGATAAATAAACAAAACTTTCGCATTTACTCATTTAGATACAAGTGACCCTAACCCTAACCTAGTATATTATGTTGCCCTAACCCAAACCCTACCCTAGTATATTATGTTGCCCTCACCCTAACTCTTACCCTAACCCAGTATATTATGTGGCCTTCACCATAACCATAACTCTTACTTAGTATATAATGTTGCCCTAACAATAACCCTAACCGTAACAAAGTACATGATGTTGCCCGCACCTAAACCCTAACCCTAACCTAGTATAGTACGTTGCCCTCACCCTAACCTTTACCTTAACACTAACCTAGTATATTATGTTGCCTTCGTCTAAACCTTAATCCTAACCTAGTATATTATGTTGCCCTCACCCAAGCCCTAACCCTAACCTTTACTCTAACCTAGTATATTATGTTGCCATCGCCCAAACCCTGACCATAACCTAGTATATTATGTTGCCTTCGCCTAAACTCTAATCCTAACCTAGTATATTATGTTGCCCTTATCCAAGCCCTAACCCTAACCCTTACTCTAACATAATATATTATGTTGCGCTAACCCTAACACTAACCCTAACCTAGTATATTATGTTGCCCTCACCCTAATACTAATCCTAACCTACTATATTATGTTGCCCTCGCAATACTCAAAACCCTTACCTTGTATATTATGTTGCTTTCACCCAAACTCTAACCCTAACCCTAACTCAAACACTAACCCTAACACTAACCCTAACCTAGTACATTATGTTGCCCTCACCCAAACCCTAAACCAAATCTTAACCCTGAGCCTTACCTTAACCTAGTATATTATGTTGCCCTTACCCTAACCCAAACTCTAACACTAACTCTAACCTTACCTAGAATATTATGTAGCCCTTACCCTAACCTTAACCCTAACCCTAACACAAATCTAGAATATTATGTTGCCCTTAACCTAACCATAACCCTCAATTTGTATATTATCTTGCATTCACCCTCACCCTAAACCAAACTTAGTATATTGTTTCCTTCACTCGAACTCTTACCCTAACCTAGTATATTATGTTGCACTTACCCAAACTTTAACCCAAACCTACTATATTATGTTGCCCCAACCCTAACTTTAAGATAATATAGTATGTTGCTTTCAGAAAAACCCTACCCTTAAACCTAACCCTTACTCTAACCTTAATCCTTACCCTAACCTGGTATATTATGTTACTATCACCCTGACCCTAACCCTAACTTAGTATATTATGTTGCCCTTACCCAAACCCCAACTCTAACAATAACCCTAATCTAGTATATCATGTTGCCCTAACGCTTACCCTAACCCTAACCCTAACCTTTACCTTAACTTTAACTTAGTAAATTATGTTGCCCTAAACCAAACACTAATGTTACCCCAAACCTTAACCCTAATACTTACTCTAACGTTATGTTGCCCTAACCCTAACACTAACCCCACCTTAGTAAATTATGTTGCCCTCACCCAAATCCTAAACCAAACCTCAACCCCAACCCTTACCATAACCTAGTATATTATGTGGGTCTCCCTCTAACCTTAAACCTAACGGTAACCCTAACACTAACCCTAACACTAACCATAGTATATCATGAAACTTTAACCCAAACCTTAATATTAACCTAAACCCTAACACTAACATAGTATATTATGTTGTCATCACCGTAACAATACACCTAACTCAGTATATTATGTTTCATTCACCGAAACCTAGTATATTATGTTTCCCTCACAATAACACTAACCCTAACCTAGTATATTATGTTGCCTTTACCCTAACCAATACCATAACCTTATATATTATGTTGCTATCACCCTAACCTTTACCCTAACCTAGTATATTATGTTGCCTTCGCTGAAACCCTAACTTTACACTATTATATTATGTTGCACTAACCCAAACCCTAACCTTAACCCTTACCCTACCACTAACTTAGTATATTATGTTGCCCTCACCCTAACACACACGCTAACCTAGTATATTATGTTGCCCTCACCAAAACCTTAACCATAACCATAACCCTTACCCTTACCATAACCCTAACCCTAACTCAGCCATTTACCCTAACCCTAACCTAGTATATTAGGTTTCCCGTACCCAATCCATAACTTTAACCATGTATATTATGTTGCCATCACCTTAACTCTAACCCTCACCCTAACCTAGTATATTATGTTGCCATCGCCCAAACCTTAACCATTACTTAGTATATTATGTTGCCCTCATCCTAACCCTTACCCTAACCCGAATCTAGTATATTATGTTGCCCTCGCCAAAACCCAAACCCTAACCTAGTATATTATGTTGTTCGCACCCAAACCCTAACCGTAACTTACTATATTATGTTGCCCTCACCCTAACCCTAACCTAGTATATTATGTTGCACTCACCAAAAACCTAACCCTAACCCTTACCGAACCCTAACCCTTACCGTAACCTAACACTAGCCCTTCCATAGTATATTATGTTGCTCTCATCAAAACCTCAACATTAACCTTAACCTAGTATATTATGTTGTCTTAACCCTTACCCAAACCCTAACCGTAACCCTAACTTTAACCTAGTATATTATGTTGCCCTAACCAAAACCCTTACGTACACCTTAACCCTAACTCTAACCCTTACCCTAACATAGTATATTATGTTGGCCTACCCTAACACTAACCCTAACCTAGTAAATTATGTAGACCTCACCCAAACTCGAAACCAAACCTCAACCCTAACCCTTACCCTAACATAGTATATTATGTTGCTCTAACCCTAACCCTGACCCTAACCCAAACACTAACCTTAACATATACCTAGTATATTTGTAAGCCCTAACCCTAACCCTAACCATAACCATAACCATAACACTAACTTAGTATATTAGGTTGCCCTCACTCTAACAATAATCCTAACGTAGTATATTATGTTTTCTTTCACCCAAACCCTAACTCAAACCTAGTACATTATGTTGCATTCAATGAAACCATAACCATAACGTAGTATATTATGTTGCCTTTACTGTAACCCATACCATAACCTTGTATATTATGTTTGCCTCACTTGAACTCTAACCCTAACATAGTATATTATACTTTGAAAAGTCACACAATTTGAAGCGCTGGCTGGGTGGCAATAATAACGAAGATATTTTTTTATAAAATATTTAGAAAACCTTGCACAACGCAGATTATTTGTTTTTAAAAATAAATTATTTATTCATCTTAAAAACATTTTTTTTTATAAACTTGAGTACTTTCGGTAAATCTACCATCTTCAGAAGAATATTTTTTCTTTTTTTTCTTTTTTCCTCTTGGTTGAGACATTCTCGTGGCCAAGTTGAAAATCCGTCTATGTGTTTTGACGAAGATAGAAAAGTGTTGGTATGGCTGTGTCACGTGGTCGGCGTGGAAGGATACTTCGAAAAGTCACACAATTTGAAGCGCTGGCGGGGTGGCAATAATAACGAAGATATTTTTTTTATAAAATATTTAGAAAACCTTGCACAACGCAGATTATTTGTTTTAAAAAATAAATTATTCATTCATCTTAAAAACATTTTTTTTATATAAACTTGAGTACTTTCGGTAAATATACCATCTTCAGAAGAATATTTCTTCTTCTTTTTCTTTTTTCCTCTTGGTTGAGACATTCTCGTGGCCAAGTTGAAAATCCGTCTAGGTGTTTTGACGAAGAGAGAAAAGTGTTGATATGGCTGTGTGTCACGTGGTCGGCGTAGAAGGATACTTTGAATAGTATATTATGTTATTTACACAGACATGTACCAAATCTGAGACACTGGCATGTCGATGTTATCGATCAGCAGCTATTATAAACTGAGATCTCATCAGGTAGATTTAGAATCCGATCTTAAACTTAGATCATATTTGGAAACAATGAAATGGAGAAAAAAGAAAAGAAATTTAAAATTTAAATTTGGAAAGTCACGTGGTTGGGACCGTTCAGAATCAAAATCAAAATTAAAAAAACAAAAACAAAAACATTATTATTTTTTTATTTTGATTCTTAACGGTCCCAACCGCGTGACTTTCCAAATTTAAATCAGATTTGCTGGACATTGCTAGAGGTCTAAGGGTGAAATCATCAGCAATGTTCTTCTGTGGATGCCAACACAGAGATGTGGCACAGTGGGCAGACCGTACACCAAAAAACTAACAGAAGACTAACATGTACCTATGAAGAGCTATCAGGTGTTATAGATGATTGAATGAGGTGGCATGAGAGAGTCAGGAGGATCCGTAACACCACCACGACTAGATGATGATGATGATGATGATGTACCATGGGGTCTTATTAAGACTTTATATGGACTCCAGCATTAGCCACCAGCTCCTCAAGCCTGGTGGACTGCATCAATCGATTTCGCAATAATATCTTTTTTCTATTAATGAGTCATCATTTATCAGGGCTAAAACTTACTCGAGTATCACGGTTAATGAGATGGATAGATTGATGATACGAGGATTGTAAATCACCACCTACTAGAAACAGCAGCCGACTAAGAATACAGCAATTCTTCTCAGTTGTCCCAAACATTGATCATGGAATGTGAGCACTAAAGACAGCCAATAGGGAGGGCGAAGTTAGTTATTTTGCCCTTTATGATCACTGGTTATTATTATTATTATTATTATTATTATTATTATTATTATTATTATTATTATTATTATTATTATTATTATTATTATTATTATTATTATTAATATCCTTTTCATTATTATTATTATTATTATTATTATTATTATTATTTACTCACACTCATCAAGACGGTGATATTTAATTCATTAAGCTGGTATTGTCAGTATTTTCGATGTCCAAGACGAACGCCGAGATTCTCAGCGAGTTTCTGGCGTGGATCTGATTCTACTAACATATTTAATTCGTCATCATGACGAATGCAAACAACATTCTTCATCCTGAGATTTTTTCATCTCCATAATGATTTTTTTAAATGGACGTTCGAGTGACCCTTTCTTGTTGTTCGCCTCGTCGATTCATTACGTCATTTTTCTGCGATGCTTAATGACCGTTTTTGCACTTACAAAATAAAAATATTATTTTCCTGATTTATTTTAATAACTCAAGTTTACGAAAAAATATTTGAATATTTAAAATATACAAAAAGTTGATGATGATGATGATGATGATGATGATGATGATGATGATGATGATGATGATGATGATGATGTTGCTGCTACTGATTATTATGCTGGTGTTGTTAATGATGATGATAGTGCGATGTTTTAGGAAATGTCCCTTAACACATTATTGCCAATTTTAAAAATTGTTTATAAAAAATCTATTGTGAATACGATATTATTTAATAGTAAAATTACTTTTAAAAAATTACTTGACGCCATAGGATAGTTAGAGCATTCCTTTCTATTATTATATACATGTGTGTTAGTTATAAGGATCCTTGGATTGAATAATATATGAAACCGATTGTATCCTTTACCTCAAGCATTTCACAGTATACTGAATACTGAGATATTGCGAAAATAATCTGACAATAAGTGCAATATTTGAAAGACAGTCCTATCATTAAGACCATCTCTGAAAAAAAATACAGATGTTGATGAAATATGATTAATTATCCGTCTCGTCCTAAAAACAGCCCATCGGTTCATTTTAAAATTGACTGATCGTCGCTGATTATTATCAGTAATTCACTTTTTATCGCGCGTGAAATTACGTTCGATAAATATGTCGTTTTTATTGTACGTTTATGACTGATCAAATCGATATATTGACTTTCTTAAGTTCGTACGGTAGCCATTCCCGCCTTTTTTGATTTCCAGGAACCACTGAACGACGGACACTTACATTCTCATAATGTTGTGCGTGGATTCACTTCTACTAACATATTCAATTCATCAACACACGGATGCTAACGACATTCTTCATCTTCAAAGCTTCTATCGCCAGGACAAAGTTTTCAAACCGTCTTTGCAGTGTGTAGCGTTACCTCCCCTCTAAGGGGATCTGATGTTTTGTATGTCACAATTAAATCAAATCAAATATATGTTTGTTATCAAAGCAAATCAATAAATTATGAACAGTACAATTAAATCAAACCTCGGCTCTTAAACGCTAAACCACAGCGCTCCTTCGAGATTGAAGATATTTCATCCAAGATTGTCTCTCGTCTTTTTTTGACGCATACTTTTCCGTGAGAGTGCGTGTTCGCTCTGAAATCGAAATTTGCACAACAACAACAAGAAAAGAAGAAGATCCCGAATTTGGAAAACAGACAACTTTATTAGACTTTTGACGTTGCTTTCTTCTATTCTAGTCGAACTACCGGGGCCAAATATTTCTGGGATCTGGCTCCTTCGTTTATAATCGATTCTTAAGTTATTTCTTATCACGGTTCGTCGCTTCAAGCTTCAAACTTGAGTCTCCGCTCTTCACGCCTATTCTCTTTCGTGTGACGTCATTTCCTCTTACCCGTGTTCTCACATGACACATTGTACCAAAAGGACAGCTACCTGACACCCCCGTCAGACCTCTATTTCCCGTTTACGCGCTAAAGCTTCTCCTGCGAAATGTAAACATTAAATAAGTACTAGCAGACGTACCGTTACTATTTAAAAAGCGGAACTTTCTTGAATATTCGGTTACTTTCGCCATTCGTCTACGATGTTTAATGATCGATTTAGCAATCACACAAGAAAATTAACTGCGTTTTTATACTTTTACTGAATTTTAAAAATGTTTAATGACTAAAAGTTAACACAAAATTGTTAAAATTAATTTAATGCTTCCACCTCTGAACTCCATATAAATATCTTCATCCTATATTTTACCTAGTTACAAATATTAACTTTATAATCATGTACAATAACAGTTTCGTATTATTTCATAACTATGGAAAATATTGTTGTAGCACTGTACTTACGTAGAGGCGAGGGTACTTTGTATTTTTAGTGGAGGTCAAGTAATTCTTAAAGTATTAAAGAAAATTAAATTAAAAGAAAGAAGAGTAAAAAGTATGAATATTGAAAGTGACTATAAACAAACAATTGTCGTATTTTTTGTTCTTTGAATGCGAATCTGCTATTCGTTTAATCCGGCAATCGGGAATGTGCAAGAAAGTATTTGAAATAATTAATAAACACAAGAAAATAACTTAATCATTCTTTTAATGAAAATTACCACACAATATTAAAAATAAATCTTATATCAGAAGAATATAGTATTTAGCGCTTTAAAATTATATATTATATATAACTAAATATATATTTAGAGGTACCAAATGTATAAATACATTTAACCACAAAGGAGAAAATCGATTTTTGTAAATGAATGAGAAATATTATTGACGAAAATTAAGAGTACAGAGAGGACATTGAATATGGAAGCGATTAAAATAAATTGAATTCAACATTTATCAAACGCTTAAAATGATACAGTGAGTGATACAAATAAGGGCGGGGTCAAAGTTCCCCAAACACATTGAAATTTAAAAATTTTATGATAATAAAAATCTGAAATTGTTTTCCTACTAACCTAACATTTCTTTTTTTACCATTTTAGCATTTAACAAGAAATTATTTTAGTAAATATACGAATTAGGCGTTTTGGAATCATTTTAATATTGTTTGATACTTGATATTTTTACATTAAGTGAAGATAACAAATTGATCTCGGTTGATTTAAGGTGAAATGGGATCAATTTTACTTTAACCTCGTTTTGAAGTTTTCGAAGTTTGGGTTCCTGATTTTGTTGTATTAATATTAGAAATGGGTGTGTAAGAATGGGATGAAAATGGTTAATTTCCACGTAGTGTTAAAAAATTAAGTAGAATGAGATTTTCTATTTAAGATTAGAAGAAGGCTACGTGTCCCGGCTATGATTTAATTGACACAGTAAGCGGATGCGGCAAATTGGTACTCGGCTCTCTTCCATTTTAAAAACCAGAGAAGGCAGTTTGGCTTTTGGATAGGTGCGTCTTTCCCCATGAAGGGTGGATGGTGAAGTTGTTTGAAATGTATACATGTATACTCCTAAGAGCGAATAACACTCCAAAGTTTTTAAAGCTTAACTTTAATTGCCGATGTTTCTCTTTTTAATAACGTTCGTAAAAGCAGTTATTGAGAAGAAGATGAAGAAGAAATAAAATAAAAATAAAAATAAAAATAAAAATAAAAATAAAAATGAAAATAAAAATAAAAATAAAAATAAAAATAAAAATAAAGATAAAAATATAAATATAAATAAAAATAAAAGTAAAGATAAAAATATGAATATAAATATAAATAAAAATAAAAATAAACATAAAAATGTAATAGAATAATAATAATAATAATAATAATAATAATAATAATAATAATAATAATAATAATAATAATAAAAAGAAGAAAAAGAAGACAACGACGGATAGAAGAGGAGATGGAAGCTTCGACTGTTACATCAGCACCGAAACTCGACCGTTAACGCTTTGTCCAACAGTGGAGATCGACGAGAATGCAACGAGGCGATCGGAGAACACGTCAGTAATGGTACATGGTGTGAAATATTAGTGGATAAGTTAACTTATATTTTTGGATTCTCCTATTCCGGAGTGACTTTTCACTTCCGCCCATTTTTTCATAACAATACTTTGCGGTTGTTGTCGGCTTGAGAAAATGAAAGAAAAACACCAAAGTGACATCCACATTGTGAACCCGTCGAGGGACGTGCATTCTTCTCGTGGTCAATCAAACACATTCAGAAAGAAATGCTCACCTGTATATTTCCCGTTTCAAATATAGCCTCTCACCCTCTAAGTCACGTGATCTTGTTTGACACTCTTTCCTTCTAAGTCAAGTGAAAATGTTTGACAAATGACCTCTGTATATGTATCAGTCTCCCTTTGTAACACTATCGTTTGCTGAGGGATGACTCCTGGTTGTTCGATGGATTTCTCCCTTCGTCGCATCCTGGTCACGGCACCAATGTGGTACTATCGTTTGCCGAGGAGTTTAACTTGGTGTGTCCGCGTTACGGAGACGTCTTTTAAAGATACGGTACTCCCAACTCCGCGGGAGCTAACGATAAACTTATTCCCTTAAATGAACGGGCAATCACCGGTTTGTTGTTTGACGAGCCTTTGGTCGGGTTTATGCGTCAATAGTTCTGCTCAAAGAATAAATTATCTGGGCTGGGATCATCCGCAGAAATTTGAACGCTTGTATAAAAGGAGCAAATATTCATATTTGTATATATAAAAAATATATAATCTATTTATTTTTACATTCCGAAGAAACTTATAAAACTCGAGAGTTCAGTTGGAATTTGTGTGCGGTGTTCGTGTGAGAACAGCACGGATACACCAAGTGACATTCCCCAACAAGCGATAGTATCACCGCTTTTAAATTTTCTATGAATCAATTTTAAGAAAACAGAAACGAGAAACCGTTATAAATGATGTTTTTATTTACAAAATTGTCAAATGACTGATATTTATCCCGTAAAAAGTCTGTGTAATACAATTCTTTAAGTTGCAAGTAAAGCACATTCAGAAAGAAAGGGCTACCTGTAGGTTTTCGGTCTCCCGCCTCAAATATACCCCTTTTCACTCTAAGTCATGTGATCTTGTTTGACCAATACTCTGTGTGTGTCTCAGTCGTTCTTTACAATCTGATTGTAATTGTTTATGAAGCAATTTTAAAAAGAAACAAAAAACAACCAGTTTTAATTAAAAAAAACGTTTATTTTTATTTAAAAAATTTCCAAACTCAAATGAATGATATTTCTTTCAAAACGTCTTATTTATAGAAATTGGTTGTTTATAAAAATAACATCCGTCTTTTGAATCCTTGTGTCATCTTTACCAGCAGGAGTTGCAACGGTTCTTAAAGTAACCGGCCATCCTTGGGTGGTTGTAGAAGCGGTTGTACATACCCATCATTTTGGGGTAGTTGCTGAACATGTTGGGGTAAGAACTGTACATGTTCTCCATGCAACAGTAGAACATCATGTCACACCACATCATCTGGAAAGAGAGAGAAAGAAATATGGCTTAACTAATTAAAATGCGCATTTTAGTACTTAATCTCTATACGGAAGCCGAACAAGACGCAACGGTTAGTACTCATCCAGATTTCACGCTCTTTCCACGATCTTCAGGCACAAATTTAAATGAAATTAATTTTAATCATTTACAAAAGATAAACACAAATTTACATCTAAATTGGTGTCATGGATCACTTGAAAATCGCAAAGCGCGTGAAATAGTTGTAATGGCCTTCTAAAACAGGTTATTCAAAGTATTACACGCACACACACACACACACACACACACACACCCACACACACACACACACATATATATATATATATATATTTATATATATATAATTAAACAAGTTAAATATGTCGATAAAATGTAATTTAAACGAATATTTTCTTATAGTGGTTAATACAAAGTATATCTTCATAAATATACATTATATAAACATTTAGAATATCTTACATTAATCGAATTACGTTTCAGTACTACTTGCACCTCACCAGGGCCAAATATGGTAATGAAAACAAATCATCCAAATGAGAGAATATTAGACATTTCAGATTATCACATTTTCTAATCAATTGTAAAATTTAGCAGTAAATACACATAAAACAACTCAGTCGGCCGGCATAATTCCCTTTACGCTATAAAATCCATGACAAGGAGGGGGTAAGTTGTCAAAACCTGTCACTTGTCATAAGGTATTGACACCTTACCCCAACCACAGCATGGATTTAATAGGGGAAAGGGATTTATGCCGGGCAACTGAACTACAGGTGAGTTTATGATTATAGGGTGATTATCTGAAATTTTTAATTTCGTCTCTTTTGAACCTATATTATTCATTAACATTTTTTGGCTCTAACGAAGTACTAGTAGTACTGAAACGTAATTGCATTCATGTAGGCCATTCTATATGTTTATATATATATATATATATATATATATATATATATATATATATATATATATATAGCAATACATAATAAAAATGAAAATCTTTATAAAAACCGACATGCAGTATATATATAGGACACATGTATAGGTGTTTTCTTGAGCCAAAAATGCAATACTCATACGTTTTCTGAAGATACTTTGATGAATTATGACTACTTTTCTATCAGAGCTCTATAATTGTGTAGTTAGATATTTATGAATATTTTGGTTAAAATTAATACAAACCGTGTCCCCTATTTTAACATCGGTATTAGACATCATTTAATAAATATTCCCCAAATGTCAGTGTTTCTTTTAGCATTTTAAAGTTTTTTAATATCGGCACAACGTTCCATTTTAAAATTGCAGATTTGCATTAAATTTGATCCATAGTGATTAGACATCAATTAAGTTATCCTGAATTTCTTTTTTTTCTGAAGGACCTTTAAGCTTAAGCACATAATTTTAGACATGTTCTAAATGAAAATCATGTAGTGTTTTTTTTTAATCAAAATTGAAACAAGGATTCAAAAATAAGATATAGTAGAATTATAACCTGATTTTTATATTTGTAAGAAAACATAAAAGTGGTGCAAAACTGTTTTATTGGTGGAATAATTCTTACTCGCCCTTGTACGGGTATTCTACTTATATATATATATATATATATATATATATATATATATATATATATATATATATATATATATATATATACAGGTATTCTACTTATATATATATATATATATATATATATATATATATATATATCTTTGTTTTTGGTATTTATGAAATAGATATTAACCTGATCTCCCATGAACCACTGGCTTCCGCCATTGCGCATACACAGACTCCTCTCCATGAAGGGCATCACTCGGTTGAAGGTGTTCATGTATCTCCAGTACATGTAGTTCTGAAAGCAAAAAATAGACTCGGATTAATTATTGTCTGTGACAAAACTTGCGTTCGACCATTCCAAACTTTTTATATAGATTTAAATAATCGAAAATACAGATTTGGATTTCTTCGAAATATTTTAAAATGAAATGAGACTTACATCGCAATTACCGCACATGCTGTCACCACCGAATCCCCAGTCGTTCATGTTGTACTGTAAGAAAAGAAAGAGACACATTTAAAAACATTTATGAGTAACGATAAGAATATTTTAACATTGTCTTTCCCAAATTTATACCTACCAGCGACCATGCGCGATTTAAGTTCAAATTTAAAAGAAACATTTACCCCGTTAAGTCCACAAAACATCGGACGTCACTTCTACAAGACCAGGAAGGATTGTTACGAAAGAAAAAAAGGTTAATACCTTTATTTGTCTAAAGCTCTGATGAGGCTTGTTGTATCAAGCGATATTATAAGATAAAAAAGTCAAGATGAAACAAATAATATTGTTTTTATTTTTTATTTAGATTTTAATAAAAATATCTGCATCTAACACATGTTTTTTTGAAGGCATTTAGCCTCTTTCTTGGACTTTAAAATTTTAAAGATGCTTAAAAAATGAAGTTTCCCAAATTTAATCGTACACATTCTGAAGATTTTAAAATCGAGCGTGGAAATGAATTGCATAAACTCGGTAATGTTTCTAAACTTCATGTTTGGGTTCCTCCTTTTTTAAAAAAACGAAGTAACTTTTGGGTTAACTCAATATTAACATAAAACTCTAAACATAGATTTCTCTCTCTCTCGCTCTCTCTCTGTCTGTCTGTCTGTCTCTCTCTCGCTCTCTCTCTCTCCCTCTCTCTCTCTCTCTCTATATATATATATATATAATTATATATATATATACATATATTATCTCCCTGATATAGATGTATTTAGAAATATAACCTAAGAGAAGGGTCAGATTTTCATTATACCTGATGAGATCTCAGTTTCTAACAGCTTTTGATCGATAAAATCGACATGCCAGTGACGCAGATTCTGTACATATCTGTATAAAGAAAAATAATTCTCTCTCTCTCTCTCTTTCTCTCTCTCTCTCTCTCTCTCTCTCTCTCTCTCTCTCTCTATATATATATATATATATATATATATCGTTTCTCATTGCAGTTTTGCATATCTTTTCTTTTTCTTTTCATATTTCTTAATATTTCTGATGTATATTATTTGAAAATATTTAATAGGGTCGAGTTTCAGAATCCCATGCGTTTGATAAAATTGAAGATGTGTGTTTTTTTTTATAAATTTATTGTTTATTTTTAGATTTAATATCGGATTTTAATTTATTACTAAGGAATGAAACTCTATAGAGTTTTTACAGTTTTAACTTATTACCGAGATTAAATTATTTTTATGGATTAAATAATAATTTAATTATTAAAATATATAAAAAATCTATCCATCTGACTGCAATTAAGATTATAATATACATAAAAAATATATTAATAAAAGGTGAGAACGGCAAAACTCATTCCACTGTTGTGTCTTATTTTGCTTTAGTTCGGGTTTATCCGTTACACCTCTGCATTGTATAACATTCTATAAATTACCCTTATATACACACTGAACAATGTTTCAAGTAAACTATATTCACATATTAATTATTTTTCAAGGCGTTGATGCTGTTAAAGGCATGAAATAATTGAAACATAATCACTAAAATATATAAGGTTGACGCTATTTTCAAGGAGACAAACAATGTTAATTTACATCTATAACTAGGTTTAAATATTTAATTGGTTTAAATAAAGAGCAGACATTTGTGGATGTTTAACATCATCTAAGTCATATGAAAAAATTTTAAAATCCAAGGGAGATCATTTGATTTGATATGTTGAATGGCCTCCCTTTGACTGCATTTTAATTAGATTTTCTGTAACACAATATATATATATATATATATATATATATATATATATATATATTTATATGTTTATTAATAATAGTCTAAATAAATAAATAAACTAATAATTAAATATGTATATTTGTCAGTACATAATTAATTATTTATAAAAATAATTATATATATATATATTTATTTTTTTGGTACAGAAAAATTAGTACGACATTAGTACCGTCGGTTTCAAGCTAAGAAAGACTTAACCATCCGGCTCTCTCCAGCTTATGTTGTCACCTGTTTCAGAAATGTTAAATATTACGCTCATAATTTTGATTCTCAATTAATCGAGCATTCCGCTGAGATTTTTTCTACTATATTACAAAAGAAGTTATATATATATATATATATATATATATATATATATATATATATATATATATATATATATATATATATATATATATATATATAGTGTGTTATTATGAAATAAATTCTAGGGGGAAATCCGGGTATGAGAGCTCAATGTAATAAACAGAGCAAGAATAAAATAAAATATAGTAACACAAAATTACATAATCATCGATGCAATAATTTATTTCAACCTTGTGGTATTGTCAAGCATCCAAGCGAGATGACTACATATTTGTATATATATATATATATATATATATATATATATATATGAATTGTCGAGTGTGATTTCTCTTTTCTCATTTAAAAAAATGTATATATATATATTTGAATTGTCGAGTGTGAATTTCTATTTTCTCATTTTCAAAAATGTAGTCATCTCACTTACATGCTTGACAATAACACAAGGTTGAAATAAATTATTGCATCGAAGATTATGTTATTTCGTGTCACTATATTTTATTTTATATATATATATATATATATATATATATATATATATATATATATATATATATATAAGTTGCAAAAGTGTGCAAACAAGCAAATAGAGTATGCACACAAACACGTACACTCATCCCCGTATATATATATATACATATATATATATATATATATATATATATATATATATATATATATATATATATATATTCGTTAAATAAAATGAAACTGAAACAAATAAGTTTAGATTTCGGTTTTTTTCATGTAATAAAATTATGGTTAATATTCTATAAGTGACCTCTATATCTATACAAATAGAACATTTAGTTAACATGGAAAAGCGTTTCACCACTTTTAGCTTTTTTCTCTAGAAAACGCCCACATAACAATTTGGCGAACATTTAAGTTTTATGTTATCTGCTTTTCTATTTACACTCATAACGTCGGATTTATTTTATCCTTTTTCAAATAGAAATGTTTTTGAGGTCATTTTAACTGATCATGTTCTCTCTCTCTCTCTTTATATTTTATATATATATATATATATATATATATATATATATATATATATATATATATATGTCTATATAGAGAGAGAAAGAGAAAGAGAAAGAAAGAGACATATGTTTCTGCCTCTTCAGCTGAACACTATCTGGCTAAGCTTGCTTTATTTGTTTGCTTAATTTGACATTATAAAGAGTCTAAATTTCTCTCCTGTACAGATAAATGCTGGCCTAGGTGTTGCATATCAGACTGCAATGTCAAAGGTTACATGGAAACTGGGTTCGAATCATTCGACCGGCAATGATTAGCATCTCATACACTGATGATTGCATAAGAATGAAACACTGGTGTGTGTAGGTGATATATATATATATATATATATATATATATATATATATATATATATATATATATATATATATATATATATATATATTATTTGTCGCTCCTCGAAAAAGTAGAGCACTGTATGTGTAGTTATAACACAGCATGACGTCACTAGCTTTAAATGCATCGTTCCTTCCTCAAAAAAAGTAGAACGCTCTAGACGTTAGAGCCGCCGATAACGTGTTAAAATTATCACAGTTTATTCGCTATTTAAAATTGGCCGTAAGGCGTCGGATTTGATTTGTAAAATACTCATAATCCGGGGTTTCGAATCGCATGAACGGTAGTGAATAGTCATATCTCTATGCTGATGAGTCTCGGTTTAAGGACGAAACGTACACGTACACAGATAATAAACAATAACATATATATATATGTTTGTGTTTGCGGGTTCGTGTTTGTATATTTATTATTACAGCTATTGTCGGTTGGCATCGAACAGCTATGAGGTTACACCGAAGTTAACTGTAATATTTAACACGACACTATTGGTATATTCATGATATATAGCTTGTAACTATTAAAACAAATATTGGTAATTGAGCACTCTGGTAAATAATTATTATTTCACAAATTGTATAATTCTCTCTCTCTTCATATATATATATATATATATATATATATATATATATATATATATAGTATACATTTTTATTTATACAAACATTATTGGTTACATATGTGCATACATGTTTCGGTTGTACTCTTCACAGAGAGTCAACCTCTTCAGACCAAAGAAGACAGAGAAGTGAGATGAATTCGGAAAACTTTCCCTTTAAATAAATCTTTTTGGGGGTTGAGCTATTTTTTATAAATTAGTATCGGATTACATTCTTTACTTGTTAACTCTTTCAATTAGATTCTATCCTTTTAATCATTTTTATTACCTGCCTTCTTATTCTGTCGTTTTTCTATTGTTTTATTACCAGCTTAGCCTGGATTATTTTCTTCTATATTTAACACTTCAAAGTTTTAATCTATTTTCAAACATATTCAAGCATACATATCTGATCTTTATATAAAATACACACGTGTGCACAAATTAATAGATACACAAGTACATATATAAACAGACATATATATATACATATATAAAAAAAAAATTAAAAAATAACACAAACATATACGCAACTATCCATACACGGATATACACATATATACACATATAATCATTTTCAAGCATAAATATCTGGTCAATATATAAAATACACATAACGTGTTCAAAGATTTTGATCTTAGCTACTTTTTTTTACTAAACAAATAAGCGACTAACCCTGAAGTTTCCGTTCTTCCAATGGTAGTACCTCATGTAATCGTGCATGATTTCATAGAAGCAGTCGCTGATGTAGTCACACCTCATCATGTCCATCGAGTTATTGGGGTAGAAATCTATAAATATCAAATGTGAATATGTACTGTCAAACAAGCAATTTGATTTTTAAAGTTAACAATGACAAATATGAATATATTAAACATGAATCTGTCAAAATATATTTTAATCCTCACGAATGATCTCATCATTTGAGAACATTTATTTCATAGAATTACTTACTGTATTCACGGGCCATGTACCTGCAAATGGCCATTGTCTCGGGCATCATGTAGCCATTGTCCATCTGCATACAAGGCAGGTAGTTACAGGGAAAATCTAGAACAGAATAAAAAAGAAACTAATAACAGCAAATTATTTGATTATATATTTTAGAATGCACCACAAAAATTAATCCACATATAGCTGTACAGTCAAATCCTAGATCCGGAACATTGGCCACAAGCAGAGCAGAATGGCTATGCTTTTTATGGATTAGATAAAGAGAAAATATGAGATTATCTCATCATGCCCACACAAGAGCAAATTTAGATATGACCAATATTGCACAGTTAGATAAATGGAATTTACTCTTTTCTATTGTGCTGGCATGGGATATTATTCACAACGTGTTATAACTTGACATTTTATTTAGTATCTGTTACACTTCTTTATGCACAATGGAAATCAGATAGTTCTGATAATTGGGTAAGGTTATCTATAAACAATTAATAAATAAAATGATAGAGAAAAAGATTGTATCGAAATCAGAACACAAGAAAGGATGAGGTAGGCTGATGTATATAGTTGTTAGTAAAACAAGGTCAGAGAGACATATAAGTTAGAGAGATTCGTTGACGCATACGGATGAAAACAATGAGAACAAAGGCGGAGAATTTGTACCTCTTGTTCGTGTATTCCATGCAGGCTAACATTAAGAGAAGTTATTCTTTTTCGAAAGAACGACAACCTTTGTGCGTTTATTTAATACTCGTCCGGGTTCTTGATCTTAAATCACATTTGGAAACCTTTTCTAAATGCAAGGTGTTTTGAGAAAAACAGGCATTAACGAAACGACACGAAAAAAAAAAAAAAAGTTGAAAGAATTCTTAAAACGAAATTTTTGCATAGTGAACTTTCTTGTATGACATCAATCAACGGACAATGATCAATAATAATCTGACAGTCCTTTTCATTCGATCAGGTAATTAAACAAAATTTTGATAAATAAAATATAGAAAAAAGATTGTATCGAAATTAGAATTTAAGAAAGGATGACGGGGGACTCATGCATATGATTGTTTTTAAAATACAAACAAATTACACAGACAGAGAGACCCGTAAGGCCGAGACATTCGTTGAGGCATACGACTGGGAACAATTACAACCAACGGTTTCATTTAGCTGACTCGCACTAAAGATGGATGTTCGAAATTATCTACGTGATAATTGTCGTCAAAAATGAAATTGTTTCAGTTTCATCAAATGTCAAATAATCCGAAGCCATTGCCAATTTACAACGAACGACAGCCTTTTTGTGTTTATTAGTTTGTTCCTGCTTTTCTAACAATCAAAAAGATCCGTTTTGCCTCTAAAATACTTGTGATAATCTAAAAATCTGTTTAGCTAAACATATATTTGATAATCTGAAAATTTGTTAATTTCTTAATAGAAGAATTAAAATATAAGCGATGACAATTTTAAATGAAGGTAGTCGGCGTCGAACATGTCCGATGTTTTTGTATATCATATAACCCTTCAAATAACATTATCCTCCTTAATACACATTTTTTTTAAAGAAAAAAATCAAATATAATGAAATAGGAGAAAATATTTGTAATATCAAACACAAAATGTTGTTATATTATTGACTATCCGTCTCAGGATGACTCTTTAAATAAAATTACTCTCCCCAATATACATTTTTATTTAAAGAAAAAACCCCGAATAAAATGAAAAAGAAGTAAATTTGTGTAATATCAAACACAAAATGCTATGTTTTTAATAAACCGGTATCGTCCGGGCCTTTGGGTCTGGATTTACGCCGGTCTATTGGGGGTTGCCGGTCCTGTGCAGTTCTAGGAGGTGCACCCTCCCAGGCTTTGCCTCCCCTCTTTGGGGAGGAGTAAGTTTATTGCTTACTGTCTGAGGGAATGCCGACGGAGCTGCCCAAGCAATTTTTAAATGGCCAGAGTGCTCACCTCTCGAGCGCTGGCTTGTCTAATCCCACTTTCCCGACCTTGTGTCACATCTCATCGTGTGGGAGGTAGATAAATAACTTGAATACCTGTCTCGGGATGCCCCTGAAGCACCCTTGGAACTTTCGTTAAGATCAAGGTGTTTTCATCGCAACAGACTTCAAAGAAATAACGGTTGAACATCTTTGATGAAAATTGTGGCCAAATATTTGTTTTCAGTTTCATTAATATCAGATACAGTAAAACAATGTCGATACTTGGGGTGAATAATTCTCTAGCAAATCCTAACGGTTTCACCGATATTTTATGCAAAGCAAGAAAAAGTAGAAACCGATAAATATCTTCGTCGATAATTTTAGTAAAAAATAACTTCACATCTACTCCATCTTTCTTACATAGCGTAGCTGGTATAGGTATATCGTCACCCATCAAAATACTGAGCAATCTTTAAAATGTTCAACTTCGAGTAATCGACCTATTCTCTACGTATGTTACAGAGTGATATTTTTCTATGGCTAAATCCAAGGAATTAACAAGAATAAAGTGATTAATAATTACTTACCATTCCTGCAACGATCCCAGTCGGAGAATTCGTATCTCCTGTCTGTGTATTTGACACCAGCCATATGGAACATCATACGCATGCACTCGGCACGGCCGCGGCCATTGAAGTAATGGAGAGTGTAGTTAGGCATGGTGGAGTGGTTTTCAGCTTGTTGACTACCAAGTGGAGAACGGGCTGTTGTGGTTCGAGTGACCGAGAGACAAACTCACATCGTATTTATACTCTCAAGCTAATCAAGTTGTTATCGCTAATGAACAGGTAGGTTCTTACCTGTCCAAGGACGCCTATTCAATATTTCCCACTTGACGGAACTCAATTCCTTTCGTACCTTACGAACTCTAAGAGTACGAATTCTTCAGAATAATTATAGTTTGACTCTTATTTGTTTCAATGCACTTTATCTTTGTTTATTTAATCGTAAGTAATAGTGTTGACCATGACATGTACGTTCTAATAGACATATTGAATGAGCTGGATTCCCCTCGAAAGCTACCTCCCAGGGAGTACCACCTCCTTCTAATTATAATGTGCCTCTTATTTGTTTTCAATACACTGTATATATATTTAAACAAATCTGTAAGTAATAGCGTGGACCGTGACATGTACGTTCTAATAGACATATTGAATGAGCCAGATTATACTAAGAAGCTATCTCCCAGGGATAACCACCTCATTCGAATTATAGTTTGTACTATTATTTGTTTCAATGCACCTTTATCTCTCTTTATTTAACGTGGAAGCAATCGTAAAGGTCACGGGCGTGTCTAGCTCGCTATCGCTTCGCAAAGTTCGATACTTTAAATATTTGAAATACTTGAAGCCAAAATTTTAAATAATAAACATTTCATTCATAAGTTTCGTACAAACACAATACACAATTCGCATTTATCTCTATCAGATATTGATGCAAATTTAGTTTCATCTATATAATAAAAATAATGTTGTTTTCGCCCCAAACCTTCAGACATCATAAGAAAATAAGCGACCACTTAATATGTTAATCTTTTTAACTAACTACTTACATAACTTCCTAATACGTATTTTCAGAAAATATCCGCACATTTCGTTTGGTTTCACAATTTATTACTTTTATTCAAAATAAACTGTGTTTCGACACTCAGAATGATGCAAACAATTTCACTCCCCTACAACTTGTCTCTTCTCATATCACTAACGTTCACCGGTTTATTTCCTTATTAAGTATAATTATCACCGTTTAATATTTAATTGTTTAAACTCATACTACTTCCTACATAAAACACTAGATTATAAACATAAATAACAAACGCTTTCTCAAATTCAATTACATTCAACTTGGCGCCCTAACTGCATTCGAAAGAATAACAGAAATAACAGAATATCGAAATAGTTGTATTACATCAATGCCGTCTGGCTATTCATAATTCATTTAATCACTTTCCAGATGCAGAAATACATTAACTAACATATTATAAAATATTAAATATTATCCTGACAACTTGGGTCTTCGTAAGTAACTGTTTTTAAATAAGCTGTTGGGAAGTTTCTTTTAAAATTAAAACAAATCAGAGAACCGCTCACTAATTTCAGCGACATTTTCCTTTTTACTCAAACCAAACAATCCGTTACTAACTCTTAACAACTTTAATTTCTTATTTTATAACCATACCCATATCGGATTTTAACGTTTAAACAATGTCTTTTACTAATAAACATACCCATATCGGATTTAAACGTTTAAACAATGTCTTTTTACTAATAAACATACCCATAAGGTATTTAAACGTTTTAACTTTTAATGCTTGTTTTTACTACTTATTCAACACGTTTACTAAAACTTTACTATCACACATAGTGGGAGTTGGAAAATGGAGGGGTAACTTGAACCGCAAAAACTGTTGGGGATTATTTTTTTCTTCTCGATCTTAGCTTGTTTTTCTGCTTTGAAAATAGTTTAAAAAATAAATACGGTGATGTGTGGTGCATAATGGGTCAACTTATGAGGATTTCGAAGGAAATTTTTTTTTTATATTAATACTAATGAAAACCAAGTAGTCATCGGTATGAAAATTGTAATTTTTTTAGGTGGTGGGGCAAAATAAGTCACAATTGAATAAAAACCCATTTTGCCGAAACAAAAGATGATACATAAAAACAATAGGATGAAGAGATTTATATTGCTAGTTACCATTACTATAAAAATACTTTAATACAGAAATTCCATAAAATAATAATAAGGTGAAAAATAGAATAGCACAGACATCTCATAAACACAAGTGCTTCCAAGAAACATGTATTTCGAAATGCTATGTAGTATTATTGATTTAAATATGAGTAACCCGTTTTGATGGTAATATAGGAGTGATAAATAAACAAAACTTTCGCATTTACTCATTTAGATAAAAATGCGCATTTAAAAAGATTGTACTTGTTTACTGTTGAATAAAGCATTACTTATTGAGAGCAAAATGTAGTACAATACGTTTGAAATAATCTGATCAAAATAAAGTTACCCTAAGTATATGTTTATTAAATTTGTGAGACGATTTTTATTATTGAGGAAATGTTCAACTAGGACTCAGCGATAAATAGTTACTAGAGTTTCAAGCACGCTAACACGACCAAGTATATTATGTTGCCCTAAACCTAACCCTTACCTAGTATATTATGTTGCACTCACCCTAACCCTAACCTAGTATATTACATAAAAATACTTTAATACAGAACATCTCATAAAATAATAATAAGGTGAAAAATAGAATAGCACACAAATCTCATAAACACAAGTGCTTCCAATCAACAAGTATTTCGAAATGCTACATAATATTATTGATTTAAATAAGAGTAACCCGTTTTGATGGTAATATAGAAGTGATAAATAAACAAAACTTTCGCATTTACTCATTTAGATACAAGTGACCCTAACCCTAACCTAGTATATTATTGTTGTAGACCTGGGTAAGGCCGAATGAATGACACAGGAACACATGGTTTAAATGAACAAAGGTATATATTATATAATGCAAAGAAAGAGATACAAGGAGATGGTGCTCTCAACCGCCATTGCCGGTTTGCCTGGGAAGAAGAGAACAAGTGTCACGTGCTTCCCGTATTTATAAGGTGGACGAGTCCATTAGTTCTTCGTAGGTAGGTACGGCACCATAACAATTATGTTGCCCTAACCCTAACCCTGACATAGTATATTATGTTGCCCTAACCCTAACCCTAACCTAGTATATTATGTTGCCCTCACCCTAACTCTTACCCTAACCCAGTATATTATGTGGCCCTTACCATAACCATAACTCTTACTTAGTATATAATGTTGTCCTAACAATAACCCTAACCGTAACAAAGTATATGATGTTGCCCGCACCTAAACCCTAACCCTAACCTAGTATAGTACGTTGCCCTCACCCTAACCTTTACCTTAACACTAACCTAGTATATTATGTTGCCATCGCCTAAACCTTAATCCTAACCTAGTATATTATGTTGCCCTCACCAAGCCCTAACCCTAACCTTTACTCTAACCTACTATATTATGTTGCCATCGCCCAAACCCTGACCATAACCTAGTATATTATGTTGCCTTCGCCTAAACTCTAATCCTAACCTAGTATATTATGTTGCCCTCATCCAAGCCCTAACCCTAACCCTTACCCTAACCTAATATATTATGTTGCGCTTACCCTAACACTAACCCTAACCTAGTATATTATGTTGCCCTCACCCTAATACTAATCCTAACCTACTATATTATGTTGCCCTCGCAATACTCAAAACCCTTACCTAGTATATTATGTTGCTTTCACCCAAACTCTAACACTAACCCAAACCCTAAACCAAATCTTAACCCTGAGCCTTACGGTAACCTGGTATATTATGTTGCCCTTACCCTAACCCAAACTCTAACACTAACTCTAACCTTACCTAGAATATTATGTAGCCCTTACCCTAACCTTAACCCTTACCCTAACACAAATCTAGAATATTATGTTGCCCTTAACCTAACCATAACCCTAAATTTGTATATTATCTTGCATTCACTCTCACCCTAAACCAAACTTAGTATATTGTTTCCTTCACTCGAACTCTTACCCTAACCTAGTATATTATGTTGCACTTACCAAACTTTAACCCAAACCTACTATATTATGTTGCCCCAACCCTAACTCTTAGATAGTATAGTATGTTGCTTTCAGAAAAACCCTACCCTTAAACCTAACCCTTACTCTAACCCTAACCCTTACCCTAACCTGGTATATTATGTTACTATCACCCTAACCCTAACCCTAACTTAGTATATTATGTTGCCCTCACCCAAACCCCAACTCTAACAATAACCCTAATCTAGTATATCATGTTGCCCTAACGCTTACCCTAACCCTAACCTTTACCTTAACTTTAACTTAGTAAATTATGTTGCCCTAAACCAAACACTAATATTACCCCAAAATATTAACCCTAATACTTACCCTAACGTTATGTGGCCCTAACCCTAACACTAACCCCACCTTAGTAAATTATGTTGCCCTCACCCAAATCCTAAACCAAAACTTCAACCCCAACCCTTACCATAACCTAGTATATTATGTGGGTCTCCCTCTAACCTTAAGCCTAACGGTAACCCTAACACTAACCCTAACACTAACCATAGTATATCATGAAACTTTAACCCAAACCTTAATATTAACCTAAACCCTAACAGTAACATAGTATATTATGTTGTCATCACCGTAACAATACACCTAACCTCACAATAACACTTACCCTAACCTAGTATATTATGTTGCAGTTACCCTAACCAATACCATAACCTTATATATTATGTTGCTATCACCATAACCTTTACCCTAACCTAGTATATTATGTTGCCTTCGCTGAAACCCTAACTTTACACTATTATATTATGTTGCACTAACCCAAGCCCTAACCTTAACCCTTACCCTACCACTAACTTAGTATATTATGTTTCCCTCACCCTAACACACACGCTAACCTAGTATATTATGTTGCCCTCACCAAAACCTTAACCATAACCCTTACCCTTACCCTTACCATAACCCTAACCCTAACTCAGCCATTTACCCTAACCCTAACCTAGTATATTAGGTTTCCCGCACGCAATCCATAACTTTAACCATGTATATTATGTTGCCATCACCTTAACTCTAACCCTCACCCTAACCTAGTATATTATGTTGCCATCGCCCAAACCTTAACCATTACTTAGTATATCATGTTACCCTCATCCTAACCCTTACCCTAACCCGAATCTAGTATATTATGTTGCCCTCGCCAAAACCCAAACCCTAACCTAGTATATTATGTTGTTCGAACCCAAACCCTAACCGTAACTTACTATATTATGTTGCCCTCACCCTAACCCTAACCTAGTATATTATGTTGCCCTCACCAAAAACCTAACCCTAACCCTTACCGAACCCTAACCCTTACCGTAACCTAACACTAGCCCTTCCATAGTATATTATGTTGCTCTCATCAAAACCTCAATCCTAACCCTAACCTAGTATATTATGTTGTCCTAACCCTTACCCAAACCCTAACCGTAACCCTAACTTTAACCTAGTATATTATGTTTCCCTAACCAAAACCCTAACGTACACCTTAACCCTAACACTAACCCTTACCCTAACATAGTATATTATGTTGGCCTAACCCTAACACTAACCATAACCTAGTAAATTATGTAGACCTCACCCAAACTCGAAACCAAACCTCAACCCAAACCCTTACCCTAACATAGTATATTATGTTGCTCACACCCTAACCCTGACCCTAACCCAAACACTAACCTTAACATATACCTAGTATATTTGTAAGCCCTAACCCAAACCCTAACCATAACCATAACCATAACACTAACTTAGTATATTAGGTTGCCCTCACTCTAACAATAAACCTAACGTAGTATATTATGTTTTCTTTCACCCAAACCCTAACTCAAACCTAGTACATTATGTTGCATTCAATGAAACCATAACCATAACGTAGTATATTATGTTGCCTTTACTGTAACCCATACCATAACCTTGTATATTATGTTTGCCTCACCTGAACTCTAACCCTAACATAGTATATTATACTTTGAAAAGTCACACAATTTGAAGCGCTGGCGGGGTGGCAATAATAACGAAGATATTTTTTTATAAAATATTTAGAAAACCTTGCACAACGCAGATTATTTGCTTTTAAAAATAAATTATTTATTCATCTTAAAAACATTTTTTTTTATAAACTTGAGTACTTGTGGTAAATATACCATCTTCAGAAGAATATTTCTTCTTTTTTTTCTTTTTTCCTCTTGGGTGAGACATTCTCGTGGCCAAGTTGAAAATCCGTCTATGTGTTTTGACGAAGAGAGAAAAGTGTTGGTATGGCTGTGTCACGTGGTCGGCGTGGAAGGATACTTTGAAAAGTCACACAATTTGAAGCGCTGGCGGGGTGGCAATAATAACGAAGATATTTTTTTAATAAAATATTCAGAAAACCTTGCACAACGCAGATTATTTGCTTTTAAAAATAAATTATTCATTCATCTTAAAAACATTTTTTTTATATAAACTTGAGTACTTTCGGTAAATATACCATCTTCAGAAGAATATTTCTTCTTCTTTTTCTTTTTTCCTCTTGGTTGAGACATTCTCGTGGCCAAGTTGAAAATCCGTCTATGTGTTTTGACGAAGAGAGAAAAGTGTTGATATGGCTGTGTGTCACGTGGTCGGCGTAGAAGGATACTTTAAATAGTATATTATGTTATTTACACAGACATGTACCAAATCTGAGACACTGGCATGTTGTTATCGATCAGCAGCTATTATAAACTGAGATCTCATCAGGAAGATTTAGAATCCGATCTTAAACTTAGATCATATTTGGAAACAATGAAATGGAGAAAAAAGAAAAGAAATTTAAAATTTAAATTTGGAAAGTCACGTGGTTGGGACCGTTCAGAATCAAAATCAAAATAAAAAAAACAAAAATAAAAACATTATTATTTTTTTATTTTGATTCTTAACGGTCCCAACCACGTGACTTTCCAAATTTAAATCAGATTTGCTGGACATTGCTAGAGGTCTAAGGGTGAACTCATCAGCGATGTTCTTCTGTGGATGCCAACACAGAGATGTGGCACAGTGGGCAGACCGTACACCAAAAAACTAACAGAAGACTAACATGTACCTATGAAGAGCTATCAGGTGTTATAGATGATTGAACGAGGTGGCATGAGTGAGTCAGGAGGATCCGTAACACCACCACGACTAGATGATGATGATGATGATGATGTACCATGGGGTCTTATTAAGACTTTATATGGACTCCAGCATTAGCCACCAGCTCCTCAAGCCTGGGGGACTGCATCAATCGATTTCGCAATGATATCTTTTTTTCTATTAATGAGTCATCATTTATCAGGGCTAAAACTTACTCGAGTATCACGGTTAATGAGAATCGATAGATTGATGATACGAGGATTGTAAATCACCACCTACTAGAAACAACAGCCGACTAAGAATACAGCAATTCTTCTCAGTTTGTCCCAAACATTGATCATGGAATGTGAGCACTAAAGACAGACAATAGGGAGGATGAAGTTAGTTATTTTGCCCTTTATGATCACTGGTTATTATTATTATTATTATTATTATTATTATTATTATTATTATTATTATTATTATTATTTTAGGAAATGTCTCCATGAATTAAACATTGAATTGCTCGTTTCTGATTATTATAAATAATCCACTTTTCATCGCCAGTTAAATTACGTTCGAGAAGCATTTCGTTTTTATTGTCATTTACTCACTCCTCAAACCGGTGATATTTAATTTATTAAGATGGTATTGTCAGTTTTTTCGATGTCCAAGACGAACGCCGAGATTCTCAGCGAGTTTCATGCGTGGATCTGATTCTACTAACATATTCAATTCGTCATCATAACGAATGCAAACAGCATTCTTCATCCTGAGATTTTTTCCTCTCCATAATGATTTTTTTAAATGGACGTTGGAGTGACCCTTTCTTGTTGTTCGCCTCGTCGATTCATTACGTCATTTTTCTGCGATGCTTAATGACCGTTTTTGCACTTACAAAATAAAAATATCATTTTCCTGATTTCTTTTAATAACTCAAGTTTACGACAAAATATTTGAATATTTAAAATATACAAAAAGTTGATGATGATGATGATGATGATGATGATGTTGTTGCTGCTACTGATGATTATGCTGGTGTTGTTAATGATGATGATAGTGCGATGTTTTAGGAAATGTCCCTTAACACATTATTGCCAATTTTAAAAATTGTTTATAAAAAATCTATTGTGAATACGATATTATTTAATAGTAAAATTACTTAAAAAAATTACTTGACGCCATAGGATAGTTAGAGCATTCCTTTATATTATCATATACATGTGTGTTAGTTATAAGGATCCTTGGATTGAATAATAAATGAAACCGATTGTATCCTTTACCTCAAGCATTTCACAGTATACTGAATACTAAGATATTGCGAAAATAATCTGACAATAAGTGCAATATTTGAAAGACCATCTCTAAAAAAAATACAGATGTTGATGAAATATGATTAATTATCCGTCTCGTCCTAAAAACAGACCATCGGTTCATTTTAAAATTGATTGATCGTCGCTGATTATTATCAGTAATTCCCTTTTTATCGCGCGTGAAATTACGTTCGATAAATATGTCGTTTTTATTGTACGTTTATGACTGATCAAATCGATATATTGACTTTCTTAAGTTCGTACGGCAGCCATTTCCGACTTTTTTGATTTCCAGGAACCACTGAACGACGGACACTTACATTCTCATAATGTTGTGCGTGGATTCACTTCTACTAACATATTCAATTCATCAACACACGGATGCTAACGACATTCTTCATCTTCAAAGATTCCATCGCCACGACAAAGTTTTCAAACCGTCTTTGCAGTGTGTAGCGTTACCTCCCATCTAAGGGGATCTGATGTTTTGTATGTCACAATTAAATCAAATCAAATATATGTTTGTTATCAAAGCAAATCAATAAATTATCAACAATACAATTAAATCAAACCTCGGCTCTTAAACGCTAAACCACAGCGCTCCTTCGAGATTGAGGACATTTCATCCAAGATTGTCTCTCGTCTTTTTTTGACGCATACTTTTCCGTGAGAGTGCGTTTTCGCTCTGAAATCGAAATTTGCACAACAACAAGAAAAGAAGAAGATCCCGAATTTGGAAAACAGACAACTTTATTAGGCTTTTGACGATGCCTTCTTCTATTCTAGTCGAACTACCGGGGCCACATATTTCTGGGATCTGGCTCCTTCGTTTATAATCGATTCTTAAGTTATTTCTTATCACGGTTCGCCGCTTCAAGCTTCAATCTTGAGTCTCCGCTCTTCACGCCTATTCTCTTTCGTGGTACGTCATTTTCTTCTAACTCGTGTTATCACATGAGATAATGTACCAAAAGGCCAGCTACCTGACACCCCCTCGGACCTCTATTTCCCGTTTACGCGCTAAAGCTTCTCCTGCTAAATGTAAACATTAAATAAGTACTAGCAGACGTACCGTTACTATTTAAAAAGCGGAACTTTCTTGAATATTCGGTTACTTTCGCCATTCGTCTACGATGTTTAATGATCGATTTTGCAATCACACAAGAAAATTAACTGCGTTTTTATACTTTTACTGAATTTTAAAAATTTTTAATGACTAAAAGTTAACACAAAATTGTTAAAATTGATCTAATGCTTCCACCTCTGAACTCCATATAAATATCTTCATCCGATTTTTTACCTAGTTACAAATATTAACTTTATAATCATGTACAATAACAGTTTCGTATTATTTCATAACTATGACAAATATTGTTGTAGCACTGTACTTACGTAGAGGCGAGGGTACGTTGTATTTTTAGTGGAGGTCAAGTAATTCTTAAAGTATTAAAGAAAATTCAGTTAAAAGAAAGAAGAGTAAAAAGTATGAATATTGAAAGTGACTATAAACAAACAATTGTCGTATTTTTTGTTTTTTGAATGCGAATCTGCTATTCGGTTAATCCGGCAATCGGGAATGTGCAAGAATGTATTTGAAATAGTTAATAAACACAAGAAAATAACTTAATCATTCTTTTAATGAAAATTACCACACAATATTAAAATAAATCTTATATCAGAAGAATATAGAATTTAGCGCTTTAAAATTATATATTATATATAACTAAATATATATTTAGAGGTACTAAATGTATAAATACATTTAAACACAAAGGAGAAAATCGATTTTTGTAAATGAATGAGAAATAAAATTGACGAAAATTAAGATTACAGAGAGGACATTGAATATGGAAGCGATTAAAATAAATTGAATTCAACATTTATCAAACGATTAAAATGATACAGTGAGTGATACAAATAAGGGCGGGGTCAAAGTTCCCCAAACACATTGAAATTTAAAAATTGATGATAATAAAAATCTGAAATTGTTTTCCTACTAACCTAACATTTCTCTTTTTACCATTTTAGCATTTAACAAGAAATGATTTTAGTAAATATACGAATTAGGCGTTTTGGAATCATTTTAATATTGTTTGATACTTGATATTTTTACATTAAGTGAAGATAACAAATTGATCTCGGTTGATTTAAGGTGAAATGGGATCAATTTTACTTTAACCTCGTTTTTAAGTTTTCGAAGTTTTGGTTCCTGGTTTTGTTGTATTAATATTAGAAATGGGTGTGTAAGAATGCGATTAAAATGGCTAATTTCCACGTAGTGTTAAAAAATTAAGTAGAATGAGATTTTCCATTTAAGATTAGAAGGAGGCTACGTGACCCGGCTATGATTTAATTAACTCAGTAAGCTGATGCGGCAAATTGGTACTCGGCTCTCTTCCATTTTAACAACCAGAGAAGGCAGTTTGGCTTTTGGATAGGTGCGTCCATCCCCATGAGGGTTGGATGGTGGGGTTGTTTGAAATGTATACATGTATACTCTTAAGAGCGAATAAAACTCCAAAGTTTTTAAAGCTTAACTTTAATTGCCGATGTTTCTTTTTTTAATAACGTTCGTAAAAACAGTTATTGAGAAGAAGATGAAGAAGAAATAAAAATAAAGATAAAAATAAAAATAAAAATGAAAATGTAATAGAATAATAATAATAATAATAATAATAATAATAATAATAATAATAATAATAATAATAATAATAATAAAAAGAAGAAGAAAAAGGAGACAGCGACGGATAGAAGAGGAGATGAAAGCTTCGACTGTTACATCAGCACCGAAACTCGACCGTTAACGCTTTGTCCAACCGTGGAGATCGACGAGAATGCAACGACGCGATCGGAGAACACGTCAGTAATGGTATATTGTGTGAAATATTAGTGGATAAGTTAACTTATATTTTTGGATTCTCCTATTCCGGAGTGACTTTTCACTTCCGCCCATTTTTTCATAACAATATTTTGCGGTTGTTGTCGGCTTGAGAAAATGAAAGAAAAACACCAAAGAGACATCCACATTGTGAACCCGTCGAGGGACGTGCATTCTTCTCGTGGTCAATCAAACACATTCAGAAGAAATGCTTACCTGTATATTTCCCGTTTCAAATATAGCCTCTCACCCTCTAAGTCACTTGATCTTGTTTGGCACTCTATCCCTCTAAGTCAAGTGAAAGTGTTTGACAAATGACCTCTGTATATGTATCAGTCTCCCTTTGTAACACTATCGTTTGCTGGAGGATAACTCCTGGTTGTTCGATGGATTTCTCTCTTCGTCGCATCCTGGTCACGGCACCAATGTGGTACTATCGTTTGCCGAGGAGTTTAACTTGGTGTGTCCGCGTTACGGAGACGTCTTTTAAAGAGATTTTTACGCCCCGGCACGGTACTACCAGCTCCGGGGGAGCGAACGATAAACTTATTCCCTTAAATGAATAGGTTATCACCGGTTTGGTGTTAGACAGGTTTTTGGTCGGGTTTAAGCGTCAATAGTTCTGCCCAAAGAAAAAACTATCTGGGCTGGGATCATCCGCTGAAATTTGAACGCTTGTATAAAAGGAGCAAATATTCATATTTGTATATATAAAAAATATATAATCTATTTATTTTTACATTCCGAAGAAACTTATAAAACTCGAGAGTTCAGTTGGAATTTGAACTTTGTGCGCGATGTTCGTGCGAGAACAGCGCAGACACACCACGTGACACTCCCCAACAAGCGATAGTATCACCGCTTTTAAATTTTCCATGAAGCAATTTTAAGAAAACAGAACGGAAACCGTTATAAATGATGTTTTTATTCACAAAATTGTCAAATGACTGATATTTATCCCGTAAAAAGTCTGTGTAATACAATTCTTTAAGTTACAAATAAAGCACATTCAGAAAGAAAGGGCCACCTGTAGGGTTTCGGTCTCCCGCCTCAAAAATACCCCTTTTCACTCTAAGTCATGTGATCTTGTTTGACCAATACTCTGTGTGTGTGTCTCAGTCGTTCTTGACAATCCGATTGTAATTGTTTATGAAGCAATTTTAAAAAGAAACAAAAAACAACCAGTTTTAATTAAAAAAAACGTTTATTTTTATTTAAAAAATTTCCAAACTCAAATGAATGATATTTCTTTCAAAACTTCTTATTTATAGAAATTGGTTGTTTATAAAAAAACACATCTGTCTTTTGAATCCTTGTGTCATCTTTACCAGCAGGAGTTGCAACGGTTCTTAAAGTAACCTGCCATCCTTGGGTGGTTGTAGAAGCGGTTGTACATACCCATCATTTTGGGGTAGTTGCTGAACATGTTGGGGTAAGAACTGTACATGTTCTCCATGCAACAGTAGAACATCATGTCACACCACATCATCTGGAAAGAAATAGAAAGAAATATGGCTTAACTATCTTAAATGCGCATTTTAGTACTTAATCTCTATACGGAAGCCGAACAAGACGCAACGGTTAGTACTCATCCAGATTTCACGCTCTTTCCACGATCTTCAGGCACAAATTTAAATAAAATTAATTTTCATCATTTACAAAAGATAAACACAAATTTACATCTAAATTCGTGTCATGGAAAATCGCAAAGCGCATGAAATAGTTGTTATGGCCTTCTAAAACAGGTTATTCAAAGTATTACACAAACACACACACACACGCACGCACACACACACACATATATATATATATATAAATATATATATATTTATATATATATAATTAAACAAGTTAAATATGTTGATAAGATGTAATTTAAACCAATATTTTCTTATAGCGGTTAATACAAAGTATATCTTCATCAATATACATTATATAAACATTTAGAATATCCTACATTAATCGAATTACGTTTCAGTACTACTTGCACCTCGCCAGGCCCAAATATGATAATGGAAACAAATCATCCAAATGAGAGAGTATTAGAAATTTCAGATTATCACATTTTCTAATCAATTATAAAATTTAGCAGTAACTACCCATAAAACAACTCAGTCGGCCGGCATAATTCCCTTTACGCTATAAAATCCATGACAAGGAGGGGGTAAGTTGCCAAAACCTGTCACTTGTCATAAGGTATTAACACCTTACCCCAACCACATCATGGATTTAATAGCGGAAAGGGATTTATGCCGGGCAACTGAGCTACAAGTGAGTTTATGATTATAGGGTGATTATCTGAATTTTTTAATTCCGTCTCTTTTGAACCTATTTTATTCATTAACATTCTTGACTCTGACGAAGTACTAGTAGTACTGAAACGTAATTGCATTAATGTAGGCCATTCTAAATGTTTATATATATATATATATATATATATATATATATATATATATATATATATATATGTATATATATATATAGCAATACATAATAAAAATGAAAATCTTTATAAAAACCGACATGCAGTATATATATAGGACACATGTATAGGTGTTTTCTTGAGCCAAAAATGCAATACTCATACGTTTTCTGAAGATACTTTGATGAATTATGACTACTTTTCTATCAGAGCTCTATAATTGTGTAGTTAGATATTTATGAATATTTTGGTTAAAATTAATACAAACCGTGTCCCCTATTTTAACATCGGTATTAGACATCATTTAATAAATATTCCCCAAATGTCAGTGTTTCTTTTAGCATTTTAAAGTTTTTTTAATATCGGAACAACGTTCCATTTTAAAATTGCAGATTTGCATTAAATTTGATCCATAGTGATTAGACATCAATTAAGTTATCCTGAATTTCTTTTTTTTCTGAAGGCCCTTTAAGCTTAGGCACATAATTTTAGACATGTTCTAAATGAAAATCATGTAGTGCTTTTTTATCAAAATTGAAACAAGGATTCAAAAATAAGATATAGTAGAATTATAACCTGATTTTTATATTTGTAAGAAAACATAAAAGTGGTGCAAAACTGTTTTATTGGTGGAATAATTCTTACTCGCCCTTGTACGGGTATTCTACTTATCTATCTATATATATATATATATATATATATATATATATATATATATATATATATATATATATATATATATATATATATCTTTGTTTTTGGTATTTATGAAATAGATATTAACCTGATCTCCCATGAACCACTGGCTTCCGCCATTGCGCATACACAGACTCCTCTCCATGAAGGGCATCACTCGGTTGAAGGTGTTCATGTATCTCCAGTACATGTAGTTCTGAAAGCAAAAAATAGACTCGGATTAACTATTGTCTGTGACAAACCTTGCGTTCGACCATTCCAAACTTTTTATATAGATTTAAATAATCGAAAATACAGATTTGGATTTCTTCGAAATATTTTAAAATGGAATCAGACTCACATCGCAATTGCCGCACATGCTGTCACCACCGAATCCCCAGTCGTTCATGTTGTACTGTGGGAAAATAAAGAGAAACATTTAAAAACATTTTTAAGTAACGTTAAGAATATTTTAACATTGTCTAACATTGTCTTTCTCAAATTTATACCTACCAGCGACCATGCGCGATTTAAGTTCAAATTTAAAAGAGACATTTACACGGTCATGAAAATGAAACGCCGTGGTAGACAAAAAATATTTTCAAATCTTCACTTTTTCTGAAGACGTTCGCTAACACGAACAAAACCGGTCAAATCTCTTGTTTTTTTTCTGCTGCACTTTAACCTGTTTTCCGTTTGCCATTTTTCACACACACATATATATATATTAGTAGAGAATGGTAGTTTGCTTGAGGCATTGCTGGGTATAGTAGTAGTAAGTTTTTGAAAGGCTGTGGGCAATGCAGGTTCCGGGTAAGATGCAAGTTGTAAGGAACAAAAACAATAACAATAAATCGAATACGATATATAACTTACTATTTATTTTTCCTTTTTTACATAACAGCAAGTGTTTTTATCTGTTCATGTTATGTCCGGGTGATTAAAAATCACTATTTGATATTTCGGGAAAAGACATCCCTTTGTCAAAAATAATTAAACCAGAAGAAGAATATTTTTCTTCTCCGACTATGTAGAGAATACTACAAAACAAAATGGCTGCCAGAGAGAGAGAGAGAGAGAGAGAGAGAGAGAGAGAGAGAGAGAGAGAGAGAGAGAGAGAGATTTCTTATAGATGGGTTCATTATATATATATATATATATATATATATATATATATATATATATTTATATATCGTTTCTCATGGGATTTTTTCTTTTTCGTTTAATATTTCTTATTATTTTTATGCTTCTGAGAAAATTGAAGATGTGTGTTTTTTTTAATAAATTTATTGTTAATTTTTAGATTTAATGTTGGATTTTTATTTATTACTTAGGAATGAAACTCTATGGAGTTTTTACAGTTTTAACTTATTACCGAGATTAAATTATTTTTATGGATCAAATAATGATTTAATTATTAAAATATATAAAAAAAATCACATATTAATTATTTTTCAAGGCGTTGATGCTGTTAAAGGCATGAAATAATTAAAACATACTCACTAAAATATAGAAGGTTGACGCTATTTTCAAGGAGACAAATAATGTTAATTTACATCTATAACTAGGTTTAGATATTTAATTGGTTTAAATAAAGAGCAGACGTTTGTGGATGTTTAACATCATCTAAGTCATATGAAAAAAGTTTTAAAATCCAAGGGAGATAATTTAATTTGATATGTTGAATGGCCTCCCTTTGACTGTATTTATTTATATATTCATATGTATATATTTATTATTAATAGTCTAAATAAATAAATAAACTAATAAATAAATATGTATATTTGTCAGTACATAATTAATTATTTATGAAAATAATTATATATATATATTTATTTTTTTGGTACAGAAAAATTAGTACGACATTAGTACCGTCGGTTTCAAGCCCAGAAAGACTTAACAATCCAGCTCTCTTCAGCTTATGTTGTCACCTGTTTCAGAAATGTTAAATATTACGCTCATTATTTTGATTCTCAATTAATCGAGCACTCTGCTGGGATTGTACCTACTATATTACAAAAGAAGTTATATATATATATATATATATATATATATATATATATATATATATATATATATATATATATATATATATATATATATATATATATATATATATATATATTTGTGTTATAATGAAATAAATTCCTGGAGGAAATCCGGGTATGAGAGCTCAATGTAATAAACAGAGCAAGAATAAAATAAAATATAGTAACACGAAATTGCATAATCATCCATGCAATAATTTATTTCAACCTTGTGGTATTGTCAGGCATCCAAGCGAGATGACTACATTCTTGTATATATATATATATATATATATATATATATATATATATATATATATATATATATATATATTTGAATAGTCAAGTGTGAATTTCTCTTTTCTCATTTTCAAAAATGTAAATATATATATATATATATATATATATATATATATATATATATATATATATATATATATATTTGAATTGTCGAGTGTGAATTTCTATTTTCTCATTTTCAAAAATGTAGTCATCTCACTTGGATGCTTGGCAATATCACAAGGTTGAAATAAATTATTGCATCGATGATTATGTAATTTCGTGTTACTATATTTTATTTTATATATATATATAAGTTGCAAAAGTGTGCAAACAAGCAACTCGACTATGCACACAAACACATACACTCACCCCCCATATATATATATATATATATATATATATATATATATATATATATATATATATATATATCCTTTAAATAAAATGAAACTGAAACAAATAAGTTTAGATTTCGGTTTTTTTCATCTAATAAAATTATGGTTAATATTCTATAAGTTACCTCTATATCTATACGAATAGAAAATTTACTTAAAATGGAAAAAGCGTTTCACCACTTTTAGCTTTTTTCTCTTGAAAACGCTCACACACATATATATATATATATATATATATATATATATATATATATATATATATATATATATATATGTATTTATAAATTTTGGACACGTGTTTCTGGCTCATAGTGTAACCATCGAAATAATAGTAAGCAAAAAAACAAAGAACGCTGCAATCACCAATAAAAATAATTTCTGAAATATACATTAAATATTTAGGTGATAAAAATCGTACATATTTCTAGACAGGGCCTCTTGGTCCAATGGAAAGACGCTGGACTATAGACATCGATATCTAAAGTTCGATCCTTGTTTAAGTTTGTCGTGCTGATGACGACTGTGAGCCAGAAACATGTGTCCATGGATGAAATTTATAAAAATAAAAATATATTAACGAAAAATACGTTCTATTAAGTTAAGGGAGACTAATAATGGATTTTTTCTTCATCTTCATAACTTAGGAAGTGAACGAATCGAAATAGTAGTACACAAAACTAAACAAAAAAATCAACGAACGCTGCAATCACCAATGAAAAATAATTACTTATATATATATATATATATATATATATATATATATATATATATATATATATATATAATATTTGGTTTTGTTTATTATTCATGTACGTATACGTTTCGTCATTTTTTTTATTCAGGACTCGTCGGTATTTTACAACTCAAATCCCGACATCTAGACCCACACGACCATCGCTGAATAGCTAGATAAACAGTGATAATTTTAACACTTAATCGGCGGCTATGACATCAAGATAGCGTTCTACTTAATGAAAAGAACGATGCATTTATAGCTAGCGACGTGATGCTATGTTAATACGACACTTACAGTGTCCATCTAGAGAGTTTTCTAGTGGTATATATATATATATATATATATATATATATATATATATATATATATATATATATATAGATTTAGATTTTTCACTTATAAAATAGATCATTCAGTGAAGACCGGGGTTGTTCCAATAAAAAACAAGCTCGATGATACTCGATTACAGAGTACAGAGCATTTATATGTGATTTTATGAAGGCTTACCAAAGCATTCCTTTCAAGACACCAATGATCACCATTAAAGATATTTTTTCTTACTGCGGGATTGACATTCAACTCGTCGTGTGTTTGTTTCGAAGGGTAATAAATCAACAATTGAAATAAGACTCTTTGAACTCGGACGAACATTTGTGTTGACTTTTCTTTGTGAGAAGTGGGATTTAGAATTCCCATACTATCATTGGATTGGAATGGTAACTTGTGAGCGGTCTTGAATGATTTAGTTCTTTTGTTTTCTTGTGGGGGGGGGGGGATTTATTCATCATTGTACCGGCCGACGTGAAAGTGTATTATCGCGCATTGTTCCGGGTTTGTGGTTTTATTGAATGTATTTGGGACCGATTATTTGCTTGTTGGCCTGGTGGAAGGAATAATGCACGAGCTACTTTTCTAAGACTTTTCTAGGACTTTCTTTTTTTATCGTTGTTCTTCCTTGCTTTTTAAGTTTGACTTTTATTTTTATTTTTATTTTTTTCCTCTTCTCTTCTTAAGTGACCTCAACTATTACAACGCCACATTATGTTTTGTCGGCAGTTGAAACCAGTATTCCAGACATTTAATTTCCCTGAAGATCTGCCAAGCAAGTAACTGCTTGGTAGTGAAACACGTGTAGGAAAAAACATTTAATTTGAATAAATAGTATTTGTAAGAAAAAATATCTTTAATGGTGATCATTGGTGTCTTGAAAGGAATGCTTTGGTAAGCCTTCATAAAATCACATATATATATATATATATGTGACTTTTCAAAGTATCCTTCCACGCCGACCACGTGACACACAGTCATATCAACACTTTTTCACTTCGTCAAAACACCTAGACGGATTTTCAACTTGGCCACGAGAATGTCTCAACCAAGAGAAAAAAAGGAAAAAAAAAAGAAAAAGAAGAAATATTCTTCTGAAGATGGTAGATTTACCGAAAGTACTCAAGTTTATAAAAAAAAAATGTTTTTGAGATGAATAAATAATTTATTTTTAAAAACAAATAATCTGCGTTGTGCAAGGTTTTCTAAATATTTTATTAAAAAAATATCTTTATTATTGCCACCCACCCAACGCTTCAAATTGTGTGACTTTTCAAAGTATATATATATATATATATATATATATATATATATATATATATATAGAGAGAGAGAGAGAGAGAGATAGAGATTGAGAGAGAGAGAGAAAGAGAAAGAGAAAGAGAAAGAGAGAGAGACAGGTGTTTCTGCTTCTGCAGTTAGACACTATCTGGCTAGACTTGCTGTATTTGTTTGTTTAATTTCACATTATAAATAGTTTAAATTTCTTTCTTTCCTGTAAAGATAAATGGTGGCCTAGGTGTTACATATCAGACTGCAATGTCAAAGGTTACAATGTCAAAGGAAACTGGGCTCGAATCATTCGACCGGCAGCGATTAGCATCCTATACACTGATGAATGCATAAGAATGAAACACTGGTGTCATATCTCTATGCTAATGAGTCCCGATTATTAAAAAGGACGAACCGTATACGTACATAGATAATAAACCATAAATAATATATATATATATATATATATATGTTTGTGTTTGCGTGTTCGTGTTTGTATATTTATTATTACAGCTATTGTCGGTTGGCATTGAACAGCTATGAGGTTACACAGAAGTCTACTGTAATATTTAAGACGACACAATTGGTATAATCATGATATCTAGCTTGTAACTATTAAAACAAATATTGGTAATTGAGCATTCTGGTAAATAATTTTTATTTCACAAACTTGTATAATACTCTCTCTCTCTTCATATATATATATATATATATATATATATATATATATATATATATAGTATAAATTTTTATTTATACAAACATTATTGGTTACATATGTGCATACATGTTTTGGTTGTACTCTTTACAGAGAGTCAACCTCTTCAGACCAAAGAAGACATAGAAGTGAGATGAATTTGGAAAACTTTCAATTGAAATTAATCTTTTTGGGGGATGTGCTATTTTTTATAAATTAGTATCGCATTACATTCTTTACTTGTTAATTCACTCTTTCAATTAGTTTCTATCTTTTTTTTTCATTTTTATTACCTGCCTTCTTATTCTGTCGTTTTTCTATTATTTTATTATCTACTTAGCCTGGATTCCGTTCTTCTATATTTAACACTTCAAAGTTTTAATCTATTTACAAACATATTCAAGCATAAATATCTGATCTTTATATAAAATACACACGTGTGCACAAATTAATAGATACACAAGTACATATATAAACAGACATATATATATATATACATATATAAAAAAAATAAAAAATAACAAACACAAATATATACGCAAATATCCATACACTGATATACACATATATACACATATAATCATTTTCAAGCATAAATATCTGGTCAATATATAAAATACACATAACGTGTTCAAAGATTTTGATCTTTGCTACTTGCTCGTTTTTTTTACTAAACAAATAAGCGACTCACCCTGAAGTTTCCGTTCTTCCAATGGTAGTACCTCATGTAATCGTGCATGATTTCATAGAAGCAGTCGCTGATGTAGTCACATCTCATCATGTCCATGGAGTTATTGGGGTAGAAATCTATAAATATCAAATGTGAATATGTACTGTCAAACCAGCAATTTGATTTTTAAAGTTAACAATGACAAATATGAATATATTAAACATGAATCTGTCAAAATATATTTTAATCCTCACGAATAGAATTACTTACTGTATTCACGGGCCATGTACCTGCAAATGGCCATTGTCTCGGGCATCATGTAACCATTGTCCATCTGCATACAGGGCAGGTAGTTACAGGGAAAATCTAGAAGAGAATAACAAAGAAACTAATAACAGCAAATTATTTGATTATATATTTTAGAATGCACCACAAAAATTAATCCACATATAGCTGTACAGTCAAATCCTAGATCCGGAACATTGGCCACAAGCAGAGCAGAATGGCTATGCTTTTTATGGATTAGATAAAGAGAATATATGAGATTATCTCATCATGCCCACACAAGAGCAAATTTAGATATGACCAATATTGCACAGTTAGATAAATAGAATTTACTCTTTTCTATTGTTCTGGCATGGGAGATTATTCACAATCATGTTATAACTTGGCATTTTATTTAGTATCTGTTACACTTCTTTATGCACAATGGAAATCAGATAGTTCTGATAATTGGGTAAAGTTATCTATAAACAATTAATAAATAAAATGATAGAGAAAAAGATTGTATCGAAATCAGTACACAAGAAATGATGAGGTCGGCTGATGTTTATAGTTGTTAGTAAAACAAGGTCAGAGAGACATATTAGTTAGAGAGATTCGTTGACGCATACGGATGAAAACAATAAGAACAAAGGCGGAGAATTCGTACCTCTTGTCCGTGTATTTTATGCAGGCTAAATAAACAGAAGTTATTCTTTTTCGAAAAAAACGACAACCTTTGTGCGTTTATTTAATACCCCTTCCAGGTTCTTGATCTTAAATCACATTTGGAACATTTTTCTAAATGCAAGTGTTTTGAGAAAAACAGGCATTAACTAAACGACACGAAAAAAAAACCTAATAAAAAGTTGAAAGAATTCTTAAAACGAAATTTTTGCATAGTGAATGACATATGACATCAATCAACGGACAATGATCAATAATAATCTGACAGTCCTTTTAATTCGATCAGGTAATTAAACAAAACTTTGATAAATAAAATATAGAAAAAAGATTGTATCGAAATTAGAATTTAAGAAAGGATGACGGGGGACTCATGCATATGATTGTTTTTAAAATACAAACAAATTACACAGACAGAGAGACCCCGTAAGGCCGAGACATTCGTTGAGACATACGGCTGGGAACAATGACAACCAACGGTTTCATTTAGCTGACTCGCACTAAAGATGGATGTTCGAAATTATCTACGTGACAGATTGTCGTCAAAAATGAAATTGTTGCAGTTTCATCAAATGTCAAATAATCCGAAGCCATTGCCAATTTACAACGAACGACAGCCTTTTTGTGTTTATTAGTTTGTTCCTGCTTTTCTAACAATCAAAAAGATCCGTTTTGCCTCTAAAATACTTGTGATAATCTAAAAATCTGTTTAGCTAAACATATATTTGATAATCTGAAAATTTGTTAATTTCTTAATAGAAGAATTAAAATATAAGCGATGACAATTTTAAATGAAGGTAGTCGGCGTCGAACATGTCCGATGTTTTTGTATATCATATCACCCTCCAAATAACATTATCCTCCTTAATACACATTTTTTTTAAAGAAAAAATCAAATAAAATTAAATAGGAGAAAATATTTGTAATATCAAACACAAAATGTTGTTATATTATTGATTATCTGTCTCAGGATGACCCTTTAAATAAAATTACTCTCCTCAATATACATTTTTATTTAAAGAAAAAACCCCGAATAAAATGAAAAAGAAGTAAATTTGTGTAATATCAAACAGAAAATGCTATGTTTTTAATAAACCGGTATCGTCCGGGCCTTTGGGTCTGGATTTACGCCGGTCTATTGGGGGTTGCCGGTCCTGTGCAGTTCTAGGAGGTGCACCCTCCCAGGCTTTGCCTCCCCTCTTTGGGGAGTAGTAAGTTTATTGCTTACTGTCTGAGGAAATGCCGACGGAGCTGCCCAGGCAATTTTTAAATGGCCAGAGTGCTCACATCTCGAGCGCTGGCTTGTCTAATCCCACTTTCCCGACCTTGTGTCACATCTTACCTTGTGGGAGATAGATAAATAACTTGAATACCTGTCTCGGGATGCCCCTGAAGCACCCTTGGAACTTTCGTTAAGGTCAAGGTGTTTTCATCGCAACAGACTTCAAAGAAAAAACGGTTGTACATCTTTGATGAAAATTGTGGCCAAATATTTGTTTTTAGTTTTATTAATATGAAATACAGTAAAACAATGTCGATACTTGGGGTGAATAATTCTCTAGCAAATCCTAACGGTTTCACCGATATTTTATGCAAAGCAAGATAAAGTAGAAACCGATAAATATCTTCCTCGATAATTTTAGTAAAAAATAACTTCACATCTACTCCATCTTCCTTACATAGCGTAGCTGGTATAGGTATATGGTCACCCATCAAAATACTGAGCAATCTTTTAAATCAATCTATTCTCTACGTATGTTACAGAGTGATATTTTTCTATGGCTAAATCCAAGGAATTAACAAGAATAAAGTGATTAATAATTACTTACCATTCCTGCAACGATCCCAGTCGGAGAATTCGTATCTCCTGTCTGTGTATTTGACACCGGCCATATGGAACATCATACGCATGCACTCGGCACGGCCGCGGCCATTGAAGTAATGGAGGGTGTAGTTAGGCATGGTGGAGTGGTTTTAGACTTGTTGACTATCAGCGAGAGCACGTGATGTTGTGGTTCAAGTGACTGCAAGTCTTCTCTGACGACCGAGAGACAAATGAGTCTCGTATTTATACTCTCAGGTTAATCAAATTGTTAGCGCTAATTAACAGGTAGGTTCTTACCTGTCCAAGGACGCCTATTCAATATTCCCCACTTGACGGAACTTAATTCCGTTCGAACCTTACGAACTCTAAGAGTACGAATTCTTCAGAATAATTGTAGTTTGACTTTTATTTGTTTCAATGCACTTTATCTTTGTTTATTTAATCGTAAGTAATAGTGTTGACCGTGACATGTACGTTCTAATAGACATATTGAATGAGCTGGATTCCCCTCGAAAGCTACCTCCCAGGGAGTACCACCTCCTTCTAATTATAGTGTGACTCTTATTTGTTTTCAATACACTGTATATATATTTTTAAAAATCTGTAAGTAATAGCGTGGACCGTGACATGTACGTTCTAATATACATATCCCAGGCATTACCACCCCATTCGAATTATAGTTTTTACAATTGATTTGGTTTAATGCGCCATTATCCCCTTTATTTAACATGGAAGCAATCGTACGAGACACTGGTTTTGCTGCTCGCTATCGCTTCGCAAAATTCGCTACTTGAAATCCTTAAAACAAAACATTTAATAATAAACATTTCATTAATAAGTTTTTTACAAACACAAGGCACAAATTTTCGCATTTATTCCTATACATAAGTAAACATTAAAATGTTGGTAATTTCGATAAAACAAAATTATTTATCTTTTAGATAAGACCGTGTATGTGTGGGTGCTCTTTTCTAACTTACAATTTAGTTGTTGAAATCAGGTCAATTCCCCTAAAGTCAGAAAATTAACTTTTAAATACAAATGCGAAACTTTTGTCTACAGGACGGCGTCGTTAACGGGAGAGAGAAAAAGAGAAAGGGAGAAGGGCAGCCAGCCAGCCACCCTTTTCTCTGCTCGGTTAGAATATTAGTCAGTATGTTATTCATTTAAAAAAAATTAAATAACTTAATTAAGTACTGTTAAAAACGACAAAACAGTGCATATATCTAAAGAAAATAATACAATAAAATTACAAATGAATAACATGAAACATTGATTAACCCTGAAGTGTTTCAAAATAAGTATGCAAATAAGGTATTAAAATAAGTGCCTTTGCATAGTCCGTCTGTACTGTATATAGCATATTTCGAAATACTACGTTGTGTTATTGAGTAAAATAAGAGTAACCCGTTTTGATGCTAGGAATAAAAAAGACTATTGCAAGTATTCATTTAGATGAAAGTGCGTATTTAAAAAGATTTTCCCTGTCTACTGTTGAATACATCATTAATAATTTAGGCTCATGAAGACTCTTGCCGACCCAAATAGCATTTCTTATCATCAGCCAGGCCAGAGATGCTTCGTCGTGTGCGAAACATCCTAACCAAGGCGCGAAAGGGCTGATGGAGCGTAGCTCCCCTTCGTGAAACCAAGCCCCTCAATCCTATCATCTTGAACAGATCACCTTACCATAACCTGATATAATGTCTTTCGGGAAAACAGCCGGGTGTCAGAGACGCTTTTTTCATCCGTAAGAGGAACTGAAGGGCACGTCGACACTCGCTCTAAAAAAAAGCAACCTGTGTGCATCCACCTCATTCAAGTGCACACTTGCAAATCAGGAAAAGATTTCTTAGTGTCTTCCTTCCAGAATCCACCGGTTCTTTCACATTGTGTACACATTCGATCCGGGTATTATATCCGGATGGTATGTTGCTGAATCTCAGCGCTAGGCATACACAGACCGCATACAGAAGAATGTAGATAACAGACATTGCGACGAACCTTAAGGGTCCAACCAAGCCATAAGAACTTGAAAAGGGCACGCTGCAATTAAAGCAGGGTATCCGACGAACATGAACGAACTGAAAAACAATATAGGATGATAGGATAGATGTGTTCAACACACACTTGCGCCCTCTCTTTCACAAAAGATTTCTACAGGTCCACAAAGAAGCGGAGGCCCGAATCGCTTTTAGTACTTCCGACCAATCTCTCTCCAGCCAAATCAGACACCAAGTAACTTGCAAGGCCCGTCAGTCCAGCTGAAGTGTCCCTGTAGAGATAAACTCTTCCAGACACAAATGCGCAAACCCACAAACTTGTCGCAGTTAATTTTGGCCCCCGTTACCGTTTCATACTTTCTGATTTCTTTGTCAACGAAATTAATCTCGACACTGCTCGTTAGAAGCACTGTTACATTGTCGGCATCGGCAGAATATTTTAAAGTTGTGCAAGCACTTGCTAAAGTAATCCCACGTGGGCACAAACATTTACGACAACCTGGAATACACCTCGTCGGGCAAACAACCAATCCCCGGAGACCTATTCAAGCCGACCTGACTCAAGGCTTCTAAGACTTCTGCCTTTTTCATCCAACCTTCGTACCTAGCCGCTTCAGTCGTCTAAAGGCGATAAAAGTCGACTAGATAGCGGTCGAACTATACTAATGACAGACTGGGCACTCTGGTGAAATGAGATCAAAACACTTCCAAAATACTTTCGTTTGTGGTCACGGATCGTCCACCCGACAATGTGACACGCACGATATGTCGATCCGTAGCTTGTCGACGCTCTTCTTGCACGCAATTCAGCGGTCATATGTGTTGCTTTCTGGGCCATTTTTTCAACATAGCCCCAACTACAGAAGTCTGGTTCTCCTTGGTAGACAAAGAGGCCCGCTTCGCCTTTTGCTCTTTGGATAGTCTTAGCCGTCAATTTACATAAGTCTTTCCCGGAGAGGAATAGTTTACGTTTCTTTTTTTTCTTTGGGAGGATGGGCTATTTTTTCCTTTTGACTAATTTGGGGTGGGGAAGGTGGGATGTTCAAGTCAGTTTTCTTGGAGAGTGGGGTAGAGTGGCTTTTAGAGCATGTTTGAGAAAAGAGGGGGAGAGTACCTGAGTCTTTGTAGGGGACACAGGAGGGGTGTTTCTGTAAGGAGAGAAAGGTAAAAGCTTTGGAGAGTGTCATTTTCTTCTTTCAGAGGGCACTTAGCGGATTTAATTTGTATTCACACTCCTTTATTTGCGCAGTAATTGGTTGGGTATGATCTTTGAGAGTTATTGTAGTTTGCTCGGTGGAGGGTTTATTGAAATATTTTTTTGTGGAGACTTGGGACTTGTTAATAGGGTCCGTACTGAATTGGAAGGTGTTTGGAGGACAGTGGGCACTTGGATCGTTTGCCCTTAACGCTTTGTCTAGTTGGACTATTTCCATGTATTTATCCATAGCAGGATCTTTTGAGATTTTTATCTTCTCCTCATGTGATCTCATCTCGTCAAAGGTTTCTCTTGCAGGTGTTTTTTTGTAGATAAAATAAAGAAATAGTATCGGAACAGTGAAACAGAAGGGTCGCCAAGATCAAGTCCAAATGAATGTTAATATCTCTCTCCAGTGTAAAAAAACGTCGTTCAGTCCAACATAAAAAATCCAGCACTATTCTCTCCTTTCGTTCGCTTTACGATCCCACGTTCAGAACGATCTCCACGTCTCTCACTGAATCTTCATGTGATCTCATCTCGTCAAAGGTTTCTCTTGCAGGTGCTCTCATCTTATTCCCCATACCAGACGTTACAACAACACTCCATGCGCGGGTTAATGGTGGCTTTATAGAGATATAGGATATTAGCAAATATGGTGAGTTTTCTACCCCGGTAGACAGACCCTTTTTTCTTTGCATCAGACTTGGCAGTATCTTCTATGTATTTATTGCAACTGTTTTTAAGATACAAATGTTTATATTATTGCTGGCTCGTGAGAATCTAACAACAATCTGTCATATACAATGCCATTTAGGTCTGAAGTCTAAAACTCGACCAACTTAATTTCATATATTAGATTAAAATTCGTATTTTTACTATAGTAAGGGTTGACCTTTTCTGCTTGACGAATACGTCATGAAAATCAAGCAAAAATCTGAAATACCTCGCCGTCATTAATACGATAAAACGATCGTCACAAATGTTTAAAGGCAACTTTCACGTATTTTTGTGTTTTAAAACTAGAAGGAGATAATTGTTACTAATTAAGTAAAATCATCAGAAGAACGGATATTGATTTACCTGCTTAAGAGGAGGGCAACATAATATGTATAATATCGTTTTAGCGTTTGAAACACCTCAGCGCCGAATTAGCACTCAGTACTAGTTGAACATTCACTTGACCTCTCCTCTGTATCTTCTCACGAAAGAATGACCTTACATATTAAATAAACAGATACATTGATTTAACTCTTCCATCATTATCATTGTGGCCTAGCTCATTACGGCATATCGACTACGCAAATCCAATAATCAAGCAAATTCATCGCAAGAACGAGGTATTTACTTCTTTACTAGGATAGGCGAATAAGCAATTTTTTATCGTACAAGAAACTCCAGATCCAAATTATCACTCGCCATAAGTTTAAATAGGCTGAGAGTTCCTGATATAAGTCTTCAATTCTAGTCTATTCTCACCATTAAAAATAGACAAGAGATGGTTTTCTCAACATTTGACAAAGCCAATAATTTTCCAAAGAACTTTGCATCGAATTCCACCCTTTACAATCAGGACTACTTACTTCCATTATTTCCTCCTTTGACTGAAAATAATCTAAGTGATATCCATAGATCTGTAGAGATGTTACCAAAATTATCAATCACCTGTGCGCCATGAGTAAGTTATTTGAATCGTTGATTAATCAAGAAGTTGTCAGTCACCTCAGCAGAGTTATATACTTCGTGACAAGTGATATGGATCTCGTCTGGCAAGATAAATGGCTGACATGCTGACTGTAAAGGATCAAAGAATGTCTCGATGAGGATTCTGTTACTACGTTAATAGATTTCGGCATATGAAATACCGTTAATAGGATCAGACACTTCAGACATAGTTTAGCTGTGGAACATCTGGAAACGTATTCTTTACTATCAAATCATTTGTTTGTGATATCTCTTTAAAATTCGTTGTCGATGGGCAGAAGTCTGAAGCACATATCAACGCCAACGTACCTCAATACACTATTCTAGACTCTATTCCTGATATTCATTAATGATCTTCTAAATCTCATTCTGAGATCGTTTGTAGACATGTATGCAGATGACACAGCTTTCTATTGCAGCACTTTGAAGAGCATTAATGCAGGATCCTTTTTATATTGTGCAATATGGGAAAATTGGCTTATTACTTTTCACATATCTAAAACTGAGCTTCTCTCCTTTGACCACCAACACTCTGATTCTTATTTTGTATCAGTCGAAATAAATGGATTTCTCATTGTAAACGCTCCTTGTTTTTTATAAGCTCCTAGCACTGACTTGCACTCCATACCTAATGTGGAAAACATATCCAATCTGTTGCTAAATGTGTCTGTAAAAATTGTTGGATCAGTCTTCCACTCGAGAAAGTACCCGAGTACTGATGCAATACTCTTTTTATACAGGAGTTAGTCACGTGCTAAGATAAATATTTACTGGCACTTCAGATTGAGTTTCCCTCGGAAAACCTTTATTTGCTTTGGAGGAATAATAAATCGCTTTCGCAATACCGTGAAGATGATCTCTTTTATTCTTCTACAGCCTCTTTATCACAGAAAAGAGGTCGCTAGGCTTTCTATACTTTTTTTATTTCCATAGAAGGTACTCGACTCGGCTCTAATCTCTGATTCATCCTTGTAAGGCATTCACAGCAAGAACTCGTATTCCTAGGACACATAGAAACAACCTTCCATTCTTCCTCTGTGTGCAGGTGCAATTTCCATAAACAGTGATTATTTCTAAATACATCCAATCAGTAGAACATATTGTCACGGATATGCTTCTATATAGACTACAACATAGTCGTCTTCAAATATAAAAAAATACTTGTAATAACATCGATTTTCCTCTCGGTCGCTTTTTAACTAACATATATATTCGGTTAACTCTTAATATGTCAACCATCAAGCAGATTCTTTTAGATGACAGATTCAATTCAAGCATTTGTCAATAATTAATGTTTTATTTAACATTGGCTGGAAAGAATCTTGGTAAATCGTCAGATTAGTCAGAAATTTCATACCACGTCCCATACGATTACTTCAGGTTAACTAAACAGAAATAAAGTGCATTGACACAAATAAGAGTCAAAGTATAATTATTCGGAAGAATTCGTACTCTTAGAGTTCGTAAGGTTCGAACGGAATTAAGTTCCGTCAACTGGGAAATATTGAATAGGCGTCCTTGGACAGATAAACGCCTACCTGTTCATTAGCGCTAACAACTTGATTAGCCTGAGGGTATAAATACGATGTAAGTTTGTCTCTCGATCGTCAGAGAAGACTTCCAGTCACTCGAACAACAACAGCCCGTTCTCCACTTGGTAGTCAACAAGTCGAAAACCACTTCACCATGCCTAACTACACTCTCCATTACTTCAATGGCCGTGGCCGTGCCGAGTGCATGCGTATGATGTTCCATATGGCTGGCGTCAAATACACAGACAGGAGATACGAATTCTCCGACTGGGATAATTGCAGGAGTAGTAAGTAATTTTTACTAACTTTATTATAAGGTATTTATTTAACTATAGTAGAACATCATGGTTCTCGTAAAAATAAATTATATATATATATATATATATATATATATATATATATATATATATATATATATATACATATATATATATTTGTCGCTCCTCAAAAAAGTAGAGCACTGTAACTGTAACTGTAGTATTAACACAGCATGACGTCACTAGCTTTAAATGCATCGTTCCTTTCATTAAAAAAAAAGTAGAACGCTCTAGACGTTATAGCCGCCGATAAAGTGTTAAAATTATCACAGTTTATTTTCGCTATTTGAAATTGGTCGTGTGGTTAAGGCGTCGGATTTGAGTTGCAAAATACTCGTAATCCGGGGTTTAGAATCGCATGACTAGTGAATAGTCATATCTCTATGCTGATGAGTCCCGATTATTAAGGACGAAACGTATACGTACATAGATAATACACTATAACAAATATTATATATATGTGGAACAAAATAGAAATTGCTAAAAAGTGGAGAAGGATATCTCCTTCACTGACTGATTATGGAAACTAGTACTACTGTCGGACCGGGATATTTGTTCGATCTGTTATCTATTTTCTCCTCGGTCATTGAAAGCAACTCGTTGTAGACTACGGCAATTATTATTTACTTTTATAATGTTACGTTGTGTCTAAGTTTGCTCTCGTGGGGAGCCCAGTATAGTTGGTAGTTCCAAATTAAGAAATAGTATAAAGAAAGATTTAAGAAGACTTATATACAATAATAGAAATTACCACGTGTTTAAGGATTTCTCATTCATTTACCGTATTTTTTGCCTTCCCTCGTGCGGAGGCAAGTAAGTTTGATCATTAAAATGTGCGAGAGCGAAGAAAAAAATACAACTGTACCTAAAAATATGTAGACATATACACATATCTAATTACGAAATATTATTTTGTTTCTTCTTACTTACCTTGCAATCATTACGGGTGCAAGAGGTGTAGGAATAGGGCTCTCGCTTTCTGCTGCTATGACGAATTGTCTCCCTCCTACCTTCATTTAAATAAATATGGTTGCGATAGTGGGAGGCTTTTGGCTTGCAGCCGTCAACATCCGATCAATTATTTTAAATAATTCTAGTCTTAAACTGATTTTTTTTACTTGTATAAATGAGGTTTGAGGAAAATACGTAAGTACTTACGGAAAATGTATATTTTATTAAATTCAGTCAAAGTTATGAAAATATCAGAACGTTGCGCGGTATTATAAATGTTGTTTACTGATCGCTGACTGGCTGGTTTGCGAATTATGAAACCGGTGTGTACATTATTTGTTCTTTGTGAAATAATATGCCAGCTATGCGCGCCGGTGATTTGGGTTTTGAGGGAGGACTTAATTTTTAGCGGGAATATGATTTGCTACCCTTTCTTTGGTTTACATATTAGGGAGAGGCTTACGGGGGAAACTAACGTTTTTGTTTAGGTTTTAAAATAAGTTTACATTTCTGAAAAAAACGGTCAAAGGTCGCAGTCGAATGAAGTGACGTGTTTCGAAGCGTTTGATGCATTATTTATTGTCTACTACAACTGCTTTTTGAGGCGAAAAAACAACTTCATTTTATATATAAAGATTATATATTATATATCTTATACATTATATATAATATATATTATACATTATATAGAATATATATTATACATTATATATACATCATATATGATATATATTATAGATTATATATAATATATCTTATAGATTATATATAATATATATTATACATTATATATAATATATATTATACATCATATATAATATATATTATAGACTATATATAATATATATTATACATTATATATAATATATATTATACATCATATATAATATATATTATACATCATATACAATTTATATTATACATTATATATAATATATATGATAGATTATAGATAATATATATTATAGATTATATATAATATATATTATAGATTATATATAATATATATTATACATTATATATAATATATATTATACATTATATATAATATATATTATACATTATATATACATTATATATGATATATATTACAGATTGTATATAATATATCTTATAGATTATATATAATATATATTATACATTATATATAATATATATCATACATTATATATAATATATATTATACATTATATATAATATATATTATACATTATATATAATATACATTATACATTATATATAATATATATTATACATTATATATAATATATATTATACATCATATATAATATATATTATACATTATATATAATATATATGATAGATTATATATAATATATGTTATATATGATATATAATATATATTATAGATTATATATAATATATATCATACATTATATATAATATATATTATACATCATATATAATATATATTATAGACTATATATAATATATATTATAGATTATATATAATATATATTATAGATCATATATAATATATATCATACATCATATATATTATATATATATTACGGAACGAAATTGTAAGTTGCGTGTTTATTTGTTTATTCATTCTAAGTGTTTATATATTATTTTTTAACCCATTTGTGCGCTTATGATTTTCCGTTGACTTTATATCCATACACACATATATATACAGAGAATCTATAAACGAGCAGTAATACTATGGCTTAACATCGAGATTCCGACCCCATTTGTTGTTGTTGTTTAATCACTTTCAACTGCTCGAACTACGTGCTCGCTGATTCGGCGATATTATAATCCCTCCTAATTATCATGTGGATCTTCGCCAGCCGAAGGAAAGATACCCGACTGCAAATCAGTAGCGATTTGTAAAAACCGGTTCAAGCCCTCCGACCTGCGTGAATTAAAATCTTTACACTGAAGTTGCGTAAGCATGAAACATCGATGATTGTAGGTAAAAATAATTAATACATTACTTAAAAAATATTTTTATAGCCCACATTACAAGAACTGGTGGAGAGAATTTGATGATGAATATTCCGACCACTTTGTTGTTGTAGAATACTGTTCTTCTGTTTATTGTATCGACTGCTGATTTGTCGGTTTTAGAGTTTAATTTCTCCTAATTTCCGTGCTAATCGGTGGCGGCCGAGGAGAAAGACGCCGAAGTACGGGTCAGTGGCAACTAGATACCGGGTTCGAGCTCTCCGACCGACATGAATAAACATCCCTACACTGAAGTTTGTGTAAGCATGAAACATCGATATCTGTAGGTAATAATAATTAATATTTACTTAAATAATATTATATATATCATTTTAGTTCTATTCATTTATACATGTACTTTTATTATATTTATTCTTTTCTTCATTTTCATATATATATACTTTTATGATATTTATTCCTTTCTTTAATTTAATATATATATAACATATATATATATATATATATATATATATATATATATATATATATATATATATATATATATATATATATAGTAATCCATGTTAAGTGGACATCAACTGGATTAAAATGCGAAGAGTTTCAACTGGGCTTATATAATAGTGCTCAATAATATATAGAGAGACATGTACACACCCTAACTCTTAACGGTTACGCTCATATGAATTGGAATGGAGTGTACACATCCTTAAGAAAACGTTTTTTTCTATTGTATTATAAAATGTTGAAAAAAAAAACAAGTGGATTTATTTGCGAAAAAAATAAAAAAATTAAATAACTCTTCGTCAAAGCCGTTTCACGGCGAAAGTCTCAAAGATAATTATTCATAAAAAAATATTTTATTCATTTAATAAATATATATAAAAAATATAACGTTTCTTGTTTTTTTCCAAATTCTATGACATATATATAATATATATATATATATATGTTTATATATATTTATATATATATATTTAATATATATATATACATATATATATATATCACCACGTGATCCCAAAACTAAGGAATATTTTAGCATGTATTTTGTGTTCTTGAAATATATCGGAAAAAGCCCGAGAAATACTTCACTTTCGCTATACTACTTCTACTACTGCTACTACTACTGCTACTACTACTTCTACTACTACTACTACTACCACTAATTATAATGATAATAATATGTTTATATATATATATATATATATATATATATAATAAAATATGAAACTAAAAGTATACTTTTAGTAGATAGAACATATAATGAAATGGTTTAAGCTCAATATACGAGATTTTTTCAAATTTTAAATTTTGACTTTTCCACTGCCAACTTATTCATCTATGTAATTCCTCTGATGATAAGATTTTAATCTTTGAAAAGCCTTGTCTTAAGGAAAGAACAATAAACATGTTTTTACCGAGTACACCTTGCATTGAACAATCGAAGGTGAAATAGATTTGTCATTCGTACATGTTTATCCCTCTTATTTCATTTCTCTCTCTCTCTCTCTCTCTCTCTCTCTCTCTCTATATATATATATATATATATATATATATATATATATATATATATATATAGAGAGAGAGAGAGAGAGAGAGAGAGAGAGAGGGGGGGAGTCATTGAAGGCTCTCACAATGCTCGAAATGGAAATATTCCGGTGTTGAGAAGGAGTACAAAAACAAAGTGATATTTAACAAATATTTCTTTTGTAAATTGAACGAAACACGATTATATTCAAATCAGTTTCTAATTAAATCAAAAACTAAAAAAAATGTTGTTTAAATCAAAACAACAAAAAACACTCAGTTAGTATTACAAGTTTTATCGTAGACGTGAAATTTTGAAATTATATTTAATTTTCGTTTGGTCATTATCTAATAATATGTACGGCATAATCACGTTGACACACCGGTTCTCGTTACATCACCGAAGTTAAGCGACGTGCCGCCTGGTCAGTAGCAGATGGGTGACTATTTAAGAATGCTAGGCGCTGTATGTCAGCTTCCCATGACACGGATATACATTTATGAATTTGATATTTCCTGTAAACTTCCTCCTATATATATTTATTTATTTTGGTACAGAAAAATTAGTACAACATTCGTACCGTCGGTTTCAAGCACATAAGGACTTAGCCATCCGACTCTCTTGCACCATCTGGGGGGATATGTGCCAACAAGGGGTGAATAACCCAAAGGCGACCCAGAATTAACACGGACCAAGCAATGTGTGAAGATTCCTTACACCAATACTAGATCTGTATTCCCCATTTGATACACTCATATTTCTGATCGTGGCAGACATCTTGTATCTCAGATTGGACTGTACAGCTATATGAGGACTAAGTTGTAGCAGAGCATTCTAAAATAGATAATAAAATCAGATCTTGTTATCTATTTCTTATGTCTCTTTTCCAGATTTCCCCTGTAGCTATCTGCCCTGTATGCAGATGGACAATGGTTACATGATGCCCGAGACAATGGCCATTTGCAGGTACATGGCCCGTGAATACAGTAAGTAGTTTATATTACTCTATAACGTATATCCATACGATACTTTTCTCGAATGGTAACATCAATTTTCAAGATAATCATTAAAAGACATTTATTCGGATTCATGTCTAAAATACAATCCTCTTAACGCACCAGGACAGTTTTAAATAATTTTAATTACTAACTGTAAAAATGAAGTCGTGGTTTCAAATTGATGGTAATTATTCACTTTTGATATTTATAGATTTCTACCCCAATAACTCGATGGACATGATGAGGTGTGACTACATCAGCGACTGCTTCTATGAAATCATGCACGATTACATGAGGTACTACCATTGGAAGAACGGAAACTTCAGGGTGAGTCTTTTTTTTCTTTCAGAAAAGCCGTCATCAGATTATGGCATTTGTGCCGTAGCATGATCAGTACTAGCGAGAGTGCCCCAGCAATACCTCACGATAACCACACACTTTGTTGGATTGCCCTCATTCGGTGGGAGTGTCATATCTACGCTGATGCAGTTAAAGCCTCGTTGTGGATCATTCTCTTGTCTAATAAGGAGAGTCCAATTAATTTTATATATACATAATAATCATAATAATAATAATAATAATAATAATAATAATAATAAAGAAATAAAATAAAAAATAAATGAAGATATATATATATATATATATATATATATATATATATATATATATATATATGTAAATTAATCGATGTATAACTAATAATAAAACTATAAATACGGCTCTTAGTAACAATAAGACACAGCCTCCTGAAGACGGTCGAGAGACTGAAAGCGCTAGAGGAATTTAATGTAAACTGATTACCCACTTTATGACCACACCGCATGTAGTGTGTTCGTGAAACTCAACCACCCATTTTTTCACCGTTTTTACGAACCAACTTTTTTTATGTACAATTACGTATCATGCCGTTTCAGGTATTTATTTTTCCAATAATTTACATTTTAGAGTGTGCGTGTGTGTGTGGGGCGTTCAGTTTCCAATTTATATATATATATATATATATATATATATATATATATATATATATATATATATATATATATATATATATTTGTATATATTAATATATATATCAATAATTATATAAATTAGTTGATCAGGTTCAAATATATTGAAAACATGAACTTAAACACAAATATATATTCAAAATTGCCCAATAAAAAGTAAAGCTTTTATAAATAAAATTATATAAACATAACAAAAGTCTACGCCTATGAACCAACGTTTCGACGTAAACACGTCACGTCAGTATTCTAAAGTAAGTTAATAAACAAAATTTGAAATTATCCAAAAAAAATCAGACAACAAAATCTGCCAGCTGAAAAGTAACCTCATTTAACATGTCATGTGTATGTAAATATTTTATGTGTGGTGAATTGTGTGTGAAAAGAGAGGTTTTACTTGTGTCTGGAGGATGAGTGTGGCATATCAGTTGAAAGAAAGAGAAAGAGAGAAGAAATCATAACATATTCTGGTTTGTCCTGTACGATGCATTTTCCTATATTCACAGATTTAATAACATTTTGATTATACTAGCTTTTCTATCTATGTAAAAAACAACATCAGCTGATATTGATAGAGTGTGAAAAAGTTGTGTCATATCAGTTAGCAGAGAGAGAGAGGGAGAGAGAGAGAGAGAGAAAGAGAGAGAAAGAGAGAGAGAAAGACAGAGAGAAGGGAGGGAGGGAGGGAATCTAGACAAAGTGCCATAAAGTATTCAGTCGAAAACATGAAAAAAATGAAAACTACATTCTTCAATTTACCGTGGAATTTCCACAGGCCTCACGAGTCAATCTTAATATATTCTGATCGTTACTTACAAATGTTTCTAAATGCTTTTTTTAATTTCTTTTCTACAGTACAACATGAACGACTGGGGATTCGGTGGTGACAGCATGTGCGGTAATTGCGATGTAAGTCTCATTTTATTATAAAAAATATTCTAAAGAAATTCAAAGTTACATTTCATTTACAATTTTTCTAATCGAATTGATGCAATTCTGAAGATGATGGAATGGTAAGTTTTGTCTGAGACGATGTTTAATCCATGTTAATGTTTTGTCTTTCTAGAACTACATGTACTGGAGATACATGAACACATTCAACAGGATCATGCCCTTCATGGAGAGGACTCTGTGCATGCGTAATGGCGGAAACCAGTGGTTCATGGGGGATCAGGTGCGTATTATAACACTGATTATCTAAGTTAAGACACATTAACACACGTATATATATGTATATATATATATATGTATATATATATATATATATATATATATATATATAAATATATATATATATATATTTATATATATATATATATATAATATAAATACGAAGTAAACACACTAATGATATATTCATTTACATACGTTCGAAGAATTCAATATTTTCTGAGACGAAATGTATTTTTATTGATATCAAATCTATTAATCGTCACAGGATATAGACATATAGTTCGCAGCTAAAACATAGCATCAATACTAAAGTGCAGTTCCCTCACACTGATACAGGAATTCGATGGCTTAAAAACTGGCAAAACAATACCAAATATAAACTACTGGTGGCAAAGAATTTCTTTCCGATTATTATATATATATATATATATATATATATATATATATATATGAAGCAATCCAACAAAAGATATAAGCGTCAACTAATATCTTATAATTAGTGAAACATCCGGATAAAAACTGAAGCTCAATATACTGGATTAATATTATAATATAAAATGAAGTAATAAAATAAGGTGTCAATCAAATTTTATTGGAATTCAAAGTTCAAGCAAAGTATCCTTAAGTCCTTAGCTCATGAGTTTTCAAAGATAATACTTCTCGTCAGAGGACCATTACCGCAGTTATACTACAACAGGTAATACAATTTCGCTTTGGAAATATATAAAATTATATACACAAATACATAAAAATACATAACATCAAACATATCAACCCAAAAACATACTTTTTGTTGAATCCATACAGTCCATCCAGGTCATACAAATTGGGAAACATAATCAGGAAAGACATTACTCCAAGTTATGGAAAATGAAAAAGGAAAAACCAAGAGATATTTTTTATATATTCATAAAAGTTTCGTCTTTATTGTAAGACTTCCTCAGGATTATAATTCAAAGAAAATGTCATGCAAGTACATCGAAATATTGGGTTGACATGATGGGTTGATGAGAAAAAGTAGTAGCCGTGGCTATTAAGAGCGCTGGACCAAGGTCCGGGCTGAGAAAAGTCATGTTATCCCAATATTTCGATGTACTTGCATGACATTTTTCTTAAAATTATCATCCTGAGGAAGTCTTACAATAAAGACAAAACGTTGATGAATATATTAAAAATATCTCTTGGTTTTTCCTTTTTCATTTTCCATAACTTGGAGTAATGTCTTTCCTGATTATGTTTCCCAATTTGTATGACCTGGATGGACTGTATGGATTCAACAAAAAGTATGTTTTAAATGATAATAATAATAATAAAATTGAATAATAATAATACTACTAATAAAATGAAATACTACTACTACTACTACTAATAATAATAAACTTGAATAATAATAATAATAATAATAATAATAATAATAATAATAATAATAATAATAATAATAATAATGACAGAAAAAATAAAAAAAATACAATAGAATAAAACAATAAAATAATAAAATAATAAAACCAAGCTGGAAATGGGCGTCTAGTTCAGTTAATTAAAAATAGCAGCTAATTAGAACAAGTAACACATATTTGTTTTCAAATAAAACTTAATCACAGAAATAAAGTATATTTTATGTATGTCGTGTTATTAAAGTACATATAAAAAAGCCTTAAGAAAAACAAACCTTGATGAACTAACATTAAGTAGGGTAATACATTGGCCGGTATCTGAATATTATTTGGTTAAGTATTTTTTCTGGTTTCTTTGGACGCCATCTTTCTTTAAATACATTAACGTCTAAAATGCCCACGTGATATTATTAACACGTATTTGTCATCTCTTCTTCCAGATGATGTGGTGTGATATGATGTTCTACTGTTGCATGGAGAACATGTACAGTTCCTACCCCAACATGTTCAACAACTACCCCAGAATGATGGGTATGTACAACCGATTCTACAACCACCCACGGATGGCCGGTTACTTTAAGAACCGTTGCAACTCCTGCTGGTAAAGACGACTCAACGAATTCAACAGACCGCGCCCAAATGACAAATTGTATCCATGAGACTTTGTTAAGATAAATATCAGTCATTTGTGTTTGACATTTTAAAAAATAAAAACAAATTCTTTTTATAAAAAAGTATTTCTTGTTCTTTTCAAAATTGTTTCATAAAAAACTAGCCGTGCCTACTAGGCGTTGTCCGGAATTCTTTTTACATTCATTAGCCGGAATGCGTATGTTTCGTGAAAATGTGTGCAAACCTGGACAGTCAGATACACTCCTATCGACAATCAAAACTCTTAGGCATGGTATATTTTAGACACAGGTTGTTTGAACGTCGACAAAGGTAAAACTGAAAGATAAATGACAACAGTTTCAGAAACACGCAAATACAAAATGCCGACGTAGCAGTTTACAGGCATAGAGTTAAATTAATTTCTATCAAATATGGTTGGATTGCAGTAAAATTGTAGAATTTAATTAACCCTTTTAATGTATACTGTGGCTCCACAACAACAAATAGAAAATTGTCATAAATTATTATAAATTTTGAGTCGACCAATTATAGTTATTTTTCTGAGAGTCAGGGACATCGATGAATTCGTTTTGTTTCCCTTATTAGTCGTTACGAGCCTTTTCGAAAGTCAGCTCAACTTGAAGGCCCGTGGTTCAAGAACAAGTTTGATCAGCTACGTAGGGTTAAATAAACCACGAGCCAGCACTTAAAAAAACTTCAAGACGTAATTAAAAAAGTTGTCATTAATTATCATGAATTTTGATACGATCAATTATATACATATCCTAAAATAAATAAACTGGTATAATTTTAAGCTTGCATTTTCAATAAATACTTTTTACAGTGATTTCAGTAACGTACACTTATGACCTTTTTTTACAATCTGTTTTGCTTAAAGTTGAAAAATTAAAAACAAACAAAATATGCCACAAATAACTGTTACTAAACGTAACGAAATACAATTTTCTTGCGACCTGCATAGTTTTACAATTCTGAAACGTTTGTAAAATTTTTTTTGTTTCAGAATTTGTTTTCAAGCCGCAGAGAATAAAACAAATGGCCAAACACATGCTGTCAAAAGCTGCCAGATACTGCAACCCATTTTGAAATAATAAAAATAACGTTAAAACAGTTTCAGTAAGTCAAAAGTATAAAACTACAATGTACTAGTTGAGATACAAAGGATTTAGGATGATTCAATCTACTAGTTTATATTTGAGGATATGTACTAAGGAAACCAGAAATCATCAATCCACATAGTTAGAAAACGATTCGAGAAATATAATGCATATTGTTTTGTCTCAGAGCAGATGTGACCCGAGTAAAGGTCAGCTAGGGTCAGGTATGACATAAGTATAAAAATATCTGTCCAAAGTAATCAATACATGGAAAAATTCGAATGAAAAATAAACCAAGGCAAGAGGTTGCAGACAGCCAATCAAAACGCGTATTGGCCATGACGAAAGGATTTGTCCCGGGCGAAGCAAGGTAAACATGCTTGACTATAAAAAGATTTGCGCCAAGCGAATTTGAGGTAAAAAGTAGAAGTTTACGAGTTTGATACAAAAAAGCAGTCAGCAGTTGAGCAAAGGCGTTGCGACCCCTCCTCTCCTACGCGAATGAAATACGTTTTTCTAAGCCCGGATTAAAATTCGTTTCCAACAAGATTAAAGAAGTGGCAAATTGAATTAATAATTAACCCCCAGCATCCACTGATCCATAAATACTAATCCCTCATTCTACGAAGTTTCTTGTAAATACGAGAATCTATTTTCATCAGAAACACAAACTAAAAACTTGTGTGTGTATTTTTGATGAAAATCGCTCCAGACAAGGCATGAAGTCACTTGATACAAGAAACAAAAAAGATACTACTTCAAGGTCAAAAACTAAGAAACGATGACTGTTAGGTGGATAGATTCCGATCGAGAAAACAGCAATTATTTCCCCTTTGTCAGAAAGAACGTTCATGGGATGTTAGAAATACAGGACTAAATGAGGGAAGCGAGAGTATCGAAGCTGTCGAAAGTAAACCAAAGTTCCGCTTTTTACTCTCCTTGATGTTGTGCGGATTCTGTTGATTTCACTTGCATTTTTTTATTTCTATATATGAACACCTTTGTCCAGTCGATGCCTTCCCGGAAAGAGGCGAGACATACTTCATATTAGGCAAATCACAGCGTGTAAGCAGAGTGTGGTCACGCGAATAAAGACGACGAAGAGCTTCGATTTGCTGTTCCCGCCATGGCGAACAATACAACAGCGAGGACGGCATATACGCCCACGGAGAAAGCGGAGGCCTTAACGGTAAAACGACTGTGTCTCGGTCGGACGAGAGACCAACGCTTCATGTTTACATCTAGAATAATATGAGTACCAAATTTTAATTGAAATAAAATTATGAAAGATACAGGAGAAAAAATAAAATAAACATAATAAATCAAATAATACAATCTGAAAATTAAAAAACAAACTTTTAATGTTGGCACATAGATCATTTAAAATTAAAATTAAAATTAAATTTTCTATTAAAAATAAAATACATAGTTATGAATGAAATTAGGCGAATAAATAAAACCAAATTCAAGAACAAAAGATAAAACGTATGATAAGAAAACAATGATTAAAATAAGAAAAACATCATTGGAGGAATATGGTTAGGGTTAGGGTTAGGGTTAGGGTTATTGGAGGAATATGGTTAGGGTTAGGGTTAGGGTTAGGGTTATTTGAGGAATAGATTAAATGCATTTTCAAACAGTTTTGTTCAAAAAACTATAATCATTAATAAACTGAAGAAATTGTATTTATTTAATAAAAAATAAAATTCGAAACAAACGAAAATGTAGAAAGTATTATGAAAAAGAATTGAAAAAAAAACTATTGATGAATTGTTCTAAAAATGCTAAAAGATTATTGATTATTGAATTTCCATTATCTTGATGTAAGAGCACATTTTCTTCTTCTTCCATTGTGACCGTTTTTTTGCGATTTCTTTCTTCAAACGCAAAAATAATGCACCAGAATACTCGAAAATAATACTTCTTCCTTAGCAAATTAATTGACGGATAAAATCGCTTGCGCATAGCAAAACATGGAGGCCAAACCCTTGCCTGCTGATGTTTATGTCTTTGATCCCTTTAAGCGTTTCTCACCTGCTGCTGTATATTCAGTTGAATGCCGATTTGACTCAGGATGAAGTGCTGGATCTGTGACGGACATCACAAAAAGGAGAAACTCACTATATTTTTTCTATACCTGAACTTTTGATATTCTTTTTGTCCTATTATGTCCCTTCGATTTCAGTTCGCTATATTTTATTAGAAGTTGAACTTGAGTTGAACACGGTTCTGAAGAAGTAAAAGAGTTCCCGAAATATTATATCATACGAAGTTTCCACCAGACCATCTTGATACAGGTATTACATAACATTGTGATATTGTGTAGATAAACAGATATATGTGTGTTTGAGATAAAATATATATATATATATATATATATATATATATATATGTGTGTGTGTATGTATACATTGTATTATATGTCTTATTTGTTCCAACTTATGTCTATCCGTCACACCTCTGCACTTTATTGCCTTCTAAGTATCATATTTCGATATACAAATAAACAATGCTTCAAGCAAACTACATAAACGTCTTATATATATATATATATACATATACATATATATATATATATATATATATATATATATATATATATATATATATATATATATATATATATATATATATATATATATATATATATACTAGAAAAACGTAGCGGCCGTAAAAAAACATATAGTAAAAATATAGTCATGTTTACATTTTTAATTTTAAAATTTATTTTTACATTGTTAGAAAATACTGGATTTAAAAAAGGAAGGGTTTGTAATTTAAGGGTACAGAAATATAATGTTTGAAACAATATTTAAAAACTAATTAAGAAATATATAATTTTTAGTAGATCAAAAATAAGAAGAAAGTTTACAATTCAATTCCATCCAGGAGGAAAGAAAAAAAGCTAACCCTTTTTCAAATACAGATTGTGTGCGTGTTTTTGAAAAAAAATATTTTGTGAGGAAACAGAGTGATTTAAAAAACTAAAACTAAGCTAAAATATGACAAAACATTTAAAATTAAATTAATTTTAACTTCCTTTTGAAAACTGAATTGTGATAATTCAATAAAAAATATAACAACTATTTAGAACAAAGTGTAGTATATGTTCTGATGTTACACTTTGTCTATTATGTCCTCGATCAGTGAAGAAGAAGTCTTTCTAGACTGAGGTAATTAAAATTTTTGTTCCAATCCAGTGTGCTCGTTTTGAGGGATTTGGTGTACCCCACATTAAAAACCTACCTAGCGTCTTACTTTACCCTCACGAAGAGGCAAGTACATAGGAATATCTGTTTAGGGACGTTTTTTCTTTATCACATTCTTTGAAATAAATGACAGTTTTACACTGGGTAAAATTCGGTAATTTGTTGGAAAACAATCCTTTTTACGTATACATTTTTTAAAAACTTTAGTTTAGAATAATTACTATAGTAAAATCCATTTAAAGAAACATCGTGGTTAAAACTTGAAACTAGAGTCCTCTCCCCCTTTTTCGACTCTCCTCAAATTAAAGGTAAAACAAAAATGTTTTTCGGACCTACAGTCCACAAGCACCAAAAAGACAAATAATAATATACTTCCGACGCGGGGGGCGCCTGAATGCAGTAAAATCTATGTAAATATTGAAAATATCCTTATCTCCGTTAAGGTAGCGATATGTAAATGAATGAGCGTTCCATCGCTCATTAGCGCTTAATAAAAACAATAACAAAAAACAACTTAGATTTAAGGAGCTAAAAAGCAAACATAACATTTGTCAGGGGACCAGGGGCCAGATATAAATTACTAGGCCACGAGGATCGTGGTCGTGGTTTCGAGCTCTTGTCAAAGTCGAGCCGTGCTGACGCTTAGTAAAACTATGAAACGTGTACACGGATTACCTTTAAGTGTCTCTTAATAAAAATAATATATATACAGGGTGTTTCAAAAGTCTTGGGAACATAACGATTTTTAATAACTCAAAAACTATTAGGAGTTGAAAAATGAAATTGGTACCGTTGGAAAGGTTAAAGTTACAAGTTTTGTCGGGAATCTTCAAAGTTGCTCAATATGAGCACCATTCGTCACACGGCAGACATCTAGTCGATAGTCCATTTCCTGCCAAACGCGTTCCAGCATCTTGACGTCAATGGTTCCCACAACTGCCGTTACTCGAGCCTTTAGTTCGTCAATATCTCTTGGAAGGGGCGGCACATAGACTTGTTGCTTGACAAAGCCCCAAAGGAAAAAGTCACACGGGGTAAGATCTGGAGACCTAGGAGGCCAGGGCATGAGAACGTCATCACCTCGCCCAGATCTCCCAATCCATCTACCAGGCAGCCTTGTGTTAAGAAACTGCCTTACTCTAAGACTCCAGTGTGGTGGTGCACCATCTTGTTGAAAAATGAAGTCATCAGATTCTGCTTGTTCCAACTGAGCCATTAACCAGTCTTCCAGCATGTTGAGATAGGATTCACCAGTGATAGTTGCCTCTTCAAAGAAGAACGGTCCATAGACACCTTTCTTGGAAATTGCACAAAACACGTTCACTTTTGGTGAATCTCGCTCGTGCTCAAGAAGTTCATGAGGATTCTCAGTACCCCATATGCGAGTGTTATGCTTGTTAACTTTGCTATTCAGATGGAAGGTCGCCTCATCGCTAAAAACAAGCCGGTCATCAAAGCCGTTATCTTCCAACTTCTCTTGCATTGCAATGCAAAAGTCACGGCGAAGTGGCTTATCAGTGTCCTTCAACTTTTGGACCAACTTGAGCTTGTAAGGTACCATTTGCAGTCGTTTCCTTAAGACACGCCAGACAGTTGCTGGAGCAAGCTGAAGTTCCCTGCTGGCTCTTCTCACTGATTTACGGGGGCTCCGCTGAAAGGCTGTCCGAACTTGCTCAACTGCATCTTCTGAAGTTGAACGGCGACCTGTTCGCTTACTTGGACACAAACACCCATCTTTCACAAATTTAGCATGCCATCTGACAATGGATTTCCTTTCAGGGGCTTCTTTTTTAAATTTCCTGCGAAATGCACGCTAAACACATGTCCACGATTCAGTCTTTGCAAATTGGAGGATGCAAAATGCCTTGTCTTGTTTAGAGAACGCCATTACTGCACCTGTAAAGATAACACGAAAATCATTAGTATGACCAAAAACTTGATTAAGCAAGCTTTAAAATGGCACCAGTTTCATTTTTCTACCTGGAATAGTTCATGAGATATACGCATTTGTAATGTTCCCAAGACTTTTGAAACACCCTGTATATATATAAATATATGATATAAAAACTCACACTGGAAAGGTAATGTATTAAAATAATAGACCTGGAGAAATACAAAATAAGTTAATACACTTGTACAAGAACAGTTACTTCTTTTAGAAAAATAAAGAATAGGAAAGAGTTTTCTTAAAATTCTGTTGGAGAGAATAAAATTTGAAATCAAAAATTCATATTTTGAAAACATGATAATATTATAAACGAAAAATGAAATAAGTCATTCATTGTAAGAAATGCACAATTTTTGAATAAATTATTAATTTTTAAAATAATTAAAATAATTTATGCTGAATCTTTCATTTCAGAAAATTAATTTGAATTTTTAAAATTATTCATTAGATTTTAAAATATCCGATTAAAATATTAGTAAATAAATATATTAATTGATTTTTAAGGAATTCGATTACAATTTATGTGTATTATTCTACTTTATTTTTTGTTTCTTAATATTATTTAATAGTTACAGAGTAAAGTTTAAAATATTCTAAGATGTCAATATTTAAACAAAGTCATCTTTTCTTTTTTAATTACCATAAAGTGCAGTTAATTAATCATCAGCTAATTTGCAATTTCTCATTAAACTTTACATTTTTTATCTCATAAATTTATTGTGCAAAACTGTTCCACGTATTTGTCTGTTTTCGAAATTAGTTACAGATAAACCACATTTATTGCGAACATGTATAATTGAACATGTATAATTGAACATGTATAATATTATTTGTAAATTATGAAATAACATTCAGTTTTTATTTGATAGTATTTAAGTTCATAATCTACCAGCAAAAACTACCCCCGGATATTACCGACGTCGTAGTATCCTTTACGAACCGAAATAGCAATTTTCGTATAACATTTTGGTAATTTAGGGAAATTAAAAAAAATGATGATTGTCGTAGTGTTATTTGATATATTTCAATATGAGGGAAATATACTGTGCACGAACATTTTGTTTTTTAGGAAAAAACAACAAAAAGGTCAGCTGATATGGTCTGTAAGATATTCAACGTCGATAAATTTTATTTTGTTTCAGCATAAAAATGAAAATGAATTCCCCATTAAAACTGGTTATATAATGAAATGAATAAACATAAGGGTGGAACGTCTATTGGTCAAATACTCTACTTTTCTATTACTGAGTAATTCGAAATGATTACTTTGTACTTTTCACTTTTACTGTAAAAGAAAGAAAAAATACATAAAGAATATTTAAGGAAAATACTTTTTTTTTGTAATTTAAAAAGATTAGAGGAGGTTAATTTCTTTTCTAAGACACACTTTTAATTCATCATCATCATCATCATCATCATCATCATCATCATCATCATCATCATCATCATCATCATCATGTTAACTCTTTGGCCTTTTGGCTAGGAGCAAAATGTAGTATCTGTACTGAACCTGCACTTAGTTTTATGTTCTCGGTCAGTGAAGGAGAACTCTTTGTTCTAATTCAGAGTGCCTATTTTGGGGAGCTGGATTCTCCCCACGTTAAATATTGACATTGTTCCTAACTCTTCTCTCGTGGGAGGAAGTAAATAGGAACAACAATGAAAACAACAATAATAATAACAGCAACAAATTTCTCAAAAAATATCATGAACGCATGTTTTAATTCTTAACGTATTAGAAAATATTAATTCATTAGAAACTTAAAAATAAATATATATGCAACTGAAAGGATGACATCATGATGAACGAACTACGTACACTGACTCCCTCCCCCCCAAAGGAGGGATTAATGCCTGGGAGGATGATATCATGACAACAGAATAGATAGTACACTGACTCCCTCACACACAAAACTGGTAATCCTGATAAAATAGTATCGGGAGAGAACGAATGTATACTGTACGGCTATTCCCCCCAAAGAGGAGGTAATGCCCGGGAGGAATGTATCATGACGAATGAAAATATACTACACAGAATTAAATAAGCATAAACCGTTTTAATGTCAATATAGTGGAATAGGTGGAAAAATGTTTGCATTTATTTATTTAGATAACATTAAAAACCATGGCAAGTTTGATTGTTCACGTGAAACGCCTAAATGCAAATTGACTGGAAAAATATAGTCGCCATCTTTATAAACAGAGATGAACATGTTGGCTAAGGAAGAACGATAACTTTCATAATTTTCTAGTTAGAAAAGACATGTTTATTATAAACTGTAGTCATCTTCCTTCTTTAGCTAGTATTATGGTGATTGAACATATACTACACTGACCTCCCCTGACAGAAGACAATAGCATTTCTCATCATCAGCCAAGACAAAGATGCCTCGTCGTGTGCGAAACATCCTAACCAAGGCGCCAAAGGGCTGATGGAGCGTAGCTCCCTCTTCGTGAAACCAAGCCCCTCAATCTAATCATCTTGAACAGATCACCTTAACATAACCTGATATAATGTCTTTCGGGAAAACAGCTGGGTGTCAGAGAAGCTTTTTTCATCCGTAAGAGGAACTGAAGGGCACGTAGACACTCGCTCTAAAAGGGAGCAACCTCCGGGTATTATAGCCGGATGGTATGTTGCTGAATCTCAGCGCTAGGCATACACAGACCGCATACAGAAGAATGCAGATAACAGATCTTGCGACGAACCTTAAGGGTCCAACCAAGCCATAAGAACTTGAAAAGGGCACGCTGCAATTCCAGCAGCGTATCCGACGAACGTGAAAACACTGAAAAACGATATATGGTGATAGGATAGATGTGTGAAAAATACACTTGCGCTTCTCCCTTTCACGAAAGATTTCTACGGGTCCACGAAGGAGCCGCGGCTCGAATCGCTTTTCGTACTTCCGACCAATCTTTCCCGAGCTGAAGATCCGAAGTAAACCAGACACAAAGTAGCTTGTAAGACCCGTCAGTGCAACTGAAAGGTTCCTGTAAGGAATAAATCGTAGCTTGTCGACGCTCCTCTGCACGCAATTCAGCGGTCATATTTGTTGCTTTCTGGGCTATTTTTTCAACATAGCCGCAACTACTGAAGTCTGTTTCTCCCTGGTAGACAAAGAGGCCCGCTTCGCCTTTTGCTCTTTGGATAGTCTCAGCCGTCAATTTACATAAGTCTTTCCCGGAGATAGTTGACGTTTTTTTTTTTCTTTGGGAGGATGGGCTATTTTTTCCTTTTGACTAATTTGGGGTGGGGAAGGTGGGATGTTCAAGTCAGTTTTCGTGGGGAGTGGGGTAGAGCGACTTTTAGAGAATGTTTGAGAAAAGAGGGGGAGAGTACTTGAGTCTTTGTAGGGGACCCAGGAGGGGTGTTTCTGTAGGGAGACAAAGGGGAAAGGCTTTGGAGAGTGTTATATTCTTCTTTCAGAGGGCACTTAGCGGATTTAATTTGTATTCACACTCCTTTATTTGCGCAGTAATTGGTGGGGTATGATCTTTGAGAGTTTTTGTAGTTTGCACGGTGGAGGGTTTATTGAAATATTTTTCTGTGGAGACTTGGAACTTGTCAATAGTGTCCGTGCTGAATTGGAAGAGGGTGTTTTTGGAAAACAGTAAGCACTTGGATTGTTTGCCATTAACGTTTTGTCTTTATCAGGATCTTTTGAGATTTTTATCTTCTCCTCATGTGCTATCATCCGGTCCAAGGCTTCTCTTCCAAGTGTTTTCCCAGTGACCACTACTCACTCATTTTTCCTATTTTCTTCACCAAGCCAGACGTTACAACAATACTCCATGCGCGGGTTAATGGTGGCTTCATAGAGATATAGGATATTAGCAAATATGAGGAGTTTTCTATCCCGGTAGACAGAGTCTTCTTTCTTTGCACCAGACTTGGCAGTATCTTCTATGTATTTATTCCAACTATTTTTAAGATATAAAGATTCATATTATTGCTAGCTATATATCGCTCATCAGAATCAAATATCAATCTGCCATATACAATCCCATTTAGGTCTGAACTTAATTTTATATGTTAGATGAAAATTCGTATTTCTACTAAAGTGCGGGTTGACCTCTTCTGCTTGACGAATACGCTATAAAAATCAAGCAAAAATCTGAAATACCTCGCAGTCATTAATACGATAGAAACGATCGTCACAAATATCTAAAGGCAACTTTCACGTATTTTTGTGTTTTAAAACTAGAAAGAGATAATTATTACTAATTAAGTAAAATCATCAGAAGAACGGATATTGATTTACCTGCTTAGGAGGAGGGCAACATAATATGTTAGATCGTTTTTAGCGTTTGAAACACCTCAGCGCCGAATTAGCACTCAGTATTAGTTGAACATTCCCTTGACCTCTCCTCTGTATCTTCTCACGAAAGAATGACCTTACAGATTAAATAAACAAATACATTGATTTAACTCTTCCAGCATTATCATTGTGGCCTAGCTCATTACGACATGTCGACTACGCAAATCCAATAATCAAGCAAATTCATCGCAAGAAAGAAGTATTTACTTCTTTACTAGGATAGGCGAATAAGCAATTTTTTTTATCGTACAAGAAACTCCAGATCCAAATTGTCACTCGCCATAAGTTTAAATAGGCTGAGAGTTCCTGATGTAAGACTTCAATACTATTCTATGGTCACCATTTAAAATAGACAAGAGATGTTTTTCTCAACATTTGACAAAGCCAATAATTTTCCAAAGAACTTTGCATCAAATTCCACCCTTTACAATCAGGACTACTTACTTCCATAATTTCCTCCTTTGACTGAAAATAATCTAAGTGATATCCATAGATCTGTAGAGATGTTACCAAAATTATCAATCTCCTGTGCGCCATGAGTCAGTTATTTGAATCGTTGATCAATCAAGAAGTTGTCAGTCACCTCAGCAGAGTTATATACTTCGTGACAAGTGATATGGATCTCGTCTGGCAAGAACAACGGCTGACATGCTGACTGTAAAGGATCAAAGAATGTCTCGATGAGGATTCTGTTACTACGTTAATAGATCTCGGCATATCAAAGACCTTTAATAGGATCTGACACTTCAGACATAGTTTAGCTGTGGAACATCTGGAAACGTCTTCTCAACTATCGAATCATTTGTTTGTGATATCTCTTTAAAATTCGTTGTCGATGGGCAGAAGTCTGAAGCATATAATATCAACGCCAAGGTATCTCAATAAACTATTCTAGACTCTATTCCTGATATTCATTAATGATCTACCAAGACACATTCTGAGATCGTTTGTAGACATGTATGCAGATGCCACAGCTTTCTATGGCAGCACTTTGAAGAGCATTAATGCAGGGTCTTTTTTATTCGCTCTCTGACCCAGAGCACGTTGTGCAATATGGGAAAATTGGCTTATTACTTTTCACATATCTAAAACTGAGCTTCTCTCCTTTGACCACCAACACTCTGATTCTTATTTTGTATCAGTCGAAATAAATGGATTTCTCATTGTAAACGCTCCTTGTTTTCGATAAGCTCCTAGCACTGACTTTCACTCCATACCTAATGTGGAAGACATATCCAATCTGTTGCTAAATGTGTCTGTAAAAATGGTTGGATCATTCTTCCGCTCGAGAAAGTACCCGAGTACTGATGCAATACTCTTTTTATACAGGAGTTAGTCACGTGCTAAGATAAATATTTACTGCTGCCTCAGATTGAGTTTCGCTCAGAAAACCTTTATTTGCTTTGGACGAATAACAAATCGCTTTTGCAATATTGTTGAGATGATCTCTTTTATTCTCTCCAGCCTCTTTCTCACGGAAAAGAGGTCGCTAGCCTTTCTATACTTTTATATTTCCATAGAAGGTACTCGACTCGGCTCTAATCTCTGATTCATCCTTGTAAGGTATTCACAGCAAGAACTCGTATTCCCAGGACAGATAGAAACAACCTTCCATTCTTCATCCGTGTGCAGGTGCAATTTCCATGAACAGAGATTAGTTCCAAATACATCCAATCAGTAGAACATATTGTCACGGATATGCTTCTATATAGACTACAACATAGTCGTCTTCAAATATAAAAAAATTACTTGTCATAACATACTTCAGAAAAAATAATTCCTCATAAATCATCTCATAATATTCTTCATCATTCAATTGATCTCATTAAGCCTTATCCTCAAGTGGTGTTTGGTCTTGATATGTGGTAACATATTTGTACAAAAATCACACAAAATAAATCTCAAATCTTCATTTTTTTCCAGTTTAATCCAAAGGTACTGCGGGGCCGCAATGTTGGACTTTTGTCCATACTTAGAACGATCATAGGCTTAGTCCGAGTGAAGGCCGCTGTTACAGAGATCTTTGTGTAGGGTCTCTGACCATCTCATGATCGACTTTACTCTCGGTCGCTTCTAACTAACATATATATTCGGTTAACTCTTAATATGTCAACCATCAAGCAGATTCTTTTAGATAACAAATTCAATTCAAGCATCTGTCAATAATTAATGTTTTATTTAACATTGGCTGGAAAGAATCTTGCTAAATCGTCAGGTTAATCAGAAATTTCATACCACGTCCCATACGATTGCTTCAGGTTAAATAACCAGAGATAAAGTGCATTGACACAAATAAAAGTCAAACTATAATTATTCTAAAGAATTTGTACTCTTAGAGTTCGTAAAGTTCGAACGGAATTAAGTTCCGTCAGGTGGGAAATATTGAATAGGCGTCCTTGGACAGGTAAACGCCTACCTGTTCATTAGCGCTAACAACTTGATTAGCCTGAGAGTATAAATATGAGGATCGTTTATGTCTCGATCATCACAGAAGACTTGCAGTCACTCGAACCACAACAGTCTATTCGCTCTTTGGTAGTCAACAAGTCGAAAACCACTCCACCATGCCTAACTACACTCTCCATTACTTCAATGGCCGCGGCCGTGCCGAGTGCATGCGTATGATGTTCCATATGGCTGGCGTCAAATACACAGACAGGAGATACGAATTCTCTGACTGGGATAATTGCAGGAGTAGTAAGTAATTTTTACTAACTTTATTCTAGGTATTTATTTGACTATAGAAGAATATCACGGTTCTCGTAAATTAATGGAAGTTAAGCATGGCTGAGCTTGGTCTTAACTTAGATGGGTTCAAATGTAAATATACAAGCTGCTCCAAGTACAGACTTGTTTTCTCTAATAAAATCCATGAAGTTATTAATCTGCTTCTCCCGCATTTTGATGTGGAATAGTAGGGTAGACGGTTGAGCCTTGCCATGACAATAAATCACCGCAAAACCGATATTTACTTTTAATGTGATATTAATAAAACTAAATCCATAAACTATTTAGATACAATTTTCATGAATGATTTTCAGTTGGCGTCACTTTGAACCCAGTTTTACTCAGAACACTTTGAACCCAGTTTTACCCAGAACACTTTGAACTTAGCTTGGAAGTTTGAACAGTTTAAAAGATCAAGAACTTTTTTGCGAATTATGAAACCGGTGTGTACATTATTTGTTCTTTGTAGAATAATATGCCAGCTATGCACGCCGGTGGTTTGGGTTTTGAGGGAGGACTTAATTTTTAGCGGGAATATAATTTGCTACCATTTCTTTGGTTTACATATTTGAGAGAGGCTTACGGGGGAGACAGATAATAACGTTGCTTTGTTTAGGTTTTAAAATAAGTTTAAATTTCTGAAAACACGGTCGAAGCTCGTAGTCGAATCGCTCGCTGATTCGGCGTTTATAGATTAAAATGCCTCCTAATTATCATGTGGATTCTCGCCGGCCGGGGGAAAGATATCCGACTGCAAATCAGTGGCGATTTGTAAAAACCGGGTTTAAGCCCTCCGACCGACGGGAATTAACATCCCTACACTGAAGATTGCGTAAGCATGAAACATCGATGTCTGTAAGCAATAATAATTAATACATTACTTAAAACATATTGTTATAGCCCACTTTACAAGGACGGGTGGAGAGAATTTAATTATAAATATTCCGACGTTGTAGAAAACTGTTCTTCTGTTTATTGTATCGCCCGCTGATTTGTTGGTTATAGAGTTTAATTTCTTCAAATTTCCGTGGCAGCCGAGGAGAAAGAAAAAATAAATAAATATTATATATATCTTTTTAGTTCTATTCATTTATACATGTACTTTTATTATATTTATTCTTTTCTTTAATGTAATACATAAATAACATATATATATATATATATATATATATATATATATATATATATATATATATATATATATATATATATATATATTTAGATTTTTCACTTATGAAATAGATCATTCAGTGAAGACCGGGGTTGTTCCAATAAAAACAAGCTGTTGGAACTCGGACGAACATTTGTGTTGACTTTTCTTTGTGAGAAGTTGGATTTAGAATTCCCATACTATCATTGGATTGGAATGCTAACTTGTGAGCGGTTACTTGAATGATTTAGTTCTTTTGCTTTTTTGTGGAGGGGGGATTTATTGTGCCGGCCGACGTGAAAGTGTATTATCGCACATTGTTCCGGTTTTTTGGTTTTCTTGAATGTATTTGGGACCGATTATTTGCTTGTTGGCTTGGTGGAAGAAATAATGCACGAGCTACTTTTCTAAGACTTTTCTAGGACTTTCTTTTTTATCGTTGTTCTTTCTTGTTTTTTAATTTTGACTTTTATTTTTATTTTTTTCCTCTTCTCTTCTTAAGTGACCTCAATTATTGCAACGCCACATTGTGTATTGTCGGCAGTTGAAACCAGTATTCCACACATTTAATTTCCCTGATGTTTTTTCCTACACGTGTTTCACTACCAAGCAGTTACTTGCTTGGTAGTGAAACACGTGTAGGAAAAAACATTTAATTTGAATAAATAATATTTGTAAGAAAAAATATCTTTAATGGTGATCATTGGTGTCCTGAAAGGAATGCTTTGGTAAGCCTTCATAAAATCACACACACATATATATATATATATATATATATATATATATATATATATATATATATATATATATATATATATATATATATAGTAATCCAGGTTAAGTAGACACCAACTGTATTAAAATCCAAAGAGTTTCAACCGGGTTCATATAATAGGCTCAACTATATATAGAGAGACATGCACAAACCTTAACTATTAATGGTTAGTGTTATATTAATTGGAAGGGGGTACACATCCTTAAGAAAACGTTTTTTCAATGGTATTGTAAAATTTTGAAAAAAACAAAACAAGTGGATTTACTTGCGAAAAAAAAAGAACAAAATGAAATAACTGTTTTTCAAGGCCGTTTTATGGCGAAAGTCTCAACGATATGTATTTATAAAAAAATATTTTATTAATTTAATCAAATATATATAAACAATATAACTTTTCTTGTTTTTTTTTTAAATTCTATAATATATATATATAATATATATAAATATATATATATGTGTTTATATATATATATATATATATATATATATATATATATATATAGATAGATCTCCTGTCGCCTTCTTCGACTAAGTATCAAATTATGAAAATAAGTTGAAAAATGCTATCATGTAAAAAAATGCATGCAAGAATAACGTTGTATTGGTTTAAAAAACTGCGTAGATTTCTTGCGTCAATTTAGTTTTGAAATACATTTCATGATTTTATTCACGAGACGCTCTATGTCATCTTCCCAACACCGGGATATACATTTGTGAATTTGATATTCTTTGTAAACTTCCTCCTTCGAAGGAAGCCGGCATTTTTTGTCATTAAATCGAAACAAATGATGTCCTTATTTAAACTAATAGCAACATATTAAAATGGCTGACTTCTTTACGAAAAACACATTTATTTGAGTAATTTATGTTTTTGTATTTCTGATTTGAATAAAGAATAAATTGATAATAAATCATAGATTTCCGACAAAAAACGAAAAAACGAATGCCGAGATCTGCGATTGAAATCAGGATCGTTAGTATAAAGTTCTTTCAACTAAGCTATTTCGGTAGGTAATATGCTGAGTAATTTTAAGCAGTTTTATTTTGATTCGCTGCTATTGCTATGCATGTTATTATTAAAATATGCACCCAGTTTAAACCTCTTCCGAGTCGGATTATATATTTTTAAAACAAATGGAATACATTTTTTTTGTTTTCAAGAATATAGACCAACGTTCTTCAAAATAAACTGACGAATTAAAATAAATATTAATTTTGTAGGAAGAACGCTATTAATCACTAGAGATACACACACACACACACATGTGCGTGTGTGCGTGTGTGCTTGTGTCTGTGTGTGTGCGTGTGTCTCTGTGTGTGAGAAAGACCAATTGGAATAAAACAAGAAAACATGAAAATAAAAAACAAACAGAAGACGTTCGTTGGTTCGAACGAAACCGGCCAATGTCTCGTTTGCTTGTGTTCGTGTGTGTTTTTATTTTCCATGTGATTTTTTTTTCATTCTATCTTTCATACATTCTGTCCCAACGATATTTCATGGGAGAGAACCCCAGCAGAGTGCTCAATTATAAAAAAGAAAAATGAGAGCGTACTATTTATTTATATATGTATTACAGAAGATCAGAACTACATCGATTGAACCGATGTGTTGTTCTGATCTTCTGTAGCCCCCCCCCCATATATATATATATATATATATATATATATATATATATATATATATATTAGTAGAAAAAAAGATCAAAACAAAATCGGTACCGTCGGTTTCAAATCTTAACAAAGTAGACCTATAATAAGCCTATTTACAAGACTCCATTCAGCCTCTGAGACAAGCATAAACAAAAGCTGAAGAGAGTTCCGAGAAAGAGGACTTTACAGATCCCCTTTGTTAGAATTTGAAACCGACGGTAGCAATATGGTTCTGATCTTCTGTAATCCAAATATTAATAAATATTACGCTCTTATTTTTTATTTTTTTGGATAATCAAAAACTCTGCTGGGGTTCTCTCTTACTAACCTTACACACACGCACATGCACACGCACACGCACACGCACACACACACGCACACGCACACACACACGCACACGCACACGCACCCCTCTCACACGCACCCCTCTCACACGCACTCACACACACACACACACACATATATATATGCCATGGGCGACTAACACTTTAGTTAACACATCCGTGTAAACCACAACCGAGCAGCTCATCAATCAACCCGAATGTGCGTCGGATTGACACCAGTGACAATTTCAGTCACAAATAGATCACATTCATTGTTTTTTCTCCCTAACTTGTCACTGGTTCTTATTTCACTTTTCAATCGCAATATATTAATTTTTCCCGCGACATTTACTTTGACGAGTGTGGATGAAAGCCGAATCAGTAAATAAATATAATTACAACGTTTTCTCTCTTTTTTACCATTTTTCAATTTAACAGAAAAGAAATAATGTCACCTATGTCCTTATTCCTTGCCGTAATACACCCACCCACAGACACATACACACGCATACACATATGTATATATATATATATATATATATATATATATATATATATATATACATATATATATATTTATTTATTTTGGTACAGAAAAATCGACAGCACGAATGTTGTACTAATTTTTTTGTACCAATATATATATATATATATATATATATATATATATATATATATATGGAGAGAGAGAGAGAAAGAGAGAGAGAAAGAGAGAGAGAGAATGTCATTTATTGTTTTGCCTGCGATACGTTTGAACGGTAAGCAACGATAACGGAACCTAAATGCTAATTGGGAAAAATATTCTCTTGCCAATTTGATGCCCCCAGATAAGGAACGACATATATATTCAATAAAATATAATTATCACATTGATGAGGGGAAATTATTCACAATTAGCATTTATGTAGACGGCTTTCCGTTCGAATGTATCGCTGGCAAAACTAATAAATGCCAACTACAAAAAGACGATACATTGTTTTACTAGCGTAGATTGGCTCAGTGGCAGAGCTTAAGCCTCCAGACTATTGGTCCTGATTTCGAATACTACTAGGTACAGCCCCGCTGATGAGATATAGAATGACGAAACACGTGTCAGTGGATGATTATATATATATATATATATATATATATATATATATATATGCGATGTTCCTGCTTCGGCAGCTGAACACTATCTGATAACTTGCTGTATTTGTACGCTCGATTGAACATTATGTACAGTTTAAATTCCATTCCTACCCGTGTTAATGACTGTTACCCTAGGGGTAGCCCATCAGGCTGTGAAGTCAAAGGTGATTTTGTAACTGGGTTCGAATCTTCCGACCGGCAGTGATTGGCATCTCCTACACTGATGCTTGCATAACCAGGAAACACCGGTGTTTGTAGGTAATAATAACAAAAATTAAAAAATGTATACATATATATATAAGTGTGAGTGTGCATGATATCGCGCATCACCATTTGTGTCGGCAGAAAGACACTACCACTCAATGCACCATCTGGCGGGATATGTGCCAACAAGGGGTGAATAACTCAAAGGCGACCCAGAATTAACACGGACCAAGCAATGTGTGAAGATTCCTTACACCAATACTAGATCTGTATTCCCCATTTGATACACTCATATTTCTGATCGTGGCAGACATCTTGTATCTCAGATTGGACTGTACAGCTATATGAGGACTAATATGTAGCAGAGCATTCTAAAATAGATAATAAAATCAGATCTTGTTATTCGTTTCTTATGTCTCTTTTCCAGATTTCCCCTGTAGCTACCTGCCCTGTATGCAGATGGACAATGGTTACATGATGCCCGAGACAATGGCCATTTGCCGGTACATGGCCCGTGAATACAGTAAGTAGTTTATATTACTCTATAACGTATATCCATATAATACTTTTCTCGAATGGTAACATCAATTTTCAAGATTAATCATTAAAAGACATTTATTCGGATTCATGTCTAAAATACAATCCTTTTAATGCACCAGGACGGTTTTAAATAATTTTAATTACTTACTTTAAAAATGAAGTCGTGGTTTCAAATTGACGGTAACTATTGCACTTTTTATATTTATAGATTTCTACCCCAATAACTCGATGGACATGATGAGGTGTGACTACATCAGCGACTGCTTCTATGAAATCATGCACGATTACATGAGGTACTACCATTGGAAGAACGGAAACTTCAGGGTGAGTCTTTTTTTTTCTTTCAGAAAAGCCTTCATCAGATTATGGCATTTGTGCCGTAGCATGATCAGTACAAGCGAGTGTGCCCCAGCAATACCTCGCGATACTTTTACACTTTGTTGGATTGCCCTCATTCTGTGGGAGTGTCATATCTATTTTATTGTTGTCTTTTGAAAATGAAAGTTTTTCTTTCGAAAATTTAAGATTACCCTTTGCCGAACTTTTATTTACAAGACTATATTTCCTATTCTGGTATTTAATCAGTTTTTCGTGAAATTAATAATAACTCGTTTTGAGTTTCACTTTCTCTCTTCGTTTATTTCTTTTCACTTTTTCCATCTTACGGCAACTACATCGCATTGCTACAGCCTCGAACGACTAATCTGCACTTATATTTACCAGCAATGCTTCAAGCAAACTACAATCTCCTTTTATATACATATATATATATATATTTATATATATATGTATATATATAATATATATATATATATATATAAATATATATATATATATACATATATATATATATATCAATAATTATATAAATTAGTTGATCAAGTTCAAATATATTTAAAACATGAACTTAAACCAAATATTTTTTCAAAATTGCCCAATAAAAGTAAAGCTTTTATAAATAAAATTATATAAACATAAACAGTCTACGCCTATGAACCAACGTTTCGACGTAAACACGTCTCGTCAGTATTCTAAAGTGAGTTAAGAAACACAATTTGAAATTATCCAAAAAACATCAGACAGAACAAAATCTGCCAGCCGAAAACTAACCTCATTTAACATGTCATGTGTATGTAAATATTTTATGTGTGGTGAATTGTGTGTGAAAAGGGGGGTTTTAATTGTGCCTGGAGGATGAGAGTGGTGTATCAGTTGAAAGGAAGGGAAAGAGAGAATGCAAAAGAGAGAAGAAATCATAACATATTCCGGTTTGTCCTGTAGGATGCATTTTCCTATTTAATGAAATTTTGATTATACTGGCTTTTCTATCTATGTAAAAACAACATAATCTGATACTGATAGAGTGTGAAAAGGTTGTGTCATATTAGTTAGCAGAGAGAGAGAGAGAAAGAGAAAGAGAGAGAAAGAGAGAGAGAGAGAGAGAGAAAGAGAGAGATAGAGAGAAATAGAGAGAGAAGGGAGGGTGGGAATCGAGACAAAGTGCCATAAAGTATTCAGTCGAAAACATGAAAAAATGAAAACTACATTCTTCAATTTATCGTGGAATTTCCACAGGCCTCACAAGTCAATCTTAATATATTCTGATCGTTACTTACAAATGTTTCTAAATGTTTCTCTATCTTTTCTACAGTACAACATGAACGACTGGGGATTCGGTGGTGACAGCATGTGCGGTAATTGCGATGTAAGTCTCATTTTATTATAAAAAATATTCTAAAGAAATTCAAAGTTACATTTCATTTACAATTTTTTTAATCGAATTGATGCAATTCTGAAGATGATGGAATGGTAAGTTTTGTCTGAGACGATGTTTAATCCATGTTAATGTCTTGTCTTTCTAGAACTACATGTACTGGAGATACATGAACACATTCAACAGGATCATGCCCTTCATGGAGAGGAGTCTGTGCATGCGCAATGGCGGAAACCAGTGGTTCATGGGGGATCAGGTGCGTATTACATAACTGATTATCTAGGTTAAGACATATTACCATACGTATATATATATATATATATATATATATATATATATATATATACATAATATAAATACGAAGTAAACACACTAATGATATATTCATTTAGATACGTTCGAAGAATTCAATATTTTCTGAGAGGAAATGTATTTTTATTGATATCAAATCTATTAATCGTCACAGGATATAGACATATAGTTCGCAGCTAAAACATAGCATCAATACTAGAGTGCAGTTCCCTCACACTGATACACAGATTCGATAGCTTAAAAACTGGCAAAACAATACCAAATATAAACTACTTGCGGCAAAGATTTTCTTCTAATTGTTATTTAAACTGTTTTTATTAAAGAAAAACATATTTAAAAAAATGATATCTCAACGTCTAACTATTAAAATTGACTCGTATATATATATATATATATATATATATATATATATATATATATATATATATATATATATATATATATATATATATAGTGAAATGAGTGATAAGAATACAAATTAGAAAAAGAACAATATTTATTGAATCATCAAGTAGGTCAAATAAATAAACTTTTAATTACAATCCACTTCAAATAACACACACAGCAATGAAATCGAACATAAAAAGGGACACAATAAAGGAAATAAAGACTGTCATACATGAATGGAAAAACATACACAATAGAAAAGGAGTTTTTTTACGAAATTATATGAATTTATAGTTGAACAATTAATTAATAGATATATAAGCTATTAATTAAATTGAAGAGATATTCTTTTAATGGTACAATTTCAAGAACAATGATCTTAAAACGTAACAAAAATTAAACAACTTGAAAAAAAACAATAATATAATTTGCAGTTTAACAATCGCACTAACTAGAAGTAAGTTTACTAATGATTATAAAATAATAAAACTAAATACTACTACTAATAAAATTAAATAATAAGTATAATAATAATAATAATAATAATAATAAAATTGAATAATCATAATGATAATTATAATAATAATAATAATGAAAAAATTAAATAATAATAAGTATAATAAAATTTAATAATAATGATACTAATAATAAAATAAAATAGTAAGTATAATAATAATAATAATAATAATAACAACAACAATAATAATAATAATAATAATAATAATAATAATAATAATAATAATAATAATAATAATAATAATAATAATGAAAAAAAATTTAATAGAATAAAGTAATAAAATAATAAAATGATAAAATAGTAAAACGCCCATTTCCAGCTTGGTTTTACTATTTTCTTCTTCTTCTTCTTCTTCTTCTTCTTCTTCTTCTTCTTCTTCTTCTTCTTCTTATTATTATTATTATTATTATTATTATTATTATTATTATTATACTTCAGTTAATTAAAAATAGCAGCAAATTAGAACAAGTAACACATATTTGTTTTCAAATAAAACTTAATCACAGAAATAAAGTATATTTTATGTATGTCGTGTTATTAAAGTACATATAAAAAAGCCTTAAGAAAAACAAACGTTGATGAACTAACATTAAGTAGGGTAATACATTGGCCGATATCTGAATATTATTGGGTTAAGTATTGCTTCTGATTGCTTTGGACGCCATCTTTGTCTAAATACATTAACGTCTAAAATGCCCACGTGATATCATTATTAACGCGTATTTGTCATCTCTTTTTCCAGATGATGTGGTGTGATATGATGTTCTACTGTTGCATGGAGAACATGTACAGTTCTTACCCCAACATGTTTAACAACTACCCCAGAATGATGGGTATGTACAACCGATTCTACAACCACCCACGGATGGCCGGTTACTTTAAGAACCGTTGCAACTCCTGCTGGTAAAGACGACTCAACGAATTCAACAGACCGCGCCCAACTGACAAATTGTATCCATGAGACTTTGTTAAGATAAATATCAGTCATTTGTGTTTGACAATTTTTTTTAATAAAAACAAATTCTTTTTATAAAAAAGTATTTCTTGTTCTTTTCAAAATTGTTTTATAAGCAACTAGCCGTGGCTACTAGGCGTTGTCCGGGATTCTTTTACATTCATTAGCCGTATACTGTCTCCGGAATGCGTATGTTTCGTGAAAACGTGTGCAAATCTGGACAGTCAGATACACTCCTATCGACAATCAAAACTCTAAGGCATGGTATATTTTAGACACAGGTTGTTTGAACGTCGACAAAGGTAAAACTGAAAGATAAATGACAACAGTTTCAGGAACACGCAAATACAAAATGCAGACGTTTTACAGGCATAGAGTTAAATTGATTTCTATCAAATATTGTTGGATTGCAGTAGAATTGTAGAATTCAATTAACCCTTTTATGCATACTGTTGCTCCACAACAACAAATAGAAAATTGTCATAAATTATTATAAATTTTGAGTCGACCAATTATAGTTATTTTTCTGAGAGTCAGGGACATCGATGAATTCGTTTTGTTTCCCTTATTAGTCGTTACGAGCCTTTTCGATAGTCAGCTCAACTTGAAGGCCCGTGGTTCAAGAACAAGTTTGATCAGCTACGTAGGGTAAAATCAACCACGAGCCAGCACTTAAAAAACTTCAAGATGCAATTGAAAAAGTTGTCATTAATTATCATGAATTTTGATACGATCTATTATATGCATATCCTAAAATAAATAAACTGGTATAATTTTAAGCTTGCGTTTTCAATAAATACTTTTTACAGTGATTTCAGTAACGTACACTTATGACTCTTTTTTGCAATCTGTTTTGCTTAAAGTTGAAAAATTAAAAACAAACAAAATATGCAACAAATAACTGTTACTAAACGCAAGGAAATAACATTTTCTAGCGACCTGCCTGTTGTTATTTTTTTTATGGTTCAGAATTTGTTTTCAAGTCGCAGAGAATAAAACAAATGGCCAAACACATGCTGTCAAAAGCTGCCATATACTGCAACATATTTTGAAATAATAAAAATAACGTTAAAACAGTTTCAGTAAGTCAAAAGTATAAAACTACAATGTACTAGTGGAGATACAAAGGATTCAGGATGATTCAATCTACTAGTGTATATTTGAGGATGTGTACTAAGGAAACCAGAAATTAACAATTCACATAGTTAGAAAACGATTCGAGAAATATAATGCATATTGTTTTGTCTCAGAGCAGATGTGACCCGAGTAAAGGTCAGCTCGGGTCAGGTATGACATAAGTATAAAATATATATGTCCAAAGTAATCAATGCATGGAAAAATTCGAATGAAAAATAAACCGAGGCAAGAGGTTGCAGACAGCCAATCAAAAAGCGTATTGGCCATGGCGAAAGGATTTGTCCCGGGCGAAGCAAAGTAAACATGCTTGATTATAAAAAAGAGTTACGCTAAGCGAATTTGAGGTAAAAAGTAGAAGTTTCTGAGTTTTATATAAAAAATATAAAAAAGCAGTCAGCAGTTGAGCAAAGGCGTTGCGACCCCTCCTCTCCTACGCAAATGAAATACGTTTTTCTAAGCCCGGATTAAAATTCGTTTCCACAAAAATCAAAGTGGCAAATTGAATTAACTATTAAATCCCAGCATCCACTGAACCATAAATACTAATCCCTCATTCTACCAAGTTTCTTGTAAATACAAGAATCTATTTTTATTAGAAACACAAACTAAAAGCTTGTGTGTGTATTTTTTATGGAAATCGCTCCAGACAAGGCATGAAGTCACTTGATGCAAGAAGCTGTTATGTGGATCCAGAAAACAGCAATTCTTTCCTCTTTATCAGAAACATCGCTCATGGGATGTTAGAACTACAGGACAAAATAAGGGAAGCGAGAGTTACGAAGCTGTCGAAACTAAACCAAATGTCCGGTTTTTACTCTCCTTGATGTTGTGCGGATTCTGGTGATTTCACTTGCATTTTTTAAATTTCTATATATGAACACTTTGGTCCAGTCGATGCCTTACCGGATAGAGGCGAGACATACTTCATAATAGGCAAATCACACCGTGGAGGTGGAGTGTGGTCCCGCGAATAAAGACGACGAAGAGCATCGATTTGTTGTTCCCGCCATGGCGAACAATACAACAGCGAGGACGGCATATACGCCCACGGTGAAAGCGGAGGCCTTAACAGTAAAACGACGGTGTCTCGCTCGGACGAGAGACCAACGCTTCATGTTTACATCTAGAATAATATGAGTACCAAATTTTAATTGAAATAAAATTCTAAAAGATACAGGAGAAAAAATAAAATAAACATAATAAATCGAAAAATACAATCTGAAAATTAAAAAAAAAACTTTTAATGTTGGCACATAGATCATTTAAAATTAAAATTAAATTTTCTATTAAAAATAAAATACATAGTTATGAATTAAATTAGGCGAATAAATGAAACCAAATTCGAGAACAAAAGATTAAACGTATGATAAGAAAAAAATGATTAAAATAAGAAAACCATTATTGGAGGAATATGGTTAGGGTTAGGGTTATTGGAGGAATAGATTAAATCAATTTTCAAACAGTTTTGTTCAAAAAATTATAATTATTAATAAACTGAAGAAATTGGATTTATTTAATAAAACTAAAATCTGAAACAAACGAAAATATAGAAAGTATTATGAAAAAGAATTGAAAAAAACTATTGATGAATTTTTCTAAAAATGCTAAAAGATTATTGATTATTGAATTTCCATTGTCTTCATGTAAGAGCACCTATTCTTCTTCCATTGTGACCGTTTTTTTGCGATTTCTTTCTTCAAACGCAAAAATAATGCACCAGAATACTCGAAAATAATACTTCTTCCTTAGCAAATTAATTGACGGATAAAATCGCTTGCGCATAGCAAAACATGGAGGCCAAACTCTTGCCTGCTGATGTTTATGTCTTTGATCCCCTTTAAGCGTTTCTCACCTGCTGCTGTATATTCAGTTGAATGCCGATTTGACTCAGGATGAAGTGCTGGATCTGTGACGGACATCACAAAAAGGAGAAACTCACTATATTTTTTCTATACCTGAACTTTTGATATTCTTTTTGTCCTATTATGTCCCTTCGATTTAAGTTCGCTATATTTTATTGGAAGTTGAACTTGAGTTGAACACGGTTCTGAAGAAGTAAAAGAGTTCCCGGAATATTATATCATACGAAGTGTCCACCAGACCATCTTGATACAGGTATTACATAACATTGTAATATTGTGTAGATAAACAGATATATGTGTGTTTGAGAAAATATATATATATATATATATATATATATATATATATATATATATATATATATATGTGTGTGTGTGTGTGTGTGTATGTATACATTGTATTATATGTCTTATTTGTTCCAACTTATGTCTATCCGTCACACCTCTGCACTTTATTGCCTTCTAAGTATCATATTTCTATATACAAATAAATAATTCTTCAAGCAAACTACATAAACGTCTTATATATATATATATATATATATATATATATATATATATATATATATACTAGAAAAACGTAGCGGCCGTAAAAAAACGTAATAGTAAAAATATAGTCATGTTTACATTTTTAATTTTAAAATTTATTTTTACATTGTTAGAAAATACTGGATTTAAAAAAGGAAGGGTTTGTAATTGAAGGGTACAGAAATATAATGTTTGAAACAATATTTCAAAACTAATAAAGAAATATATAATTTTTAGTAGATCAAAAATAAGAAGAAAGTTTACAATTCAAATTCATCTACATTTAGGAGGAAAGAAAAAAAGCTAACCCTTTTTCAAATACAGATTGTGTGCGTTTTTGAAAAAAAATATTTTGTGAGGAAACAGAGTGATTTAAAAAACTAAAATAAAGCTAAAATATGACAAAACATTTAAAATTAAATTAATCCTTCCTTTTGAAAACTGAATTGTGATAATTCAATTAAAATATAACAACTATTTAGAACAAAGTGTAGTATATGTTCTGATGTTACACTTTGTCTATTATGTCCTCGATCAGTGAAGAAGAAGTCCTTCTAGACTGAGGTAATTTAAATTTTTGTTCCAATCCAGTGTGCTCGTTTTGAGGGATTTTGTTTACCCCACATTAAAAACCTACCTAGCGTCTTACTTTACCCTCACGAAGAGGCAAGTACATAGAACTATCTGTTTAGGGACGTTTTTTCTCTTTATCACATTCTTTGAAATAAATGACAGTTTTACACTGGGTAAAATTCGGTAATTTGTTGGAAAACAATTCCTTTTACGGATACATTTTTAAAAAACTTTAGTTTAGAATAATTACTATAGTAAAATCCATTTAAAGAAACATCGTGGTTAAAACTTGAAACTAGAGTCCTCTCCCCCCTTTTTCGACTCTCCTCAAATTAAAGGTAAAACAAAAATGTTTTTCGGACCTACAGTCCACAAGCACCAAAAAGACAAATAATAATATACTTCCTACGCGGGGTGCGCCTGAATGCAGTAAAATCTATGTAAATATTGAAAATATCCTTATCTCCGTTAAGGTAGCGATATGTAAATGAATGAGCGTTCCATCGCTCATTAGCGCTTAATAAAAACAATAACAAAAAACAACTTAGATTTAAGGAGCTAAAAAGCAAACATAAAATTTATCAGGGGACCCTGGGCCAGATATAAATTACTAGGCCACGAGGATCGTGGTCGTGGTTTCGAGCCCTTGTCAAAGTCGAGCCGTGCTGACGATTAGTAAAACTATGAAACGTGTACACGGATTACCTTTAAGTGTCTCTTAATAAAAATAATATATACAGGGTGGACAAAAATAAGGGTCCTATTTTTAAAAATTCATAACTTTTTTATTTATTGATTTTTTTATTTTTTTTTTTTAGAATAAGTAAAGGACCCCTTCCGAAGCAAGCATGAGCCGTATTAGCCCTAAGGAACGTACCCTCATTTAGAAAACATTATTTTTGCTTAAAAAACTCAAAACAGTGTAAAAAACAATACTTTAGTTTTTGTAAGTTTTAAGAAGTGTTTTTCGGCTAAAATTTGTTTTGTTTATTTCAAAAAATCTCGGAAGGGTCAGTCTACACACACATAAAGTTTGGTGAGTTTAACTTTTATTTTGTGGAAGTTATTCAAATTCAAGTTATTCAAATTTAAAGAAAGGACCCTTATTTTGGCCCACCCTGTATATATATATATATATATATATATATATATATATATATATATATATATGATATAAAAAACTCACAGTGGAAAGGTAATGTATTAAAATAATAGACCTGGAGAAATACAAAATAAGTTAATACACTTGTACAAGAACAGTTACTTCTTTTAGAAAAATAAAGAATAGGAAAGAGTTTTCTTATAATTCTGTTGGAGAGAATAAAATTTGAAGTTAAAAATTCATATTTTGAAAACATGATAATATTATAAACGAAAAATGAAATAAGTCATTCATTGTAAGAAATGCACAATTTTTAAATAAATTATTAATTTTTAAAATAATTAAAATAATTTATGCTGAATCTTTCATTTCAGAAAATTAATTTGAATTTTTAAAATTATTCATTAGATTTTAAAATATCCGATTAAAATATTAGTAAATAAATATATTAATTGATTTTTAATGAATTCGATTACAATTTATGTGTATTATTCTACTTTATTTTTTGTTTCTTAATATTATTTAATAGTTACAGAGTAAAGTTTTAAATATTCTAAAGTGTCAATATTTAAACAAAGTCATCTTTTCTTTTTTAATTACCATAAAGTGCAGTTAATTAATCATCAGCTAATTAGCAATTTCTCATTAAACTTTATATTTTTTATCTCATAAATTTATTGTGCAAAACTGTTCCACGTATTTGTCTGTTTTCGAAATTAGTTACAGATAAGCCACATTTATTGCGAACATGTATCATTGAACATGTATAATTGACCATGTATAATATTATTTGTAAATTGTGAAATAACATTCAGTTTTTATTTGATAGTATTTAAGTTCATAATCTACCAGCAAAAACTACCACCGGATATTACCGACGTCGTAGTATCCTTTACGAACCGAAAGAGCAATTTTCGTATAACATTTTGGTCATTTAGGGAAATGAAAAAAATGATGATTGTCATAGTGTTATTTGATATATTTAAATATGAGGGAAATATACTGTGCACGAACATTTTGTTTTTTAGGAAAAAACAACAAAAAGGTCAGCTGATATGGTCTGTAAGATATTCAACGTCGATAAATTTTATTTTGTTTCAGCATAAAAATGAAAATGAATTCCCCATTAAAACTGGTTATATAATGAAATGAATAAACATGAAGGTGGAACGTCGATTGGTCAAATACTCTACTTTTCTATTACAGAGTAATTCGAAATGATTACTTTGTACTTTTCACTTTTACTGTAAAAGAAAGAAAAAATACGTAAAGAATATTTAAGGAAAATACTTTTATTTTGTAATTTAAAAAGATTAGAGGAGGTTAATTTCTTATCTAAGACACATTTTTAATTCATCATCATCATCATCATCATCATCATCATCATCATCATCATCATCATCATCATCATCATCATCATCATCATCATCACTACCAACATGTTAACTCTTTGGCCTTTTGGCTAGGAGCAAAATGTAGTATCTGTACTGAACCTGCACTTAGTTTTCATGTTCTCGGTCAGTGAAGGAGAAATCTTTGTTCTAATTCAGAGTGCCGATTTTGGGGAGCTGGATTCTCCCCACGTTAAATATTGACATTGTGCCTAACTCTTCTCTCGTCGGAGGAAGTAAATAGGAACAACAATGAAAACAACAATAATAATAACAGCAACAAATTTCTCAAAAAATATCATGAACGCATGTTTTAAATTCTTAACGTATTAGAAAATATTAATTCATTAGAAACTTAAAAATAAATATATATGCAACTGAAAGGATGACATCATGATGAACGAACTACGTACACTGACTCCCTCCCCCCCAAAGGAGGGGTTAATGCCTGGGAGGATGATATCATGACAACATAATAGATAGTACACTGACTCCCTCACACACAAAACTGGTAATCCTGATGAAATAGTATCGGGAGGAACGAATGTATACTGTACGGCTATTCCCCCCTAAGAGGAGGTAATGCCCGGGAGGAATGTATCATGACGAATGAAAATATACTACACAGAATTAAATAAGCATAAACCGTTTTAATGTCAATATAGTGGAATAAGTGGAAAAATGTTTGCATTTATTTATTTAGATAACATTAAAAACCATGGCAAGTTTCATTGTTCACGTGAAACGCCTAAATGCAAATTGACTGGAAAAATATAGTCGCCATCTTTATAAACAGAGATGAACATGTTGGCTAAGGAAGAACGATAACTTTCATAATTTTCTAGTTAGAAAAGACATGTTTATTATAAACTGTAGTCATCTTCCTTCTTTAGCTAGTATTATGGTGAACGAACATATACTACACTGACCTTGCCTGACAGAAGATAATAGCATTTCTCATCATCAGCCAAGCCAGAGATGCCTCGTCGTGTGCGAAACATCCTAACCAAGGCGCCAAAGGGCTGATGGAGCGTAGCTCCCCTTCGTGAAACCAAGCCCCTCAATCTAATCATCTTGAACAGATCACCTTAAGATAACCTGATATAATGTCTTTCGGGACAACAGCTGGGTGTCAGAGAAGCTTTTTTCATCCGTAAGAGGAACTGAAGGGCACGTAGACACTCGCTCTAAAAAGGAGCAACCTGTGTGCCTCCACCTCATTCAAGTGCACACTTGCAAATCAGGAAAAGATTTCTTATTGTCTTCCTTCCAGAATCTACCGTTTCTTTCACATTGTGTACACATTCGATCCGGGTATTATAGCCGGATGGTATGTTGCTGAATCTCAGCGCTAGGCATACACAGACCGCATACAGAAGAATGTAGATAACAGACCTTGCGACGAACCTTAAGGGTCCAACCAAGCCATAAGAACTTGAAAAGGGCACGCTGCAATTCCAGCAGCGTATCCGACGAACGTGAAAACACTGAAAAACGATATATGGTGATAGGATAGATGTGTGAAAAATACACTTGCGCTTCTCCCTTTCACGAAAGATTTCGACGGGTCCACAAAGCAGCCGCGGCTCGAATCGCTTTTCGTACTTCCGACCAATCTTTCCCGAGCTGAAGATCCGAAGTAAACCAGACACCAAGTAGCTTGTAAGACCCGTCAGTGCAGCTGAAGGGTTCCTGTAAGGAATAAATCGTAGCTTGTCGACGCTCCTCTGCACGCAATTCAGCGGTCATATTTGTTGCTTTCTGGGCTATTTTTTCAACATAGCCGCAACTACTGAAGTCTGGTTCTCCCTGGTAGACAAAGAGGCCCGCTTCGCCTTTTGCTCTTTGGATAGTCTCAGCCGTCAATTTACATAAGTCTTTCCCGGAGATAGTTGACGTTTCTTTTTTTTCTTTGGGAGGATGGGCTATTTTTTCCTTTTGACTAATTTGGGGTGGGGAAGGTGGGATGTTCAAGTCAGTTTTCGTGGGGAGTGGGGTAGAGTGACTTTTAGAGAATGTTTGAGAAAAGCGGGGGAGAGTACTTGAGTCTTTGTAGGGGACCCAGTAGGGGTGTTTCTGTAGGGAGACAAAGGGAAAAGGCTTTGGAGAGTGTTATTTTCTTCTTTCAGAGGGCACTTAGCGGATTTAATTTGTATTCACACTCCTTTATTTGCGCAGTAATTGGTGGGGTATGATCTTTGAGAGTTTTTGTAGTTTGCTCGGTGGAGGGTTTATTGAAATATTTTTCTGTGGAGACTTGGAACTTGTCAATAGTGTCCGTGCTGAATTGGAAGAGGGTGTTTTTGGAACACAGTAAGCACTTGGATTGTTTGCCATTAACGTTTTGTCTTTATCAGGATCTTTTGAGATTTTTATCTTCTCCTCATGTGCTATCATCTGGTCCAAGGCTTCTCTTCCAGGTGTTTTCCCAGTGACAAGTACTCACTCATTTTTCCTATTTTCTTCACCAAGCCAGACGTTACAACAATACTCCATGCGCGGGTTAATGGTGGCTTTATAGATATAAAGGATATTAGCAAATATGAGGAGTTTTCTATGCCGGTAGACAGAGTCTTCTTTCTTTGCATCAGACTTGGCAGTATCTTCTATGTATTTATTTCAACTGTTTTTAAGATATAAAGATTCATATTATTGCTAGCTATATATCGCTCATCAGAATCAAATATCAATCTGTCATATACAATCCCATTTAGGTCTGAACTTAATTTTATATGTTAGATGAAAATTCGTATTTCTACTAAAGTGAGGGTTGACCTCTTCTGCTTGAGGAATACGCCATAAAAATCAAGCAAAAATCTGAAATACCTCGCCGTCATTAATACGATAGAAACGATCGGCACAAATGTTTAAAGGCAACTTTCACGTATTTTTGTGTTTTAAAACTAGAAAGAGATAATTATTACTAATTAAGTAATTAATCATCAGAAGAACGGATATTGATTTGCCTGCTTAAGAAGAGGGCAACATAATATGTTAGATCGTTTTTAGCGTTTGAAACACCTCAGCGCCGAATTAGCACTCAGTACTAGTTGAACATTCCCTGAACCTCTTCTCTGTATCTTCTCACGAAAGAATGACCTTATATGTCAAATATACAGATACATTGAGTTAACTCTTCCAGCATTATCATTGTGGCCTAGCTCATTACGGCATATCGACTACGCAAATCCAATAATCAAGCTAATTCATCGCAAGAACGAGGAATTTACTTCTTTACTAGGGTAGGCGAATAAGCTATTTCTTTTATCGTGCGGGAAACTCCAAATCCAAATTATCATTCGCCATCAGTTTAAATAGGCTGAGAGTCCCTAATATAAGACTTCAATTCTATTCTATTCTCACAATTATAAATAGACAAGAGATGGTTTTCTCAACATTTGACAAAGCCAATAATTTTCCAAAGAACTTTGCATCAAATTCCACCCTTTACAATCAGGACTACTTACTTCCATAATTTCTTCCTTTGACGGAAAATAATCTAAGTGATATCCAAAGATCTGTAGAGATGTTACCAAAATTATCAATCTCCTGTGCGCCATGAGTAAGTTATTTGAATCGTTGATTAATCAAGAAGTTGCCAGTCACCTCAGCAGAGTTATATACTTCGTGACAAGTGATATGGATCTCGTCTTGCAAGAACAACGGCTGACATGCTGACTGTAAAGGATCAAAGAATGTCTCGATGAGGATTCTGTTACTACGTTAATAGATCTCAACATATCAAAGACCTTTAATAGGATCTGACACTTCAGACATAGTTTAGCTGTGGAACAGCTGGAAACGTCTTCTTAACTATCGAATCATTTGTTTGTGATATCTCTTTAAAATTCGTTGTCGATGGGCAGAAGTTTGAAGCATATAATATCAGCGCCAACGTACCTCAATAAACTATTCTAGACTCTATTCCTGATATTCATTAATGATCTTCCAAATCCCATTCTGAGATCGTTTGTAGACATGTATGCAGATGACACAGCTTTCTATGGCAGCACTTTGAAGAGCATTAATGCAGGGTCTTTTTTATTCGCTCTCTGACCCAGAGCACGTTGTGCAATATGGGAAAATTGGCTTATTACTTTTAACATATCTAAAACTGAGCTTCTCTCCTTTGACCACCAACACTCTGATTCTTATTTTGCTTCAGTCGAAATAAATGGATTTCTTATTGTAAATGCTGCTTGTTTTCGATAAGCTCCTAGCACTGACTTTCACTCCATACCTAATGTGGAAGACATATCCAATCTGTTGCTAAATGTGTCTGTAAAAATTGTTGGATCATTCTTCCGCTCGAGAAAGTACCCGAGTACTAATGCAATACTCTTTTTATACAGGAGTTAGTCACGTGCTAAGATAAATATTTACTGCCACTTCAGATTGAGAGGAATAAAAAATCGCTTTCGGAATATTGTGGAGATTATCTCTTTTATTCTCTCCAGCCTCTTTCTCACAGAAGAGAGGTCGCTAGTCTTTCTATACATTTATATTTCCATAGAAGGTACTCGACTCGGCTCTAATCTCTGATTCATCCTTGTAAGGCATTCACAGCAAGAACTCGTATTCCTAGGACAGATAGAAACAACCTTCCATTCTTCATCCGTGTGCAGGTGCAATTTTCATGAACAGAGATGGTTTCCAAATACATCCAATCAGTAGAACATATTGTCATGGAAATGCTTCTATATAGACTACAACATAGTCGTCTTCAAATATAAAAAAATTACTTGTCATAACATACCTCAGAAAAAATAATTCCTCATAAATCCTCTTATAATATTCTTCATCATTGAATTGATCTCATTAAACCTTATCCTCAAGTGGCTTTTGGTCTTGATAAGTGGTAACGTATTTGTAAAAAAATCACACAAACGAAATCTTAAATCTTCATTTTCTTCCGATTTAATCCAGAGGTACTGCGGGGCCGCAATGTTGAACTTTTGTTCATACTTAGAACGATCATAGACTTGATCCGAGTGAAGGCCGCTGTTACAGAGATCTTTGTGTAGGGTCTCTGCCCATCTAATCATCGGCTTTCCTCTCGGTCGCTTCTTAACTAACATATATATTCGGTTAACCCCTAATATGTCAACCATCAAGCAGATTCTTTTAGATGACAGATTCAATTCAAGCATCTGTCGATAATTAATGTTTTATTGAACATTGGCTGGAAAGAATCTTGCAAACTCGTCAGGTTAATCAGAAATTTCATACCACGTCCCATACGATTGCTTCAGGTTAACTAAACAGAGATAAAGTGCATTGACACAAATAAGAGTCAAACTATAATTATTCTGAAGGATTCGTACTCTTAGAGTTCGTAAAGTTCGAACGGAATTAAGTTCCGTCAAGTGGGAAATATTGAATAGGCGTCCTTGGACAGGTAAACGCCTACCTGTTCATTAGCGCTAACAACTTGATTAACTTGAGAGTATAAATACGATGTGAGTTTGTCTCTCGATCGTCAGAGAAGACTTACAGTCACTCGAACCACAACAGCCCGTTCTCTCGTTAGTAGTCAACAAGTCGGAAACCACTCCACCATGCCTAACTACACCCTCCATTACTTCAATGGTCGCGGCCGTGCCGAGTGCATGCGTATGATGTTCCATATGGCTGGCGTCAAATACACAGACAAGAGATACGAATTCTCCGACTGGGATAATTGCAGGAGTAGTAAGTAATTTTTACTAACTTTATTCTAGGTATTTATTTGACTATAGAAGAATATCATGGTTGTCGTAAATTAACGGAAGTTAAGCATTGCTGAGCTTGGTCAGAACTTAGATGGGTTCAAATGTAAATATACAAGCTGCTCCATGTACAGACTTGTTTTCTCTAATAAAATCCATGAAGTTATTAATCTACTTCTCCCGCATTTTGCTGTGAAATAGTAGGGTAGACTGTTGAGCCTTGCCATGACAATAAATCACCGCAAAACCGACATTTACTTTCAATGTGATATTAATAAAAATAAACTATATATATATATATATATATATATATATATATATATATATATATATATATATATATATATATATATATATTTGTCGCTCCTCAAAAAAGTAGAGCACTGTAACTGTAAGTATAGTATTAACACAGCATGACGCCAGTAGCTTTAAATGCATCGTTCCTTTCATTAACAAAAGAAAAGTAGAACCCTCTCAGACGTTAAGCCGCCGATAAAGTGTTAAAATTATCACAGTTTATTCGCTATTTGAAATGTGCCGTATGGTTAAGGCGTCGGATTTGAGTTGCAAAATACTCGTAATCCGGGGTTTCGAATCGCATGACCGGTAGTGAATAGTCATATCTCTACGCTGATGAGTCCCGATTATTAAGGACGAAACGTATACGTACATAGATAATACACTATAACACATATTATATATATATATATATATATATATATATATATATATATATATATATATATATATATACTAGCAGTACCCGTCACCCTGCGTTGCTCAGGATAAATGTAAAGGAATGAATAAATATGTATAAGCAGCCGAAGGACGCAAAAAGCTCACAACAGTTAGTTTTAATGTTAATAACAAATGTCGCTTTTGCATTATAGAAAATCTATGTATCCACGGAAATGATTACCGCGAAGTGGAACAAAATAGAAATTGCCACAGTGTAGAAGGATATCTCTTTCACTGACCGATTATGGAAACTAGTACTACTGTCGGACCGGGATATTTGTTCGATCTGTTATCTATTTTCTCCTCGGTCATTGAAAGCAACTCGTTGTAGACTGCGGCAATTATTATTTACTTTTATAATTTTACGTAGTGTCTAAGTTTGCTCTCGTGGGGAGCCCAGTATAGTGGGTAGTTCTAAATTTAGGAATAGTATAAAGAAAGATTTAAGAAGACTTATATACAATAATAGAAATTACCACGTGTTTAAGGATTTCTCATTCATTTACCGAATTTTTTGTCTTCCCTCGTGCGGAGGCAAGTAAGTTTGATAATTATAATGTGCGAGAGCGAAGAAAAAAAATACAACTGTACCTAAAAATATGTAGACATATACACATATCTAATTAAGAAATATTATTTTGTTTTTTCTTACTTACCTTGTAATCATTACGGGTGCAAGAGGTGTATGAATAGGGCTCTCGCTGTCTGCTGCTATGACGAATTGTCTCCCTCCTACCTTCCTTTAAACTAATATGGTTGCGATAGTGGGAGGCTTTTGGCTGGCAGCCGTCAACATCCGATCAGTTATTTTTTGTAATTCTAGTCTTAAACTGATTTTTTTTTACTTGTTTATACAAGGTTTGAGGAAAATACGTAAGTACTTACGGGAAATGTATATTTTATTAAATTTAGTCAAAGTTATGAAAATATCAGAACGTTGCGCGGTATTATAAATGTTGTTTACTGATCGCTGACTGGCTGGTTTGCGAATTATGAAACCGGTGTGTACATTATTTGTTCTTTGTGAAATAATATGCCAGCTATGCGCGCCGGTGATTTGGGTTTTGAGGGAGGACTTAATTTTTAGCTGGAATATAATTTGCTACCCTTTCTTTGGTTTATATATTTGGGAGAGGCTTACGGGGGAGACTGATAATAACGTTGTTTTGTTTAGGTTTTAAAATAAGTTTAAATTTCTGAAAAAAACAGTCAACGGTCGCAGTCGAATGAAGTGACGTGTTTCGATGCGTTTGATGCATTATTTATTGTCTACTCGAACTGATTTTTGAGGCGAAAAAACAACTTCATTTAATATATAACTAGCGGGTTTGCGAATTATGAAACCGGTGTGAACATTATTTGTTCTTTGTATGCCAGCTATGGGTTTTGAGGGAGAACTTATTTTTAAGCTGGAATATAATTTGTTACCCTTGTTTAGGTTTTAAAATAAGGTCGTAGTCGAATGAAGTGACGTGTTTCGATAAATTATTTTTATTGTCTACTAAAACTGATTTTTGAGGCGAAAAAACAACTCCATTTTATATAGATATTATACATTATATATAATATATATTATACATTATATATAATATATATTATACATCATATACAATATATATTATACATTATATATGATATATATTATACATTATATATAATATATATAATACATTATATATAATATATATTATACATTATATATAATATATATAATACATTATATATAATATATATTATACATTATATATAATATATATTATACATTATATATAATATATATAATACATTATATATAATATATATTATACATTATATATAATATATATAATACGTTATATATAATATATATTATACATTATATATAATATATATGATACATTATATATAATATACATTATACATTACTCGGAACGAAATGGTAAGTTGCGTGTTTATTTTTTATTCATTCTTAGTGTTTATTCATTATTGTTTCACCCATTTGTGTTATGATTTTCCGTTGACTGCATCCCCCCCCCCATATATATATATATATATATATATATATATATATATAATTATAGTGGCGACTGAGGAAAGGTGTTGTTGGAGATTGCGCAACTCTTGCCTTGCAATTACAATTACATGCGCTGGCAGCCTCTGGCGGAGCACTCATACGTCGAAATCGACGGGAGAATCTATGATATATATGTATATATATATGTGTGTGTAGAAAGAGAAAGAGAGATGTACGCGAAAGTAATAGATAACGTATAATATGAGAAGGGGATTCACATAGAATGTTGGATGATGAGAGCTATAGGCCGGCACTTAGTAAGAGATGAGTGACGTTGTGAGTTAATTGTAAATTACGGCAAATGAGAACAATTAAAAATGAAATTATCTCAAACACCACGTGATTCCAAAACTAAAGAATATTTTAGCATGTATTTTGTGTTCTTGAAATATATCGGAAAAAGCCCGAGAAATACTTCACTTTCGCTATACTACTGCTACTACTGCTGCTACTACTACTGCTACTACTACTTCTACTACTACTACCACTAATTATAATGATAATAATATGTATATATATATATATATATATATATATATATATAAATAAAATATGAAACTAAAAGTATACTTTTAGTAGATAGAACATATAGTGAAATGGTTTTGAGATTTTTTCAAATTTTGAATTTTGACTTTTCCACTGCCAACTTATTCATCTATGTAATTCCTCTGATGATAAGATTTTAATCTTTGAAAAGCCTTGTCTTAAGGAAAGAACAATAAACATGTTTTTACCGAGTACACCTTGCATTGAACAATCGAAGGTGAAATAAATTTGTCATTCGTACATGTTTATCCCTTTTCTTTCATTTCTCTCTCTCTCTCTCTCTCTCTCTCTCTCTCTCTCTCTCTCTCTCTCTCTATATATATATATATATATATATATATATAGAGAGAGAGAGAGAGAGAGAGAGAGAGAAAGAGAGAGAGGGAGAGAGAGAGAGGGAGTCATTGAAGGCTGTCAGAATGCTTGAAATGGAAATATTCCGGTGTTGAGAAGGAGTACAAAAACAAAGTGATATTTAAAAAATATTTTTTTTGTAAATTGAACGATACACGATTATATTCAAATCAGTTTCTAATTAAGTCAAAAACTAAAAAAATGTTGTTTAAATGAAAACAACAAAAAACACTCAGTTAGTATTTTATCGTAGACGTGAAATTTTGAAATTATATTTAATTTTCGTTTAGTCATTATCTAATAATATTTACGCCATAATCATGTTGACACACCGGTTCTCGTTACATCACCGAAGTTAAGTGACGTGAAGCCTGGTCAGTAGCAGATGGGTGACTATTTAAGAATGCTAGGCGCTGTATGTCATCTTCCCATGACACGGATATACATTTGTGAATTTGATATTTCCTGTAAACTTCCTCCTATATATATTTATTTATTTTGGTACAGAAAAATTAGTACAACATTCGACCGTCGGTTTCAAGCATAGAATGACTTTGCCATCCGACTCTCTCGCACCATCTGGCGGGATATGTGCCAACAAGGGGTGAATAACCCAAAGACGACCCAGAATTAAAACGGACCAAGCAATGTGTGAAGATTCCTTACACCAATACTAGATCTGTATTCCCCATTTGATACACTCATATTTCTGATCGTGGCAGACATCTTGTATCTCAGATTGGACTGTACAGCTATATGAGGACTAAGTGTAGCAGAGCATTCTAAAATATATAATAAAATCAGATCTTGTAATTCATTTCTTATGTCTCTTTTCCAGATTTCCCTTGTAGCTACCTGCCCTGTATGCAGATGGACAATGGTTACATGATGCCCGAGACAATGGCCATTTGCCGGTACATGGCCCGTGAATACAGTAAGTAGTTTATATTACTCTATAACGTATATCCATATGGTACTTTTCTCGAATGGTAACATCAATTTTCAAGATTAATCATTAAAAGACATTTATTCGGATTCATGTCTAAAATACAATCCTCTTAACGCACCAGGACGGTTTTACATAATTTTAATTACTAACTTTAAACATGAAGTCGTGGTTTCAAATTGACGGTAACTATTCACTTTTGATATTTGTAGATTTCTACCCCAATAACTCGATGGACATGATGAGGTGTGACTACATCAGCGACTGCTTCTATGAAATCATGCACGATTACATGAGGTACTACCATTGGAAGAACGGAAACTTCAGGGTGAGTCTTTTTTTCTTTCAGAAAAGCCTTCATCAGATTATGGCATTTGTGCCGTAGCATGATCGGTACTAGCGAGAGTGCCCCAGCAATACCTCACGATAACCACACACTTTGTTGGATTGCCCTCATTCTGTGGGAGTGTCATATCTACGCTGATGCAGTTAAAGCCTTGTTGTGGATCATTTTTATATATGTTCTCTTGTCTAATAAGGAAAGTCCAATTAAACGGGAAAAACCGGTGTCAAACCATTGGTTTGACACCGGTTTTTCCCGGTTTTTCGACCCACTCGGTCTTTTATTGTTGTCTTTTGAAAATGAAAGTTTTTCTTTCGAAAATTTAAGATTACCCTTTGCCGAACTTTTATTTATAAGACTATATTTACTATTCTGGTATTTAATCAGTTTTTCGTGAAATTAATAATAAATCGTTTTGAGTTTCACTTTCTCTCTTCGTTTATTTCTTTTCACTTTTTCTATCTTACGGCAACTACATCGCATTGCTACAGCCTCGAACGACTAATCTGCACTTATATTTACCAGCAATGCTTCAAGCAAACTACAATGTCCTTTTATATACATATATATATATTTATATATATATGTATATATATAATATATATATATAAATATATATATATATATATATATATGTATATATATATATATATATATATATATATATATCAATAATTATATAAATTAGTTGATCAAGTTCAAATATATTTAAAACATGAACTTAAACCAAATATTTTTTCAAAATTGCTCAATAAAAAGTAAAGCTTTTATAAATAAAATTATATAAACATAAACAGTCTACGCCTATGAACCAACGTTTCGACGTAAACACGTCTCGTCAGTATTCTAAAGTGAGTTAAGAAACAAAATTTGAAATTATCCAAAAAACATCAGACAGAACAAAATCTGCCAGCCGAAAACTAACCTCATTTAACATATCATGTGTATGTAAATATTTTATGTGTGGTGAATTGTGTGTGAAAAGAGAGGTTTTACTTGTGTCTGGAGGATGAAAGTGGCGTATCAGTTGAAATAAAGAGAAAGAGAGAAGAAATCATAACATATTCCGGTTTGTCCTGTACGATGCATTTTAATATATTCACAGATTTAATAACATTTTGATTATACTGGCTTTTCTATCTATGTAAAAAACAACATAATCTGATACTGATAGAATGTGAAAAAGTTGTGTCATATCAGTTAGCAGATGGAGAGAGAGAAAGAGAGAGAGAGAGAAAGAGAGAGAGAGAGAAAGAGAAAGATAGAGAGAAATAGAGAGAGAAGGGAGGGAGGGAATCGAGACAAAGTGCCATAAAGTATTCAGTCGAAAACATGAAAAAATGAAAACTACATTCTTCAATTTACCGTGGAATTTCCACAGGCCTCACGAGTCAATCTTAATATATTCTGGTCGTTACATACAAATGTTTCTAAATGTTTTTTTTTTTATATTTCTTTCCCACAGTACAACATGAACGACTGGGGATTCGGTGGTGACAGCATGTGCGGTAATTGCGATGTAAGTCTCATTTTATTATAAAAAATATTCTAAAGAAATTCAAAGTTACAATTCATTTACAATTTTTTTAATCGAATTGATGCAATTCTGAAGATGATGGAATGGTAAGTTTTGTCTGAGACGATGTTTAATCCATGTTAATGTTTTGTCTTTCTAGAACTACATGTACTGGAGATACATGAACACCTTCAACAGGATCATGCCCTTCATGGAGAGGAGTCTGTGCATGCGCAATGGCGGAAACCAGTGGTTCATGGGAGATCAGGTGCGTATTATAAAACTGAAGTTAAGACACATAAACACACGTATATATATATATATATATATATATATATATATATATATATATATATATATATATATATATATATATATATATATAATATACCTACGAGGTAATATATAATATACCTACGAGGTAAACACATTTATGATATATTAATTTACATACGTTCGAAGAATTCAAAGGTTTCTGAGACGAAATGTATTTTTATTGATATCAAATCTATTAATCGTCACAGGATATAGACATATAGTTCGCAGCTAAAACATAGCATCAATACTAGAATGCAGTTCCCTCACACTGATACAGGAATTCGATAGCTTAAAAACTGGCAAAACAATACCAAATATAAACTACTGGGGGCAAAGAATTTCTTCTAATTGTTATTTAAACTGTTTTTATTAAAGAAAAACATATTTAAAAAAATGATATCTCATCGTCTAACTATTAAAATTGACTCGTATATTTATATATATATATATATATATATATATATATATATATATATATATATATATAGTGAAATGAGTGATAAGAATACAAATTAGAAAAAGAACAATATTTATTGAATCATCAAGTAGATCAAAGAAATAAACTTTTAATTACAATCCACTTCAAATAACACACACAGCAATGAAGTCGAACATACAAAGGGACACAATAAAGGAAATAATGACTGTCTAAAATACATGAATTGAAAAGCATACACAATAGAAAAGGAGTTTTTTTTACAAAATTATATGAATTTATAGTTGAAAAATTACTTAATAGATATATAAGCTATTAATTAAATTGAAGAGATATTCTTTTAATGGTACAATTTCAAGAACAATGATCTTAAAACGTATCTTAATAAAAATTAAACAAATTGAAAAATAAACAATAATATAATTTGCAGTTTAACAATCGCACTAACTAGAAGTAAGTTTACTAATGATTATAAAATAATAAAACTAAATACTACTACTAATAAAATCAAATAATAAGTATAATGATAATAATAATAATAATAAAATTGAATAATCATAATGATAATTATAATAATAATAATAATGAAAAAATTAAATAATAATAAGTATAATAAAATTTAATAATAATGATACTAATAATAACATAAAATAGTAAGTATAATAATAAAAATAATAATAATAATAATAATAATAATAACAATAATAATAATAATAATAATAATAATAATAATAATAATAATAATAATAATAATAATGAAAAAAATTTAATAGAATAAAGTAATAAAATAATAAAATGATAAAATAGTAAAACGCCCATTTCCAGCTTGGTTTTACTATTTTCTTCTTCTTCTTCTTCTTCTTCTTCTTCTTCTTCTTCTTCTTCTTCTTCTTCTTCTTCTTCTTATTATTATTATTATTATTATTATTATTATTATTATTATTATTATTATTATTATTATTATACTTCAGTTAATTAAAAATAGCAGCAAATTAGAACAAGTAACACATATTTGTTTTCAAATAAAACTTAATCACAGAAATAAAGTATATTTTATGTATGTCGTGTTATTAAAGTACATATAAAAAAAAACCTTAAGAAAAACCAACGTTGATAAACTGACATTAAGTAGGGTAATACATTGGCCGATATCTGAATATTATTGGGTTAAGTATTGCTTCTGATTGCTTTGGACGCCATCTTTTTCTAAATACATTAACGTCTAAAATGCTCACGTGATATCATTATTTACACGTATTTGTCATCTCTTTTTCCAGATGATGTGGTGTGATATGATGTTCTACTGTTGCATGGAGAACATGTACAGTTCCTACCCCAACATGTTCAACAACTACCCCAGAATGATGGGTATGTACAACCGATTCTACAACCACCCACGGATGGCCGGTTACTTTAAGAACCGTTGCAACTCCTGCTGGTAAAGACGACTCAACGAATTCAACAGACCGCGCCCAAATGACAAATTGTATCCATGAGAATTTGTTAAGATAAATATCAGTCATTTGTGTTTGACATTTTTTTTTAATAAAAACAAATTCTTTTTATAAAAAAGTATTTCTTGTTCTTTTCAAAATTGTTTTATAAGCAACTAGCCGTGCCTACTAGGCGTTGTCCGGGATTCTTTTACATTCATTAGCCGTATACTGTCTCCGGAATGCGTATGCTCCGTGAAAATGTGTGCAAACCTGGACAGTCAGATACACTCCTATCGACAATCAAAAATCTAAGGCATGGTATATTTTAGACACAGGTTGTTCGAACGTCGACAAAGGACTGAAACTGAAAGATAAATGACAACAGTTTCAGAAACACGCAAATACAAAATGAAGACGTAGAAGTTTACAGGCATAGAGTTAAATTGATTTCTATCAAATATGGTTGGATTGCAGAAGAATTGTAGAATTCAATTACCCCTTTTCTCATACTGTTGCTCCACAACAACAAATAGAAAATTGTCATAAATTATTATAAATTTTGAGTCGACCAATTATAGTTATTTTTCTGAGAGTCAGGGACATCGATGAATTCGTTTTGCCTCCATTATTAGTCGTTATGAGTCTTTTCGAAAGTCAGCTCAACTTGAAGGCCCGTGGTTCAAGAACAAGTTTGATCAGCTACGTAGGGTTAAATCAACCACGAGCCAGCACTTCAAAAACTTCAAGACGTAATTTAAAAGTTGTCATTAATTATCATGAATTTTGATACGACCAATTATATATATATTTTATGTGATTAGAAATATTGTTTAGATTTTTCGTCCCAAAATCAATAAAGTGGTATAATTTCAAGCTTCCATTTTCAATAAACACTTTTTACAATAATTTCAATAACGTAAACTTTTGACTCTTTTTTGCAATCATCTAGTATTGCTAACAGCTAAAAAATTAAAAACAAACAAAATATGCAACAAATAACTGTTACTAAACGCCAGGAAATAACATTTTCTAGCGACCTGCATAGTTTTACAATTCTAAAACTTTTGTAAATGTTTTTTTATCGTTCAGAATTTGTTTTCAAGCCGCAGAGAATAAAACAAATGGCCAAACACATGCTGTCAAAAGCTGCCAGATACTGCAACATATTTTGAAATAATAAAAATAACGTTAAAACAGTTTCAGTAAGTCAACAGTATAAAACTACAATGTACTAGTGGGCATACAAAGGATTTAGGATGATTCAATCTACTAGTTTATATTTGAGGATATGTACTCAGGAAACCAGAAAGTAACAATTCACATAGTTAGAAAACGATTCGAAAAATATAATGCATATTGTTTTGTCTCAGAGCAGATGTGACCCGAGTAAATGTTAGCTGGGGTCATGTATGACATAAGTATAAAAATATCTGTCCCAAGTAATCAATACATGGAAAAAGTCGAATGAAAAATAAACCGAGGCAAGCGGTTGCAGACAGCCAATCAAAACGCGTATTGGCCATGGCGAAAGGATTTGGTCCGGGCGAAGCTAGTTAAACATGCTTGATTATAAAAAGAGTTGCGCCAAGCGAATTCGAGGTAAAAAGTAGAAGTTTCCGAGTTTGATATAATAAAGCAGTCAGCAGTTGAGCAAAGGCGTTGCGACCCCTTCTCTCCTACGCGAATGAAATACGTTTTGCGAAGCCCAGATTAAAATTCGTTTCCACAAAGATTACAGAAGTGGCAAATTGAATTAACTATTAACTCCCAGCATCCACAAATACTAATCCAGATTAACTCCCAGCATCCACTAGAACCATAAATACTAATCCGGATTAAATCTCAGCATCCACTGAACCATAAATACTAATCCCTCATTCTACGAAGTTTCTTGTAAATACGAGAATCTATTTTCATCAGAAACACAAACTAAAAACTTGTGTGTGTATTTTTGATGGAAATCGCTCCAGACAAGGCATGAAGTCACTTGATACAAGAAACAAAAAAGATACTACTTCAAGGTCAAAAACTAAGAAACGATGACTGTTAGGTGGATAGATTCCGATCGAGAAAACAGCAATTATTTCCGAAACAACGTTCATGGGATGTTAGAAATACAGGACTAAATGAGGGAAGCGAGAGTATCGAAGCTGTCGAAAGTAAACCAAATTTCAGCTTTTTACTCTCCTTGATGGTGTGCGGATTCTGTTGATTTCACTTGCATTTTTTTATTTCTATATATGAACACCTTTGTCCAGTCGATGCCTTCCCGGAAAGAGGCGAGACATACTTCATACTAGGCAAATCACAGCGTGAAAGCGGAGTGTGGTCCCGCGAATAAAGACGACGAAGAGCTTCGATTTGCTGTTCCCGCCATGGCGAACAATACAACAGCGAGGACGGCATGTACGCCAACGGAGAAAGCGGAGGCCTTAACGGTAAAACGACGGTGTCTCGTTCGGACGAGAGACCAACGCTTCATGTTTACATCTAGAATAATGAGTACCTATTGTAATTGAAATAAAATTATAAAAGATACCAGATCAAAACTAAAATAAAAATAATAAAGCATATAATACAATCTGAAAATTAAAAAAAAAATTTTAATGTTGGCACCATAGATCATTTGAAATTAAAATTAAATTTTCTATTAAAAATAAAATACATAGTTATGAATGAAATTAGGCGAATAAATAAAACCAAATTCAAGAACAAAAGATTAAACGTATGATAAGAAAAAAATGATTAAAATAAGAAAACATTATTGGAGGAATATGGTTAGGGTTAGGGTTAGGGTTAGGGTTATTTGAGGAATAGATTAAATAAATTTTCAAACAGTTTTGTTAAAAAAATTATAATCATTAATAAACTGAAGAAATTGTATTTATTTAATAAAAATAAAATTGGAAACAAACGAAAATATAGAAAGTATTATGAAAAAGAATTGAAAAAAAACTATTGATGAATTGTTCTAAAAATGCTAAAAGATTATTGATTATTGAATTTCCATTGTCTTCATGTAAGAGCACTTTTTTCTTCTTCCATTGTGGTCGTTTTTTTGCGATTTCTTTCTTGAAACGCAAAAATAATGCACCAGAATACTCGATAGTAATACTTCTTCCTTACTCAAATTAATTGACGGATAAAATCGCTTGCGCATAGCAAAACATGGAGGCCAAACCCTGCTGATGTTTATGTCTTTGATCCCTTTAAGCGTTTCTCACCTGCTGCTGTATATTCAGTTGAATGCCGATTTGACTCAGGATGAAGTGCTGGATCTGTGAAGGACATCACAAAAAGGAGAAACTCACTATATTTTTTCTATACCTGAACTTTTGATATTCTTTTTGTCCTATTATGTCCCTTCGATTTCAGTTCGCTATATTTTATTGGAAGTTGAACTTGAGTTGAACACGGTTCTGAAGAAGTAAAAGAGTTCCCGAAATATTATATCATACGAAGTTTCCACCAGACCATCTTGATACAGGTATTACATAACATTGTAATATTGTGTAGATAAACAGATATATGTGTGTTTGAGATAATATATATATATATATATATATATATATATATATATATATATATATATATATATATGTGTGTGTGTATGTATACATTGTATTATATGTCTTATTTGTTCCAACTTATGTCTATCCGTCACACCTCTGCACTTTATTGCCTTCTAAGTATCATATTTCTATATACAAATAAACAATGCTTAAAGCAAACTACATAAACGTCTTATATATATATATATATATATATATATATATATATATATATATATATACTAGAAAAACGTAGCGGCCGTAAAAAAAGGTATAGTAAAAATATAGTCATGTTTACATTTTTAATTTTAAAATTTATTTTTACATTGTTAGAAAATACTGGATTTAAAAAAGGAAGGGTTTGTAATTTAAGGGTACAGAAATATAATGTTTTAAACAATATTTAAAAACTAATAAAGAAATATATGATTTTTAGTAGATCAACAATAAGAAGAAAGTTTACAATTCAATTCCATCAAGGAGGAAAGAAAAAAAGCTAACCCTTTTTCAAATACAGATTGTGTGCGTGTTTTTGAAAAAAATATTTTGTGAGGAAACAGAGTGATTTAAAAAACTAAAACTAAGGTAAAATATGACAAAACATTTAAAATTAAATTAATTTTAACTTCCTTTTGAAAACTGAATTGTGATAATTCAATAAAAATATAACAACTATTTAGAACAAAGTGTAGTATATGTTCTGATGTTACACTTTGTCTATTATGTCCTCGATCAGTGAACAGAAGTCTTTCTAGACTGAGGTAATTTAAATTTTTGTTCCAATGTAGTGTGCTCGTTTTGAGGGATTTGGTGTACTCCACATTAAAAACCTACCTAGCGTCTTACTTTACCCTCACGAAGAGGCAAGTACATAGGAATATCTGTTTAGGGACGTTTTTTCTTTATCACATTCTTTGAAATAAATGACAGTTTTACACTGGGTAAAATTCGGTAATTTGTTGGAAAACAATTCCTTTTACGTATACATTTTTAAAAAACTTTAGTTTAGAATAATTACTATAGTAAAATCCATTTACAGAAACATCGTGGTTAAAACTTGAAACTAGAGTCCTCTCCCCCTTTTTCGACTCTCCTCAAATTAAAGGTAAAACAAAAATGTTTTTCGGACCTACAGTCCACAAGCACCAAAAAGACAAATAATAATATACTTCCTACGCGGGGTGCGCCAGAATGCAGTAAAATCTATGTAAATATTGAAAATATCCTTATCTCCGTTAAGGTAGCGATATGTAAATGAATGAGCGTTCCATCGCTGATTAGCGCTTAATAAAAACAATAACAAAAAAACAACTTAGATTTAAGGAGCTAAAAAGCAAACATAAAATTTGTCAGGGGACCCTGGGCCAGATATAAATTACAGGGCTACGAGGATCGTGGTCGTGGTTTCGAGCCCTTGTCAAAGTCGAGCCGTGCTGACGATTAGTAAAACTATGAAACGTTTACACGGATTACCTTTAAGTGTCTCTTAATAAAAATAATATATATATATATATATATATGATATAAAAAACTTACACTGGAAAGGTAATGTATTAAAATAATAGACCTGGAGAAATACAAAATAAGTTAATACACTTGTATAAAAACAGTTACTTCTTTTAGAAAAATATAGAATAGGAAAGAGTTTTCTTAAAATTCTGTTGGAGAGAATAAAATTTGAAATTAAAAATTCATATTTTGAAAACATGATAATATTATAAACGAAAAATGAAATAAGTCATTCATTGTAAGAAATGCACAATTTTTGAATAAACTATTAATTTTTAAAATAATTAAAATAATTTATGCTGAATCTTTCATTTCAGAAAATTAATTTGAATTTTTAAAATTATTCATTAGATTTTAAAATATCCGATTAAAATATTAGTAAATAAATATATTAATTGATTTTTAATGAATTCGATTACAATTTATGTGTATTATTCTACATTATTTTTTGTTTCTTAATATTATTTAATAGTTACAGAGTAAAGTTTTAAATATTCTAATATGTCTATATTTAAAAAACGTCACGTTTTCTTTTTTAATTACCATCAAGTTCAGTTAATCAATCATCAGCTAATTTGCAATTTCTCATTAAACTTTACATTTTTTATCTCATAAATTTATTGTGCCAAACTGTTCCACGTATTTGTCTGTTTTCGAAATTAGTTACAGATAAGCCACATTTATTGCGAACATGTATAATTGAACATGTATAATTGAACATGTATAATATTATTTGTAAATTATGAAATAACATTCAGTTTTTATTTGATAGTATTTAAGTTCATAATCTACCAGCAAAAACTACCCCCGGATATTACCGACGTCGTAGTATCCTTTACGAACCGAAAGAGCAATTTGCGTATAACATTTTGGTAATTTAGGGAAATTAAAAAAATGATCATTGTCGTAGTGTTATTTGATATATTTCAATATGAAGGAAATATCCTGTGCACGAACATTTTGTTTTTTAGGAAAAAACAACAAAAAAGTCAGCTGATATGGTCTGTAAGATATTCAACGTCGATAAATTTTATTTTGTTTCAGCATAAAAATGAAAATGAATTCCCCATTAAAACTGGTTATATAATGAAATGAATAAACATAAGGGTGGAACGTCGATTGGTCAAATACTCTACTTTTCTATTACTGAGTAATTCGAAATGATTACTTTGTACTTTTCACTTTTACTGTAAAAGAAAGAAAAAATACGGAAAGAATATTTAAGGAAATTACTTTTTTTTTGTAATTTAAAAAAGATTAGAGGAGGTTAATTTCTTTTCTAAGACACATTTTTAATTCATCATCATCATCATCATCATCATCATCATCATCATCATCATCATCATCATCATCATCATCATCATCATCATCACTGTATACTGTACGGCTATTCCCCCCTAAGAGGAGGTAATGCCCGGGAGGAATGTATCATGACGAATGAAAATATACTACAGAGAATTAAATAAGCATAAACCGTTTTAATGTCAATATAGTGGAATAGGTGGGAAAATGTTTGCATTTATTTATTTAGATAACATTAAAAACCATGGCAAGTTTCATTGTTCACGTGAAACGCCTAAATGCAAATTGACTAGAAAAATATAGTCGCCATCTTTATAAACAGAGATGAACATGTTGGCTAAGGAAGAACGATAACTTTCATAATTTTCTAGTTAGAAAAGACATGTTTATTATAAACTGTAGTCATCTTCCTCTTTAGCTAGTATTATGGTGAACGAACATATACTACACTGACCTCCCCTGACAGAAGATAATAGCATTTCTCATCATCAGCCAAGCCATAGATGCCTCGTCGTGTGCGAAACGTCCTAACCAAGGCGCGAAAGGGCTGATGGAGCGTAGCTCCCTCTTCGTGAAACCAAGCCCCTCAATCTAATCATCTTGAACAGATCACCTTAACATAACCTGATATAATGTCTTTCGGGACAACAGCTGGGTGTCAGAGACGCTTTTTTCATCCGTAAGAGGAACTGAAGGGCACGTCGACACTCGCTCTAAAAAGGAGCAACCTGTGTGCCTCCACCTCATTCAAGTGCACACTTGCAAATCAGGAAAAAGCTTTCTTAGTGTCTTCCTTCCAGAATCCACCGTTTCTTTCACATTGTGTACACATTCGATCCGGGTATTATAGCCGGATGGTATGTTGCTGAATCTCAGCGCTAGGCATACACAGACGGCATACAGAAGAATGTAGATAACAGATCTTGCGACGAACCTTAAGGGTCCAACCAAGCCATAAGAACTTGAAAAGGGCACGCTGCAATTCCAGCAGCGTATCCGACGAACGTGAAAACACTGAAAAACGATATATGGTGATAGGATAGATGTGTGAAAAATACACTTGCGCTTCTCCCTTTCACGAAAGATTTCTACGGGTCCACAAAGCAGCCGCGGCTCGAATCGCTTTTCGTACTTCCGACCAATCTTTCCCGAGCTGAAGATCCGAAGTAAACCAGACACCAAGTAGCTTGTAAGACCCGTCAGTGCAGCTGAAGGGTTCCTGTAAGGAATAAATCGTAGCTTGTCGACGCTCCTCTGCACGCAATTCAGCGGTCATATTTGTTGCTTTCTGGGCTATTTTTTCAACATAGCCGCAACTACTGAAGTCTGGTTCTCCCTGGTAGACAAAGAGGCCCGCTTCGCCTTTTGCTCTTTGGATAGTCTCAGCCGTCAATTTACATAAGTCTTTCCTGGAGATAGTTGACGTTTCTTTTTTTTCTTTGGGAGGATGGGCTATTTTTTCCTTTTGACTAATTTGGGGTGGGGGAAGGTGGGATGTTCAAGTCAGTTTTCGTACGGAGTGGGGTAGAGTGACTTTTAGAGAATGTTTGAGAAAAGAGGGGGAGAGTACTTGAGTCTTTGTAGGGGACCCAGGAGAAGTGTTTCTGTTGGGAGACAAAGGGGTAGGGCTTTGGAGAGTGTTATTTTCTTCTTTCAGAAGGCACTTAGCGGATTTAATTTGTATTCACAATTCTTTTATTTGCGCAGTAATTGGTGGGGTATGATCTTTGAGAGTAATAGTAGTTTGCTCGATAGAGGGTTTATTGAAATATTTTTCTGTGGAGACTTGGAACTTGTCAATAGTGTCCGTGCTGAATTGGAAGAGGGTGTTTTTGGAAAACAGTAAGCACTTGGATTGTTTGCCATTAACGTTTTGTCTTTATCAGGATCTTTTGAGATTTTTATCTTCTCCTCATGTGCTATCATCTGGTCCAAGGCTTCTCTTCCAGGTGTTTTCCCAGTGACCACTACTCACTCATTTTTCCTATTTTCTTCACCAAGCCAGACGTTACAACAATACTCAAGTCCAAATGAATGTTAATATCTCTCTCCAGTGTAAAAAAACTTCGTTCAGTTCAAGATAATAAAATTCAGCACTATTCTCTCCTTTCGTTCGCTTTACAATCCCACGTTCAGAACGATCTTCATTTTCCTTCTCTTATTAAAAAAATGCGACGCATGCAAAAATGCGACGCATGCAAACCAACTTAATTTGCATAAATTTCTCTCTCGACGCCGCTGCCCAGATCTCATAAATAACACCTTATTTGACTTTCTGACGCCTTTCTCCTCCAACTCCTCTTTTTTTTTTGTCGTCAGCGAGCGTTTTCGGGTTCGGCCCACACACACAGCATACACGACGCTGCCTCTTTGAACGGCGCCGACAAGTGTCTGCATTTACGTCAGTCGGCCGCTCTCCGTTACATTTTTTCCAGTGACTACTACTCACTCATTTTTCCTATTTTATTCACCAGGCCAGACGTTACAACAATACTCCATGCGCGGGTTAATGGTGGCTTTATAGAGATATAGGATAATAGCAAATATGAGGAGTTTTCTATTCCGGTAGACAGAGTCTTCTTTCTTTGCATCAGACTTGGCAGTATCTTCTATGTATTTATTCCAACTATTTTTAAGATATAAAGATTCATATTATTGCTAGCTATATATCGCTCATCAGAATCAAATATCAATGTCATATACAATCCCATTTAGGTCTGAACGTAATTTTATATGTTAGATGAAAATTCGTATTTCTACTAAAGTGCGGGTTGACCTCTTATGCTTGACGAATACGCTATAAAAATCAAGCAAAAATCTGAAACACCTCGCCGTCATTAATACGATGAAACGATCGTCACAAATGTTTAAAGGCAACTTTCACGTATTTTTGTGTTTTAAAACTAGAAAGAGATAATTATTACTAATTAAGTTATTAATCATCAGAAGAACGGATATTGATTTGCCTGCTTAAGAAGAGGGCAAAATAATATGTTAGATCGTTTTTAGCGTTTGAAACACCTCAGCGCCGAATTAGCACTCAGTATTAGTTGAACATTCCCTGAACCTCTCCTCTGTGTCTTCTCACGAAAGAATGACTTTACATATTAAATATACAGATACATTGAGTTAACTCTTCCAGCATTATCATTGTGGCCTAGCTCATTACGGCATGTCGACTACGCAACTCCAATAATCAAGCAAATTCCTCGCAAGAACGAGGTATTTACTTCTTTACTAGGGTAGGCGAATAAGCAATTTCTTTTATCGTGCGGGAAACTCCAAATCCAAATTATCACTCGCCATCAGTTTAAATAGGCTGAGAGTCCCTAATATAAGACTTTAATTCTATTCTATTGTCACAATTATAAATAGACAAGAGATGTTTTTCTCAACATCTGATCAAACCAATAATTTTCCAAAGAACTTTGCATCAAATTCCACCCTTTACAATCAGGACTACATACTTCCATAATTTCCTCCTTTGACTGAAAATAATCTAAGTGATATCCATAGATCTGTAGAGATGTTACCAAAATTATCAATCACCTGTGCGCCATGAGTCAGTTATTTGAGTCGTTGATCAATCAAGAAGTTGTCAGTCACCTCAGCAGAGTTATATACGTCGTGACAAGTGATATAGATCTCGTCTGGCAAGAACAACGGCTGACATGCTGACTGTAAAGGATCAAAGAATGTCTCAATGAGGATTCTGTTACTACGTTAATAGATGTCGGCATATCAAAGACATTTAATAGGATCTGACATTCAGACATAGTTTAGCTGTGGAACATCTGAAAACGTCTTCTCAACTATCAAATCATTTGTTTGTGATAACTATTTAAAATTCGTTGTCGATGGGCAGAAGTCTGAAGCATATAATATCAACGCCAACGTACCTCAATAAACTATTCTAGACTCTATTCCTGATATTCATTAATGATCTTCTAAATCTCATTCTAAGAGCGTATGCAGATGACACAGCTTTCTATGGCAGCACTTTGAAGAGCATTAATGCAGGGTCTTTTTTATTCGATCTATGACCCAGAGCACGTTGTGCAATATGGAAAAAGTGGTTTATTACTTTTAACATATCTAAAACTGAGCTTCTCTCCTTTGACCACCTACACTCTGATTCTTATTTTGCTTCAATCGAAATAAATGGATTTCTCATTGTAAATGCTCCTTGTTTTTGATAAGCTCCTAGCACTGACTTTCACTCCATACCTAATGTGGAAGACATATCCAATCTGTTGCTAAATGTTGGATCAGTCTTCCGCTCGAGAAAGTACCCGAGTACTGATGCAATACTCTTTATATACAGGAGTTAGTCACGTGCTAAGATAAATATTTACTGCCACTTCAGATTGAGTTTCGTTCAGAAAACCTTTATTTGCTTTGGACGAATAACAAATCGCTTTCGCAATATTGTGGAGATTATCTCTTTTATTCTCTCCAGCCTCTTTCTCACAGAAGAGAGGTCGCTAGTCTTTCTATACATTTATATTTCCATAGAAGGTACTCGACTCGGCTCTAATCTCTGATTCATCCTTGTAAGGTATTCACAGCAAGAACTCGTATTCCCAGGACAGATAGAAACAACCTTCCATTCTTCATCCGTGTGCAGGTGCAATTTCCATGAACAGAGATTATTTCCAAATACATCCAATCAGTAGAACATATTGTCACGGAAATGCTTCTATATAGATTACAACATAGTCGTCTTCAAATATAAAAAAATTACTTGGTAATGTATTTGTACAAAAATCACACAAACGAAATCTCAAATCTTCATTTTCTTCCGATTTAATCCAGAGGTACTGCGGGGCCGCAATGTTGAACTTTTGTTCATACTTAGAACGATCATAGCTTGTTCCGAGTGAAGGCCGCTGTTACAGAGATCTTTGTGTAGGGTCTCTGTCCATCTAATCATCGGCTTTTCGTCTCGGTCGCTTCTTAACTAACTTATATATTCGGTTAACCCCTAATATGTCAACCATCAAGCAGATTCTTTTAGATGACAGATTCAATTCAAGTATCTGTCGATAATTAATGTTTTATTGAACATTGGCTGGAAAGAATCTTGCTAACTCGTCAGGTTAATCAGAAATTTCATACCACGTCCCATACGATTGCTTCAGGTTAAATAACCAGAGATAAAGTGCATTGACACAAATAAGAGTCAAACTATAATTATTCTGAAGAATTTGTACTCTTAGAGTTCGTAAAGTTCGAACGGAATTAAGTTCCGTCAAGTGGGAAATATTGAATAGGCGTCCTTGGACAGGTAAACGCCTACCTGTTAATTAGCGCTAACAACTTGATTAACTTGAGAGTATAAATACGATGTGAGTTTGTCTCTCGATCGTCAGAGAAGACTTACAGTCATTCGAACCACAACAGCCCGTTCTCCACTTGGTAGTCAACAAGTCGAAAACCACTCCACCATGCCTAACTACACTCTCCATTACTTCAATGGCCGCGGCCGTGCCGAGTGCATGCGTATGATGTTCCATATGGCTGGCGTCAAATACACAGACAGGAGATACGAATTCTCCGACTGGGATAATTGCAGGAGTAGTAAGTAATTTTTACTAAGTTTATTATAGGTATTTATTTAACTATAGAAGAATATCATGGTTCTCGTAAATTAACGGAAGTTAAGCATGGCTGAGCTTGGCTTTAACTTAGATGGGTTCAAATGTAAATATACAAGCTGCTCCAAGTACAGACTTGTTTTCTCTAATAAAATCGATGAAGTTATTAATCTGCTTCTCCCGCATTTTGATGTGGAATAGTAGGGTCGACGGTTGAGCCTTGCCATGACAATAAATCACCGCAAAACCGACATTTACTTTTAATGTGATATTAATAAAAATAAACTATATATATATATATATATATATATATATATATATATATATATATATATATATATATATATATATAAGGTGAGTCAATGAAAAATAGTTAGACCTGTAAATGGAAACAGATCGATATCTTCAGTTGTTCAGAACAAGGAGCATTTAGTAGATAAAAATATTTATTCTTCTTCTCTTTCAATTGTATTCCTTAAGCACGGCTTTTCAAAGATCAAAATCTTATCATCAGAAAAGCCGTGCGTAAGGAATACAATTGAAAGAGAAGAAGAATAAATATTTTTATCTACTCCTTGTTCTGAACAATTGAAGATATCGATCTGTTTCCATTTACAGGTCTAACTATTTTTCATTGACTCACCTTATTTTTGCTCTATCCAGTATATTGAGCTTTACTCATCTCACAATAGGTCTAATTCTCTAAAAGTTACCTTTTAGTTATAAACCTTCATATATATATATATATATATATATATATATATATATATATATATATTTGTCGCTCCTCAAAAAAGTAGAGAACTGTAACTGTAAGTGTAGTATTAACACAACATGACGTCACTAGCTTTAAATGCATCGTTCCTTTCATTAACAAAAGAAAAGTAGAACCCTCTCAGACGTTAAGCCACCGATAAAGTGTTAAAATTATCACAGTTTATTCGCTATTTGAAATGTGCCGTGTGGTTAAGGCGTCGGATTTGAGTTGCAAAATACTCGTAATCCGGGGTTTAGAATCGCATGACTAGTGAATAGTCATATCTCTATGCTGATGAGTCCCGATTATTAAGGACGAAACGTATACGTACATAGATAATACACTATAACGAATATTATATATATATATATATATATATATATATATATATATACTAGCAGTACGCGTCACCCGGCGTTGCTCAGAGGAAATGTAAAGGAATGAATAAAAATGTATAAGCAGCCGAAGGACGCAAAAAGCTCACAACAGTTAGTTTTAATGTTAATAACAAATGTCGCTTTTGCATTATAGAAAATCTATGTATCCACGGAAATGATTACCGCGAAGTGGAACAAAATATAAATTGCCACAGTGTAGAAGGATATATCCTTCACTGACCGATTATGGAAACTAGTACTACTGTCGGACCGGGATATTTGTTCGATCTGTTATATATTTTCTCCTCGGTCATTGAAAGCAACTCGTTGTAGACTGCGGCAATTATTATTTACTTTTATAATTTTACGTAGTGTCTAAGTTTGCTCTCGTGGGGAGCCCAGTATAGTTGGTAGTTCCAAATTAAGAAATAGTATAAAGAAAGATTTAAGAAGACTTATATACAATAATAGAAATTACCACGTGTTGAAGGATTTCTCATTCATTTACCGTATTTTTGTCTTCCCTCGTGCGGAGGCAAGTAAGTTTGATCATTAAAATGTGGCAGAGCGAAGAAGAAAAATACAACTGTACCTAAAAATATGTAGACATATACACATATCTAATTACGAAATATTATTTTGTTTCTTCTTACTTACCTTGTAATCATTACGGGTGCAAGAGGTGTAGGAATAGGGCTCTCGCTGTCTGCTGCTATGACGAATTGTCTCCCTCCTACCTTCCTTTAAATCAATATGGTTGCGATAGTGGGAGGCTTTTGGCTGGCAGCTGTCAACATCCGATCAGTTATTTTTTGTAATTCTAGTCATAAAGTGATTTTGTTTTTACTTGTATAAATGAGGTTTGAGGAAAATCCGGGAAATGTATATTTTATTAAATTCAGTCAAAGTTATGAAAATATCAGAACGTAACGCGGTATTATAAATGTTGTTTGCTGATCGCTGACTGGCTGGTTTGCGAATTATGAAACCGGTGTGTACATTATTTGTTCTTTGTGAAATAATATGCCAGCTATGCGCGCCGGTGATTTGGGTTTTGAGGGAGAACTTAATTTTTAGCGGGAATATAATTTGCTACCCTTTCTTTGGTTTACATATTAGGGAGAGGCTTACGGGGGAGACTGATAATGACGTTGTTTTGTTTAGGTTTTAAAATAAGTTTAAATTTCTGAAAAAAACGGTCAACGGTCGCAGTCGAATGAAGTAACGTGTTTCGATGCGTTTGATGCATTATTTATTGTCTACTCGAACTGATTTTTGAGGCGAAAAAACAACTCCATTTTATATATAATGTATTGGTTTTAAAAACTGCGTAGATTTCTTTCGTCAATTTAGTTTTGAAATACATTTCATGATGTTTATCCACGAAAACCTTTGTTTTAGAATGTTATTGTAGGATAACAAAAACAAGTGAATTAGAGATCGCTGCAATTTATCGGTTTGTTTTATATATATATATATATATATATATATATATATATATATATATATATACTTATAGTGGCGACTGAGGAGGGGTGTTGTTCGAGATTGTGCAACCCTTGCAATTACAATTAAATGCGCTGGCAGCCTCTGGCGGAGCACTCATATGAATATGAAACTAAAAGTATACTTTTAGTAGATAGAACATATAGTGAAATGGTTTAAGCTCAATATACGCGATTTTTTCAAATTTCGAATTTTGACTTTTCCACTGCCAACTTATCCATCTATGTAATTCCTCTGATGATAAGATTTCGATCTTTGAAAAGCCTTGTCTTAAGGAAAGAACAATAAACATGTTTTCACCGAGTACACCTTGCATTGAACAATCGAAGTTGAAATAGATTTTTCATTCGTACATGTTTATCCCTTTTCTTTCATTTCTCTCTCTCTCTCTCTCTTTCTCTCTCTCTCTCTCTCTCTCTATATATATATATATATATATACATATATATATATATATATATATATATATATATATATATAGAGAGAGAGAGAGAGAGAGAGAGAGAGAGAGGGGAGTACTTGAAGGCTGTCACAATGCTCGAAATGGAAATATTCCGGTGTTGAGAAGGAGTACAAAAACAAAGTGATGTTTAAAAAATATTTTTTTTGTAAATTGAACGATACACGATTATATTCAAAAAATTAGTACAGAAAAATTAGTACAACATTCGTACCGTCGGTTTCAAGAACAGAAGGACTTAGCAATCCGACTCTCTTGCACCATCTGGCGGGATATGTGCAAAAAAGGGGTGAATAACCCAAAGGCGACCCAGAATTAACACGGACCAAGCAATGTGTGAAGATTCCTTACACCAATACTAGATCTGTACTCCCCATTTGATACACTCATATTTCTGATCGTGGCAGACATCTTGTATCTCAGATTGGACTGTACAGCTATATAGGGACTAATTTGAAGCTGAGCATTCTAAAATAGATAATAAAATCAGATCTTGTTATTCATTTCTTATGTCTCTTTTCCAGATTTCCCTTGTAGCTACCTGCCCTGTATGCAGATGGACAATGGTTACATGATGCCCGAGACAATGGCCATTTGCCGGTACATGGCCCGTGAATACAGTAAGTAGTTTATATTACTCTATAACGTATATCCATATGATACTTTTCTCGAATGGTAACATCAATTTTCAAGATAATCATTAAAAGACATTTATTCGGATTCATGTCTAAAATACAATCCTCTTAACGCACCAGGACGGTTTTAAATAATTTTAATTACTTACTTTAAAAATGAAGTCGTGGTTTAAAATTGACGGTAACTATTCCACTTTTTATATTTATAGATTTCTACCCCAATAACTCGATGGACATGATGAGGTGTGATTACATCAGCGACTGCTTCTATGAAATCATGCACGATTACATGAGGTACTACCATTGGAAGAACGGAAACTTCAGGGTGAGTCTTTTTTTTTTAGAAAAGCCGTCATCAGATTATGGCATTTGTGCCGTAACATGATCGGTACTAGCGAGTGTGCACCAGCAATACCTCACGATACTTTCACACTTTGTTGGATTGCCCTCATTCTGTGGGAGTGTCATATCTACGCTGATGCAGTTAAAGCCTCGTTGTGGATCATTTTTATATATGTTCTCTTGTCTAATAAGGAAAGTCCAATTAATTTTTATATATACATAATAATAATAATAATAATAATAATAATAATAATAAAGAAATAAAATAAAAAATAAATGAAGATATATATATATATATATATATATATATATATATATATATATAATGCTCTTAGTAACAATAAGACACAGCCTCCTGAAGACGGTCGAGAGACTGAAAGCGCTAGAGGAATTTAATGTAAACTGATTACCCCCTTTATGACCACACCGCATGTAGTGTGTTCGTGAAACTCAACCACCCATTTTTTCACCGTTTTTACGAACCAACTTTTTTTATGTACTATTACGTATCATGCCGTTTGAGGTATTTATTTTTCCAATAATTCACATTTTAGAGTGTGCGTGTGTGTGTGGGGCGTTCAGTTTACGATTAATTTATATATATATATATATATATATATATATATATATATATATATGTATATATTTATATATATATATCAATAATTATATAAATTAGTTGATCAGGTTCAAATATATTGAAAACATGAACTTAAACCAAATATATATTCAAAATTGCCCAATAAAAAGTAAAGCTTTTATAAATAAAATTATATAAACATAAACTGTCTACGCCTATGAACCAACGTTTCGACGTAAACACGTCTCGTCGGGACTCTAAAGTGAGTTAATAAACAAAATTTGAAATTATCCAAAAAAATCAGACAACAAAATCTGCCAGCCGAAAATTAACCTCATTTAACATGTCATGTGTATGGAAATATTTCATGTGTGGTGAATTGTGTGTGAAAAGAGAGGTTTTACTTGTGTCTGGGGGATGAGAGTGGCGTATCAGTTGAAAGAAAGAGAAAGAGAGAAGAATTCATAACATATTCCGGTTTGTCCTGTACGATGCATTTTCCTATATTCACAGATTTAATAACATTTTGCTTATACTGGCTTTTCTATCTATGTAAAAAACAACATAAGCTGATATTGATAGAGTGTGAAAAAGTTGTGTCATATCAGTTAGCAGAGAGAGAGAGAGAGAGAGAGAGGGAGAGAGAGAGAGAGAGAAAGAGAGAGAAAGAGAGAAAGACGGAGAGAAGGGAGGGAGGGAGGGAATCGAGACAAAGTGCCATAAAGTATTCAGTCGAAAACATGAAAAAAATGAAAACTACATTCTTCAATTTACCGTGGAATTTCCACAGGCCTCACGAGTCAATCTAAATATATTCTGATCGTTACTTACAAATATTTCTAAATGTTTTTTAATTTCTTTCCCACAGTACAACATGAACGACTGGGGATTCGGTGGTGACAGCATGTGCGGTAATTGCGATGTAAGTCTCATTTTATTATAAAAAATATTCTAAAGAAATTCAAAGTTACATTTCATTTACAATTTTTCTAATCGAATTGATGCAATTCTAAAGATGATGGAATGGTAAGTTTTGTCTGAGACGATGTTTAATCCATGTTAATGTCTTGTCTTTCTAGAACTACATGTACTGGAGATACATGAACACATTCAACAGGATCATGCCCTTCATGGAGAGGAGTCTGTGCATGCGCAATGGCGGAAACCAGTGGTTCATGGGAGATCAGGTGCGTATTACATAACTGATTATCTAGGTTAAGACACATTAACATACGTATATATATATATATATATATATATATATATATATATATATATATATAATATAAATACGAAGTAAACACACTTATGATATATTTATTTATATACGTTCGAAGAAGTCAATCGTTTCTGAGACGATATGTATTTTTATTGATATCAAATCTATTAATCATCACAGGATATAGACATATAGTTCGCAGCTAAAACATAGCATCAATACTAGAGTGAAGTTCCCTCACACTGATACAGGAATTCGATAGCTTAAAAACTGGTAAAACAATACCAAATATAAACTACTTGTGGCAAAGAATTTCTTCTAATTGTTATTTAAACTGTTTTTATTAATCAGAAACATATTTTAAAAAATTATATCTCAACGTCTAACTATTAAAATTGACTCGTATATTTATATATATATATATATATATATATATATATATATATATATATATATATATATATATAGTGAAATGAGTGATAAGAATACAAATTAGAAAAAGAACAATATTTATTGAATCATCAAGTAGGTCAAATAAATAAACTTTTAATTACAATCCACTTCAAATAACACACACAGCAATGAAATCGAACATAAAAAGGGACACAATAAAGAAAATAAAGACTGTCATACATGAATGGAAAAACATACACAATAGAAAAGGAGTTTTTTTACAAAATTATATGAATTTATAGTTGAAAAATTAATTAATAGATATATAAGCTATTAATTAAATTGAAGAGATATTCTTTTAATGGTACAATTTCAAGAACAATGATCTTAAAACGTATCTTAATAAAAATTAAACAAATTGAAAAATAAACAGTAATATAATTTGCAGTTTAACAATCGCACTAACTAGAAGTAAGTTTACTAATGATTATAAAATAATCAAACTAAATACTACTACTAATAACATTAAATAATAAGTATAATGATAATAATAATAATAAAATTGAATAATCATAATAATAATTATAATAATAATAATAATGAAAAAATTAAATAATAATAAGTATAATAAAATTTAATAATAATAATAATAATAAAATAAAATAGTAAGTTAGACTATAGGGAATAATAATAATAATAATAATAATAATAATAATAATAATAATAATAATAATAATAATAATAATAATAATGATAATAATAATAATAATGATAATAATAATAATAATAATAATAATAATAATAATTATAATGATAATAATAATAATAATAATAATAATAATAATAATAATAATAATAATAATAATAATAATAATGAAAAAAAAATTAATAGAATAAAGTAATAAAATTATAAAATAATAAAATAGTAAAACGCCCATTTCCAGCTTGGTTTTACTATTTTCTTCTTCTTCTTCTTCTTCTTCTTCTTCTTCTTCTTCTTCTTCTTCTTCTTCTTCTTCTTCTTCTTCTTAGTCTTCTTCTTCTTCTTCTTCTTCTTCTTCTTCTTCTTCTTATTATTATTATTATTATTATTATTATTATTATTATTATTATTATTATTATTATACTTCAGTTAATTAAAAATAGCAGCTAATTAGAACAAGAAACACATACTTGTTTTCAAATAAAACTTAATCACAGAAAATAAGTATATTTTATGTATGTCGTGTTATTAAAGTACATATAAAAAAAAACCTTAAGAAAAACCAAAGTTGATAAACTGACATTAAGTAGGGTAATACATTGGCCGATATCTGAATATTATTGGGTTAAGTATTGTTTCCGATTGCTTTGGACGCCATCTTTTTCTAAATACATTAACGTCTAAAATGCTCACGTGATATAATTAACACGTATTTGTCATCTCTTTTTCCAGATGATGTGGTGTGATATGATGTTCTACTGTTGCATGGAGAACATGTACAGTTCCTACCCCAACATGTTCAACAACTACCCCAGAATGATGGGTATGTACAACCGATTCTACAACCACCCACGGATGGCCGGTTACTTTAAGAACCGTTGCAACTCCTGCTGGTAAAGACGACTCAACGAATTCAACAGACCGCGCCCAAATGACAAATTGTATCCATGAGACTTTGTTAAGATAAATATTAGTCATTTGTGTTTGACATTTTTTTAAAATAAAAACAAATTCTTTTTATAAAAAAGTATTTCTTGTTCTTTTCAAAATTGTTTTATAAGCAACTAGCCGTGGCTACTAGGCGTTGTCCGGGATTCTTTTACATTCATTAGCCGTATACTGTCTCCGGAATGCGTATGTTTCGTGAAAACGTGTGCAAACCTGGACAGTCAGATACACTCCTATCGACAATCAAAAATCTAAGGCATGGTATATTTTAGACACAGGTTGTTCGAACGTCGACAAAGGTAAAACTGAAATATAACTGACAACAGTTTCAGAAACACGCAAATACAAAATGAAGACGTAGCAGTTTACAGGCATAGAGTTAAATTGATTTCTATCAAATATGGTTGGATTGCAGTAAAATTGTAGAATTTAATTAACCCTTTTAATGTATACTGTTGCTCCACAACAACAAATAGAAAATTGTCATAAATTATTATAAATTTTGAGTCGACCAATTATAGTTATTTTTCTGAGAGTCAGGGACATCGATGAATTCGTTTTGTTTCCCTTATTAGTCGTTACGAGCCTTTTCGAAAGTCAGCTCAACTTGAAGGCCCGTGGTTCAAGGACAAGTTTGATCAGCTACGTAGGGTTAAATCAACCACGAGCCAGCACTTAAAAAACTTCAAGACGTAATTGAAAAAGTTGTCATTAATTATCATGAATTTTGATACGACCAATTATATATATTTTATGAGATTACAAACATTGTTTGAATTTTTCGTCCCAAAATCAATAAAGTGGTATAATTTCAAGCTTCCATTTTCAATAAACACTTTTTACAGTAATTTCAATAACGTAAACTTCAGACTCTTTCTTGCAATCATCTAGTATTGCTAACAGCTGAAAATTAAAAACAAACAAAATATGCAACAAATAACTGTTACTAAACGCAAGGAAATAACATTTTCTAGCGACCTGCATAGTTTTACAATTCTAAAACTTTTGTAAATGTTTTTTTATGGTTCAGAATTTGTTTTCAAGCCGCAGAGAATAAAACAAATGGCCAAACACATGCTGTCAAAAGCTGCCAGATACTGCAACATATTTTGAAATAATAAAAATAACGTTAAAACAGTTTCAGTAAGTCAAAAGTATAAAACTACAATGTACTAGTGGACATACTAAGGATTTAGGATGATTCAATCTACTAGTTTATATTTGAGGATATGTACTAAGGAAACCAGAAATAAACAATTCACATAGTTAGAAAACGATTCGAAAAATATAATGCATATTGTTTTGTCTCATAGCAGATGTGACCCGAGTAAATGTTAGCTCGGGTCATGTATGACATAAGTATAAAAGATATCTGTCCAAAGTAATCAATACATGGAAAAATTCGAATGAAAAATCAAAACGCGTATTGGCCATGGCGAAAGGATTTGTCCCGGGCGAAGCTAGGTAAACATGCTTGACTATAAAAAGAGTTGCGCCAAACGAATTTGAGGTAAAAAGTAGAAGTTTACGAGTTTGATACAAGAAAGCAGTCAGCAGTAGAGCAAACGCGTTGCGACCGCTCCTCTCCTACGCCAATAAAATACGTTTTTCTAAGCCCGGATTAAAATTCGTTTCCACAAAGATTAAAGAAGTGGCAAATTGAATTAATAATTACCCCCAGCATCCACTGATCCATAAATACTAATCCCTCATTCTACGAAGTTTCTTGTAAATACGAGAATCTATTTTCATCAGAAACACAAACTAAAAACTTGTGTGTGTATTGTTTTATGGAAATCGCTCCAAGAAAAAAAAAAGATACTACTTCAAGTTCAAAAACTAAGAAACGATGACTGTTAGGTGGATAGATTCCGATCCAGAAAACAGCAATTATTTCCCCTTTGTCAGAAACATCGTTCATGGGATGTTAGAACTACAGGACAAAATAAGGGAAGCGAGAGTTACGAAGCTGTCGAAACTAAACCAAAGGTTCACTTTCTACTCTCCTTGATGTTGTGTGGATTCTGTTGATTTGACTTGTATTTTTTTTAATTTTTATATATGAAAACCTTGGTCCAGTCGATGCCTTCCCGGAAAGAGGCGAGACATACTTCATACTAGACAAATCACAGCGTGGAGGTGGAGTGTGGTCCCGCGAATTAAGACGACGAAGAGCATCTATTTGTTGTTCCCGCCATGGCGAACAATACAACAGCGAGGACGGCATATACGCTCACGGTGAAAACGACGGTCGGACGAGAGACCAACGCTTCATGTTTACATCTAGAATAATATGAGTACCAAATTTGAATCGAAATAAAATTATAAAAGATACAGAAGAAAAAATAAAATAAAAATAATAAATCAAATAATACAATCTGAAAATTAAAAAAACAAACTTTTAATGTTGGCACATAGATCATTTAAAATTAAAATTAAAATTAAATTTTCTATTAAAAATAAAATACATAGTTATGAATGAAATTAGGCAAATAAATAAAAAAAATTCAAGAACAAAAGATTAAACGTATGATAAGAAAAAATGATTAAAATAAATAAAAGACATTGTTGAAGGAATATGGGTAGGGTTAGGGTTATTGGAGGGATAAATACATAAATACATAATGTTGGCACATAGATCATTTAAAATTAAAATTAAATTTTCTATTAAAAATAAAATACATAGTTATGAATGAAATTAGGCGAATAAATAAAACCAAATTCAAGAACAAAAGATAAAAAGTATGATAAGAAAAAATGATTAAAATAAGAAAAACATCATTGGAGGAATATGGTTAGGGTTAGGGTTATTGGAGGAATAGATTAAATAAATTTTCAAACAGTTTTGTTCAAAAAATTATAATCATTAATAAACTGAAGAAATTGTATTTATTTAATAAAAATAAAATTCGAAACAAACGAAAATATAGAAAGTATTATGAAAAAGAATTGAAAAAAAACTATTGATGAATTTTTCTAAAAATGCTAAACGATTATTGATAATTGAATTTCCATTGTCTTCATGTAAGAGCACTTTTTCTTCTTCCATTGTGGCCGTTTTTTTGCGATTTCTTTCTTTAAAGGCAAAAATAATGCACCAGAATACTCGATAATAATACTTCTTCCTTAGCAAATTAATTGACGGATAAAATCGCTTGCGCATAGCAAAACATGGAGACCAAACCCTTGCCTGCTGATGTTTATGTCTTTGATCCCTTTAAACGTTTCTCACCTGCTGCTGTATATTCAGTTGAATGCTGATTTGTCTCAGGATGACGTGCTGGATCTGTGACGGACATCACAAAAAGGAGAAACTCACTATATTTTTTCCATACCTGAACTGTTGCCATTCTTTTTGTCCTATTATGTCCCTTCGATTTCAGTTCGTTATATTTTATTAGAATTTGATTGTAATTATCATATCCCTACCCTCCCTCATCATCTCGAATTGCTGTATTACTGAGAGTTATCTATAATCTAGTTTTGATGCTATTTTTTAACCGATACCCGGTGCTGATAGAGACTTGATATCAATAAAAATCCATATCGTCGCTGAAACGATCGTACACGAAACTGCTGTTTATTTTGAATTATTTGAAACTATAACATAATGTCATAAATTCGTTTACCTCTGAACTATAATATCATATATAGTTCAGAGGTAAACACATTTATCACGTATTAATGAGAAATAAGAGAAAGCTATAATGCAAGTTTCTTCCTTTTAAAGTCTGTTATGACAGTCGAATATTGCGGGTTGCCTTCTTGTAACATAAATATAGTTAATTTCTCATCTCGTCTGTAGCCATTAATTATATTCTCATTGGTTACAGCTTTCAAAATTTGAGTTCAATATGACTCTTATAACGGGGTTCAAATCGTGCGACTGATTTGAATGTTATTTCTACACTGATGATTCCACAAGGTTTAAACGTATACATATGTAGATTATATTTATAAACAGTTTTTAACTATATATATATATATATATATATATATATATATATATATATATATATAAATATTTACAAATATTATCTACATACGTACCTAGGTTCGAATCTTGCAACCGTCTGAAATTATCATCTCCTACACTGATGATAGCTGAAGCTTGAAACGCCGGCGTATGTAGTTAATAATAATTTAACATTTACTTTCCGGAATCGATAGGATTAATGTAAAAAAAAAATAATAATCTTGTGTTGCTAATATGGCTTATATTTCAATTTTATTAACTAACACTGCAATACTTTGAAATTTGAACGACCAACCCACACTTTTATATATATATATATATATATATATATATATATATATATATATATATATATATATATATATATATATATATAAATCGGTTTCGATTTATTATTTTTCTTTAAAAAAAAATTGATATCGCATCTTTAATGCTTCAGAAGGTATTTATTCTACCTGTTCCTTATTAAATTTAACAATAGATGCTTCTTAAAAAAACATAATATGAACCTTAAACACTTTATACAAATCACGTGCGCATTCACGTTCTCATATTTGAAAGTGGGGAAACAACAGCTAACCCTTTGGCCCGGTTAGAACAACAAAAGCCGGTAGGAAAAAAAATACAAATCCGATGACATCAGGATATATTACACACCGAGGATGCCAAGTTTTTGGCGAAATATCTGTATCACTTTAAACTAACAAAAAAAAAATTGCTAGTTAATAATAATAAATAAAAATCGGTTTCAGATTTATTATTTTTCTTTAAAAAAAAATGATATCGCATCTTTAATGTTTCAAAATGTATTTATTCTACCTGTTCCTTATCAAATTTAACAATAGATGCTTCTTAAAAAAATATGAACCTTAAACACTTTATACAAATCACGTGCGCATTCACGTTCTCATATTTGAAAGTGGGGAAACAACAGCTAACCCCTTTGACCCGGCTAGAACAACAAAAGCCGGTAGGAAAAAATACAAATCCGATGACATCAGGATATATTACTCACCGAGGATGCCAAGTTTTTGGCGAAATATATGTATAACTTTAAACTAACAAAAAAGAATGCTAGTTTATAATAAAAAAAGAAAACAAAATTTGTTTCGATTTATTATTTTTCTTTAAAAAAAAATGATATCGCATCTTTAATGCTTCAAAAGGCATTTATTCTACCTGTTCCTTATTATATATATATATATATATATATATATATATATATATATATATATATATATATATATATAAATGATAATTTATTTCATTTTGACTACAAAATTGATTTTGTCTTAAAATAAAATTATGCCTGTTAGAATAAGTTCACAATCACACAAAGTTTTCTGACAGGAAGTTAAAATAAAAATTGAATATGAATAGAAAAGAAATAAAACGAATCAAAACAAAGACAAAAAACACAGACAAAAATAATGATAAAAAATAATGATAAAAAGTAATGATAAAAATAATGATACAAAATAATTATAAAAAATAATTATAAAAAATAATTATAAAAAATAATTATAAAAAATAATGATAAAAATAATAATAAAAAATAATGATAAAAAATAATGATAAAAATAAAAATAAAAACAACAATAAAAACAAAGGCAAAAATACAATTGAGAAGAAAAGAGAAAGAAAAAAAGGAAAAGGAAAAGGAAATATGAAGAAATATTAAGAGCTACACGGGACATAAAAAAGAAAATGGAGAGAGAGGAAGAGAAAGCATATTTGACTTCGTGGTGGTGGGGGGGGGCAAATATGGGAGCATATATTTGTGCATGTTAGAATTCTGTCTGGGTATAGCTTTCGCGCGCGTATACGGGACTGACACATTAACTAATTTGGTCGTTTGCTTATGGAGGGGGGGGGGAGAGTAACCTTATGTGGAGAGCGGGTGCTAATAACAATAAAAATTGAAAAGTTAAAGAATTGAAAATTAAAAATGTCTATATACGGGTAAAAAATAACAACAACAACAACAGCAACAAATTTATTAAAAATAATAAACGTATGTATTTGATTATCAACAGATTAGAAAATATTAATTTATTAGAAACTTAAAAATAAATAAATATTAAAATGCGAGGATTAGAGGATGATATCATGATGAACGAACTACATACACTGACCCCCCTCCCCCCCAAAGGAGAGGTTAATGCCTGGGAGGATGATATCATGACAACAGAATAGATAGTATACTAACTCCCCCCACACACAAAACTGGTAATCCTTAGAAAATGATATCGTGAGAAACGAATGTATATTGTTCCTAGGTAATGCCTGGGAGGAATGTATCATGACGAATGGAAAGAGAATTAAATAATCATAAACCGTTTTAATGTCAATATAGTTAGAATAGGTGGAAAAAGCTTTTGCATTTATTTATTTAGATAACATTAAAACCATGCCAAGTTTCATTGTTCACGTGAAACGCCTAAATGAAAATTGACTGGAAAAATATAGTCGCCATCTTTATAAACAGAGATAAATATGTTGGCTAAGGAAGAACGATAACTTTTATATTTTTTTAGTTAGAAAAGACATGTTTATTATAAACTTGAGTCATCTTCATTCTTTAGCTAGTATTATGGTGAACGAACATATACTACACTGACCTCCCCATATAATATCATGATGAACGAATACTACTTTCCTCCACCCAAAAAGGAGAAACTCATTCTTGTGTGGACGGTTTTATGAGAACAAAACCGATACTAAACTAGCCCCTCCCCCCTTAAAAATATGCTGACTAAATCGAGTCTATGTGTTTTTTTTTAAATTCTAGGAGGATTCCCCCCTACACACCCTTAACAACGGAAGAGGTAATTCCTGGTAGGACAGTCTTATGACAACAGAACCGATACTACACTACACCACCCATTACAAAATATTCCAATTTAATCATTTGTTTTTGTTTTTTTAATTTAAAAAATGCCTAGTCACAAAAAATAATTTATGGTTCCGCTGCCTTTTGGCTAAGATCCAAGTGTAGTATCTGTTCTCGACATTTCCGATATTTGACACTTTACTTAGTAAATTATCTCCCTTGAAAATTAAATTCGAAATAAGTTTTTAAACGCTATCATTTTTTAATAAACTGTCTTTATCTTATTTTATTCATAATTATAATAATAGTACTATCGATAAAACGATTGCGTATGTAGAAGATAATTTGACAACACAAAGTAGAAAGGTACATTAAAGAATATTAATTAATTAAAAACTTAAAAAATAAATAAATATGCAAATGAGCAAAATCGAGATTTGTTTGAGTGAGTAGGAGATGCCTATATATATAGGATATTTCATTACATTTTTTATATAATTAGAATGAAATAATCCTAACGTGTTTTGATGCTAATATAGTTAGGATAGATGGAAAAAACTCTCATTTAGATTGGTATTTAATAAACATTTTTATTTCAGTTTTTTTCTTTGTTTATTTATTATTTACTTTACTGAAAGTAAATACTTGTCTTAAACTTCGCAAGTGTAATAATTTGTCCTATACTTTCCAGGTTTACCGTGTAACAAGTCGAATGAAACGGTGGCAAAAGTAAATGAATTGCACTTAATATTGCACCTTGTTCTCCAGATCTGAGCCTTCGTGACGACTGAGTGTTAGCAGCCCCAAAAGGAATGACCCAGCGGAAAAGATTTGGCTCCAATTATAAAATGATATCGAAAACTGAGGCGTATTTTGAGGCCAAATATAAATCGTTAAACGAAATAAGATATATTTTAGTGAAGCATTGGAATCAGTGTATTACCCTAGAAAGAGACTATGTTGATGAATAGAGTCAGATTTTGTCAAAAAGTTGTTGGTTTATTAGTTAGGCCCGGGACTTATTGAGCGATGTGTAGGATATGGATTTTAGTTATGTTATCAACTAAGAATAGTTATCTCCCATTTTTGTTTTAATAGATGGCGTCATCCTTTAGTGACATCATCATTTATGACGTTTATGTTTTTCTGGCGTCTCTATGTCTAATGCGATGGATTACGTTATTGTTTCGTGGCGTCATCATATATGCACGGTGTAATCCCACCTCCGTTTTAGTGGATGATGTCACAAAACGATAACTTAATTCAGTGTGTAAGGGAACAAACAAATAAACAAACAAACAAAAACTAATAAGCAAGATTATAATTACTTAAAAGTCTTTGTATACGCTGTTCTTGTCGCCCCTCGTACGCGCCCTTCGCGTACATATTAGTTCCTTTTACGAGTGTATGAGTGTACATTAGTTCATTAGTTATTTACTTCTTTTTTATCGCGACGCAACAACCTGAAATGTCCATTTTAATATTTTTAGTGTGAAACACCTTCTCTTTTTCTTCTTCTTTATCATTATTGCTGACTGACGCTGCCCGATTCTCTCTTTCGTTTTTCGTCTCTTTAATTACAGCATATTGCAGCATATTTTACGTCAGCCTGTCTTGGCTTACACAGGGAACTAACAAAAGGTATTTGTTTTTTCTCAACGATCAAATGTGACGTCACTCGTCATATTGACTCATCTCCCTTTTTGTCTATTTAATAGGTCTTTTGTGGGAACAATTCTGTTTGCCGATTTCGTGTCACTACGCCCCGCACTTAGTTTGACCCTTGTCAAAATTCATACTAGTTGATTCGCTATCAATAATGCAACACAAAGAGTTTAAGTAGTATATTGGTATAAGTATATGACTCGATAGATGAAACAATCTTAGAAAAAAAAAGAAAACGACCATCTTTTATGAATAACTTATGTCTTTATTCAAAAAAGTTGTCAAACTCAAATGGCTAATGTTTATTTTTTAAAACGTCCATATTAATACAATTTGATTGTTTATCAAATTAGACTTTCTTTATTTGGGCGTAGTCTCTCTAATTCTTGATGCATCTTTACCAACAGGAGTTGCAACGGCTCTTGAAGTAACCGGCCATCCTTGGGTGGTTGTAGAATCGGTTGTACATACCCATCATCCTGGGGTAGTTGCTGAACATGTTGGGGTAGGAATTGTACATCATCTCCATGCAACAGTAGAACATCATGTCACACCACATCATCTAGAAGAAAAAAGAAAGAAATATGTATAATACTGCGAAAATCATATCGCTCGCACAAGAGTGACAGACAAAAGTTACACCTCTAAAAATTTGTATAACAAAATAATTTTAGGAAAGTCGTTTTCATTGACGATTTTAATCGTCACTGCACCAATGTATTTTGAAATTTTATTTTACTCATGAAATACACAGATGGCTGGTTAGATGTTTTGACCTCGTCGCTGAGAGCATTGACCCACATCGGTTAATTAAGCCATTTGTCGAAATTAAAGATGTACCAGTACTCTTAATAAAACCAACCCCTCTATTGTGTAATTGTGACTTGCCTAGGTGGTTCTATCACATCTGGTAAACGAGGGCTTTTATTGGCTGACCATTCATAATAGTAAATAATTACCAAACAATCTGTGTTATTTTCTGAGAATAAACTAACTCTGAGGAAAAATGCGAAAGAAAAACTCCAAAATTGTTAAAACAAGGAAAGTACATGTGTCATCTTGATTATGAAAATATGTGTTTTAAATGTTTATTTTTCTTCTGAATTTGACAGATGGCTGGAGAAATGTTATCACAGTTCTTTGAGTGCATTACGCACGTCGGATTATCAGATCACCTGTTGACAGTAAAACTGTCCTAGTACACTTATACAGCAACCCCTATATTGTAGCTTCACTTAATGCTCCTGTCACGTACGTAAAACAAGAGCTTTGATTGGCTGATCACAAAATCATATAAAAATATAAAACTATTAGTCATTTGTTGACCAATCAGAAGTGATTGCGTCAAATGAGATTTCTCGAGAAAAATCTCTTAAAGGTTTCAAACTACAAAAAAATCGGCGACCGATCGGATTTCCTAAAAAGTAAAAATCCTAAGACGTTCGTAAGAAAAAAGAAAAGTGACGAATTAGAATCTTGTTTTATCTATAATAGAAGTTCTGGAATAAATTGGTTTTAAAGCAATTGTAAAATAATTTTTGTTATAAACTTTTTTAAACAATTATGTAAATCTTTAATATATATATATATATATATATATATATATATATATATATATATATATATATATATATATATATATAAATAAGACTTGGAACAGCACAGGTAAAAAAAAAAAAAAAAAATTTTTAATTTTTTTTTTTTTTAAATAACTAATATAAGTTTGCAAAACATTTATATAGAACAAAACGTATATTTAGTATAAGGAACGATTATGTTTTTGTCTTTTAAGGGAAGTGGGGTCTGATCAACTCTGCTGGGAAGCCATGAAATTAAAATCTTGTTTTTAAATTCCCGAAACAGTTTTTCATGGTAAACAACTGATGATCCCTTAAAATAGTGTTAGAAACAAACTAATAATATAACTGTAAAAAATAAATTGACTTACATGAGTGATTTTCCACTGAAAGACTTGGGACTATAAGTTTAAAAATTTTTTTTAAATATAGTTTTAATGGTTGAGAAACTTCCGAGACTATATATATATATATATATATATATATATATATATATATATAAGTTTTGTTCTAAAAGCAAAGCATAGCTACACAGCCAGAACATGTTTCTATCGTAGCTTTGATAAGTTCGATTTCCTCAGGTCAAACATAAGTGTCCGTTCTCTATGTTTTCCTAACGGAAACTTATTTTGGGCTTGAGAATATCGAGCTTAGCAAAGCTATGATTGAAACATTTTATAGTGTGTAGCCACGCTATGTTTGTATAGATATACATTTTATTATATATAAAATAAGTCTGTTTATTATTGAGCACTATTATATTAACACATTAAAGAGACCTAAGTTACTCTCTCTCTCTCTCTATCTCTCTCTCTCTCTCTCTCTCTCTATATATATATATATATATATATATATATATATACAGGGTGGGCCAAAATAAGGGTCCTATCTTTAAATTTGAATAACTTGAATTTGAATAACTTCCACAAAATAAAAGTTAAACTCACCAAACTTTATGTGTGTGTAGACTGACCCTTCCGAGATTTTTTGAAATAAACAAAACAAATTTTAGCCGAAAAACACTTCTTAAAACTTACAAAAACTAAAGTATTGTTTTTTACACTGTTTTGAGTTTTTTAAGCAAAAATAATGTTTTCTAAATGACGGTACGTTCCTTAGGGCTAATACGGCTCATGCTTGCTTCGGAAAGGGGCCTTTACTTATTCTAAAAAAAAAATTAAAAAAAATCAATAAATAAAAAAGTTATGAATTTTTAAAAATAGGACCCTTATTTTTGCCCACCCTGTATATATATATATATATATATATATATATATATATATATATATATATATATATATATATATATATATAAAGCTCTATTTTGATATTGAGCACTTTTTATAAACCCGGTTAAAATTCTCTGGATAACCACCCTGTGGATATTTTTCACCTGGATTATTACCATTATATATATATATATATATATATATATATATATATATATATATATATATATATATATATATCCGAAACAGTTACATGGTAAGCAGCTGATGATCCCCGTGTTAATATTAGACGCTTAAGGTCTCCTGCTTTTGTTTCACTCTTAGATACTTAACCCCCCTTTTTATTTTTGTATTTACTTTTATTTATTAATTTTCCAACGAATGTTAAGTCTTCAATATCTTGGATTTAATTAGTTTCCCTGGGAATTTAAACTGCATTTTACTTTTTTTTGTTGTTTTGTTTTTGTTTAAAATGACTCAAAGCTTCTTTAGACTATATATATATTTATATATATATATATATATATATATATATATATATATATCTATATATACACATGTATACATATATATATGCATGTATATATATATATATATATGTATATATATATCTATATATATATATATATCTATATATATATATATATATATATATATATATTTATATTGATAAATGTACGTGTAAGGGTGAGAAAAGTGTCTGAACTAACAAAATGATTAATGATGAGATAAAAGTTAATACGAACCTGTTCTCCCATGAACCACTGGTTTCCGCCATTGCGCATGCACAGACTCCTCTCCATGAAGGGCATCACTCGGTTGAAGGTGTTCATGTATCTCCAGTACATGTAGTTCTGAAAGCAAACGTGGCCATGTATTAATTATTGTCTTTGACAGAACTTGCATTAGCCATCACACCATTTCTAGAATTGCATCTATTTGATTGGAATATTTTGTAATGAAACGCAACTTACATCGTAGTTACCGGACATGCTGTCACCACCGAATCCCCAGTCGTTCATGTTGTACTGTGGGGAAAAAAGAGAAACATTTAGAAAGAATTATAAGTAATGATCAGAATATATTAAGATTTTACCTGTGAAAAGTCCACGGTTAATTCAATTAACAAAGGTTGTAATGTTATCTTACGACATCAATACAATAGCCAATATGAATTGAATGAAACCTGTAAATAAAGGTACATACCTTGAATATAATGTGGCACACTCTCTCCGGCATCGTAGCTCTTTATCCTTATGTGTCAATCTTTCTGTCTTTTGTCTCTCTCTCTTTCCCTCTCTCTCTCTTAAACATGTTCGCATTTTATCATGTTTGTACATCGATAAAAAACAAAAGAATCTGATATTAATGAATAAGATGATTTACAAAAAACTCTCTCTCTCTCTGTCTGTATGTCTATCGGTCTGTCTGTCTCTCTCTATTTCTCACTCACATTGTCTTTCTATTTCACTTTGTTAACTAATGTAACGCGTCTTTTCATACCATATAACGACGTGAGGATTATGCTCATACGTCTTTCTTTCAATCGTGAACCTTTCATTTGTTTCTGTCTCTCTAAAGACACTAACTCAGCTTTTGTTTAAACACTGAGTAACGTGACAACGAACTAATGGACAATTCATATCCGTATTAACATCTCTCTCTCTCTACTTCTCTCTCTCTCTCTCTCTCTCTCTCTCTCTCTCTCTATATATATATATATATATATATCTATATATATATATATAGTCTCGGAAGTTATTTTAACCTTCAAAAAAAATTGTTGAAAGATTTATGTCTAGTAAGTCAATCCATCTACTGCAATCACTATATTAGTTAACTTCCAAGAATTTACTCTAATATAAATATATTTTTATATATGTTTTTTATATAAGGGATCGTCAGTTGTTTACCATGAAAACTGTTTATATATATATATATATATATATATATATATATATATATATATATATATATATATATATGATGGCAATCAGATATATATTGGTGAAACTCAACGCGGACTTAAGAAAAGACTCGATAAATATAAAAGAAATATAAAAAAAGGTAGGTAAAGGTCGCATAGCCTGGACGCGCACGAGTGTCGTTGCCGACATCGCACACTGCCCATGGCCGTAGCAGCAGTGATTTGTTAAGAATCACCGTGTCTAGGGCACAGCATATGGAAGGCGGAGCCCATCCCTCTCCTTCCGCTGCTTTGAACCTTCCCTGAGTTTTAGTCAGGTACCCATTTACTGCTGGGTGGACAGAGGGAGTTTTCAGACCCGAAAATTCGCATGCCGTGAGTGGGATCGACCCCGGGTCGTCCAGCCCAAAGACAAGTGCTATAACCACTCGTCCACAGACCCTCCAAAATAACAATTCACTAAATATACTATTTTCTCGTACATTACAATACAATCATTATTTTAATTTAAACTTGTCGAACACTATTTGAATCATTATGAACTCTGATAATTAAACATCATTACTAATACAAACCAAACATAATTTAAATGTTGATCTATGTCATACTACATTGCCAACAAAACTTTATAAATAACATCGATATAAAAATAAATTCAGTTCACTTAATAAACGCCCCAACTCTTCTCAATTTTACACGTTTGTTTATTTTTTCGAAAATAGAAAGAAACATTCACGTTATAGACACACGACATCTTCTCAAATTTTGACGTCAAAGTTCTTCTTCAAATCAGCCATCTTGAGAAAGTCTTAGAATAAAAGCGAAACGTTGATGAACATATAAATTTAATGAACGTTTAAAGTAGCGACGAGTAAGAAAATAAATCGAAAAGATAATTATTTCAGTCACTATTCAGCTAGTAATTCGACACACTTAAAAACGAGGTGCGCCAAGCGGCTCCTACACAAAGAAAAAGGTGACAAAGAAAGGACAGTAACGCCTTTGTTACAAAAACGTTCGGCAATTAGTCAATGAAAACATTTGCTTGTATGGGAGTAATAACAACGAATCATATTGGTTAGTATGCTAAAGTAAATACTACTTAGATATAAAAAATCAGTAACAAAAAATCCACACGTTTAACTTTATGATTTAAGGATAGAATGAAACATAAACACCTATGTGTAGCTTACTTGCAATAGATATAATTTCATACTATATATATATATATATATATATATAATTATTTAATAATAAGTATTTAATTATTGTCCACATACGTATCTGTTTCATACTTGCTTAATCTTTAGTGTTGAGATAACTGTTAGAACCGGTCGCACGATCCGAACCCTGGAACAGGAGTCACCTTTTAATTCAACTCGGAGCGCTCTAACCAATGAGGCCAATTCCAACCGTTACTAAAGAAATACACCCCATTTATGCCAAATCAGGCGGACAAAGATAGTCAACCGTCTTAATAGTTTTCAGCAAATCACGTAGAAAGGAACTCGCATTTTTAGCTAATATTAGACGGCTTATATTATTTATCATTAAATGGCCGACATTTTAATGAGAAATAATATATACATTTCTGTATCTTTCGCTATTTGTATATTTCTGGCAAATACGTATGTTACTTAAGCTTTTCACATTACTTTCCAAATGTTTTTTTTTTATTACTAATCGAATTCCTAAAATCTTTTTGCTAATCGATTTCCTTTCATAACTTGTTTACCGATTCCGATCTGAGATGCATACTAAACAAATAAGCGACTCACCCTGAAGTTTCCGTTCTTCCAATGGTAGTACCTCATGTAATCGTTCATGATTTCATAGAAGCAGTCGCTGATGTAGTCACACCTGAAGATGTCCATCGAGTTATTAGGGTAGAAATCTAAACATATCAAATGTGAAATAGTTACTCTCTCAGAGATACCGTGAAACCACAACTTTTAAAGTTAGTAAATCAAATAGTTCTTATACTTTATGCGGATTTTATTTTAAATATTTCAAATATGAATCCGTAAAGATGCATTTGAATCCTGTAAAAAGTGATGCTATAATTTGAGAAAATTAATTGTTAAATATAACAGAATTCATCTGGTAGTCTTTTTTGTATTAACATCAGAAACTTTAATAAATGTTCCATAGGTTTCACGAACGTTTTCGTTTCTTCGTCGAATCATCTTTGTCGAATCATAACTGCCCTCCCTCCGATTTAAGACAAAGTCTAGTTAATAACACTAAAATTATACATTCCGAAACCATTTAAAAAAAATTAAATATACTCGAAGCTATCTACACAAAAACACAACAACCTAAAACTAATAACATCACATATGAAACCAGTGGTAACATTTTAAAATGCTTAACGTAATGCGATTCTGTTCTGTTACTTCATCCAGCGTTTCTGAATTTAAATCGTCAACGACTTCCTGGAACAATGCGGAAAACGTTCTCAGCGCGTTTCTCCGCTGTCTTTCTCCAGCTTTTTTGTTCATTTGCTTTTGACACCTGAGAATTATTCGACGGTAAATCGAAAACGTTCGTGAAACCTGTGAAACCTATGGAACATTTATTCATTTTTTTATTATTTTAATACAAAAAAGACTATCAGAAAAAATAAGAAAAAGGTATAATTAAACAGACGAATTATGTTATTTTAAATTATACGTAGAGTTGCCGGTCGCGTCAGTAAGGCTGAAGAATCCCAACCAGTCGCGGTGGTGGGCATTAAAATCCCCAAATACATGTATCTGGACATTCGAGTCAATTAAGAGTGCTCTATCTATGCTTTCAGAGACAGAGTTTAGCAGAGTACAGTCCTGGGTCGACGGGGAGCCGTATAGGAAATATAAGTAACTGACGTTGTGTTGTAAAGTTAATCTAAAGCACATGTAGTCGTAGACATCTGATTCTAACCTATGTTCTCTAGTCAGGGGGAGGGTGTTCCGAACATAAACTCCTAGCCCGTGCATGTGTTTGTTAGAGTCTTTACGGTAGAGTGGGAGGTAGTCAGTCATGTACAAAGTGGTGAGAGGAGATTGAGGATTGAAGGTTAGTTTCACTAAGAACTAGGATATCCGGGGAGTTTGTTAATGGAACCCAACATACTTCTAAACAGATTGACGGTGGGATTACCATCGCTTCTTGGAAACCATGATGTTTGATGTCATAGACGACATTTTGTCAATCGTGAAGACTACTCTTCATGCATGATGTGCCCCCCCCCCTAAGTAGCTTAGCATTGTTTACTTTGGTCGGTGGATAGGTAGAGATTAACCAGTTTCATTGACTTCACGATCACTTGAACGTGTTCCTTCACATTTTTACCTTTGATGCCATTTAAAATCCATTATTTATTTAATTCCAGTACATTGTGAAAAGGATGCACACAATCGAATTGTAGCAGGGTGTTATGTTTTCAGAAACTCGTGCGTGTATACACCCATGTTGTCGTCGGGAACTGGGGTTCTTGCTTGTCTGTGATTACAATCACTCGGACGCCAATGTTTAGTTTTAAATAAAGGTTTACTACAAAGAGAACTATCGCAGAAAAACATACTTTTCTCATCTTGGGTGTTATTCCGACAACGTTTCGACCGATGGACCCTCCGACCTTCTTCAGGTGCATCTTGTCGAACTCAGGAATCTTTCTGTCAAACTTGGGAATCTATACGGAATTGCGCACGGAAATCTTCAATTAATTAATTAATTCACAGGGGTAGATTGCTCTCGTTTCGTCAGCCATAGCCGGGTAGAAGTCTAAATTAATTCGTAATTTTATTTTTAGTATTACCAGCACTGACAATTGAAACTTTCAACTTCCAGGACACTGTTACTCAGAAGTGATTATTAATTAGCACTTTATCCATTACGCTACGAGTCCTTAAGGGCAATACTAAGAATACAATTACGCGTAACTGAAGACTTCTTTCGCGGTTATGTCTGACGAAATGAGAACCGTTGATCAAATTATGAGTAATCTTCGAAATTCCGTACAGATTCCCGAGTTCGGCAAAATGCAACTGAAGAAGGTCAGAGGTTACATCGACTGAAACGATGAGAATGGCAGTCTGAATAATCCAAACAATAAAATCCATATTTATTCAAATTCCTGGAACCAATTTTCCCTTTAAAATTAGAAATAGATCTGTAACACTAATAAGGCTAAATAATCCGGAGGACAGGATATTTATTTACATATTAACGCGGGAAAAATAATGCAACGTCGTCATAGAGTGGAAGGGACTCGAGCACATAAGTATCACTCTGGATCAGTTAGAAATAAGCGAAGTGTTCTAAGCGGATTATCTCGCAAATGAAAGGGGCTTATAGATTTAATAGCCATATACATTTTTTATTGTTTATATTAAAAACAAACACTATCGAACGTAGAGTTTGTGCGTCTATTCATAATCACCGAACAAGGATCCTACTAATACAACGTGTATATCCGAAAGTTGATGTCACGTACAACGCAATGATTTCCAGATCAAATAACCGGATATAAAAGTGCATTGAAACAAATAAGATTCAAACTATAATTATTCGGAAGAATTTGTACTCTTAGAGTTCGTAAGGTCCGGATGTAATTAAGTCCAATCAAGTGGGGAATATTGAATGGGCGTCCTTGGACAGGTAAGCATCTACCTGTTCATTAGCGCTAACAACTTGATTAACTTGAGAGTATAAATACGAAGCTCGGTTGTCACTCGGTCGTCAGAGAAGACTTACAGTCACTCGAACCACAAGAAACTCGTTCTTCTTTTGGTAGCCAAGAAGCTAGAAAACCACTCCACCATGCCTAACTACACTCTCCATTACTTCAATGGCCGCGGCCGTGCCGAGTGCATGCGTATGATGTTCCATATGGCCGGCGTCAAATACACAGACAGGAGATATGAATTCTCCGACTGGGATCGTTGCAGGAATGGTAAGCAATTATTTACTGTCTTAATTCTTGTTAGTCGCGTGGACTTTGCTAGAATATATGTCATGCTAAAATATAGGTACTCATCGAATAGCTGAAGTTAAGCATTGTTGACCTAAGTCAGTACTTAGATGGGTGACCATGTGCGTATATGAACCGCCCTATATAAAGAAGTGGGAGTTATTATAAATACGATTCTCATACAGTTGGAAATCGTTTTAGGACACAACATAAGAAATGTCGAAGTGCAATGACCGGCCGTTCTTACACAGGAGAAACTGCACCGGTTGTCACTATAAATAGTGCGAGTCACCAGAGACACAGAGAGAAGACAAAGAACAGTCTTGTAACTGTCTAGCCAAGTGCTAGTCAGTTTCTTACTTTGTTAATACACTTGTTAAACCAACCTTCGACTTGACTTCCTTTATTTATTATTTACTGTTGGGCAACTTCACAACAGTTATCAAAGAAGTTTTTCTTCATGTATTTGAAGTCCGTTCAGGTCTGAAAATCTTCTTGAAGTTAAGGGTTCAAGGGCGTTTACGCATTAGAGACATCTG